>CM039522.1:5992137-6021984 GCA_022433055.1 Begonia peltatifolia
ATTTCGGTTGGCAAAGTTAATGAGCATCGGCATATTTTCTAAGAGGAAACCGAGGGCGTTTTCCACCACCTTTCCAAGGTAAGTGCTCGGTTCCATGAACCAATTAGGAGTAGCCTCCTAGCTTGGCAACTCAAGGTTGTTGCTCGAGCTTGTGTTCCACTTTTCTCTTCTCCCTTTCAAGGGAAGGAAACAAGAAGGAAGTGGCCAAAACCGGTTCCCCAAGTGGAGAACCTTTCCATGGAAAGGTTGTGATTGCTGAGAACATAACATTGTCTCTTCGGCCGACTTGCGGGTTTGCTTGCACAAGTTTGTCATTTCTAATCAACCTGTACCACGACCACCACCATCACACACCTCACTCACGCCACTAATCTCACACCAAATTTCATTTCATTTCAAGCACATTTGGTCGTTCATTTTGTTGTTTTTCTCAAGGGTTTCTCGGCTTGGCCGAGATCCGAGGGCCTAACCGATCTTTTCGTGCATTCTCGTGACCGAGCAGGGGCTTGGCCATAACATTTGGAATCAGAGCAAAGTTGTTTACTTAAGGTTCCAACCATTCCACTTAAATCGTTTAGTTGACCTTGCATACTTGACTCTCCTTCTTGTTGGGTGTGAGTCTCCTTTTGGGGAATGTCCTTGGGCCGGCTCGGTGGATTGGGTTCTAGGGTCATGTTTGAGTTAGGGCCAATTTGGATTCCACTTCTTGTTTTCATGTCTAAGTCTTAGGAAAGGGAACTTCAATCATATTTGAACCTTAGGTCTTAAAGCATTAGGAACGGTAACCTAACTAGGGTAATTGATATATTCTCCTTTTAGGTTTGTTTCTAACGTTTGTTTTGTTTTGTTTTGTTTTGTTATTTAGTGTTTTTTTTTTTTTTGTATGAAAAACTAGTAAAGCAAGACAAATACTATAAGCAAAAAGGAAAGGAAATCATGCAATTTAGATTAATTTGTCAAATTTGCCTGTTTTGACTAAATAACCATCCATGAGGCAATAATCTCCTTCAACCTTTTCTAGGCATCGGGCGTAATGAGGTCCAAAGTCGGGGTCAGAGGCGTAGCTATCCTTAATCCATTCGAATCCAAAAAATCTTACTGCTAGCTCGGTGAAAAGGATTCGCTTCCTAGATAGGGCGTCTGCTACTACATTATTTTCTCCCTTGAGATACTTAAGGGTATAGGGAAACCTCTCTAAAAATTCTACCCATTTTGCATGCCTTTTGTTCAGCTTATGTTGGCTCTTAATGTGTCGTAAGGCTTGATGATCAGTGTTGATAACGAATTCCCTCGATAGGAGATAATGTTGCCAGTGCTCTAATGCTCGTATAACTGCGTAAAACTCTTTATCATACGTAGAATAATTGAGCACGACTCCTTTCATCTTTTCACTGAAATATGTGATGGGTCGTTGGTCTTGCATAAGTACTGCTCCTATTCCAACTCCTGACGCATCACTTTTGACTTCGAATACCTTGTTGAAATCAGGAAGAGCAAGTACGGGGGAATGACATAACTTCTCCTTAATTAACTCAAAGCTTCTTTGGCAATTCGGGGTCCAAGTAAACTCTTTCCCTTTCTTAGTGCAGTCTGTAAGGGGTGCAGCTATTGAGCTAAAATTCTGGATAAATCTTCTATAAAAGGAGGCTAGCCCATGGAAACTTCGCACTTCCGATATAGAATTGGGTGTGGGCCAGTCCTTAATGGCTTTGATTTTATCCTCGAAGGCTTCGATGCCATTTTTGGAGATTATAAAGCCTAAGAAATAAACCTTGTCCTGGGCAAATGAGCACTTGCTAAGGTTCCCAAATAATTTGGCTTTTCTAAGGGTATAGAAAAGAGTGCTAAGGTGGTTAAGGTGTTGTGGAAGGTCTGTGCTATACACTTGTATGTCGTCAAAGTAGACAACAATGAACTTACCAAGGTATTCTTTGAGTTTATGGTGCATGAGTCGCATGAACGTGCTTAGGGCGTTAGAAAGCCCGAAGGGCATGACCATCCATTCAAACAAGCCATACTTGGTTTTAAACGCTGTCTTCCACTCATCTCCTTCCTTCATGCGTATCTGATGATAACCACTCTTAAGGTCCACTTTGGAAAAGATTGATGCTCCACTGAGCTCATCCAACATGTCCTCGAGCCTAGGGATGGGAAATCTATATTTGACTGTGATGTGGTTTACGGCTCGGCTATCGACACACATCCTCATGGTGCCGTCTTTCTTAGGGACTAATAATGAGGGAACTGCACAGGGGCTCATGGACTCTCTTATGTAGCCCTTATCCAATAGTTCTTGCACCTGTTCTTGCAGTTTTTTGGTCTCTTCAGGGTTCATTCGATAGGTTGGTCGATTAGGTAGGGCAGCTCCAAGTTGGAGATCAATTTGGTGTTCTATGCCACGTAGGGGTGGCAATCCTTTAGGTAAATCTTCGGGAAACACGTCCTGGAACTGATGTAGTAGGGTTTTAACGGGGTGAGATATGTCTCCTAACTCCATCACTCTATCTCGGTATAATATCAAAATCATGGGATCCCCTCTAAGTACAGATGCTTCTACTTCAGCCTTAGTCATGAAAAAATTTGCTTTGTTCTTTTCTTCTTTTTTAATAGCTTCATCCTTAACTATCTGCTCAGGGGTCATAGGTGCTAATTTAAAAGCTTTACCTTCGAATTTGAGGGAATAGTAGTTGGAATGTCCATCGTGGTTCACTTTTCGGTCAAATTGCCAAGGTCGGCCTAAAAGTAGATGACTTGCACTCATAGGCACGACATCGCATAGAACTGAGTCCTTGTATTTACCTAAACCAAACTCAACTCTTACTTGCTTAGTAACTTTAACATCGTCTCTATCATCTAACCATTTAAGCTTATAGGGGTGGGGGTGAGCACTAGTCTCTAACCCTAACTTCGTCACTAAGTCTTTGGAGGCTACGTTCGCACAACTTCCTCCATCAATAATAAGAGAACACAACTTATCCTTGATGAGGCATTTACTATGGAAGATGTTCTCACGCTGGCAATCCTCTCCAAAACTCTTGGTTATAAGAACTCGTCTTCTCACCATAAGTAAAGGGCCATCGGGGGCATGAATAACTTCTTCTACCGAATCACTCTCGTCCTCATCCTCTCCTACTTCTTCTACTTCCTCTTCGCACTCATCTTCACTTACAAACTCACCAGTGTCTTCCTTAGTGATCATGACACGACGGTTCGGGCATTGGGCCATAAAATGACCTACGCCGTGACACTTGTAACACTTGAGGTCGCGTGCTCTTTGTCTAGTGGGGTTGTCTCTTGTAGGCTTGGCCTCTGGTCCTTTAGGGTTTATTGGTTTACTAGTCGATTCTTTGGGAGGCCAATGTCTTTAAAAAAGCTTTTTCCAATCAGCCTTGGTCACGGGTTTGTTAGCCTCAGGTGGCTTAGGGGTGTACTTGGGGAGTTGGTTAATCTTAAATGATTGGGTGGCTTTCCTTTTCCTTTTGAGTTGGCGTTCGACTTTCAGAGCCATCTGAACTACTATGTCCATAGAGTCTATGTGATGCAATTCTACGACGTCAGCAATGTCATAATCCAAGCCATGGATAAACCTAGCTATGGTTTGTTCTTCGGGTTCTTCCAGTTCTCCTCAAATTTTGAGAGTCTCGAACTCTGTAAGGTACTCTTCTATGGTTAGACTTCCTTGCTTGAGGTTATGTATTTGCATAATCAATTCTTGTTTGTAATGACTAGAGACAAATCTCTTCGTCATGATAGATTTCATCTTTCTCCAAGTATCAATAAAGTGAAATCCAGTCCGCGCTCTTTGTGTCCTTACATTAGACCACCAGAGTAAGGCATAGCCGGTAAACTCTACAGAAACCAACTAAATCTTGACTTTGTCGGAGTAGTTATAACAATGAAAAATTCTCTCAACCTTCTCTAACCATTCTAGAAAAGTTGTCCCGTCACATGTTCCATTAAAGGAGGGTATTTGGATCTTAATGTTTTGGAGGTCGTCACGGTCCCTATATCGGTCTTGTCTAAACTCATCATGATTCCTACGAATTGGTGGGCGAAAATTTTCTTCTTCATCCAAAGTCCACTCATCATCCTCATCATAGTCATGGTTAGGGTGCCTATCCCTAGAATGTTCAATCTCAACTTCATCATCTAAGCGATCTTGGTCTCTAACACGTCTCCTAAGATTGTCATGTCGTCTCCTAGGTATAGTGTCTTGGGAGGAATCTCTACGGTGGGTAGGATGACGTCCACTCATAACTTGTTCAAATTTTAGGTTCATATATGAAGTTGTTTACTTAGGGTTCCAACCATTCCACTTAAACCGTTTAGTTGACCTTGTATACTTGACTCTCCCTCTTGTTGGGTGTGAGTCTCCTTTTGGGGAATGTTCTTCCCCCGACTCGGTGGATTGGGTTCTGGGGTCATGTTTGAGTTAGGGCCAATTTGGATTCCACTTCTTGTTTTCATGTCTAAGTCTTAGGAAAGGGAACTTCAATCATATTTGAACCTTAGGTCTTAAAGCATTAGGAACGGTAACCTAACTAGGGTAATTCATATATTCTTCTTTTAGGTTTGTTTCTAACGTTTGTTTTGTTTTGTTTTGTTATTTAGTGTTTTTTTTTTTTTTTTGGTATGAAAAACTAGTAAAGCAAGACAAATACTATAAGCAAAAAGGAAAGGAAATCATGCAATTTAGATTAATTTGTCAAAGATAAAATAATGCTAGCTACTCTCGGATGTGTGACAAATCACAAAAAAAATGAGACACTAGTTTTATCCTCGGTTTGCTTCACGGATTGTAACAACAATGGAGCAATAATAAAGCATCAAATTAGGTTTAACATGCAGCCAAATTTCGTGCCATGGAACAACTCTCAGCCATGCACAAAGTGGTCCCAACTATCAACATCAAACTTGCCATTTTTGTGCACACAAAACTGTTTTTGCAAAAGTATGTTTTTCTTTAACCAAACAGCATCTATTTGAATTTTTAAACCACAACAAACCGAAAAAAGGTACATGCTTCAGCTACATAACATGTTAACTTAAGTTTAAAAAGTCATAGGCTCGGTCTTGTGCAAAAAAAACAGATCACAACAACAAGATATAGCATACTATTCTCGGCAATGTCAAAAATAGAAAGTTCATGCTATTGTGTCTCGGATTTTAGGCAAACTTTAACCGAATCACATGTAACATTTGACAAGCCTAACATTCATTCTTAGCAGAGGATATAAGCATCAATAAGCATAAAAATGTTCATTTAAATCAAGCTGCAAGTTTTGGTTATTAGTGCACACAAATCGGTTGTCAAAGAAAAGCTAAACTTGTAACATGCGGTTTTCTAACAAAGTGCATTAAACATTTTAAACCAATGCAACCATCAAGCTAATCATATGATTTTAAAGTTAAACATGCATGCTTAAGTACTTAACAAGACATGTGAGGTGCTGGAAATATTAAAACACAGCAAGAAAAAGTGTTGCACCCGAAATAGCAAAGAAGACAACAAGTACTAAAGTGGTTAGCATTTGTTTAACCAAAAGGGGAAGGAAATTGCAGCCACGAAAATGGAGTCTAAGGGCAGATATTTCTTCTTGCTTAGATGTCTAACAACTCAAGAAACATGCTGGAGATGATTTTAGCTCAAAAGAAATCGGAAATAAAACAAAGAAACCGCAAGCACATCAATAACCCGAATAGGTGAGCAATGAAACCCGGTTTTAGGTCTTAAGGTGCAGCCATCCAAATGAGTTTGGAAAACCCAACTAACTTGATTTCTTGCACTCCACGGGGCCCTCCTATGCTCTGATACCAAATGTTACGGCCAAGCCCCTGCTCGGTCACGAGAATGCAGAAAAGAATGGTTAGGCCCTCGGATCTCGGCCAAGCCGAGAAACCCTTGAGAAAAACAACAAAATGAACGACCAAATGTACTTGAAATGAAATGAAATTTGGTGTGAGATTAGTGGAGTGAGTGAGGTGTGTGATGGTGGTGGTTGTGGTCCAGGTTGATTAGAAATGACAAACTTGTGCAAGCAAACCCGCAAGTCGGCCGAAGAGACAATGTTATGTTCTCGGCAATCACAACCTTTCCATGGAAAGGTTCTCCACTTGGGGAACCGGTTTTGGCCTCTTCCTTCTTGTTTCCTTCCCTTGAAAGGGAGGAGAGAAAAGTGGAACATAAGCTCGAGCAACAACCTTGAGTTGCCAAGCTAGGAGGCTACTCCTAATCGGTTCATGGAACCGAGCACTTCCCTTGGAAAGGTGGTGGAAAACTCCCTCGGTCTCCTCGTAGAAAATATGCCGATGCTCATTAACTTTGCCAATCAAAATACACACACCAATGCTATGCTTATATAGGCCTAGGATGGAGGGTTTTAGGGCTGTGCTTTGGTCTTCAAAACTTGGTGCAAAGAAGCTTGTAACCGGCTCCAAAATGTTGTAGTGTGCGGCCGAAATGATGGTAGCCTAAAGGTTGATCAATGGCTTGCTGAATGCCATGTCATGGATCCATGTTTCTTCCACAAAAGGTAAAGGGGACAAGCATCTCAAATGGCAGCCCAATGGTGTAGCCAAATCGGGTAAAGTTGGCCACCACTTGCGGCACTTCCTGCTTGGCGCGCTTGCGTCCGAGAGTGGCATGTCTTGCATGCCCGACTGCTTCTTCAAGTTAAGCCAATCCCGAAACCCTTTCCATCATCTATCCTAACCATTCGATCTAATTCTAAATGCCTAATGTATGCACATAATAATAAGTTAAATAAGAAGGCCAATGTTTGCCCAATAAGTTCAAAATAAAACATTACATAAAAGTTGGCTCGGGAAGACAAATTCCCTTAAGAGCTTCATGATCTTCAAGGGTGGCTTCCCATGCAAGGATGTGTCTCGGTTGCTCCATGTGTTGAGCCTCCACTTCCCACCTTAAGCTTGCAACTTCCGGCTCCATTGAATCATAACCTGCACAAGAATCAAATGTGTGAGAATGTAGGTTAATTAAAGTGTGTGCTTGGACTTGAGATCGTGTGACGGGCCTATGGGGCACATCAACATGGCGTCGCGCGTCGCCTTGCCGCGGCATGGCGCGCACGCCCTCCTGGTACTGCGCGCATCGTGCCCACGGCTTCAGCGCCGCGTGCCTTGCGCGCCTTACCTCCGTGCTGCAGGTCTCCTGCGCGCTTGTAGTGCCACGTGCCCCTCCCGCATGCGGCCTCAACCTGGCAGCGCGCCTAACCGACCCACCAGCGCGTTCCGTACGCTCAATTCAACTTTTCGTCACCCTGCCTTTCTCCCAAAAATTCGGCAGAGTAACTCCTGTACGTACTGACCCCAACCTGCAAACCATACATCATATAAATTCGCAAAGTACACCATTCAAATTCATCCAAAAAATCACCAAAGGAGAAACAGAGTGGAAGGAAATAAATCTAATAACTATCGATGAAGAAAATCCACAATATAGTGCTACACAATACTCATATATATAGGGGTCCTCAAAACTATTCAAACAACCAAGGAAAAAAACCACATCTGTACATTATACAACATGTAAACTAGAATCATCCCCAAAATACCATAATGGTAACCGCGAACACCTCACCAATACTCACCACCTCCACGGGTCGGGTTGCCCTAACAGTCTGTCGTGCGGTGCCTTGGTTGTGCGCTGCCAGTTGCCCTACTGCTCAGGACTGGGCTCTCGAATCTCACCAGCAGAAACCTCAGCACTTACACCATAGAACACACAACATAAGGCAAATGCTTAGCAAGTAGTGCAATATGAAAACAAAACCGACAATGCAATCCTATCACATGCAGTCTCTACACTCACACTCATGTTGTCACAATCTGTGACGCGTAGTGCAGCCGTGCTAGAGTGAGGGTGAACCTTGCGCCACGCTACATCCTAACACGTCGTCACCGTCTCGGACTCCCCAGCAACGAGGCCCACAAGGCACGCACACGCGTTACCTCCTAGCAACCACACCACGGTGAGGGTGAACCTCACACCACGCTACACCTTGAAGCGTCGCCACCGTCCCGGCCTCCCTAGCAACGGGGCCACAGTTGCCACACACACACATTTTGCGACAGTACAGCCGGCCCCTCCCCGAGCGGAATTCGCGACTGGTGATGCACCAGCCACTCCTCGAGCAGGATTCGCGGCGATACTGTCCATCATCCTCACCGTCAATACATGAACGCCGCGTGACGGCCCAGCCGGCCCACTCCCCAAGCAGAATTCGTTGTTGGTTACGCACTGGCCCTCTCCTTGAGCAAGATCCGCGGTACCACCGCCACGCGTCTCACCACCACTTACTCAAAACAATGCTCAAAACCATTTCGTACCCTTTTCAAAACATGATGCATGTTAAACAATACGCACACATGTCACAATCAAACCACACAATCCTAATAATCATGAATGTAGGCCCATCTGGGCAAAACAGATGCATACACTACTTATCTAGCGTTCTAAGCTTTCACTGACGCAAAATTTCGCCAAAAATGCCTCGACCTAAAACAAAAAAACAAATCTTTCCAAACTCATCTCAAAACTTGCCTTACGCATTAAAATCATTAACACTAACATCACGTGTCATAATTTCACTAAAAACGGTCACTAATCCCACCCGGCTCAAAACTCGACATAACCTTCCGACGCGCATAACTTTTGCGTCGATTATCGGAATCAAACGATTCCAGCGGCTAAACGCTCCGCTAACAACCTAGTTTAACATACCAAAAACAAAATTTAAAACGAGTATTCGTACCTTGGTCCAAACTCTCAAAAACAGAACCGATTTTATGCTTGGACATGCCACACTTTTGGTTTCTATCCACATTCACCTAATTTCCTCGCAATGCAACCACATTTTAGCTCACCTATGCATACATTAACAAAATTGATGGTTCCCAATTACAAAACCAAAAATGGCAGCACAAATTACCCTTAGGTTTTCATCCAAAAACTCGCTCTTCTCGGTTCTTAGCATTTCTCACTCAACGTCCTCACAATTCAACCACCAACTGTTCACCTATACCGAGCCAACCCCCATTACACACCTCGGTGGAAAAACCGACACAAAAGGCACAGTTTCTGCCCCTCGGTTCTCCACTGAGTATCAGACGTCCACTGTCCATGAAACGAACACCCCCTCATCCTAACCGCTCAAACACGTACCCAAATTCTCAGAGAATCGGAAGAAATTGAACCCTCACACTCGGTTGACAGAAATCGTAACAGGGGAGAAGCTCACCTTCTGTTTTTCAGCGCGGGAAGGCCGAACCAGCTTCTCCTTTTAGCTCGCCGGAGTACTCTTCACACCGGCGTCTCTCCCTCGACGGTCGGTCGTTGGCAGCTCCCTCTCCTGATCTCTCTCTCACTCTCTCGATCGCTTTGTCTCTCGGGTGCTCGGTGAAGAACATGGTGGATTGGTTATCACCCGAAGCCATTCCACCTTAATATAAAAAAATATAATTTAAATAAACTACAAATTATCAAAATGTGCTCACGTGTTTTAATCATCCGTATCTCTGTTAAATTTCTGTCCTCCCAACTTCAAAATTCACAAATTCTTGTACGAAATAAATTCCAAGTTTTCATAAAATAAACTTCTCGCTAAAAACTTCTCAAAAATTTTAATGAAAAAATAGTTTAAATTTTGAAACTTTCTGGGTTATTACAAAAACCTTGGAGTTTATCTCTCTATTTGTCGAAGCTCTTGAGCCTCAAACTGGTGCCCATATGGTGAGTGATATCTGTGAGAGTGTTGTTCAATTGTTTTCCAAATTCATGAGTACTTTAAAAGCTCTTATTTCTACTCTTTTGTATAACTTTTTCATAGGTAGACATTCAAGCAAAATAGTATAAAATTCTTGCCCATGGCAAGTTAGAGTGTTTTTCATCAAGAAGAATCAAAAACCCGAGAGGTGCATATTATCATCTCCTCGGACCAGCAATGCCTATTCAATCAGATCTCTTCTTCCACAACGATTTAAACTTTGAAAATTCAAGAGTGTTTCGTCCCTCTCTGAGCAAGATCCTTTTAAAATTTCAGAGTATTTGGTTCAGCCAATAAAAAGTTACAATTTTTGGACCAGAATCTTCTTTATTCGAGGCCAGATTTTTTTGTTTTGTTTGTGCAATATCTTTTTGCCTATAACGAGTTTGGATATGAAATTTTAAGGACATCTCAATCACATCTTGAGTAATTCTCTATTAAAATTTCATAACATTTTAGATCGAAATTGATATAGTTGTGCTTGTTGGAATCTAGAAATCTTTGGTGATTATCAGTTGTAGATCTGAAGTGAACTAGTATTCGTTTGTCACACAAGCCAATCCATCTTCTCGGTCAATGGTGTAATCTGAGTCTCTAGTGACCTCCACTCCATTTTTCATAGCTTCCATTTCTTAGCAATTTTTTTTGTGATATTTTGAAGCACATTCCCAACATCGAGGGCAAGAAGCTATTAAAATTTCATCCCCAAATTCCAAGTGTTGCTTGAGTTATGGATATTCGAAGTTGCTATTCGTTCCTAGGAAAACAACACAAGTCTGATTTTCATGTGGTTTGAAGTTCTCCCATTTTGAGGCACATTAGACCAATTGACCAAAAAATTGAACATGGTCGCAGAATAACAAAACGAGTCAATCCATGACAAATTGCCAATCCATATAGCAAAAAGTAGCACATGGAATTTCAATTACTTATAAAAATATGAGTTTTTACAAGTCTTATTATATAGAATATTTTATCCAAATTGATTTACATATGTTGGTCATACTAAACAAAAATACATGAAAATATGAAATAAAATACTATAGTCTTGTGTTGTGTCGAACCATTAAAACAACTTGGTTTTACGTTTATTTTTGGGGCTATCACTCCCCATTCTTGAAAAATAGGGAGAGAAAACAGAGTGAATTTAATAACCCCAGAAAGAATCTCAATCTAAGGATTAGCTACTAAGCAAATATCAAATCTAATCATATACTAACACCGTACAAGATTAAGTCCTAACAATATCAACCGTATTTAAAACATTTATCAAGCACTCATGAACACACATGTTTCATGTTCCATGTGTCGACAAAACTCTTCAGACATTTCTATCTAATGTCTAATTCCAATTAGATGTCAAAGTGTATAGTGCATATCTATGAATGCTTACAAATGACTTAGATAATCATGGTCTAAATATACTCTATTTTCATATGCAACTACGTAACACCCCAATTTTAGACCATAATTTTTTTCCTCAAAAGTTATAAAAATTATTACCTTTTAAAAATCATTTGCGTAGCAGAAGACTTTTCTTTAAGTTTACAAAACACTTCTTTAACACATTTTTCATATATAAAAAATATACACATAGATTAAGTTCAAAACCTTCATTTCCTAGAGTCCAAAATCACCGTAGCAATGCTAAGTGCTCACCATGGATATACTTCTTCAATTGCATTTTTATGAGTTTAATCATCATTCTCCTCACCGACATTACAAGATTCATCTATGAGCCTAAGGCTTAATAAGTAATGCGTAAATGACATGAGTATGATATGAATTTTCAAAAAAAAAAGTGCAATTTAAGTCTTTCTGTCTTTTATGTTATTTTCTTTTTCTTAACATTGAGACACATTATCAAAACTTTAAATCATTGGGGGCCATCATACCAACCAAAGCTCCATTGGTGTTATCTCGTCAAAAGTGTTTCTTAAAATTTATCTTCTGTCTTTCTTACATGAAAACAAATGGATGAAAATCATTTTCTTTTTCTTATAAAAGTATTTTCATAATGCATGAAATGCTTGTACTCCTACTTAATATGAATGAAACATCACACATAACACATCATTTTCTTGATCAACGTAATCAATTGTATATCTATATCGCTATAAACAACACAACATATCCTTGATTAACATTATCACGTATATCTATTTCTAAGCATACGAACAACAAAGGCCATCCTAGCATATTGTGATGTAGGCTGTTTGGCAAATTGCATGCATACACCACTTATCTTGGAGTCTTAAGAAAAGTATTTGTAATTACTCATTCAAGTTGAAGGAACTTTCACAAGAGAGTAGAGAGAAACTACAATTGTGGGTTTGAATGAAGGGCTCCCATATGTATATATAGGTGCAAAGTCATGACTCATCTCATAAGGTATCATTAAACTAAGGCTATGAGTCATTGGCCGAGGTGTCATCCATTTGAGGTAATGAGTCATGAGCTCAAGTTTCATCTATTTTAGGTGATGAGTCTTGGGCTCATATGTCATCTATTTGAGGTCATGAGTCAACATGTGAGGTGTCATTCATTTATCATCATGAGTCAGCAGTTGAGGTGTCATGTAGTTGGTATCATGAGTCAACAACTGAGGTGTCAGTCATTTGATATCATGAGTCAGCAGCTGAGGTATCACTTATTTGATACCATGAGTCAACAGTTGAGGTGTCACTCATTTGACATCATGAGTAAGCAGTTGAGGTGTCATTTATGAACGAGGTTGACGTTTCAATCAACTAAGATCATAAGTCATAAGCTATGCATGTAGCGCCCCAAAAACCCACGCGGTCTCCGGCTCACTCTATTCTGTCACCACCTTTGCAGCGCCCCTGAGTCGTTCACGAACCCAGGTCGCCAACCATACACTTACTCATCACCTCAATGAAATTCGTATAAAATTTTAAACTTTTCTTCCTCGACTTAAACGACATTTTGAAAATGCTTAAAAATCATTGCGGCGGAAGATTCAATTGAAAGTCCGTTTAAATGACACTTTACGCTTCAAAGCATTATAAAAAGGGGTATCAGTCGACACCTTTAAACACCGGTCGACAACTTAATACTCTTTGTCTGCCCCGGTCAAACTTTGCGGTTGACACTTCTACGCTCATAACAAAAGCGGTTGACACTTGCCTACACCTATCGACACTTTGATACTCTCTGTCCGCACCGTTTGAACCTCGCGGTCGACACTTCCACACACATAACAAGAAACAGTCGACACCTGCCTTCATTGGTCGACACTTCAATTCCCTCTGCTTACACAGGTCGAACCTCGCGGTCGAGACTCTCATTGTTTTCTACTAACCGGTCGACACCTAAAGACACCGGTCAACACCTAATTTGGTTCTGTCTCCGTAGGTCGACCCCCGCGGTCGACATTTGCTTAGTTCGGTGGACACTTACGCATGCCAGTCGACACTTTAACGAAATGGCCGAACCCCGCGATCGACACCTAAAGGCTTCGGTCGACACCTTGAACTAGCAACCTAAAATAAACATCAGATTTAAAGGAAATTGAATGGCAAAAATTCCACGATTGAAACCACACATCCTTGTAATAATCGGATAAACTGAGTTGTAAACATGAAAACATAATAACTCAACAGGATCCCCCCTCGAATCAGAAAAAAAAAGAGGGGGTAGGTCCCATCGAGCTCTAACTAATTAGAAGATTCTTTTGGTACAAATAAGAAAATGGATCACTTTTTCCAATGTTTCAAAAAACTACAACATTATTTCATTTCTTTCTTACTATACTAATAGAACTTAACTTTCTTTACTCTATTTATTTGAATTTGAATATAGAATCAAAGTTTCCATTTTTTTTTTATAAGTTCATTGAAAATGTTGGATTTTCTTAAGAAATTTACCTTGATTTTTTTTTTGTTCACTACTTATGTAATGTAATAAATCTAAAAAAAGGGGTTCTGATAAACCTAGAAAAATGGAAACTAAGAATAGGAGTAAAAACCTGTATTTTTTAGACAAAATTCCCCAAATAGTTTCAAAACATGACTATACATCAATCTCGACTATTAACGTTCAAACCCGCCTATGCCTCAAAATCTATACACTCGACATGGGCTCCACAAAACACAACCCTCAAATCCTATCATTCGGCCTCACTCAACCTGTCAGGCCGCCCTGATGAACTCCACCTGTTGGCACATGGTAGCACACCGGCAACCGCTTACTCGTCCTGCCTGGACTATCTTAACTCACCAGTAGGAATCTCTGCACTTACACCACAAAACACACAACATTAGCCTAATGCTCAGTAAGTAGTGCAATATGAAACGTAAAACTGACAATTCAATCCTATCACATGCAGTCTCTACATCCTTGCTCGTGTTGTCATAACTTGTGCCGCATTGTACAGCCGCACCATGGTGAGGCTGAACTCTCTCGCCATCTCGCATTCTGGCATGTCACCACCGTTCTGGTTTCTCTTGTAACGGGGCCCTCAAGTCGTACACACGCGTCACTCTATACACCACAACCATCCAAGGGTGAGGTTGGACGCACTTGCCACACCACCCCTTGGCACGTCGCCACCGTCCCAGTTCTTCCAGCAACGGGGCCAAAGTTGCTTACCACCACACACACACCGCAGCAGCCATCCTAGGGTGAGGTTGGATGCACTCGCCACACCACCCCTTGGCACGTCGCCACCATCCCGGTTCCTCTAATAACGGGGCCAAAGTTGCCCACAAAGACATCATTCTCACCGCCACGCGTCGAACTTCACATTTGCACATAAAACCATGCTCAAATTCATTTTCGTTACGCTTTTCAAAACATGATGCATGACTGAACGAAAACATGCAAAACACAGAACAGGTCCCTACCGTCCTATGGTGTATGCCCATAAGGGGCAATGCACATGCAAACACTACTTACCTGATGTCTTAGCTTTTTGTGGTGCTCGTTCCGATCACTTCCTCAGACTCAACCTATCACATAACCAATTCACATTAAATTCCATCTCACAACTCACTCCGTCTAGTAAAACTACGACTACTAATTAAATCCATCAATGCTCGACTAAAACGGATCACTTTCCCGACTCGGCCAAAAATCAACCTAACCTCCAACGCGCATAACTTTTGGGTCAGTTATTGGAATCACTCGATTCTAGTGGCTACACACTCCTTAGGACGTCTAGTTTCTAACGGCTTTATCCATTTCATAATCCAACAGCTTTGGTTTGACCAGATGTGGCCGAACAGAAACCATTGCATAACCCGAGTTTTTTCGATTGTCCAAACACTTAATCTTCTCTTACTACTAGCTTAAACATCAATACATGAACAAAATTTAACTACAAATCTTCAAATTCGTATCACCCTCCTAGGGTGACCAAAACCATCCAATACACCCTCCAACTTTACTTTTAACACTCAAAACAGCTAACGAACTAACTATGTACTCAAAACTAACTTAAACTTACCGAAAATCTAAAAGCTGATGAAAGAATGGAGAAGAAAACTGTCGTGGGAAGGAGAAGAATGCAGAAACCGCATGGTGGGTAGGAGAGTAACCGAAAAGAGGGAGAGGGTTTTACGAATCTCAATCATCTCTGTTATATATATATATTATAATAATAATAATAATAATAAACTAATTAGTATATCGCACTCACTCTTTATTCTTTTAGCTAAACTGTTATTCGGTCTATATCCAGTCAGAAATCCTAAAATTTTCTCTTGTCCATTAGCCAAAAAATAATCCTTTATCTTCTAGCACAAATTGTCCGTTCTCGACTCCGAACGAAACTCGGCCGTTTATCAATACGAATTTTTGAAAATTATACAACAGAAATCCTGGGTGTTACAATGCATTTCTATTAGTACCCTTCTCATGAATAATCAGTATTATTTCCATAAAGTCTTAATCAATAATTCCTAGCCCTTTAGTTATTAAAATTGACAATATGATTTTTGGGTATAACAAACTAACCTTATGCATAACACATAAGCTTGATTTCCAATTCTATTTACAATGATATGTACTATTGATGTGCCATGGAATGACCTTAATCAACCTCGACCAAGTCCATGGCCGAACTTTCTATGTAATGTGTTTGTTTATTTTATAAGTATTCATTTTGGGATGCCACCACAAGAGCACCCCAAGTTAGGAGAAGGAGCACCACTCGTCTACTCCAAACTCGAAGGAGGAAACGATCCTCAACCACTCTAAGCTAGACTCAAGAGTTGTGATTCTTTCCCTAGGCAATTGAGGATGAGGATTGACACTCAAAACATGATGGAGCCAAGCCACTTAACATTATGGAAGCACATCCTCGGCCTTGACAATTTGAAAAAGGGATTTGTCTCCCTTAATTAACATTTGTGTAATCAGCTAGTACTTATTTTGTTTAGTTTTTTTTTTTGTGTTTAAGTTTTTAATTATCTTTGAATACTTTGAAGCCAAACATTGGTGCATTTGAAATAGCACCTTGTCTGTGATTTTGGGAAGGAAAAGCTAATAGAAAGAGATATTGGAGAGAGAAAGAGATTCCATAATCGGCTAGGTGTGGTGATTGAATCCACCCTCTTTAGAGGTCCATCGTCTGCCACCTTTTGTAAGCCTTAAAGTTTGAAGAGAGAGGGTATTTAAATCTCTATTTGCAGCTCTTCTCATTAGTGTTTGTTGAATGAAAAATTAGAGCATTTTCGTGCCCCAAATCTTGAGCTCTCAGTCTCAAGTCTTTCCTCCCTCTCGGTGAGTAATATCCGTTATAGGTTTGTTCAACTTCTTCCAATTTGTGAGTATTGTGGAAGCTCTTATTATTATGCCCTTATCTACATCTTTCTTAAGAGTAAGAATACTCAGCAAGGATGCACGAACTTTCATCCAAGGTTGTTGGAGTACCCTTCTTCAAAGAAGAAGCCAAATTTGAGAAGGTGCTGATTATCACATTTCTCAATCAGCAATGCTATTTTCTCCATATCTTTTGATTCACAATGAGATAGCCCTTCATATTTTAAGGGTATTACCCTCATATCCACAGCTTGTATCTGCCACAAAAATAGTGTCATTTCATATTTAGACAATAAAGTTATGTATTTCGGAAGTTGGTATTTTTGTTCTCGCTGGAGCAGTAAACTGAGCTTCAACAATCTTAGGTATTTTGGTCATATCTTTTCTATCTTTGTGACTTAGCAATTTGAAGTTTAAGGGTACTTTATGAACCCATCAAGTAAGGTTATGCTAAAGTTTCAGCTTATTTGGACCTAAACAGAAGAAGTTACATATTTTAGAATTTGATACATTTTTGGACATGAGCAGGTTTTTTAATAGATTTTTGTGCATCTTTTTGTGCTTCTTTTTAATCACCAAATTAATGCACATCATTTGGTATCAAAGCGCTGTTGTTTCCTTGGATATTTTTGCTATTACTTTGGTGTATTTTTGGTTGGATAAATTATGACATGGAGTGAAGCCATTCATAATCAAAACTAAGAAAATAATGCTTATCAACCCAAGGATCCAAACCCTAAAGAGGGTGAGACTGGATACCAATGACAGATTAATGACATTAATCACCAAATTAGGAGACTTATGCAAGGGTTTAAGGACTTAAGGAATGAACTTGTTTCTTGAGATTCTTTACCAAGGAGAAGACCCGAATTTCCAAGAGAAAGAGCCAACATAATGAATTTGCGGAGGAAGTAGATTCCGATGGCAACTCTTATAATGTAAGACCTTATAATGGTTCATTGCCTTTTTTTAGTGGTCATTTAAATGGTTATGATGTTTTCATTGGTTAGAAAAAGTAGAGATGTTATTTGAATGTTATGATTATTCAAAGAAAAAAAAATCAAAGCTTGCCTATTTGAATCTCATCGGGTATGCTAGTTTGTTGTGGGACATGCTTAAGACAAAGAGAAGGTTAAATGATAAGGGTGAAATTCGTACATGGGGGGTTAATGAAGTACCTAATGAAAAAGGAGTTTGCTCCAAGTCATCACGAACAAGTGCATGGCTCTTGGCAATTTTCAAGGTTACCAAACACCTTTGAGCCACAATTTTTTTTAGCACAAGTGCATGATGAATTTGATGAAGAGCCCTTACTTGAGGAAGATGATGTTTTGCTACAAGAAGAAATCTTCTACCCCTACGAGGGTCCACTACTTGAGATTGATGGACAAATTGACAAAAAAGAAGATGCTTGGCTAGAAGGAGATGAAGTCCTTAAAGAAAAACACTTACATAGTGGAATTTTCTTATTAGAAGCAAGCATGGAAAGAGAAAAAACACGTAAAGAAGTGTCTTGCATAAAGGAATACCATTCCCACTTAATGGTTCAAAAACCTCCAAATCTAGGAAACCAAGGGGAGCATTTAATAGGGGTGCAAGATTTATACTGTAACGCCCCAAAAACCCACTTGCTTCCGGTTCTTTCACTGTCCCGACTCCACATCTGTAACCTCCCGAGTCGTCCCCGGACGCAGGTCGTCAACTGTACACTCGCTCCTCACCCCGACAGGATTCGTATAAAATTTAAAACTTTTGGTTCTTCGATTCAAAACGACTTCCAAAAGAAATACATATAAACAATGCAGCGGAAAACTGAATTTAAAACTAGTTTAAATAACTTCACCTTTGTAAAATATAGAAATGAAGAGACTGGTCAACACCTGCAAACGCCGGTCTACACTTGAGTTATCTCGGGTTTTTCATCGGTCAACACTAGTGAGCGCCGGTCGACACCACGTTTTCTCTCGGGTCTTCTCGTCCGTCGACACTAGGAATCACCGGTCAACACTTCTACATTCATTTTAAAGAGTGGTCGAGTCCTGCTTTCACAGGTCAACACTTTGATCCTCTCTGCCCATGCAGGTCGAACCTTGCGGTCGACACTCTCACCAACTTTACACTAACCGGTCGGCACCCACGGTCACCGGTCGACACCTTATTTCTCTCTGCCCGCACAGGTCGAACCCCACTATTGACACCCACCTTCCAATTTACACTGATCGGTCGACACCTATGGATTTCGGTCGACACTTTGCACCAGCAGCCTAAAAATAATAGCAATTCCAAAAGAAAACAGACACGAAAACTTCCACGATTAAAACTACCGATTCGAAACCTGAATCACTCCATTAAACTCTTTCAAATTGTTTAAAAATATACGTATACATCAATCCCGACTATTAACATTCACACCCATCTATGCCTCAAAACCTATACACTCGACATAGACCTCTCAAAAAGCAACTCCCAAAAACCTACCTCCCGGCTTCACTCCACGGGTTAGGCCACCACAACAAACTCCACCTGCCGGCACACGGTAGTGCGCCGCCAACCGCCTACTCATCTTGTCTAGGCTATGGCAACTCACCCGCTGGAAACTCTGCACCTATAACACGGAACACACAACATAAGCCTAATACTCAGTAAGTAATGCATTATGAAACGTAAAACGACAATGCAATCCTATCACATGCACTCAATACGTTCTCGCTCATGTTGTCACAACCGCTGCCAGGTGGTACGGCCGCACCATGGTGAGGTTGGACTCTCTCGCCACCTCACACCCTGGCACGTCACCATCGTCCCAGTTTCTCCAGTAAAGAGGTCCTCAAACCGTACCCACGCGTCACTCTACGCACCGCAACCATTCTAGGGTGAGGTTTGACGCACTCGCCACACCACCCCCTGGCACGTCGTCATAGTCCTGGTTCCTCTAGCAACGAGGCCATAGTTGTACACCACCACACGCACACCGCAACAGCCATCCCAGAGTGAGGTTGGACGCACCACCCCCTGGCACGTCGCCATCGTTCCGGTTTCTACAGCAACGAGGTCTAGCTGCCCACACACACATTGTGCTCAACACCACACATCATACTTCACATCCGAACATAAAATCATGTTCAAATTCATTTTCGTTCCCGTTTCAAAAACATGATGCATGTCAAACAATACACACGCATATCACAATCAACCATCACAAACCTAGCGTTCCTCAGTGTAGGCCCACCTAGGCAAAACACATGCATACACTACTTACCTGGTGTCCTAGCTCTCCGTGGTGCTCGTTTCAGCCGAAACCTGCTCAACCTACAACAAAACTGGCTTCCCGTCAAAATTCATCCCATTACTCTACTTATGCACTAAAATCACCATACTAGCACAACACTTCACGAGCTCATCAAAGTCGCTCATTAACCTATTTAGGCTAAAAAACCAACCTAACTTCCGACAAGTATATTTTTTGCGTCAGTTATCGGAAGCATCCGATTCTAGCAGCCTAACGCTGCAATCATAACCTAGCTTACCACACCAAAAGCGTTTTTAAAGCAAATGTCCATAGCTAGGCCAAAAATTCAAAGCTAGTTCCATATTAGTGCTTAAAATCCTACATTCACGGATTCTCAGCCAAATTCGCTCACTTCCTTACCCATCTATCACATTTATCGTCAATTACCCACAACAATCAATATTGCACCTAATACACACTCTAACCCTAAAACTCTAAATCTCTATCCATCAAATTTCTCCTCAACTCTAACACTAGACCAACATTGAACCATAAACTACTCAAACTTACCTTGAATTGCTGAAATGGAGGAGAAAGCTACGACCGATCACCGGCTGAACGTTGCGGGCAGGACAGAAATCGAAAGGGTCACGCGGTGGGGGAGAAAATAACAGAGAGGGGGAGAGGGTTTCCTGCGAATCCCTCTCCTCTCTATTAACATTTTAAAATAAAATAAAATAATAATAATAATAATCAAATTACTATTTCACCCTCACACTTAAATCTTTTAATCCAACGGCTATCTAAATTGCTTCCTGCCGGATTCCTAAAATTTTCTCCCTACCATTAGCTTCAAAATAATTTTCCACCTAACCTTACGAATTTTCCACTCTCTATTTTGACCCGAACCCCACCGATTATTGCTCCGACAACCCGAGAAATCGGTACGACAAAAATACGGGGTGTTACATCCTCCCCTTCTTAAAAGAATTTTGTCCCCAAAATTGTACGTACCGAATAACTCTGGGTACTGTTGCTCCATGTTCTGCCGCCTTTCCAAAGTGGTCTCCTCGACATTGTGATTGCGCCATAAAACTTTGACCAAGGAAATCTCCTTGCTCCGCAACACTTTCACCGTTAATCCTAGTATGTCCACTGACTTCTCGTCATAAGATAACGTCGGCTGTACCTCTATATCCTGCTGTGCAACCACCTGAAAAGGATCACGCATGCACTTCCTCAGCATGGAGACATGGAAGATATTATGTATGGCATCCATCGAGGAAGGCAGCTGAAGCTTATAGGCGGTCTTCCCAATCATTTCCACAATAGGGAACGACCCAACAAAATGAGGGTTGAACTTTCCTTGCGTCCCAAACCTGAACACTCCCTTGAATGGGGAGATCTTCAGGAACACCTCATCACCTACGCCAAACTCTAGTTCTCGCCTCCTCAAATCGGCATAGCTCTTTTGCCGACTCTGAGCTGCCTCGACCCTCCTCTTTATAATAGCAATCTTGTCGACCGTCTGTTATAGTATTTCTGGGCCTATAGGTTTTGCTTCTCTAACCTTATCCTAGTAGAATGGCGACATGCACTTTCTCCCATACAAAGCCTCATACGACGCCATGCTAATGGTAGATTGATAACTGTTATTATATGAGAATTTTACCAATGGCAAGAACTTGCTCCAAGCCATTTGGAACTCCAACACACAGGCTCTGAGCATGTCTTCCAGTATCTGTGTAGTTTGCTACGATTGTCCGTCGGTCTGAGAGTGGATGGCCGTGCTAAATTCCAACCTTGTACCCATGGCCTTATGCAGACTCTTCCAAAACTTAGACGTAAACCTAGCATCTCGGTCTGACACTATCGACACTGGGACCCCATGAAGTCTGACTATCTCCTGCATGTATAATTGAGCGAACGGATCCATCAAGTAAGTTATTTTCACCGATAAACAGTGAGACAATTTGGTTAGTCTGTCCACAATCACCCAAATTGCATCGTGGCCTTTAACAGTCTTTGGCAGTTCGACCACAAAATCTATAGTGACCTGCTTCCACTTCCACTCAGGTATGGGTAATGGCTGAAGCGTCCCTGACGGGCTCTGATGCTCTGCCTTTAGCTGCTGGCATACCACACAAGTCTCAACATGCTTGGCTATCTCCCGTTTCATATTGGGCCACCAATAGTATTGTTTCAAATCTCTGTACATCTTAGTGCTTCCAGGATGCACAGAGAAAGGAGACGAGTGAGCCTCAAACAATATTTCTCTTTTCATCTCTTCATTCTTCGGGACATACCACCTATCCTGAAACTTTAGAATCCCATCCTTCGAATAGCTGAGCTCACTGCCAGCATTGGGCTCCATACCCGCCTTCAGTCCGCTGCACTCGGGGTCAGTCTGTTTGGCCCGCTTAATCTTGTCCAGGATGGTCGGCCTCAACGACATCGCCTACAGCGTGGCTGCCAAATCAGAAACCACTTCTAGGCTGAACTCTTGCACTTCAGTCTTTAGCACGGTAGGCATTGCTAAAATCGTAGCAGACATCGAAGTTGACATTTGGCTAAAGGTGTCCGCTACCACGTTTGTTTTTCCTGGATGATACATGATTTCCAAGTCGTAGTCTTTAACCAGCTCAAGCCACCTCCTTTGTCTCAAGTTTAGCTCCTTCTGCGTGAAGATGTACTTCAAACTCTGGTGGTCAGAGAAGATTTCGCATTGTTGTCCATATAAATAATGCCTCCAGATCTTAAGTGCGAAGACCACCGCTGCCAACTCTAAGTCATGCATGAGATAATTCTGCTCGTAGGGCTTCAGTTGCCTTGAAGCATAGGCAATCACCTTTCCATTTTGCATAGCACGCAACCCAAGCCTACCCTGGAGGTGTCGCAATAAATGCTGAACTTCTCCTGCTCTACCGGCAGTACTAGCACGCAACCTAAGCCTACCCTGGAGGCGTCGCAATAAATGCTAAACTTCTCCCCCTCTACAGGTAGTATTAGCAAATGGGCTGTAGTCAACCTTTGCTTCAACCTTTGCTTGTGTCTTTATTGCACCCTTTGACATAAGAAGACTTGGTTTATTTCCTCATTCCTCTTCCTCATTTGATCTTGGGCTATTTGTTGAGAGGATAAAGACACAAGCCTGATGTTCCTTCCTTTGAATCTGAAGAATAGTTGTTTAAGAACCCATCATGGGTAACCTTTCGGTTGTATTGCCAGGACCTTCCTAAAAGTAGGTGGCTTGCATTTACTGGTATGACATCCCACAAAATGGAATCCATGTACTTATTGATGGAGAAATCAATTGAGACTTGTCTTGTTACCTTGACATCGTCCCTATCATCTAACAATCTTAACTTGTAAGGTTGGGGATGGGGAATGTTTTTTAACTTCAATTTGTCTACCATCTCTTGCAAAGCGACATTAGCGCAACTTCTACCATCAATGATTAATGAACAAATTCGATCCTTAACTTGGCAGCGAGTGTGCAACATATTCTCTCATTGGCAGTTCTGATACCGGCTGATGCACAAAGCAACTTGAAAAGAAAGGGGTTAGTATATGAAGAGCAAGGAAAATTGTTTGGCTAACTGACAGTGAGAAGTTTGAACCAAACGATGTGTGTATTTAAGGAATGATTAGCGATGGAAAGAGAAGCTATTGAGGGCGGATACTACCATTTTTTTGAGGAAATAAACCTCTAAATACCTTTGACGAAATCGATTGGCAAGGTGGAAAAGGAAAGGCAGAAACTTCAATTGGCCCGATTTGATGATCTCCTTGGCCGATTTGATGAGTGCTTTTGTCCTCCTTTTACGGATTCAATCAAGAGAGTGGAGCAGGTAGAATTCGATGATAAG
Source organism: Begonia peltatifolia (assembly GCA_022433055.1). Lineage (NCBI taxonomy): Eukaryota > Viridiplantae > Streptophyta > Magnoliopsida > Cucurbitales > Begoniaceae > Begonia > Begonia peltatifolia. The sequence continues at coordinate 6,015,804 of CM039522.1, forward strand.
TGTTTCTCAAGCAACCACGAGCTTGGGAAACAATGAAGACTCAACTTCCCTTGGATGATCCAAGTGCAATACCAATTGGTAATCTGAAGCAAAAATGCTAGGAGAAAGTGACTCGTGTATTGATTGCGTGAACATTACAAATGCCAATGCTATGCTCTAAATAACCCTAAGATAGCTATGGTTTACAAGTTAAGGATGACTTCAAGTTAGCCATTGGATCTCATCAAGATGAAGGGCAGAGATTGTGTGGGAGTTTAAAAAGAGCGGTAACTTCTTTGGCCCAACTATTGGTGCGTAATCCTCCATGTGGGCTGCTCCTTGCCTTGACGTTGGACCCAACTCTTGACTAGTTTTCAATCATCACCAATACCTAAAGTCACCATCCATTCATCTAGTCCTATCAAGCATCTAGTCCTAACCAACAATCTAATGCAATGCATGTCATTATTAAGGCTATTGTTTGCCCATTACTAGGTAGACCCAATGTTTGCCTCAAAAGAAAAATGAATGAAAAAAAGAGTGTCATGGAATAGATGTCGGGGAGACAAATCACAATTTCATTTCTTTTGTTTATTTGCTCCCAAGTGATGACGTGCAAAGGCCGGGACAAATCTTGATCAATGAGCTCCTATTCCAAGTAATTAAAAAGAGTCTCATTGCAAAAGAATAAAACTTGTTAGTAAATAGGCTAGATAAAACTTGGGTTCTAGTTTGAGAACGAGTGATGGGCTTATGGGCCACATCAATTTCAATCTAAATGCTATGAAAATTTAGGGAGATCTTATCTGGTGAGTGAGAAAGTCATTAAAATTTCAAGTTAAAATTAATCCAAATGAAAAAGATATGCAACAAATCCTGTGGTTTGTCCGACAGTCAACTTATGGCATCTTCAGATAAGAAAACATTCTAAAGAAGGTATGCTCCAACGGACAAGGCTTTGTTTTCCATCCTTCTTCCGTTTTCCAACCGTAGAGGGAGTGAAGAGAAGCTTGTCTATAAGAGCCTTCAAGAAACCACAGTTTTGAAGGGAAATGGAGGCAAACTCCACTCGGATTTTACTCGCTGAGGCCTTATCTTGAAGAGCTGAAACAGTTTGAGCGTTCGAAAGGAAAACTCTAATTTCTAATGATAAAAAACTGAGTATACCATGCAGAAAAAGATGTTTAAAGAAGACCTAAGGAGGCTAGGGTTTTGGCCTTCAAAAGAGAGAGGAATGGCTGAAGAGCCATTGGGCTCATGCGCGCGTGTGCCTACATACTTCGGCCACTAGTGTGTATGTCCTTGTGTGGACAATTTGGTACTTAAGCATTGGTCCTTAATCCTAGCTGGAACGTGGTAGAGTTGGATGGATTTAAATTGCTGAAGGGAAAATTGAGAACAAGTTCTTCGGCCATCTCTCGGTCGCGTCATCCGTCTTTTGAGCGCGCTGATTACGGATCGCAGTGCTGGCCAAGTTAGCCTTCTGTTAATACACGCCATTAGCTCTCTCTTGTAGAGGCCAGCTCATTCGTTTTTGCATGTGCCCACTAGTGATCTTCTATACAGCCATGTCATCCATCCGTGCGCGCATCGTCGATGGTTATTCTGTTCGTCAACATCTTCACCTATGCGCAACCACAATCCGCTAAGCCTTCCTCTTACATGTGCCCTTCCGGCTCCATGGTGCCCTGCTAAGCACTCCTCTTGTGTGCACCATCCACCTTCGCACGCCATGCTTTTGGTCATGCACGTGACACAACTTTGTACGCACCAAATCAAGGCCACCATCTAACTTATCCTAACCATGCATTCAAAATAAAGACGGATGTTTGCCAAAGAAAAATACAAGAAAAAGACCAATGTTTGCCCAAACAAAAATACATAAATGGATTACATGAATTTATCTTTGGGAAGACAAATTCCCTCTACATTGTGAGATGATGATGTCCCATGGAGGCTGGAGATTCAAGCTCAAATTAAGATAAGTGATCAATCAAGTTCTTTCCCTAAAAGTTATGTTCATTTTTGTAGGAAAGGACCTTTGGATTGGTTACATCAAGACTTGGATCGGGATGACACGCATGAGGAGGAGGATGGCCAAATCATGGATCAAGGTTGAGCTGCGCGTGCAAAGGAAAGCATGGTCGAGAAGCAATGCGCACCAGGGAAGAGCAATGTGCAGTAAGTGGCGCGCACAAGAGGCCACAACACAACAAGTGGTGCGTACAGGGAGCACCACAGTGTAGCAGCTGGCGCATGCAAGAGACACTGTGAAGACATCATCTAGTAAGCACAGGAGAGGAGCCAACGTAGCGAGCTACGCACATAGAAAGTATTAGGTACACGCGAGAAAGGAGCTTGGCCAAATGCCAGCGCACGCACAAGGCCTCCATGAGACGCACAGTAGCACATCATCCGGCATGTGTGAAGGACACATCAAGCGTGCACGTTGTTAGTAGGGCGCGCACGAGTATCACAGCGTGCATGGCGAGGGACCACTAGCTGCCCACACCGGCCATCGTACTCCTTCAACGACTAGTTTTTCCAACGACATTTTCTGCTTATGCCGTCTTCACTTTTTTGTAACCTAGCTTTTCAAGAAGCTTTCTCCTTCTACTTAAGCTTGTTCTGAACTAGTGTAAAATGTTTTGGATGATTTGATAATTTTGTTTGAAGTTGAACTTCAATTTTTGGAAGAAACTGAGAGGTGTTTCAGCTGAAAGCTCGATGAAATCCCGATTGAACCGCTAAGTGCAAACGACTTGAAGACACTTTTACTTCACAACTCCCTCTCCATTTCCCAAGGAGGATTGGAAAACAGCAGGGAGCTGGAAACGCCTTTCTTTGCGCTGTGAAGCTTTCAGCCATGAAAGTTCCTCACTAAAGCACCGATTGCTTTTGGGTCAGGGACGGGTCTTCATCACATTCCACTCACCTAGTCGACCTCTTTTGAGGAAGAAGCAGCAAGTGCAAGGGCCGTTTTCCTCTGTTGGAGCTTCTTTGTCCGCGAAGCAAGCTTGCTCCTTTTAGCACTGTTAATGCCAAAGGACAGGCCAGGAATTCCCACTTGACTACAAGTAATTACAAGTAATTACACCGTAATATCTAGCACCCACTTGACCTCAATTTCTCATTTTCACCCTTTGTTTTCCTAGTGTTTAGCATCTGTTTTGGGATGTTCTTTGAGACTGATCCTCTGTGTTTATCAATAGTCTTCCGCATACATTTTTCATCCAATTTCAGGCCCTATCCGCATCATTTGTATTAGAGCAAAAGTGCTCCATGTTTGTGAAATTCTTTTTCTATGTTCTATTTTGATTTTTGTTTTTTCTGTTCTCTGTTGTGTTTCCTGTGAATGTTTCATTTCTGTTCTACCCACCAGCACATCATGTTTAATCTTCTTTAGTTAACAACATGCATGATTATGTTTTTTGTTTTTAGTGTTGTCCAGCATGGTTTAACAATCTGATTTTTTTTCCTTCATGTTTTATTTATGTTTTCTTGTGTCTTTTGTTGTTTGTTCTAAATGTCCATTTTATCCCACGTTTAGTTGGTCATTTTGTCACTGTATAGCTAGCTCATATTCTATTTAGAGTATTCCATGTCTAGGTGATTTTCTGTTTTCGATTATTGTGAGGTTTAACCGAGAAGCATCATGTTCAATTTTATGTTAATCCATTTAAATTTATTTAGGTTGTTTAAGTCTTAAGATGAGTGTTCTGTTTTTAAATTCTCAAGAGTTTTCTTGAATGTTTGAATCCTGAATTTTTCATGTTGATGTTTTGTTTTTGTGTCATGTGATCACTTATGTTTCACCCACTAGAATGGCATGTTTATGCTTGTTTCTATTCTGTTTAGTTAGTGTTTCATTGTCTAGCATATGTAGTTGTTGTATCGCTATCCTTTGGTGTCCAGGTGTCAAGCATGTTTATGTTTTTTCCATGTTTTTGTTAAGCTTTTATGTCTGCACAATTTCTTTCTCGTAATGAATTTGATATCTCCAATATAGTTGGCTAACTTCTGTTAAAATTCAAAAAATTTGGACATGAATTGTGATATTTTTCTTTTTCAGGAATTATGTTGTCTTTTAGGTTGTTTTCTTGCTGTTTTTTTATGTTTTTCTTTTTCTGTTTTGCAGCAATTGTTTAGAGCTAATTGCAAATTGTTAGTTGTTGTTTTTGGCACTATTGTTTGTCTGAATTTGGAGTTTCATTTATCCAAGAAATTGGTATAAATCCGAGGAGCATTGTTTGTTAAATTTGAGATTGTTTGTTTGTTGTTTTTGTGTTGTGTCTCTTTTGTTTTGTGTTGGTTTTTGTTTACTTTGATAAATTGTTTCTTTGTATTTCCAAGAGTTATCTTTGTTGTGTTTGAGTGTCTTTTGATTAGGATAAAAGATTTCTAGGATTGGGAACTCTTTTAGCCAAAACCGAAGCTACATAAGCCGAACCACATCAACTTCAAAACCAAACCTTAGTGAACCTAGCCTCCTAGAACATTTGTAAAGCTTCAACCATTGGCTTGAAGGTATAAGCCCAAGTTTAAAAAGCTTAAACCATAGGCTGAAAAGTGTAAGCCATTGGCTAGATAGAGAGAAGAATGGTCTTCATAGATCCCTTCAAGCTCCACCTAGGAGAGGAGAAAACCCAAGAAGAAAAGACCAATTTAAGAGAACATTTGAAGAGGAAATTGATTTTGTGAAATCTACCTAAAGGATTCCCAAAGTAAACCTTGAGTACGAAAGGTCTTTTGATGTAGCACTCCTTGGCTTTAGTGGTTACACTTTAGGTTTAGAATGTATTAATTGGTTGAAAAAAGTAGAGGAGTTGTTTAGAAAGCATGACTATTTAGAAAGAAGGAAAATCTGAATAGCTCTCCCTTGTTTCAGCGACATGCTAGAATATGGTGGAAGATGATTGAAGAAGAGAGAACGCTAGAAGGCAAAGGTGTGTTGCTACTTGGGACTTGTTGAAGTTTTTAGTGGAAGAAAGGTTTGTTCCAAGTTCTTGCAAAAAAGAGTATAGCTCTAAGCCTAACCCAAAAGTTCTAATCATTTTTGAGCCACCAACTCCCTTAGCACCAAGCCAAACTGAGCTTAGTGAGGAAACCTCAAGTGAGAAGGATAACGAGCATGATGAAAAGGATATCATCTTTCCCAAGGAGGATCCTTTGCTTGAAATAGAATGTTGTTGTTTTGAACAAAAGGATGAAGAGCAAATGGAAGATTTTAGATTTCTAAATCTTGTTGAGGAACCTCTGTAATAACCCAAAAATTTTCAGAATTTAAATTATTTTTCCCATTAAAACTTTTGGGAAAGGTTTTAGCGAGAAATTTATTTTATTAAACTTAGGATTTAATTCGTAGAAGAAATTTAAAATTGGAAAGTCGAGAGTACGCGAATTTAACGAAATTTTGAACTGTTAAAAATACGTGAGGGCGATTTAAGAATTTGATTTATTGATTTAATTTTTATAAGAAAAGAAAAAAAAAAACAAAACAACTGAACGACTTCGCGAGGAAGCCATTCAGTTGTTCTGTTCTTCACCGAGCAGCAGAGAGCGAAGGGTGGTCGAGAGCTGAAATCTGAGCTTCGATCGACAGTCGACGAGCGTGAGTGTGAGAGGGAAATCACAGGCGAGTGTTGCTACTCCAACGAACCGAAGCCATTCGGTTTCAGCAGCTCGATCTCCCAAATAGAGAGAGCCCGAGTGCCTTCTGCCATCGACCTAGGGAGTGAGCCTCCGTCCAACTCTGTCGTCGGTGACTGAGCACTTTATTGGAGTCTTTCTTCTTCTTCTTCCACCCGAGTGCAGAACGACGCCCCTCGGTAAGTCTCTCTCTCTCCCTCTGCTGTCCTGTTCTGTTTTGGCAACCGAGTAGGGGTTGAAGTGAGTTTCGAATTCTGAGATTTTCGGCTAGTAATTGGGTTGTCTAGGAGATGGAATTGGCGATAATTAGGCAGGAGAAGGTGAAGGAGTTGTTGCGAGAGTGAGTCGAGAGGGTCTGGGGCTGCCATTCGAGTTTCCTGAGAGGGAAGCTCCAAATTGTCTTAGATTTTACTTTACGGGTTGAAATGTGACTGTTCGGTGAAGAAATTGGTGAAATAGGGTTGAAGTTCAGATTTCGAATTTTTTTTGTGTAAAAACAGATTCTGTTTTTGGGAGTTTCGGCCTAGCTATGGTTACTTGTTTTAAATTCTAT
>CM039522.1:6022484-6050120 GCA_022433055.1 Begonia peltatifolia
AACTGGCAAATCCTCAAGAGATACCCTTGGAAAATCTTGTACAACGAGAATGTCCTGGAGCTGAACCTCGCCCTGAAATTGCGCATACATGACACTAGCCAAGAAGCCAATGCATCCACCTCAAAACAATTGTTGAGCTCCTATAGACGACACAGCCAAAATTCTGCTCAAACCCTTTCCTGCCCTGAAGGAGCAACACTCTCCACTTGGAGGTCGAAAGTGGATCTCTCTGGTCCTGCAATCTATTGTGGCATAATGTCTAGACAGCCAATCCATCCCTAAAATAGCCTCATACCCCTTCATGTTGAGTATGATCATATCAGCGTACAACCGTTTTTCTCCCACTGTCACAATATCACCTTGTACCACCTGATCAGAGTATAAACGCTCTCTCGACAGCAATAACACATCACATAACTACCCAGCATAGCTGGGCACTAGATTTGCCTTGACCACAAAGGCAGTAGACACAAACAAATGCGTAGCACCCGTATCGACAAGAGTAAAAGCCGCCATGACCAAAATAAGAATACTACCTGAGATTACCGATGGATGGGCAGCATGATCCAACTCAATGAAGGCAAAGACTCTCGGCACCACCCTCGCTCGGGCCTTGCTCAAATTCTGGCAATCCTTAGCAAAATGCCCCACTTCGTTGCAGTTGAAGCACCGATTCCGTCGCGACTATTGACAATCTCTGGATATGTGGCCTGCCTCATTGCAGTTGAAACATCGTCCCGAGTCCATCCTGCACTGACCGAGGTGACTCCTATGGCACTTAGGGCATATTGGAAACTGTGCCTATCCTTGAGACCGCTTGTTGCTCCCCTGGCTTCTAGAGCTGTCACTAGGCCTCTTCAGGCCCTCTCGCTGAGACGACTCCTCCCCACTTGACTGTGTCCCTATCCCTAAGACCGCTTGTTCCCTAGGTGGCTCTCTGTAACTAGGAAGCTTCGTCCTAGCCTGCTCAATGTCTAAGGCCTTCGCCTCCACGTCCTCAAAAGCTAGGACTCGTTTTCCAGCTATTCGCATACCCATGTATATGTCTGACTTCAGGCCATGCACAAATTGGTGTACCTTGTTCTTGTTCTCGTTCAGGCTCACCAAGTGACTTGCAAATCGAGACAGCGCCTCAAATTGTCTCACGTATTCGGCCACAGTACCCGTCTGTCTCAATTAGGTGAACTCCACCATCTTCCGGGTTCTAATTGAGTGGCTGAAGTAGTTGCTAAAGAACACCATATTAAACTCCTCCCAAGTCATGGCCTTCACTTTGGTGGTTGCCTTCACCGAATCCCACCAAAATCGGGCATCCTTGGCAAGGTGGAATGCCGCACTGGATACCCTTTCTTCATCGTCGACCTTGGCGTAATCCATCATGTCTTCCATACTTCGAATCCACTCCTCAGCACTGAGTGTGTCCAAAGATGATCCGTTGAATACTAGGGGTCTTAGCCTGTGCAACATATCGCCCCCACGATCCGTCGAAGTCTAGGCACTAGACTGGCCCTGGTCCTCCCTACTCATAAACCGCTCATGTTGTTGGGACTGGCAGTTGACTAACTCTGTAAGTTGCCTAACGGCGTCATCCATATCGCCTACAGCTTTACGCGTCTCTCTAACCATGACGTTAATCCTATACACCACAACATCCACTAAGTTTAAACGAAGCTACGAGGTTCTAAGGAATACTTACAGTTGGTGGAGCACTTCCATGCAGCGGCTTGTGGTGTTAGGAAATCCATCGAACGACGTCGACCCCGTGGCTCTGACACTCATACCATCCCCTCTTCTCATCTATCTAACGTCCTCTTTGCTTTTCTCCCAAGTGGTGTGGGAATTGTGACAGGCCCTCTTGCCTTCACAATCTCACCCCTCCTCCTAGGGGCTCAACATCCTCATCGGCTACACTTCTGGTTGGGTAAAGGCTCTGATACCATAACTGTAACGCCACAAAAACCCACGTGGTCTCTGGCTCACTCTTCTCTGTCATCACCCCCGCGGTGTCCCTGAGTCGTCCCCGGACCCATGTCGCGAACCATACACTTACTCATCACCTCGATAAAATTCATATATATTTAAAACTTTTGATCCTCGACTTAAAATGACATTTTGAAAATGCTTAAAAGTCTTCGCGGCAAAAGACTCAATCGGAAGTCAGTTTAAATGACACTTCACTTTTCAAAACATTATGAAAAAGGGTACCGGTCAACACCTTAATACCCTCAACCCGCCCCGGTCAAACTTCGCGGTCGACACTTCTACACACCTCACAAAAGCAGTCGACACTTGCCGTCACCGGTTGACACCTTAGTACTCTCTGCCCGCACCGATCGATCTTTGCGGTCGACACTTCAATTCTCTCTACCTGCACAAGTCGAACCTCGCGGTCGACACTCTCACTGTTTTTCGGTCGACACCTAATTTGGCATTGTCCCCATATGTCGACCCCTGCAGTCGACACTTGCCTAGTTCGGTTGACACCTACGCTTAACGGTCGACACTTTAACGAAAAGGTCGAATCCCGCGATCGACACTCTCGTCACTTTTACACTACGCGCTCGACACCTAAAGGTTCCGCTCGACACCTTACACCAACAGCCTAAAATAAACATAAGATCCAACATAAAAACAACGAAAAAACCCCCGATCAATTAACCCACCAAGTAAAAACCTATATTTTTAAGTCAAATTTCCCTCAGTAGTTTAAAAAATACAACTGTACCTTACTCCCGACTATTATCGTGCCAAACCAACATATACCTTCAAATTCTATACACTTGACTTATAGCCCACAAATTACAACCCAAACAAAAAAAAACTACCATCTGGCCTCACTCTAGGGGTCGGGCCGCCTTAAATGAACTCCACCCGCCGGCACATGGTAGCACGCCGCAAACCGGCTACTCGTCTTACCTGGGCTCTCGTAACTATCCAGCAGGAATCCCTACACCTACACAACAAAACACACAACATAAGCCTAACGCATAGTAAGTAGGGCAATATGAAACGTAAAATGACAATGCAATCATATCATATGTAGTCTCTTCTCTCTCGCTCATGTTGTCGTAACCTGTGACGTATAGTAGAGCCGCACCAAGGTAAGGGTGAATCTTGCGCCACACTTCACCCTGACACGTCGCCATCGTCCTCAACTCCCCAACAAAAAGGCCCACAAGCTAAACCCACACGCCGCCACACAACAACCGGACCAGGGTGAGGATGGACCTCGCGCCACACTACACCCTGACATGTCACCATTGTTCCGGACTCTGTAGCAACGAGGCCCACAGTTGCCACACACACACGTTTTGCGACAGCCCAGCCGACCAACTTCCCGGTCAGAATTCGCGGTTAATTATGCACCAACCCACTACCCGAGTAGGATTAGCGGCGCCACCGTCCATTATCCTCACCGTCAACACATACAAGCAGCGTGATGGCCAAGCCGGCCCACTCCCTAAGCGGAATACGCGGTTGGTTATGCACCGGCCCAATCCCTTAGTAGGATCCGCGGTACTACCGCCACGCGTCTCGCCACTACTTACGCAAAACATGCTAAAATTCATTTTCGTTACACTTTTCAAAACATGATGCATGACTGAACAAAAACATGCAATACACCCCCACCGACCCATGGTGTAGGCCCGTAAGGGCAATGCACATGCAACACTACTTACGCTACTTACCTGGCGTTCTTGCTTTCCGTGGTGCTCATTTCTATCACTTCCTCAGACTTAACCTATCACATAACCAATTCACATTAAATTTCACCTCCCTACTCATTCTACGTACTAAAACTACGGCTATTAACTCAATTCGGCTAAAAATCATCCTAATTTTCAACATGCATGACTTTTGCGTCGGTTATCGGAATCACTAAATTGCAGTGGCTAAGCGATCCACTAATAACTTAGTTTAACATAACTAGGGCGGAAAGCCAAAAACAGAATAGGTTTTAACGCATAAAATCCTGCATTCTCAGTCTTTTAGTAAAACTCTACAAATTCCTCACCAATCCATCACATTTATCATCAATATCCCACAACCTTAAATAGTAAATCCAATGAACACTCCAACGCTAAAACCTTAAATCTATATCCACCAAATTTTGCATCAAACTCTACCTCTAACCAAAACTAAACCATAAAATACTTAAAATCTACCTTAACATTAAAATAGAGTAGAGAACTGAGTTAAATCCTTGACTGAAAGGCTGGAAGGAGAAGAAAATCGAAGGGAGTGGGTGGTTTCGCGTTAGGAGGAATATCACCGAAGATATTCTATGATCTCTTTCCTGTTAACATATATATGTTAATAATAATAATAATAATAATCTAATTACTATTTCGTCCTCACTATTTAATCTTTTAGCTAAGCCGTTATTCGTTCCATATCTGTTAGGAAATCCTTAAATTCTCTCTTGTCCATTAGCCACAAAATAATTGTTTATCTACTAGTACAAATTCTCCGCTCTCGATTCTGACCGAAACTCCGCCGTTTACCAATACAAATTTCTGAAAATAAATTACAGAAATCTCGAGTGTTACATCCTTGCTCCTTGAGTCAGATGTCTCTCTCGGTACTCTCTGACGTCCTGGTTGTCTAAACATCTTGACTAATTTCCTGGACAAAAGTTAATTTCGCTAATAAGCATCTATTAACTAAGTCTAAACTTAAACACTTACAATTGTCGAAGCACGTCGTGCGGCGATCGGTGCTGTTAGGTATTCATTTGAACGGTTTGACCATTTGGCTTTGATAGCATAACTGTATCGACCCAAAAATTGACTCGTCGATTTCTGGTCCGCTCTCTCGCTGCTCTAATACCATCTCTGTAGTGACCCGGAAACCCCCACGATTCGCGGCACGCTCACTACTATCACTCCCACAAATACGCTCGGAGAATTCGAGTAAAAATTTTGACTTAAAACGACCTTTTTGAAAATTTTTAAAAACGTCGCAGTGGAAGAATTAAATTAAAATCAGTTGAAATAAAATTTGAGTTTTCTAAACAAAAAAAAAATCATTTTTGGTTGACCTCTATAAATACCGGTCGACACTTCTATCTATTTTTCACTACCGGTTAACACTTGCATGCACTGATCGACACTACCTTTCTCTCTGTTCATGTTGGTTGATCCCTGAGGTCGACACTACCGTCTATTTTATATTACCGGGCAACACTTGCACGCACAGGTCGACACTTTCATCAAATTTTTCATTACCGGTTGACACTTGCATGCAGCGATTGACACTATATTTCTCTCTGTCCGCGTCGGTCGATCTCTAAGGTCGACACCCCCGTCTATTTTACACTACCGGTCGACACCCCCGTCTATTTTACACTACCGGTCGACACTTCTCTAAACCGGTTGACACCTTTTCCCGCTCTGTCTAAGTAGGTCGACCCAAGCGATCGATACCTACAGAGTTGGTCGACCCCTTTGCATACAGGTCGACACTCCACACTCATTTTTACACTGAGCGGTCGACACTTTCTAGCGCAAGTCAAAACTTCCTTCACAAAATGTGCTTTAAAACCTTAAATTCTTAAAAAATAGTTGAACTTCTGACTCAACACCAAAATAACACAACTTACACTTTTCCATCAATTCAAAATCATTATTTACATGGAAAAATAGCTACTGACGTTTGAAACCCGTCTATATATCCACATGACTCCAATCGACTCAAAATGATTTCGAATAAAATCGAATTAACTAAACTCCCTTACATACCCCTGCACTGGTGTAAATTCTTGGTGTTACATCGACACTTGGTTACACCGGTCGACACCTTAATCTTCTTTTTTCGCCCCGATCAAACGTTGCGGTCGACACCTGTATGCTCACTTCACTAACAGGTTTACACCTGCTTATATAGGTGGACACCCTAAACCTCCCTGTTTGTACCGGTCGAACCTCGTGGTCGATACTTTTATCATTTTTACACTAAACGGTCAACACTTATGCATACCAGTCGACACTTGGTTTGGTTCTGTCTCCGTTGGTCGACCCTCGCAGTCGACATTTACGTAGTTTGGTCGACACCTATGCATACCGGTCGACACTTCATACCAGTATCCTTAACAGAAAATTTTCTGTAAAAAGTAACGGACAGAATTTCAAATCTCAAACCTACACTTCCCACACAATTCTAAAATCCATTACATACATAAAAATAACTACTAAAACTTTGAAATCCATCCATACATCAAAACGACTCAAAACAATTCTACATGACTCAAAACAACTCAAAATCTGTACATAAAAACCCATGGTCAAAACACCTTAACAGCCGACCGGATCGTCCCACGAGCGCACTCCTCCAACTGTCTCCTAGTCCTTGGCATGCTCTGAGTAGTCACCAACTATCGCCTCGTCACCTACATCACAGAACTCATCTATTAGCCTAATACTAAGTAAAAAGTGCATATAAAACATAAACACGCAAAACAATACATATCCTATCGTATGCAGTTTCTACAGTTTCGTCTCTACTTTTGTTTCCGTCTCTTTTTACACATTCTTTATCTTACAACTAGGTTTTTCTTTACGTTCTAGATTAAGGTGACACACCTCGTAGTCCAGCTCACGGAACAAGGCCAACCGCGATCTAGTAAAAGTGGCACACTTCGCGGTCCACCTCACTGGACAATGTAATAACCCAGAAATTTTCAGAATTTAAATTCTTTTTTCTCGTTAGAAATTCGAGAGATGTTAACGAGAAGTTTATTTTATAAAACTTAGAATTTGATTCATAGGAGAAATTTGGGATTTCTTAAAGTCGGGAGGATGCGAATTTAAAGGAAATACAGACGATTAAATCATGTGGGGGCATTTTAGTAATTTATATTAATTTAAAAATATTAATTTTTTTAAAATTGGTGGAATGGCTTTTAGTGGAAGCCATTCCACCTCATTTGATTTCGAGACCGAGAGAGTGAGAGAAACTGGGAGAGGGAGAGCTAGAATCCGAGCGCAATTTGCCGACGATCGACGAGAGAGAGATAGACGCCGGTGTGTAAAGAACTCTGACGAGCTAAAGGGAGGAGCTGGTTCGACCTTCCCGCGCTGAAAAACCAAAGGTAAGCCTTACCTTGTTTCGGTTCTGTCGATCGAAGATGGGAGTTCGGTTGTTTCTGAATTCTCGATAGTTTGAGCTTACTTTTTTTGGAGTGTTATAGAAGCTAGTGGACGTGTGCTTGAGCCAGCTTGTGGCTCAGCCTTTCCGCGCCAAACCTGACCAACAAGAGGTGATGGTTTTCCCCCTATTCTTTCTCAGTTTTGGTGGCCAGGGGTGTAATGTCTTCTGTATTCCAACCTTGGTTAGTTTGTGCTAAAATGTAGAGGGATTAGCAGTGGGAGAAGGGGTGTTCATCGGTGGGCTGTGGTGCTCTGGTTTCGGGAAGAAAATCGAGAGGAGGCGGTGCTGTTGTGTCTCAGTTTTGGTATGCATTGTTTAGTGTTATTAGATGGTATTGGAATAAATGGAATGTAGCTGATTGGGTGAAGAAATTGGTGAAATTGAATTGAAGTCAAAATTTTGGAGATTTTAGTATGAGACCCGATTCTATTTTTGAGATTTTTAACCTAGCTACGGTTAATTGTTTCAAATTTCCTTTTGGTATATTAAACTAGCTTATTAATGGAGCATTTAGCCACTGGATTCGTTCAATTCCAATAACCGACGTAAAAGTTATGCGCTTCAGAAGTTTATGTCCGGTTTTGGATTGAGTCGGTTTAGTGATCGATTTTGTTAGTTTGTGGTAAGTTAAGTTAATGGTAGTGATTTTGAGTATGAGTTAAGTTTTTAGACGAGTTTTGATAGGAATTGTTTTATATTTAGGTTGAAACACATTTTTTTTGGGTGAAGTTGTGCACCGAGAAAGCTTAGAATGCCAAATAAGTAGTGCATGCATGTATTTTGCCCAGGTGGGCCTACACCGAAGAACATTAGGATTGTGTTGTTTGATTGTGATGTGCATGCGTATTGTCTGACATGCATCATGTTTTGAAAAGGGTACGAAAATAGTTTTGAACATGTTTTGAGTAACGGATGGTGAGACGCGTGGCAGTGGTACTGCGTATCCGACTCAGGGAGTGGGCCAGTGCATAACCAATTGCAAATTCCACTCAGAGAGTGGGCCGGCTGGGCCGTTACACGGCGTGTATGTGTTGACGGTGAGGATGATGGACAGAATCTCTGCACCTACACTACATAATACACAACATAAGCCTAACGCTCAATAAGTAGTGCAATATTAAATGTAAAATCGACAATGCAATCCTATCACATGCAGTCTCTACTCTTCCGCTCATGTTGTCGTAACCTATGACGTGTAGTGCAGGTGCACCAGGGTGAGGGTGAACCTCGCACCACACTACACCCTTACAAGTCGCCATCGTCCCAGACTCCATAGCAACGAGGCCCAAGAGCTACACCCACATGCTGCCACACAGCAATCGCCCTAGGGTGAGGATGGACCTCGCGCCACGCTACACCTGACACATCGCCATCGTCTCAGACTCCCCAGCAACGAGGCCAACAGTTGCCACACACACACATTTCGCGACAGCTCAGCAAGCCCACTCCCTGAGCAAAATTCGCAGTTTGTTATGCACCGGCCCACTTTCTGAGCCGGATCTGCGGCGCCACCTTCCATTATCCTCATTGTCAACACATACAAGCCGCATGATAGCCTAGCTGGCCCACTCCCCGAGCGAAATTTACGAATGCTTATGCACCAACCCACTCCCCAAGCAGGATCCGTGGTACTACCGCCACGCGTCTCGCCACTACTTACTCAAAACATGCTCAAGTTCATTTTTGTTACACTTTTCAAAACATGATGCATGACTGAACAAAAACAATCAAAACACACAATACATCCCCACCGTCCCATGGTGTAGGCCCGTAAGGGCAATGCACATGCAACACTACTTACACTACTTACCTGGCGTCCTAGCTTTTCGTGGTGTTCATTCCTTTCACTTACTCGGGCTCAACATATCATGTAACGAATTAACATTAAATTTCACCTCACAACTCATTCTACGTACTAAAACTATGGCTACTAACTCAATTTAGCTAAAAATAAACCTAACTTCCAACGTACATAACTTTTGCATCGGTTATCAGAATTACTCGATTCCAATGGCTAAACGCTCCACTAATAATCTAGTTTAACATACCGAAAGAGAATTTAAATCGATCAACCACAACTAGGACGAAAATCCAAAAACAGAATGGGTTTTTGGGCCTAAAATCCTTCATTCTCGGTCTTTCAGCAAAACTCAACAAATTACTCACCAATCCATCACATTTATCATCAATATCCCACAACCATCAATAGTAAATCCAATGAACACTGCAACACTAAAATCCTAAATCTCTATCCATCAAATTTCTCATCAAACTCTACCCCTAACCAAAATTAAACCATAAACCACTTAAAATCTACCATTGCGTTAAATTGGAGTAAAGAACTGAGTTAAATCTTTGGCTGAACGTCGCTGGAAGGAGAAGAAAATCGAAGGGAGTGGGTGGTTTCACTTTAGGAGGAATATCACCGAAGGTATTCTATGATCTCCTTCCCGTTAACATATTTATATTAATAATAATAATAATAATAATAATAATCTAATTACTATTTCGTACTCACTCTTTAATCTTTTAGCTAAACCGTTATTCAGTCCATATTCGGTCAGAAATCCTAAAATTCTCTTTTGTCCATTAGCCACAAAATAATCATTTATCTACTAGTACAAATTCTCCGCTCTCGATTCCGACCGAAACTCCGCCGTTTACCAATACAAATTTCTGAAATTAAATAACAGAAATCCCAGGTGTTACATTCAACCCTCTTTAAAAGAAGTTTTGTCCCCAAAATTTACGTACCAAAGCTCTTGGTACTGTTGCTCCATGTCCTACCGCCTTTCCCAAGTGGTCTCCTCCACATGTGATTGCGCCTAAAAACTTTGACTAAGGGAATCTCCTTATTGCGCAACACTTTCACAGCCGATTCCAGTATTCTCACAGGCTTCTCCTCTTAAGTTAGCGTCGACTGAATCTCTATGTTCTGCTGTGTCACCACCTGAGAAAGATCACATATATATTTCCTCAGCATGGAGACATGGAAGACATTATGTATAGCATTCATCGAGAAAGGCAGCTGAAGCTTAAAGATGGTCTTCCCGACCCTCTCCACAATAGGGACCGGTCCAACATAACGAGGGTTGAGTTTTTCTCGCTTCTCGAACCTTACCACTTCCTTGAATGGGGAGATCTTAAAAAATACTTCATCGCCTTCCTTAAATGCTAACTCCCACCGCCTCTGCTTTCCGTAACTTTTCTATCGATTCCGAGCTGCCTCAATTTTCTTCCTTATAATATCAACTTTGTTGGCAGTTTGCTGCAATATCTTTGCGCTTATGAGTCTTGCCTCTCCAACCTCATCTCAGTACAATGGCGACCTACACTTTCTCCCATATAGAGCTTCGTACACCGCCATACCAATGGTTCACTGATAGCTGTTATTATATGAAAATTCCACCAAAGGTAAGAAGTTACTCCAAGCTGCCTGAAATTCCAATACGCAGGCTCTGAGCATATGCTCTAAGACTTGCATAGTTCTCTCCGACTGTCCATCGGTCTGCGGATGAAAGGCTGTATTGAAGTCCAACCGGGTGCCCATGGCCTTATGCTGACTCCTCTAAAACTTGGACGTAAACCTTGGGTCTCGGTCTGATAGTATCGATATTGGGATCCCATGCAGCCTGCCTATCTCCTGAATGTACAACTGAGCGAACTGGTCCATGGGATAAGTCATCTTTACAGGCAAAAAGTGAGATGACTTCGTTAACCTATCAATAATCACCCAAATCCCATCATGGCATTTGGCAGTCCTCGGTAGCCCAACCACAAAATCCATAGTAACATGTTCCCATTTCAACTCCGGTATGGGCAGTGGCTGAAGCATGCCTAATGGTCTTTGATGCTCTGCCTTTACCTGTTGGCATACCATGCAGCCCTCAACATATTTGTCTACCTCCTGCTTCATATTAGGCCACCAATAGTGCAGCTTCAAGTACCTGTACATCTTCGTATTGCCTGAATGTACAGAGAAAGAAGACGAGTGATCTTCTAATAATATTTCCTTCCTTAGCTCCTTATTTTTCAGGACGTACCACCTATCTCGGAACTTCAGAGTCCGATCCTCCAAATAACGGAATTTAGTACTAGCATTGGCCTCCATATCCGCCTTCAGCTCACTACACTCAGAGTCAGTCTCCTGGACCTGCCTAATTCTATCCAAGATGGCCAGCCTTAATGGCATCGCCAAAAATGTGGCTGCCAAATCAAAAATCACTTCTAGGTTAAACTCCTGTATCTCGATCCTCAGCTCGATAAGCACCGCTGGCCTTATAACAGACATCAAAGCTGACACTCGGCTCAGGGCGTCTACTACCATGTTCGCCTTCCCTTGATGATACTTGATTTTCAAGTCGTAATTCTTGACCAGCTTGAGCCACCTCCTTTGTCTTAAGTTTATCTCTTTTTGCGTGAAGATACACTTCAAACTCTGGTGATCCGAGAAGATCTTGCACTATTGTTCATACAAATAATGTCTCCATATCTTAAGTGCAAAGACCACTCTGCCTCTAACTTGAAGTCATGCGTAGGGTAATTCTGCTCGTAGGGTTTCAATTACCTGGAAGCATAAGCAATCACCCTCCCTCTCTGCATCAACGTGCAACCCAAGACTATACTGGAGGCGTCACAATATATACTGAACTTCTCGCTTTCCATTGGCAGAGTCAATAAAGGGGTTGTAGTCAACCTCTGTTTCAGCGTCCAGAAATTGTCCTCGCACTCGCCAGACCATTCATACTTCACTTCTTTCCAGGTCAATCGAGTCAAAGGGGCCGTGATCTTGGAGAATCCCTCAATAAATCTCCAATCGTATTCTTCCAATCCAAAAAATTGCGTATCTCGCTAGCACTGGTCAACCGCAGCCATTCCTTCACAGCCTAAAGTTTCATCGGATCCACTGAAATACCAACACAGAAGATGACGTGCCCCAAAACGTTGACTCTGTCCAGCCAAAATTCGCACTTAAAGAACTTAGCATATAGTCAATGCTACCCCAGAGTCGTTAGCACGATCCTCAAGGGCTCCCTGTGCTCATCCTCGCTCCGAGAGTATATCAGGATGTCATCAATGAACACTATCACAAATCTATCCAAGTGCTCCCTAAATACTCCGTTCGTCAAGTCCATAAAGGCTGTTGGGGTGTTAGTTAGTCTAAACGACATCACTAAAAACTCATAGTGCCCGTACTGCGTTTGGAAAGCTGTTTTCAGGATATCTTCCTCCTTAACCTTCAACTTATAGTAACTGGACCTCAAATAAATTTTAGAGAAGACCCGTGCACCTTGAAACTGGTCAAACAAGTCATCTATCCTTAGCAATGGGTACTTATTCTTCACTGTCAGCTTATTCAATTCCTAGTAGTCAACACACATGCATAGGGATCCGTCCTTCTTTTTCACGAAAAGCACCAGCGCACCCCACGATGAGAAACTAGGGCATATAAAGCCCTTATCCGTCAACTTCTCTAACTGCGCCTTTGACTCTTTCAACTTGGTAGGTGCCAGCCTGTACGGGTTCTTGCACACCGGTTCAGCCCCCAGGGTACACGTCAATAAGGAACTCAATTTACTTGTCAGGGGGAAAACTTGGCAAATCCTCAAAAAATATCCCCGAAAAATCCAGTACAACAGGGAGGTCCTGGAGCTAAACCCCGCCCTGAAACTGCACGTCCATGACACTAACTAAGAAGCCCATGCATCCACCTTGTAACAATTGTTAGGCTCTCATAGACGACACAACCGAAATCCTGCTTAAACCCTTTCCCGCTCTAAAGGAGCAACTCTCTCCACTTAGGGGTCAAAAGTGGATCTCTCTAATCCTGCAATCTATCGTGGCATAATGTCTAGACAGGCAATCCATCCCCAAAGTAGCCTCATACTCCTTCATGTCGAGTATGATCAGATCAGCGTACAACTATTTTTCTCTCACTGTCACAATATTACCTTGTACCACCTGATCCGAGTATAAATGCTCTCTCGACGGCAATAACACATCATAAACCTGCCTAGCATACCTGGGCACTAGATTTGCCTTGACCACGAAGGCAGTAGACACAAACGAATGCGTAGCACCCGTATCGGCAAGAGTATAAGGTGCCATGCCCGAAATAAGAATACTACCTTAGATTACCAATGGATGGGCGGCATCATCCGACTCAATGAAGGCGAACACTCTAGGCGCCACCCTCGCTGGGGCCTTGCTCAAATTTGGCCAATCCTTAGCAAAATGCCCCACTTCGTTGCAGTTGAAGCACCGATTTCGTTGCGACTTTTGATAATCTCAGGAAATTTGGCCTGCCTCGCCGCAGTTGAAACATCGCCCCGAGCCCATCCTGCACTTACCGGGGTCGCTCCCCTAGCTGCTAGAGCTGTCACTAGGCCTCTTCAGGCCCTTTTGATAAAACGACTCCTCCCCATTTGACTGTGGCTACAACTCCTTGAAATATCTACTTGGCTGTTCCCTAGGCGACTCTCTATAACTAGAAAGCTTCGTCCTATCCTGCTCAATGTCTAAGGCCTCCGCCACCACGTCCTCGTAAGGTAGCCCTGGCGTTCCAGCTATTTACATGCCTATGTATATGTCTGGCTTCAGGCCTTGCAAAAATTTTTGTACCTTGTTCTCGTTCAGGCTCACCAAATAAGTAGCAAATAGAGACAGCGCCTCAAATTGTCTCACGTATTCGGCCACTGTACCCGTTTGTCTCAACTGGGTGAACTCCACCATCTTCCGGGTCGTGATTGAGTGGCTGAAGTAGTTGCCCAAGAACACCATATTAAACTCCTCCAGTGTCATAGCCTTCACTTCGGTGGTTGCCTTCACCGAATCCCACCAAAATCGGGCATCCTTGGCAAGGTGGAATGCCGCACTGGATACCCTGTCTTCATCTTCGTCCTTGGCGTAATCCATCATGTCCTCCATACTCCGAATCCACTCCTCAGCATTGAGTGTGTCCAAAGATGATCCGTTGAATACTGGGGGTCTTAACCTGTGCAACATATCGCCCCCACGATCCGTCGAAGTCTGGGCACTAGACTGGCCCTGGTCCTCCCTACTCATAAACTGCTCCAGTTGTTGGGACTGGCAGTTAACTAACTCTGTAAGTTGCCTAACGGCGTCATCCATATCGCCTACAGCTTTACGCGTCTCTCTAACCATGACGTTAATCCTATACACCACAACATCCACTAAGTTTAAACGAAGCTACGAGGTTCTAAGGAATACTTACAGTTGGTGGAGCACTTCCATGCAGCGGCTGGTGGTGTTAGGAAATCCATCGAACGACGTCGACCCCGTGGCTCTGACACTCGTACCATCCCCTCTTCTCATCTATCAAACGTCCCCTCTACCTTTCTCCGAAGCGATGTGGGAATTGTAACAGGCCCTCTTGCCTTCACAATCTCACCCCTCCTCCTAGCGGCCCGACATCCTCGTCGGCTACACTTCCGGTTGGGTAAGGGCTCTGATACCATAACTGTAGCGCCACGAAAACCCACGCGGTCTCCGGCTCACTCTTCTATGTCATCACCCCTGTGGCGCCCCTGAGCCGTTCCAGGACCCGTGTCGCCAACCGTACACTTACTCATCACCTCAATAAAATTCATATAAATTTAAAACTTCTGGGTACTGATTGAGTGGCTAAAATACTTGCTGAAGAACACTGTCTTAAACTCCTCCCAAGTCATGGCCTTCACATCGGTGGTTGCCTTCACCAAATCCCACCAAAATCGGGCATCCTTGGCAAGGTGGAATGCCGCACTGGATACCCTGTCTTCATCGCCGACCTTGGCGTAATCCATTATGTCTTCCATACTTCGAATCCACTCCTCAGCACTGAGTAGGTCCAAAGATGATCCGTCGAATAATGGGGCCCTTAGCCTGTGCAATCTATCGCCCCCATGATCTGTCGAAGTCTGGACTAGCCCTGATCCTCACTACTCATAAACCGCTCCAGTTGTTGGGTCTGGCAGTTGACTAACTCTGTAAGTTGCCTAACGGAGTCATCCATATCGCCTACAACTTTACGCGTCTCTCTAATCATGACGTTAATCCTATACACCACAACATCCACTAAGTTTAAACGAAGTTACGAGGTTCTAAGAAATACTTACAGTTGGTGGAGCACTTCCATGCAGCGGCTGGTAGTGTTTGGAAATCCATCGAACGACGTAGACCCCGTGGCTCTGACACTCTTACCATCCCCTCTTCCCATCTATCAAACGTCCCCTATACCTTTCCCCCAAGCGGTGTGGGAATTGTGACAGCCCCTCTTGCCTTCATAATCTCACCCCTCCTCCGAGGGGCTCGACATCCTCGTCGGCCATACTTCCAGTTGTGTAAAGGCTCTGATACCATAACTGCAATGCCGCGAAAACCCACGCAGTCTCTGGCTCACTCTTCTGTCATCACCCCCGCGGCGCTCATGAGTCGTCCCCAGACCCTGGTCGCCAACAGTACACTTACTCACCACCTCAATAAAATTCGTATAAATTTAAAACTTTTGATCCTGGACTTCAAACGACTTTTTCAAAACGCTTAAAAATCATCGCGGCGGAAAACTCAATCGGAAGTCAGTTTAAATGACACCTCACTTTTTAAAACATTATGAAAAGGGGTATCGGTAGACACTTGCAAACACCTGTTGACACCTTAATACCCTCTGCTCTTCCCGATCGAACTTCGTGGTTGACGCTTCTACACACATCACAAAAGCAGTCGACACTTGACTTCACCGATCGACACCTTAATATTCTTTGCCGCACCGGTCGATCTTCACGGTCGACACTTCCATGCACATAACACGAAGCGGTCGACACCTGCCTCCATCGGTCGACACTTCAATTCTCTCTGTCTTCACAGGTCGAACCTTGCGGTCGACACATTCACTGTTTTTCGGTCGACCCCTAATTTGACTCTATCCCCGTAGGTCAACCCCCGTGGTCGACACTTGCCCAATTTGGTCAACACCTACGCTTAACAGTCGACATTTTAACGTAAAGGTCGAACCTCGCGGTCGACACTCTCGTCACTTTTACACGACGCAGTCGACACCTAAAGGCTCCGGTCGATACCTTGCACCAGCAGCCTAAAATAAACATCAGATCCAACATAAAAACCACAACAAAAACCCCCCAATCAATTAAACCACCAAGGAAAAACATGTATGTTTAAGACGAATTTCCCCAAGTAGTTTCAAAAATACAACTGTACGTTACTCCCAACTAATATCGTGCCAAACCAACTTATACCTTCAAATTCTATATACTTGACTTATACCCCGTAAAATACAACCCAAACAAAAAAAACTACCATCTAGCCTCACTCCATGGATTGGGCAGCCCTGGTGAACTCTACCCGCCGGCACATGTTAGCATGTTGCCAACCGCCTACTAGTTCTACTTGGGCTCTCGTAACTCACCAGCAGGAATCTCTGCACTTACACCACATAATACACAACATAAGGCTAACGCTCAGTAAGTAGTGCAATATGAAACGTAAAACCAACAATGCAATCCTATCACAAGCAGTCTCTACTCTCCCGCTCATGTTGTCGTAACTTGTGGCATATAGTGCAGCCACACCAGGGTTAGGGTAAACCTCGTGACACACTACAGCTTGACACGTCGCCATCATCTTGGACTCCCCAGCAACAAGGCTCACGAGCTACACCCACATGCCGCCACACAGCAACCGCCATAGGGTGAGGATGGACCTCGTGCCATGCTACACCCTGACACGTCGCAATCGTCCCAAACTCCCCAGCAATGAGGCCTACATTTGCCACACACACACTTTTCACGACAGCCCAACCGGCCCACTCCTCGAGCGAAATTCGCTGTTGGTTATGCACAAGACCACTCCCCGAGTAGGATCCGCGGCGCCACCGTCCATTATCCTTACCGTCAACACATACAAGTCGCGTGATGGCCCAACTGGCACACTCCCCGAGCAGAATTCGCTATTGGTTATGCACTAGCCCACTCCCCGAGCAGGTTCGGCGGTACTACTGCCACGCATCTCGCCACTACTTACTCAAAATATGCTCAAATTCATTTTCATTACACTTTTTAAAACATGATGCATGACTTAACAAACACATGCAAAACACGTAATACATCCCCACCGTCCCATGGTGTAGGCCCTGTCATGTTTAGAACTTAATAGCTAACCGAAATGCATAAATTGTTTAAGCTAGTCTTAGTTGATGTTAAATCATTGAAACCAGAAACTTTTAGAGCTTATTCACTATATGTTTGCTGGGTAATTTGTTCTATTTTGTTTGTTTTTATTATTACATGTTTGTGGAGTAAACGTTTGGCATAAGTAACCTAACCTTAAAACCGAGAAGAATGAAAATTGCCATGTTAGTTTAGTTGCCTTTGAGCATCATTGAATCCAAAAAATTAGCACCTTATATTAGTATGTTTCCTTGGTGTGATTTTTTTGTTTTGCTTATTTAAGATTGTTAGTTAGTTTAGAGTTTAATCAAACTAATCACTAAACCAAAAGTTACCTAAACAACACTTCTACCTAAACTAAAGCAATTCCAATTAGTGTTTGTTTTGTTGAATTAACTTGTATCCTTACTTTAGTTAAGTGATTAAAGTTTGTTTTATTTAAAAAAACAAAAAGAGAAAGTCTAAAACTGAAAAGAAAACTTGCCAAGATTAGGATACACTTGAACATTAAAGATAATCTTTTTGTTCCTAAAACTTTAGATTAATCATTCCCCTATCCAAAGTTAAAACTTTTAATTAATCATTCCCCTAAACAAAAGATAAGTTTAGGATAAAATTCAATTGAACTTAATAAAATTTAATCCTAAAACTTAAAATTCATTAGATAAGAAAATGTCTATAAGAGGTAAGACTACTCAAAATCCAAATAGGTCCCACTATGACACCCTAACCCAAACTCATAAACTTTTACCAAGGAAAGTCAAGTATGCAGAGTCAACTTAATGGATTGGTTGAAGAAGCTGGAAGCTTAAATCAACAACTTGAGGACGTGAACCAAAACTTGAAAATTGTCATGGAAAATCTTACCCAAAACAAGCGAGGACATTCCCCTCAAGGTCCTTTAAGAAAACTTAGAGTTGAACGCTCCAGTAAAAGGACCATAAACTTTAAGAGTAGGCAAATAGATGACTCTGACCATGAAAGACCAAACCATAGAGCCCATGATAACCACCAAAACCTTGAAAGACCTAAGAAAATTCGTATGCCTCAATTCGATGGACAACCAAGAGACTTCTATAATTGGTTAGAAGAGGTTGAAGAATTATTTGAAAAGCATAACGTCTAGGAGAATGGAAAATTAAAACTAGTTTCCTTAAGCCTCTCCGGAGATGCTGAAAGTTGATGGATGGATTTTCAAAAGAGAAGAAGAATGATAGGTGATGATGAAGTTAGTACTTGGAGACAAATGAGGAATATAATGAAGAGAAACTTTGCTCCTATTCATCATGAGTACGAGCAATCCTGGCAAAGACCCTCCAAGAATCCAATCATCTACAGACTGCCACCTTCTAGGACACCAATTATCTACAAATAACCACCCTTCCTACCCAAAGTTCAAATAAAATCAATAGTAGAATCCTCAAGTGAGGAGAAGGAAGAATTAATAGATAATCAAGAAACCTCTAGTGAGGAAGAGGATGATTAAGAGGATAAAGAAGAATCCTTGAGTGAGGAAGAGGATGATTAAGAGGATAAAAAAGAATCCTTTAGTCAGGAAGAAGAAGACTCAATGAATATTGAAGAATCCTCAAAACAAGAAATAGACTAAATAATAGAAATAGAGGAAACCTCAAAAGAGGAGGAGAATTAGAAGAAAGGAGAACCCTCAAATGAGGAGGAGAATGATTTGATGGACGAAGAAGAGTCCTTGATTGAAAAGGAAGAAGAGTCTTTAGAAGAAGAAATTGTTTTCCCGAAGAAGAACCCGTATTAGAGGAAGAAAAGCTAGTGATCCAAGAAGAGAGTGAACGTATAAGAGAAATCATTGAAGAACCCTTAGGAAAAGAGACTGAACTCCAAGAAATTGTGTTAGCTTTCAAAGAGTTGCTCTTTTGATGTAGTTTTAATGATTCTCTTACTATGTCTCTAGGTAGCTTAACCCTAGATGATCTCTCACATAGCTTTAAGCTTAGCATTCCCAAAATTGAAGAAAAAAGTTATTTAGACCTTTCCATTTTATTCGAGGAAACTTATATCATAGAGGACAAAAATCCCTCTATCCCACTAAATCCAAATATGGAGTACAAAGAAAAGGAAGAGATTCCTCTTTTCTTATCTAAGACTGAATTGAGAAAATTTCCCCCGAACGAAAACCCTTATCTTGAGGAGGATAATTTTTAGAAAAATTTAATGGTTGGAAGTGTATCTCAAATCTTCTTAGAGACACCATATTTTAAATGTAATAATTTGATTAGTCTCTTAGGTCAAGATCAATATAATGAATACACTTTAAGGCAAAATTCAATTGCAACTTTAAGAATTGCCTGAACCTTTAGTCAACTGAGTTTAGTTGTAGAGATGAAGGAGGATTTTAACAAAAATCGAAATTCGTCCTTCCTAAATTACAAACCACATAGGTCAAGTAAAACACTCACTACATGAACCCCTAGGATTAGAGCCTTAGACTATTTGCTATCATGGTTTCTCATGATCGGTTGGAATGTAGAATTTCTTGACAGTTTAGAGCCTCGCCTCAATAAGATGATAAGAAGAGTTACTCCACTTACTACAACCTTAAAAGATGAAAATAAGGATATAAAGTTGGTAAGAATTCAGAAACAATTTGTAACCAAGAGTCTTAGTTTCCCAACAATTCTTGAAAAGGAATTCCAAGAGGAGAGTATTTATGGCATAGATCATTGGCCAAAATTACTCCCTCAAAATTAGTGAGGATAATGTTGTCAACTTAGGACTAGGAAATTTTGTGAAGAAACCTTATGTAAGACCTCACGACTTTGGGAGTCTAGGAAACAAAATTAAGATTCCCTTGTCTACTGCAGAATATAGGAATAGGTTAGATCATACCTTAATTCCTACTGAGGTTAATAATTTGTTACCGCCTAGTCTATAATTAAGGTTTCCCAAGTCGATTCTCTTTTTGCGTCGAAGGCCGAATCACATCCTTCGAGGCCGGGTAACCATTTTTCTCGCCGTTCTCATATCACATCTCACATTCGTACTTAAAACCATGCTCAAATTCATTTTCGTTACACTTTTCAAAAAATGATGCATGACTGAAACAAAACATATGAAACATATAGCACATACACATCATCCTTACCGTTCTATGGTGTTGGCCCATAAGGGCAACGCATATGCAAACACTACTTACCTGGCCTCCTGAGCTTTTGTGGTGATCGGCCTCTATCCAACACTCGGGCTCAACCTATCACATAACCAATTCACATAAAAAATTCATCCCAAAACTCATACTGTGTACTAAAATTTCACCTACTTACTCAATCCATCAAAACCCGACCAAAACGGCTCAGTAACTCGACTCGGCCAAAAATCAACATAAACTTCGAACGCGCATAACTTTTCATACGGTTATTGGAATTGCATGTTCCTAGTGGCTAAACGCTCCTCTAATAATCTAATTTAACATACTATACGGAATTCCTAAAACAAACCTTCGTAGCTAGGGCAAAAACTCAAAAATGATTCTATTTCATATCCTCGGTTTTCCAGCAAAATTCACCTAATTCCTGACCAATCTATCATATTCTACCCTATTAAGAATAATCTAATCATAGTTGGAGGTTTCAAAATCAAAAAACTCGAATTGCACAGCACACTCCTCGGCTTCCCTCAAATTTCAGAGCTCCCACCTCAATCGCTCCAAACTATTAATCTCCCTATCAACCACTCTAAATTCAAGCAGAAAAATCTTCAGAAATCGAAACCAAACCAAACCCTAAACTATCGGTTGACAGAGGAGAGGAGAGAGAGAGAGAGAGAGAGAGAGAGAGAGAAAGCGTGTTCTGCGCGTGGACGGAAGGAGGGAAAACCAGAGATGGCGAGCTTCGAACACCGGCGACGAGGAAGAACGAGGCATGCCCGGTTTCTTTTCGTGGGAGAGAAGCAAACAGGGGGGAGGGGTTTTCTTTTCCTTTTTGGCTGAAGACAAACAGAAATGAGAGTGGCTTCTACTGAAGCCACACTTGTTTATATATATTTTATTATATAAAATTCTCTAAATTACCTTAATACTCTCACGTTTTAATCCCTTGAAAATTCCGCCAATTCATGTCCTTTTGTCTTCAAAATTCAAAATTTTTCTGCGGAGTTCATTTCTAACTTTTGTCTAGATAATTAATCTGTTAAAATTTCTCGCTAAACTCACACGGGACCATAATTAACCCAGTAAAATTTTTGGGTTACTATATCTCTCTCACCTTATAAGAATTTTGTCCTCAAAATTTACGTACCGAATAGCTCTGGTTACTGATAATCCATGTCTTGCCCCCTTTCCCAAGTGGTCTCTTCCACGCTGTGATTGCGCCACAAAACTTTGGCTAAAGAAATCTCCTTGTTGCGTAATACTTTCATGGTTGACCCCTGTATCTTCACTTGCTTCTCCTCGTAAGTTAGTGTCAGCTGAATCTCTATTTCCTCTTGTGCTACCACCTGAGAAGGGTCACGCACACACATCGTCAGCATAGAAACATGGAAGACATCATGAATGGCATCCATCGAAGAGGGCAACTGAAGTCTGTAGGCGATTCTCCCTATCCTCTTCATGATCGGAATGGCTCGACATAACGAGGGTTGAGCTTCCCTCTTTTCCCAAATTTGATCACTCCCTTAAACGGGAAGATCTTCAAAAACACCTCGTCACCTTCGTTGAACTCCAACTCTCGTCGCCTCTGATCTACATAACTTTTCTGTCGACTTTAAGCTGCCTTGATTCTTTTCGTTACAATAGCAACCTTGTCGACAGTTTGTTGTAGTATCTCCGGGCCTACGAGTCTTGCCTCTCCAACTTCATCCCAATACAATGGCGACCCATATTTCCTCCCGTAAAGAGCCTCGTACGGTGTCATACCAATGGTGGACTGATAACTATTATTATACGAGAATTCCACCAACAACAAGAATCTACTCCAAGTTAGGCCCTGAGCATATTCTTTAAGATCTGTATAGTTCGCACTGACTGCCTATCGGTCTGCGGATGAAAGGCTGTACTAAAATCCAGTCTGGTACCTATAGCCTCATGTAGACTCTTCCAAAACTTGAATGTAAACCTGGGGTCTCAGTCTGAAACTATCAACACCAAAATCCCATGCAACTTGACTATCTTTTGAATATACAGCTGGGCGAATTGATCCATTGAATAAGTCATCCTAATAGGTAAAAAGTGGGACGCCTTCGTCAACTTGTCAACTATCACCTCGATTGCGTCATGGTCCTTAGTAGTCTTCAGCAAACCAACCACAAAATCCATAGCAATACACTCCCATTTCCACTCCGGTATAAGTAGTGGTTGAAGCCTACCCTACGGTCTCTGATGCTCTGCCTTTACCTGCTGGCACACCACGCAAGTCTCAGCATACTTGGCTACCTCCCGCTTCATGTTAGGCACCCAATAGTGCTGCTTCAAATCCTTGTATATCTTAGTGCTCCCAAGATGTACGGAGAAAGAAGACGGGTGTGCTTCTGACCATATTTCCTTCCTCAGGTCATCATTCTTTGGGACATACCACCTATCTCGAAATTTCAGAATCTCATCCTCTGAATAGCTGGGCTCGAAATTAACATTACTCTCCATACTCAATTTAAGCTCAATGCACTTAGAATTATTCTCCTGGGCCTGCTTGATTCTATCCAGGATAATCGGCCTCAAAGACATCGCCAAGAGTGTGGCTGGTAAGTCAAAAATCATCTCTAATCCAAACTTCTGAATTTTCGCATTCAGCTCTATAGGCGCTTCAGAAATCATAGCAGACGTTGAAGTTAATACTCGGCTCAAGGCATCTGCTACCACGTTCGCCTTTCCTGGATGATATTTGATTTCCAAGTCATAGTCCTTAACAAGTTCGAGCCACCTTCGCTGCCTCATGTTCAGCTCCTTCTGCGTAAAAATGTACTTCAAACTCTAGTGGTCTGAAAATATTTCGCATTGCTTCCCATACAGATAATATCTCCAAATTTTAAATGCAGAGACCACTGCCGCTAGCTCCAAGTCATGCGTGGAGTAATTCTGCTCGTAAGTCTTTAATTGCCTGGATGCGTAGGCAATCACCTTCCCACTCTGCATCAATACGCATCCCAAGCCTATCATGGATGCGTCACAATATATACTAAACTTCTCACCAACCACTGGCAGCATCAATAGAGGGGTCATAGTCAACTTCTGCTTCAATGTCTAGAAGCTGCCTTCACACTCGTCGGACCATCCATACCTCACATCCTCCCTGGTCAATCGAGTCAAAGGGGCTACAATCTTGGAGAACCCCTCTATGAACCTTCCATAGTACCCAGCCAATCCTAGAAATCTACGAATTTCGTTGGCATTGATCAGTCACGGCCATCCTTCACAGCATGAACCTTCAACGAATCAACTGAAATACCTTCACAGGAAATGACGTGTGCCAAAAAGTTGATCCTATCCAGCCAAAACTCGCACTTATAGAACTTAGCATACAACTGGTGCCATCCCAAGGTCGTCAGCAGGATCCTCAAGTGTTCCCTGTGCTCCTCCTCGCTTTGCGAGTAAATCAGAATGTCGTTAATTAATATAATTACAAACTTGTCAAAATACTCCCGGAACACTCGGTTCGTCAAGTCCATGAAGGTTGCAGGGGCGTTGGTTAGCCCAAATGAAATCACTAAAAACTCATAGTGCACATACCGCATTTGAAAAGCAGTCTTCGGGATATCTTCCTCCCTAACCTTTAGCTGATAGTAGCCAGACCTCATATCAATTTTAGAGAACACCCATACACCTTGAAGCTGATCAAACAAGTCGTCTATCCTTGGTAATGGGTATTTACCCTACACCGTCAGTTTATTAAGCTCCCTGTAATCAATGCCATGCGTAGTGATCTGTCCTTCTTCTTGACGAAAAGCACTGGCGAATCCCATGGTGAGAAACTAGGGCGTATAAAGCCCCTATCCGTCAACTCCTCTAACTGCGCCTTCAACTCCTTCAGCTTGGTAAGCGCCAGCCTGTACGGATTCTTACACATTGGCTCAACACCAAGTTATACGTCAATAACAAACTCGATCTTTCTGGCAAGGGGCAGACCTGGCAAATCCTCGAGGAATACCCTCAGAAAATCCTGTATAACAGGAATGTCCTGAAGTTGAATTTCTCTCTGCAGTTGCATGTCTATCACACTAGTCAAGAAGCCCATACATCCGTCTCGCAACAACTGCTGGGCTCTCATAGAAGACATAGTAGAAATCCTGTTCGAATCCTTCCTCGTCCTGAAAGAGTAGCTGTCCCCGCTCGGGGGTCGAAAGTGGATATCCCTGGTCCTGCAATCTATCGTGGCACAGTGCCTGAATAACCAATCCATTCCCAAAATGACCTCATACCCCTTTATGTCGAGT
This sequence comes from Begonia peltatifolia, assembly GCA_022433055.1. Lineage (NCBI taxonomy): Eukaryota > Viridiplantae > Streptophyta > Magnoliopsida > Cucurbitales > Begoniaceae > Begonia > Begonia peltatifolia. The sequence continues at coordinate 6,047,216 of CM039522.1, forward strand.
ATAATAAGATTGGCATATAGTTCCTTCCCTCCCACTGTCACTATATCACCCCATACCACCTGATTAGAATAAAGACGCTCTCCTGATGGCAACATCACATCATAAAACTCTCTAGAAGAACTAGATATTAAATTCGCCTTAACCACGAAGGCAAATGATACGAACGAGTGCGTAGCGCCTGTATCAATCAAAGTGTAAGCTGCAACTCCCAGAATAAATATGTTACCTGAAATCACTGAGGGCTGAGAGGCATCACCAAGCTCAATGAGGGCGAAGACCCTCGACGTTACTCTCGCTGGGGCCTTGCTCAAGGCTGGGCAGTTCTTGGCAAAGTGACTAGATTCATTGTAGTTGTAGCATCGCTCCTAATTCAACTTCGTGCAATTTTTGATGTAATGTCCCACCTCATTGCACTTGAAACACCGGTTGGTATCCACTTTACACTCACCAAGGTGGCTCTTCTTACACGTCAGGCATAAGGAAAAATATAACGACCCAAAAACCTACTGGTTTCTGGTTCCTTCTGATACTAACTCTATAGCGTCCTGAAGTTGTCCCTGGACCTAAGTCGCTACCAGACTCTTACTCGTAAAGTCCAACAAATTTCGTGAAAAATTAAAAAATTGTTTTCCCAAATCAAAATAAAATCTCGAAAACTTTTAAAAGCGTCGCAGCGGAAGTTTTTAACCAAAAACCAGTTTAAATAAAATTTTGAGTTTTAAAACATTAAAAGTCAATTTTGGTCGACCTCGGAAACCTTCAGTCAACACTTGACCTCTTCTGCACACAGAGGTCGACACCTATACTCACAGGTCGGCACTTCATTCGCCTCGGTAGGCACAGGTTGACACCTGCTTACACCAGTCGACACCCTAATCTTCTCTGTTTGCACTGGAGAATCTTACGGTCAACACCTCTACGTTAACTTCACTAACCAGTCGACACCTAACTTCATAGGTCGACACCCTAATCCTCTCTATTTGTATCGGTCAAACCTTGCGGTCGACACTATTATCATTTTTTTCACTGACCGGTCGACACCTGCATATACAGGTCGACACATGATATGGTTCTGTCTCCATAGGTCAACCCTCGCGGTCGACTTCTACCTAGTTCGATCGACACCTATGCATACCGGTGGACACCTCACACCGGTAACCTTAGCAGAAGACTTTCCGTAAGAAGTAACAGACGGAACTTAAAAGCTCAAACCTACACTTCCCACTCAATTCAAAAATCTACTATATGTACAAAATGACTATTAAAAGTTTGAAATTCATTTACACGTGAAAACAACTCAAAACGACTCAACATAACTCTAAATCCTTACATACAGGCACTGGTCAAAACACTCGAACAGACAGCCAAATCGTCCCACGAGCGCACCTCTCCACAACTGCCTCCTAGTCCTGGGCATGCTCTGAGTACTCACCAACTATCGCTTCGTCCCCTACATAACAGAACTCATCTATTAGCCTAATGCTAGATAAGTAATGCACATAAAACATAAACACTTAAAACAATATGTCTCCTATCATATGCAGTTTTGTCTCTACTTTCGTTTTCGTCTCTTTCTTACACATTCTTTATCTTACTATTGGGTTCCTCTTTAGGTGTTAGATCAAGGTGACACACCTCACGGTCTACCTCACTAGACAAGGCCAACTTCAATCTAGTAAAGTGACACACATCGCGGTCCACCTCTCGAGACAAGGTCATCATGTAAAGCAGTGAAAGAAGTGACACACCTCGCAGTCCACCTCATGGGATAAAACCACTCAACCCCACATTCATTATTTTCTTACCTACATTTTCATTTCATTCTTCACATCCTACTGTTTCATTTCGTAAAAGCATAGAAGATCATTAATGTTTCGTTCTTGTACTTTAAAACCATGAATGCATGATCAACTAAAACATAACATAAAATTAACATGCATGCAACGTACCGAACTGTGATGTAGGGCCAAAGGCAAAAGCACCTACGTACACTACTTACCTTGCATCCTTAGCAAATCGCTCGTAATTTCGTACGCTAAACGGGAAAACTGGAGAACCTATAAAAATCACACATTCATTAATTCTACTTTATCCAATTCATGAAATTCTAAACCAAAAATCATAAACTTGTACTAAACCGAAACTCCCAACTAAACCAGAAATCTAACTAAATTTCCGACCACATTGGGAAATTCATGACGCATCTAATACTCGTCTGATTTTAACAATTCAAAGTGCTATGGGTTCCTTAGAACATCTAGTTTCAAACGTTCTAATCCGTTTCCTAACCCAACACCCACAGCTTGGCCAAATTTGGCCGAAGAGAAACCGTTCTATAATCTGAGTTTCTCGGCTATTCAAATGCCCAATCCTCTCCATAAAACCTATAATCTAATCCTTCCTCAAGCTTAAACACCCATGAACAATTAAAAATCAACTATAACCTTGAAATTTTGCATCTCCCTCCTATGGTTTACCAACTACCTAATAAATCTCCCTAACTTCACTTTTAACCGTCAAAACTATTAAAGGACCAGCTATCTACTAAAAACTAACCAAAGCTTACCTTAAATTTGAAGATTGATGGAGAAATAGAGAAGAAATCCTTAGCTAGTGTAACGCCTTAAATTTTCCCGTTAAATGATTTTTGGATTTACGTAACGATAAACGACAAAATCCTAGTCGGAATTAAGTACGAAAAATTTAGTCGGCTAAGTAGAAAATTATTTTAAGGCTAATGGAGAAAAGAAAGTTATAAAACTTTGACTGAAAACAAACCGTATGGCAGTTTGATTAAACGATTAAAGTTTGATGGTGATTTAGTAATTAGGTTATTATTATTATTAAAAAAAAAACAAACAACAACAAGGAGGAAAAGATATCGTGAAACCCCCCGCCCCCTACC
>CM039522.1:6050520-6083161 GCA_022433055.1 Begonia peltatifolia
TCTGGTTCTTACATCCCATCAATTATACGGGTTGATCGGTGTCGCCAAAAGTCTCTATTCTATGGTCACCTACGCGATTTCGATAGAGGAGTTCCTTGAGTTCTTTTCCCTTCTCCACCCAGGTAACTAATATATCTGAAAGTAGTCTCAATTGTTTGAGTTTGAGATGTGATATCGGGGCGTAGCGAAGCGGGGGAAAGAAAGCACTGTTTGATGAGCCTGCGTAGTATTAGGTAGTTGGTCAGGTAAAGGCTAACCAAGCCAATGATGCTTAGCAGGTCTTTTCGGATGATCAACCACACTAGAATGGATGGTACAAAATCCTCCAGTTTGAAAAGATAAGAACATCGTTTTTTTCATTCTTTTTTTATGAGGTCGTGTACAACAACCATAACCGCACAAGCTTGGGATAAGTTATGCAATTCTGAATTTGGTTAAAAATTGTGTAGGATTTTGAGTTTAGTTGGGAGTTTTGGTTTAGTATGAGTTTAAGATTTTCTGCGCTAGAATTTCATAAGTAGGACGAAGTAGAATTGATAAATGTGTAGTTTTATAAGTTCCCCAGTTTAGCGAGCGAGCTACGAATTTCGAGATATGAACTGCTAAGGACGCCAGGTAAGTAATGTAAGTAATGTAGTAGGTGTTTTTTCCTTCGGGCCTTCATCACAATTCAGTAGGTTGCATGCACGTTTATTTTATGTTATGATGTAGTGATTATTCGTCATGATTTTAAAGTACGATAACAAAATGAAAATGAATTTCTATACTTTTACGAAACGAAATAGTAGGATGTGACGTTATAAACGAAATGAGAAGATACATAAGAAGATAATAAAGGTGGGGTTGAGTGGTCTTGTCCTGTGAGGTCGACTACGAGGTGTATCTATTCTTCCCTCGCTTTACGTGGTGACCTTATCCCGAGAGGTGGACCGCGAGGTGTGTCACTTTACTAGATCGAGGTTGGCCTTGTCCCGTGAGGTGGACCACGAGGTGTGTCACCTTGATCTAGCACGTAAAGAAGAACCCAGTAGTAAGAAGATAAAGAAGATGTAAGAAAGAGACGAAAAGGAAAGTAGAGACGAAAATGTAGAAACTGCATGTGTTGAGATATGGATGTTTCAGTGTTTATATTTTATGCACATTACTTACTTAGCATTACGCTAATGGATGAGTTATGTGATGTAGGTGACGAGGCATTAGCTGGTGAGTACCCTGAGCAAGCCCAAGACTAGAAGGCAGTACGAGGAGTGCGCTTGTGGATGGTCCGGCTGACTGTTAGGGCGTTTTGACCAGGGCAGGGGTATGTATGGGAGTTTAGTTATTTCTAGTTTGGTCGTAGTTATTTGAGTCGTTTTAAGTTGTTTTGAGTCATTTGGATGTATAGACGGATTTTAAACTTTAGTAGTTGTTTTTTTATGTAAATAAATATTTTGAGTTGATGGAAAAGTGTACGTTGTATTATTTTTAGCGTTCAATCGAAAGTTTAGTTGTTTTTGGGAAGTTTAAGATTTTTATGCAAATTTCTGTGAAGGAGGTGTCGATCTATAGGCTGAGTGGTCGACCAATCTAACAAGTGTCAAAACCGCGTGGTCGTATCTCAAAACCGCATGCATAGTAGTGAGCGTACCAAAAACTGCATGGGTTTTCGAGTCACTACAGTTATGGTATCAGAGACAAATGGTCAAACCGTTCAAATGATTACCTAACAGCACCGATCGCCACATAACGTGGTTCAGTATTCAAACTTTTTTTATCTGAATATATTTCACATGGCTGTCCATACAAATAATGCCTCCAAATCTTTAGCGTGAAAACTACCACGGCTAACTCCAGGTCATGTGTTTGATAATTCTCCTCATAGCTTTTCAGTTGCCTAGAGGCATAGGCTATCACCTTCCCTTACTGCATCAACACACACCCACGACCTTTCTTGGAAGCATCATAGTAAATGCTAAATTTTCCGTCCTCAGTAGGGAGCGTCAATATCGGAGCATTGGTCAATCTCTGTTTCAAAGTCTAGAAACTATGCTCGCAATCTTCAAACCACAAGTACTTCACATTTTTCCTCATCAAATGGGTCAAAGGCGTTGCAATCGTCGAAAATCCTTCAATGAACCTCTTATAATAACCTACTAACACGAGGAAACTTCGTATCTTAGTAACACTCTTCGGTTGTGGCCATTCTTTAACTGCCTGAATCTTCGCTGGATCAATAGATATGTCATCACCCAAGATGACATGACCAAGAAAATGAATCATATCCAGCCAAAAATCGCACTTAGAAAATTTTGCATAAAGTTGACGTTGCTTCAAAGTTTTCCATACCAACCTTAAGTCCTCTTTATGATCCTCTTGACTGCGAGCATACTCCAATATATCGTTGATAAACACAATGACGAACTTATCGAGATAATCATAGAATACTCTGTTCATTAGATCCATGAAGGCGGCTGAAGCATTTGTCAATTTGAAAGACATCACTAAGAATTCATAATGTCCATACCGCGTCTGAAAAGCCGTCTTCGAAATATCTTCTGACCTGACCATCAACTGATAATAACCTGATCTCAAGTCAATCTTTGAAAAGACTCGTGCACCTTGTAGTTGATCAAATAGATCGTCTATTCTTGGCAGAGGGTACTTGTTCTTTATTGTCAACTTATTCAACTCTCTATTGTTGATGCACATCCATAAAGATCCATCTTTCTTTTTAACAAAAAGAATTGGAGCGCCCCACAGTAAAAAACTAGGGCGTATAAATCCTTTTTTCTAACAACTACTCTATTTGCTTCTTTAACTTTTTCAGTTCCGTTGGTGCTAATCTATAAGGATTCTTCAACACTGGCTCGGCTCCTGGATATACATGTATAGCAAACTCTACCTCTCGATCTGGAGGCAAACCAGATAAATCATCTAGAAAAACTTCAGGAAAGCCTTGAACAATCAAAACATCTTAGGGCTTTGATTTCCTAAAGATTTGTATATCTATAATACTGGCAAGAAAACCAATAGACTCACCTATTAGAACTTGATGAGCATCGATAGACGCCATTGTAGATATCTTCTTGGCATTCTTAACTGCCTGAAAAGTGTGTTGCTCACCACCTGGGTATTGAAATCTCACCATTCATGTCCTGCAGTCGATCGTAGCATAGTGCTTGAACAGCCAATCCATCCCCAGAATCATATCGTATCCGGTTATGCCCATAATGATAAGATCGGCTAACAAATTTTTACCTCCCACGGACACTACATTATCACATACGACTTGTTTAGAGTGCATACGCCCACCAGAAGATAACATCACTTCATAGCTACAGTCTGTTGCTAAAAGTCATACATCTAACTTGACCGCAAATGCGGTTGCAATAAACGAGTGCATCACACCAGAGTCAATCAAGGTATAAGCAGGTACAGAATTTATCAATATAGTACTTAACACTACGGCTGGTTGGTCATCATCTCCCGACTCAATCATGGCGAATATTCTCGGTGTTGTGTCTGTCGGCCCTTTCTTCAAAGATGGGCAATCTCTACTGACATGGCCCACCTCATTACAGTTGAAACACCGAGTAACTTTAGGCTTCAGGCAATCTCTGGCTAAGTGTCCGGCTTCATTACAATTATAGCACCTTCCCAAGTTCAATCTGCATTCAATCGGGTGGTATTTCAAACACTTAGGGCACTGGGGGTACTGCACCATCCCTTGAGGCCTTTTGCTACTTCCCTAACTGCTCAAACTCTCACCAAGCCTCTTGGCGCCTCTCTGTTGTTGCTGCTGAGGGACCCCTCTACATTCCTGTGTGGTAATCCCCTTGAAAAATCTTCTAGAAACTTATCTCTGCTTAACACACTTCATTTCAACTTCCTCCACCTCTAGTGCCTTAGCCACAATCTTCAAATATGGCACCTCCTGAGTTCCGGCTATATTTACTCCCTTGTATATCTCTGGCTTTAATCCCTGTACAAACTGAAACACTTTGTCGTCGTTCTTGCTTATCAAGTTACTGGCAAATCGGGCAAGGACTCGAACTGTCGACTGTACTCAGTTACTGTCCCAATCTGCTTTAACTGTAGAAACTCCATTCTCTTGGCTGCCTGAACTGTGCTATTGAAATACTTCTTATAGAATGCGTCTTTGAATGTTTCCCATGTCCTGTGTTGTACATCAGTGGTGGTCTCTACAGCCTCCCACCAAAATTGGACATCATTTGCTAAATGAAACGTGGCCAGTGAAACATTATCTTCTTCTTCCACTTTTGCATATTTGAACATATTCTCAATGATACGGACTCATTCCTCTGCAGCCGTTGAATCCGATGTCTACCCTTCAAATGTCAGGGGTCGCAATCTCCGAAATCTATCACCCAACTAGTCATGACTAGAGCTAGAGCTAGCACTTCCTTGACCTCTCGATTCAATAAAATTCCTAGCTGTTGAGACTGCCAGTTCACCAATTCTGTCAGCTGTCTGATCGTCATCGAATCGTCCTCATTCCTTAAATCAAAGGTCCCTCTTGGTGTTCTCCGATGTCCTGGTCATCTAGACATCTTGACTAACTTCCTGGCCAAAAAGTTAATCACTCTCATAAATATCTAATAACTAAGGATAAACTTAAACACTTACAGTTGTCGAAGCACGTCATGCAGCGATCGGCATTGTTAGGTGATCATTTGAATGGTTTGACAATTAGCTCTTATACCAACTTTGTAACGACCCGAAAATTCATTGGTTTCTAGTTCGCTCTAATACCAACTCTGTAGCGCCCCGAAGTCATCCCCAGACCCGGGTTGCTACCACACTCTTACTCGTAAAATCTGACAAATTTTGTGAAAAATTAAAAACTTGTTTTCCCAAATCAAAACGACGTCACGGAAACTTTTAAAACCATCACAGCGGAAGACTTTAATCAAAACTCAGTTTAAATAAAATTTTGAGTTTTAAAACATTAAAAGTCAATTTCGGTCAACCTCGGAAACCTTCGGTCGACACTTGGCCTGTTCTGCACACAGAAGTCGACACCTATACTCACAGGTCAGCACTTCATTTGCCTCTACTGGCACAGTCTACCCCTAGTTACACCGGTCAACACCCTAATCTTCTCTATTTGCACCGGTCGAACCTTGCGGTCGACACCTCTACGTTCACTTCACTAACCGGCCGACACCTAACTTCATAGGTCGACACCCTAATCCTCTCTGTTTGCATCGGTCGAACCTTGCGGTCGACACTATTACCCTTTTTTTCACTGACCGATTGACACCTACATGTACAGGTCGACACATGATATGGTTCTGTCTCCGTAGGTCGACCCTCGCAGTCGACTTCTACCTAGTTCGGTCGACACCTATGCATACCAGTCGACACCTCACACTAGTAACCTTAGCAGAAGACTTTCCGTAAGAAGTAACGGACGGAACTTAAAAGGTCGAACCTACACTTCTCACTCAATTCAAAAATCCACTATATGTAGAAAATGACTACTAAAAGTTTGAAATTCATTTACACATTACAACGACTCAACACAACACTAAATCCTTACATACACACACTGGTCAAAACACTCGAACAGACAGCCGGATCGTCCCACGAGTGCACTTCTCCACAACTGCCTACTAGTCCTAGGCATGCTCTGAGTGCTCACCAACTATCGCCTCGTCTCCTACATAACAGAACTCATCTATCAGCCTAATGCTAAGTAAGTAATGCACATAAAACATAAACACTGAAAACAATACGTCTCCTATCATATGCAGTTTCTAGAGTTTCGTCTCTACTTTCGTTTCCATCTCTTTCTTACACATTTTTTATCTTACTATTGGGTTCCTCTTTACGTGCTAGATCAAGGTGACCTGTCTCGCGGTCCACCTCATTGGACAAGACCAACCTCAATGTAGTAAAGTGACACACATTGCGGTCCACCTCTTGGACAAGGACACTATGTAAAGCGGGGGAAGAAGTGACACACCTGTCGGTCCACCTCACGGGACAAGGCCACTTTACACCTTCGTTATCTTCTTACATACATTTTCATTTCATTCTTCACATCCTACTATTTCATTTCGTAAAAGCATGGAAATTCATTTTCGATTCGTTCTCGTACTTTAAAACCATGAATGCATGATCAACTAAAACATAACATAAAATAAATATGCATGCAACCTACCAAACTATGATGTAGGCCCGAAGGCAAAAACACCTACGTACATTACTTACCTGGCGTCCTTAAAAAATCGCTCGTAATTTCGTACGCTAAACTGGGAAACTGGATAACCTATAAAAATCACACATTCATTAATTCTACTTCGTCCAACTCATGAAATTCTAACGTGGAAATCATAAACTCGTACTAAACTGAAACTCCCAACTAAACCCGAAATCTGACTCAATTTCGGACGACATTTAGAAATTCAAGACTCATCTAATACTCGTTTGATTTTGACAATTCAAAGTGCTACGGGCTCCTTAAAACGTCTAGTTTCAAATGGTCTAATCCAATTCTTAACCCAACACTCACAGCTTGGCCACATTTAGCCGAAGACAAACCGTTCTGTAATCTGCGTTTCTCGGCTATTCAAACGCCCAATCCTCTCCATAAAACCTATAATCTAAGCCTTCCTTAAGCTTAAACACCGATGAACAATTAAGAATCGACTATAACTTTAAAATTTTGCATCTCCTTCCTAGGGTTTACCAACTACCTAATAAATCTCCCTAACTTCACTTTTAACCCTCAAAACTACTAAAGGACCATCTATCTACTAAAAACTAATCAAAGCTTACCGTAGATTTGAAGATTGACGGAGAAACGGAGAAGAAATCATCGGCCAGCGTCGCTGGAATGAGAATTGTCAAAGGAAGAAGGTTTTCACGCGGTGGGGAGGAAGAAAATAGGGAGGAAGGGGGAAAGGGTTCTGTTTTCTCTTCCCTCTTTTTTTTTTATATATAATAATAATAATAATAATGCTAATTACTATATCACCATCACCCTTTAATCTTTTAACCAAATGGTTATTCCGTCTGTCTCCGACTGGATTCCGATAAAGTTCTCTTGTCCATTTGCCTTCAAATAATCTTTTACTTAGTAGTATAAATTTACTGTTCTCGATTCTGACTAGAACTCCGCTATTTACCAATATGAAATTTTGAAAATTATTTTAGCAGAAACTGTAGGTGTTACAAATATTGTCCCGATCCTTGTGGCCGCTTGCTACTTCCCTGACTATCACTGGGCCTCTTTAGGCCCTTCTACTACTGTCATAGCCCATCTCTAGGTTGTTGAGGCAATATCTCCCTTAAAAATCTCTTGGGCTGCTCTTTGGGCCACTCCCTGTGGCTAGGAAGCTTCAATCTAGCTTCCTCAATGTCTAGGGCCTTAGCAACCACTTTCTCATAAGGAACATCCTGCGTCCCTACTATCTTGATGCTCATGTAGATATCCAGCTTCAGGCCCTACACAAATTGGTGTACCTTATTCTCGTTCAGTCTCACCAGGTAACTTGCAAACTGAGACAGCGCCTCAAACTGCCTCACATACTCAGCCACCGTACCCGTTTGTCTCAACAGGGCAAACTCAACAATCTTCCGGTTCCTAACTGCGTGGCTGAAATACTTTCCGAAGAACACTATCTTGAACTCCTCCCAGGTCATAATCTACACGTCGGTGGTGGCTTTCACTGAATCCCACTAAAATCGGGCATCCTTGGCCAGGTGGAATACTGCACGGGAAACCCTCTCTTGATCATCCACCTTGGCATAATCTAGCATGTCCTCTATACTTCGAATCCACTCCTCAACACTGAGTGGGTCCGAAGATAACCCGCCGAACATTAGAGGTCGCAGTCTATGAAATCTGTCTCCCCTGTGGTCTGTCGTAGCACTACCACTAGACTGACACTGGTCCTCTTTGCTCATAAACCGCTTCAGCTGCTGAGACTGACGGTTAACTAGTTCGGTAAGCTGCCTAATGGCATCGTCCCTCTCATCTGTAACTCTACGCGGCTCTCTAACCATGATGCTAACCCTGTACACAACAACATATACTAAGTCTAAATGAAATTACGAGGGTTCTAAGACATACTTACAGTTGGTGGAGCACTCTCATACAGTAGCTGGCAGTGTTAGGTAATCCATTGAACGACGTCAACCCCGTGGCTCTGATACCATCACTGTAGTACCCCGAAAACCCACTGGTTTCTAATTCACTTTAATACCATCACTGTAGCGCCCCAAAAACCCACTGGTTTCTAGTTCGCTTTGATATCATCACTGTAGTGTCCTGAATTATCCGAACCCAGATTCGATACTTGACTACGTACTCGCACTAAGAATTTTTTTTTTTGAAAAACGTTTAAAATTATTCATTGCCTTAAGACGACGTTATTTAAAACATTTCACCCCTTTTTTGCAGCAGAAAACAACATTTGCGTGGAGAACTCATTACATAAAAGAAAACCAAATAATTTCAAGTTTTTAAAACAAATAAGGGATCTCGGTCGACCTCTGTAAGCTTCGGTCGACACCTGACCCATTATACACCCAAGGGTCGAAACTTATATACATAGGTCGGCACCTCGGTTGCCTCTGTTTGCACAGGTCGACACTTGTTTGCACCGGTCGACACTCTAAACCTCTCTGTTTGCCCCGGTTGAACCTTGCAGTCAACACCCCTATGTTCCTTTCACTAACAGGTCGACATCCTAATCCTTTCTGTTTACACCGGTCGAACCTTGTGGTCGACACTTTTACTAATTTTACACCAACCGATTGACACCTACACACACAGGTCGACACCCAGTTTGGTTCTGTCTCCGTAGGTCGACCCTCGCGGTTGCCATTTTCCTAGTTTGGTCAACACCTACGCTTGTAGGTCGACACTTTACACCATTAGCCTAAATAAAAACTTCGAACGCAGGAAAAGAAAACGAACAACAAAACATTTCAATCCTTTAAAACCAAAACATGGATTTTTATACCATAATCTCTCAAATGGTTTCAAAATATGACTATACATCATCTCGACTACTAGCATTTAAATATCCATGTAATAACAATGAAGAAAATCCACAGTATAGGGCAATGCAATGTCAATATGTATAAATATACACACGTATCACTAAAATCGCTCAAAACCCCAAACCCCATCCATACCAGCCTAACTCCATGGGTCGGGTCGCCCTAACAAACTCCACCTGCCGGTACATGGTAGTGTGCTACCAACTGTCCGCTACTCCTGGATAGGCTCGAAAAACTCACCCTACTGATCAACGGTACCTACAGCACAGAACACATGTCAGCCTAAGGTTTAGTAAGTAGTGTGATATGAAATGTAAAACGATCAATGCAGTTCTATCACATGCAATCTCTACTTTCACACTCATGTTATTGTTTTCTGTCATCATTTGTACAATCCTCTTACAGAGTTGGGAAACGGATCAATCTTCCCAAGTTGATTCTCTTACTGCGTCAAAGGGCGAATCACTTCCTTCGAGGCCACGTGCCCTAGGTAGTTGGCCCTTACACCACATCGGCCCTGACAGGTCACCACCGTCCCAACTTAACTGGTAACGGGGCTCAAAAGCTGCACACGCATCTCATATCAACGATCCTTTTACAGACTTGGGAAGCGGATCAGGTTTCCCAAGTCGATTCTCTTTCTGCGTCGAAAGGCGAGTCACTTACTTCGAGGCCGCGTAACCATTTTCCTCACTGTTCTCATATCACATCTCACATTCATACTAAAAACCATGCTTAAATTCATTTTCGTTACACTTTTCAAAACATACGAAACATACAACACAAACACATCATCCCTACCGCTCTATGGTGTAGGCCCATAAGGGCAACGCATATGCAAAACCTACTTACCTGACCTGCTGAGCTTCTTATAGTGATCGGCCTCTATCCAACACTCGAGCTCAACCTATCACATAACCAATTCACATCAAAAATTCATCACAAAAACTCATCCTGCGTACGAAAATTAAAACTACTAACTCAATCCATCAAAATCCAACAAAAATGGCTCACTAACTCGATTCGGCCAAAAATCAACCTAAACTTCGAATGCGCATAACTTTTCTTACGGTTATCAGAATCGCACGATCCCAGTGGCTAAACGGTCCTCTAATAATCTAATTTAACTTACTAAACGTAATTCCTAAAACAAACATTTGTAGCTAGGGCAAAAACTCAAAAATGTTTTGTTTCAGAGCCTAAAATCCTATATCCTTGGTTTTCCAGCATAATTCACTCAATGCTTCACCAATCTATCACAGCACACTCTACCCTATCAAATTTGAAAAACTCGAATTGCACAGCACACTCCTCGGCTTCCCTCAAATTTCAGAGCTCCCACCTCAATCGCTCCAAACCGTTAATCTCCCTATCAACCACTCTAAATTCAAGCAGAAAATTCTTCAGTAATTGAAACCAAACCAAACCCTAAGCTATCGGTCGACAGAAGAGAGGAGAGAAAGTGATTACCGGAGAGAGAGAGAGAGAGAGAGAGAGCGTGTTCTGCGCGTGGACGGAAGGAGTAAAAACCGGAGATGACGAGCTTCGTACACCGGCGACAAGGAAGAACGAGGAGTGCTCTGTGTCTTTTCACGGGAGAGAAGCAAATAGGGGTTAGGGGTTTTCCTTTCCTCTGCGGCTGAAGAGAAACAAAAACGAGAGTGGCTTCTGTTGAAGCCACTCTTGTTTATATATATTTTATTATATAAAATTTTTTAAATTACCTTAATGCCCTCATGTTTTAATCCCTTGAAAATTCCGCCAATTCACGTCCTTTCATCTTCAAACTTCAGAAATTTTCTTTGGAGTTAATTCCTAACTTTTCTCTAATTAATTAATCTGTTAAATTCTCTCGCTGAACTCACGCGGGACCTTAATTAGCCCGGTAAAATTTTTGGCTTACTACAATTTAACTGTGGTTTTATTAACTCTAAAACTTCATCAACTGTATGCAAAGTTTTCAAAATGTGAATTTTTGCTTGACAGGATTTGTTTTCTTGGCCACGTTATTTCGCATGATGGAATTTTTGTTGATCCGTCAAAGATTCAAGCTATTATAGATTGGCCACTACCAAAAAATGTTGATGATATACAGATTTTTCTTGGTCTGATAGGGTACTATAGAAGTTTTATTTAGGGATTTTCCAAAATAGTTGTGCCTCTATCTCATCTAACAAGGAAGAGTGTGAAATTCTAGTGGTCTGAGGAGTGTGAAAACAGTTTCCAAAAGCTTAAACAGAAATTAACAACCGCTCCTATATTGACACTGTCGATTGAAGACGACAAATTCAGTATTTACTGCGATGCTTCCAAGATTGGGTTAGATGCTATTTTAATGCAAGATGGAAAAGTTGTTGCTTACGCTTCAAGACAGCTCAAAACCTATGAACATAACTATCTTACACTTGATCTGGAGTTAGCAGCTGTGGTTTTCGCACTAAAAATATGACGACATTATTTGTATAGACAACAGTGCAAAGTCTTCTTCGATCACAATAGCTTCAAGTATAGTTTTACGCGGAAAAAGTTAAACCTAAGACAAAGACGGTGGTTAAAATTCGTGAAAGATTATGATATTGAAATCAAATACCACCGAGGAAAAGCCAATAAGGTAGCTGATGCTCTTAGTAGAAAGTCTACCTTGATGCCACCTTTGATGTCTGCAATGTTGGTAACATTGAAATCAGAAATTCAAAGATTTGACACAAAAATAGTCTCTGAATTGTCAACCTTACTTGCAACAATTTCTATAAAGCTGACAATTTTGGATAGAATAAAAAAAGCACAAAAGAGGGATTCGGAATGCCAAAGCCACCAATCTGTAGAGGCATCTAATCATTCTACAAATTTTAATTATTCGGAAGATGGTATTCTAAAATTCAAGGACAGGTGGTACGTTCCTAATGATAAAGACCTGCACAAGGAGATCTTAATAGAGGCTCATTCATCTACTTTCTCTGTACATCCTGGAAGTACAAAAATGTACAGAGATTTGAGGCAACATTTCTGGTGGCCTAACTTGAAAAGGAATGTTGCAAAGCACGTAAGCGAGTGTCTAATATGTCAACAGGTTAAAGCAGAACATTAGAGGTCAGCCGGAACACTACAACCTTTAATGATTTTAGAATGGAAATGGGAGCAGATTTCTATGGTTTTGTTGTTGGACTACCGAGGACAACGAAAAGATATGATGGAATCTGAGTGATTGTGGATCGATTAACTAAGTCGGCTCACTTTTTGCCAGTAAAGATGACATTTTCAATGAATAAATTGCAAAATTGTTTATTCAGGAGATTGTTAGACTGCATTGAGTAGCAATCTCGATTGTATCAGACCAAGATCCCAAGTTTACTTCGAATTTTCGGAAAAGTCTCCATAACAGCATGGGAACTCAATTGAGTTTTAGTACAACTTTTCATTCTCAAACAGATGGATAGACGGAGAGAACAATTTAGATTCTGGAGGATATGCTGAGGGCGTGCGTTTTGGAATTCCAAGGTTCATGGAGCAAGTATCTACCTTTAATGGAATTTTCATATAATAACAACTTTTAGTCTACGATTGGCATGTTATGAAGCACTTTATGGGAGAAAGTGCCAATCTCCTTTGTATTGGGACGAGGTCGGCGAAGCAAGATTGACTGGACCAGATATTTTGCAACAAACTGTAGAGAATGTTGCAATCATTAGACAACGAATCTTAACAACCCAAAGTCGTGAAAAAATCTATGCAGACCAAAGGAGGCGAGAATTGGAGTTCAACATGAAGGACAAGGTATTTTTGAAAATCTTTCCGTTCAAAAGGGTAATGAGATTCGGAAGGAAAGGTAAGCTGAGTCCGAAATATATTGGACCATTTGCAATCATAAAAAGAGTCGGAAGAATGACATATAGGTTGTAGCTACCAGCCTCTATGGACGGGATTCATAATGTTTTCAACATCTCTATGCTGAGGGAGTGCGTACGTGATCATTCTAAGATTGTGGAGCAAAGAGAAATTAAAATTCAGCCAACCCTAACTTACGAAGAAAAACTAGTGCAAATTCTCGAATCAACAATGAAGGTACTTCGCAATAAAGAGATCCCACTAGTGAAAGCTTTGTGGTGCAACCACAATGTCGAGGAGGCAACTGGGGAAAGGCGATAGGATATACTAAGCCTATACCTAGAATTATTCGGTACGTAAATTTTGAGAACAAAATTTTATTAACGAGGGTGGGATGTAATACCCAAAAATTTATCGTACACTCTAATTTTTCAGCGCTCAATAAATTAGACTATTTTAATAAATTTATTGTACACTTTAATGGATTTGAGGATTTTAAGGTAGACGAGATAAATTAAAGAAATGAAGAGGAAGTGATTGAAGTTGAAAGGTCAAAGCAAAGTGAGAAGTGTAAACGTAGAATTTTTTTCGTTAAATGAATTTCAGAATTCGTGATTGTAATCAGCAGAGTTTTGGTCGGAATTGTGAGCGAAAAAATTATACCCTTAAGTAAAAGATTATTTTGAGACTAATGGAGAAGAAAAAATTTAAAGAATCCAACCGGAGACGGACTGAATAGCAGCTTGATTAAACGGTTAAGGGTTTGGGGTAATTTAGTAATTAAGTTATTATTATTATTATTATTATTATTATTAAATAAATAAAAGGTGAGAGAAGAGAACACCATCGGTGTTCTCCCTCCCCAGTGCAAACCCCCTCCCCTGTTTCTTCTCCCCTCTCCCGTGCGAAGCTCGGCGACCCTCCTTCCAGTCACTGTTCTTCTCCGATCTTCCATCAATCTTCAAAGCTTCGGTAAATTTTAGTTAGTTCTTAGTACATAATTAGTGTGCTAGTTGTTTTTAGCGACAAAAAATGAAGTTAGTGAGGGTATTGGGTGATTTGGTGAAAACCTATGAGGGAGATATGGGGAATTGAACTTAGAGTTGATTTTCATCTGTATGTTAGTACTTAAACTAGAAGTAGGAGTAGATTACGAGATTTTATGGAGAAGATTGAGTGTTGGGACAACCGAATGCTCGAATGGTGGAACGATTTTTGTTCGATCAAATTCGGCAGAGCTATAGGTGTTGGATTAGGAATTTGATTAGGCTGTTAGAAATTAGACGTCCTCAGAAGTCTGTAACACTTTAAGATTGGAGAAGTTATGAATTTTCGAAGTTGGTCAGAAATTGAGTTGGATTTCGGGTTTAGTACAGAGTTTTGGTTTTGTACAAGTTATGACTTTCAAGATAGGAATTTATGAATTGAACGAGATAGAGTTGATGAATGTGTGATTTTATAGGTATTCCCAGTTAGCGTACGAAGTTACGAAGTGCGAGAAATTTCTAGAATGCCAGGTAAGTATTGGATTGTTTGTGATTTGCCTTCAGGCCTACACCATGGAACAGTAGGATTGCTTGTTTGTTTTAACTATTTGTTGTTGTTTGGTCAGTTGATTGTGCATACGTGTTGACATGCATCATGGTTTTGAACTACGAAAGAACGAGTTTTGAGCATGTTTTGAATTGTGCGTATGAAATGTAATCAAATAAGAAAAGATGCCACGTATGGGAACACATCGTCGTTAACGTGCTAGTAAGGAAGCACTAGAGGGTTCTCATTGATGAAAGTACGTAAGATGACATGGTTTGAGAACGCCTCGTCATTAACGTGCTAGTGAGAAAGCACTTAGAGGGTTCTATGATCGATGTTGGGAGGAGATTTTGTTTTGTGTGGTCGTCCCATGCGTGAATACGATGCGTGCCTCTAATCTCGCTCCGTGGGTCATGGTTTAGCCGTCCTGAGTGTGATAGGATGGGTGACTACATGACTCACACGTGAAAGTGAAAGATAATAATAATGAAAATGAAACGAAAACAAAATAGAGCGTAGAAACTAGTGCATTAATTTTCAGTTCATATTCCATACTTGCTAAGCATTACGCTTATGTTTTGTGTTCCATAGTGTAGGTGATGGCGAGCTCTCTGGTGAGTTGTTTGAGGACGGGTATTGTAACGCCCCGAAAATCCTCCGTGATTCCTGGTTCGCTACCAACTACTACTCGTCACCGTCCCTCATATCCTCTAGTAAATATTTCTTAGAAATTGGAAAGCTTTATTTTTTTTTTACTCAAAACGACTATTTTTTTTTTTTACCTTAAACGACTTTCAAAAGAATCACATATAAATGCCGCAATGGAAACTCGTTTAAATTCAGTTTAAGTAAACTAAACCATTTTAAAACACAGAAATACAGAAACCAGTCGACACTTTGTTCCTCTCGGGTCTTTCCAGCAAGCGGCATCAGAACAAACCGGTCAACACTTCTATGCTCAACTAGGAGAGCGGTCAACACTTCCTTTTGCACATCGACACTTTGGCCCTCTCTGCCCGTGCAGGTCGATCCCCGCGGTCGACACTCTCGCAGACTTTACATGGACCGGTCGACACCTGTAACCAAAGGTCGACACCAGCTTCGGCTCTGCCTGTCACAGGTCGAGCCTCGCGGTCGACACTCCCTTTACATTTACACTGTCCGGTCGACACCTCTCGACTTCGGTTGACACCTCACACCAGAATCAGTGAAATCACACCAGTTCGTTCGAATACACACGGCAACCATTACTCTATCACAACCACAAAATAAAAACTCATATTTTGACAACCAAATTTCTTCATGCAAGTTTCAAAACAACACACAACGAATACTTCTCGCCTAAATCCACGAAGTAAAAGCTTAAATTCTGAAAACATAATTTCAAAACATTTATATCCCAATAATCCATGGTACCCTTGGTACACCACCTAAATTCTTCAAAAACCTATACAACTCTATTCAACTCAAAACACTTACAAAATTATGTTCTCTTTACCCGCCATGGTCATGTCGCCCCAACATTTTTCTGCACCGACATGCGACACCTTCTGCAAACTCCGACCTAGACCTGCTCGTCACCTAGCAACTCACCTGACAGCGCGTCGTCACCTACACCAAGGAACACAAAACGAAGTCTAATGCTTAGCAAGTATGGAAATGTGAACTTAAAAACCAATGCTTAACTCAACCCCTACCCATGCAGTTTCTATACTCAACTCCGTTTTCTTTTCGTTTCGTTATTTTTATCTTTCACTTTTTCGTGTGAGTCAGGTTGGCACCCATCCCCACCACACTCGGGACGGCCAATCCATAACCCACGGAGCGAGGCTAGAGGCACACATCATGTTCGCACACGGAACGGCCCTACGTAACCTCCTCCTAATATCAATCGTTGAACCTTCTAGTGCTCTCAATAGCACGTTAACAACGAGGCGTTCGCAAACTGTGTCACATTACGTACTTTCATCCATGGGAACCCCCTAGTGCTCTCTCAGTAGCACGTTAATGACGAGGCGTTCACCCATGCGTGGCAAGTCTTTTCTTATCTGGTTACGTTTCACATACTCATTTCAAAACATGCTTAAAACACGTATTTCGTAATTCAAAATCATGATGCATGACAATCACGAATGCACGACTCAAACAACAAAACAAACAAGCAAACAAACAAAAATCCTACCATTCCATGGTGTAGGATAGAAGGCAAATCACATACGTTCCACCACTTACCTAGTATTCTCGAAATCCTTTCGCGTTTCGTTACTGGTGTTCTAACTGGAATACCTATAAAATTGTACATCCGTCAATTTTAATTCATCGAATTCATAACTCCCTAACTTAAAATTCCTAATTCACACCAAAACCAAAACTCTCCCAAAATACTGAAATCCCACACAATTTCCGTCCGACTTCAGAAATTCACAATTTCTCCAATACTCGTCCGAATTGGACGATACAAAATACTACAGGTTCCTGGGGATGCCGAGTTTCCCGTGGTCGCATCCATTCCCCATTCGATGTCTACAACTTAACCAAACGTGGCCGAACAGACACCGTTCCAAACTTCACGGACACGGCCAATAAATAACTCAATCTTCCTCACCAGTTCTCGTAATCTACTCCTATTTCTATCCTAAGCACCATTACACGTACAGAAATCAGCTCTCCGCTTCATTTCTCGCATTACCCTCCTAGGTTTTCACCAATTTACCCTATATCCTTGCCAAACTCGGTTTTGTCACTAATAACGCTAACACACCAACTAACTACGCAAAACTAACGAGAACTCACCGTGATTCAAAGATTCTTTGCAAAACAGAGAAGGATCGTTGAGCGCTTCACGCGGGAGAGAAAACGCTGCGGAGGAGAAGAAACGAGAGAGAGAGAGAGAGAGAGAGAGAGTGAGAAGGCAAAGGGCTTGCTTGGGGGGGGGGGGGGGGGGGGGGGAAGAACACCGATGGTGTTCTTCTCAATTTTTTTTTAATTATTATTTTATTATTTTATTCATAATTACCAAATTGCCTTCTTCCTTAAACCATTTCACAATTCTGTGATTTCGTCCGAATCCGGTTAAATTTTTAAATTTTTCTTTCCACCATTAGTCTTAAAATAATCTTTTACTCAAGGACAGAAATTTTTCACTATTGATTCGGACCAAAACACCACCGATTACAAATTATAAAATCTGAAACTAGTTTAAACGGAAATTCTGGGTATTACATCCCTCCCTCCTTACAAAAATTTTGTCCTCAAAATTTGCTATCTAAACACTTCAGGATAACGCTCCAACATATCTTTTTGTCATTCCCACGTCGCCTCTTCCACATTGTGGTTGCGCCATAACACCTTTACCAGCGGAATATCCTTATTGCATAGCGTCTTCACCGCATAATCCAAATCTCCACTGGCTTTTCTTTGTACATCAAGGTTGGTTATACTTCGATCTCCTGTTGAACCACAACGTGTGATGGATCCTTGAGACACTTTCTTAGCATTGACACGTGGAAAACATTGTGAACCCCTTCCATGGAAGCTGGCAGTTCTAGTCGATATGCAGCTCTTCCAATTCTTTTCGTGATCAGGAATGGTCCAATGTATCTTGGGCTCAACTTACCCTTCCTCCCAAATCTCATTACGCCTTTGAATGGTGAAATCTTCAGAAAAACTTCATCTCCTACTTTAAATTCCAATTCCCTTCTTCTTCTATCGGCATAGCTCTTTTGTCGACTTTGAGCTATCAATATCCGCTGCCGAATATTGCTACAGACTTTGCTATAGACTTTTTCGTGCCAGGCGACCAATAATGTTGCTTAAGGTCTCTGTACATCTTGGTGCTTCCTGGGTGAACAGAGAACCTTAAGGAGTGCGCTTCGAATAAAATGTCTTTCTGAAGTTGACCATTGTTCGGAACGTACCACCTATTCCGAAACTTCAGAATTCCCTCACTTGAATAGCCAAATTCAGTTCTGTCATCAGATGCTATTCTTGCCCTGAATTCGTTGCATCTTGGGTCATCCCTTTGAGCTTCTTTAATTCTCTCAAGAATCGACGGCTTCAGTGATAGTGCTGACAATTGTGCTGCCGCATTTGAGACTAGCTCCAAATTAAATCTCTGAAATTCTACACTCAACTCTTTAGACATTTCGACGTTCATTGATGAAATTGAGGTCAACATTCGGCTTAATGCGTCGGCCACTACATTTGCTTTGCCGGGGTGGTATTTGATCTCCAGGTCGTAGTCCTTTACGAATTCTAACCACCGCCTCTGTCTCATATTCAGCTACTTCTGAGTAAAGATATACTTCAAACTTTTGTGATCCGAGTATACCTCAAACTGTTGTCCATAAAGATAGTGCCTCCAGATCTTTACCGCGAACACAACCGCTGCTAACTCCAAATCATGGGTTGGATAATTTCGCTCATAGGGCTTTAATTGCCTCGAAACATAAGCAATCACCCTTCCATTTTGCATCAGGACACAACCCAGTCCAATTCTGGAAGTATCACAGTAGATATTAAACTTCTCGCTCATCACCGAAAGTGTCAACACTGGGGCTGTAGTCAATTTCTTCTTCAGCATCTGGAAACTATGCTCACAATCCTCCGTCCATACATATTTAACTTCCTTTCACATCAGACAAGTTAGGGGTGCTGCAATCTTTGAGAATCCTTCAATAAACTTCTGATAATAACCTACTAACCCCAGAAAGCTTTGAATCTCTCTAATGCTCCTTGGCTGTCGCCATTCATTGATCGACTGTATCTTGACCGAATCTACCGATGTTCCGCCATCAAAAATCACATGTCCAAGAAAACTAACCTTATTCAGCCAGAACTCGCACTTGGAGAACTTTACGTACAATTGATGTCGCTTCAGGGTTTCCAGAACAATCTTCAAATGCTCCTTATGCTCTTCCTCACTATGGGAGTAAACCAAGATGTCGTCAATAAACACAATGACGAACTTATCTAAATATTTCTGAAATACCCGATTCATCATGTCCATGAAAATAGCTGGGGCATTTGTCAGTCCAAATGACATTACTAGAAACTCATAATGCCCGTATCTAGTCCGAAAAGTTGTCTTCGGGATATCCTGTGATCTGACCTTTAGTTGGTAGTACCCCAATCTCAGGTCTATCTTTGAGAAAATCCGAGCTCCTTGCAACTGATCTCAGGTCTATCCTTGGCAGTGGATACTTATTTTTTACGATCATCTTGTTCAGCTCCCGGTAGTCAATACACATCTGGAGCGATCCATCTTTCTTTTTCACAAATAAGACTAGCGCGCCCCATGGTGAGAAACTCGGGCGTATGAATCCTTTCTTCAATAGTTCTTCCAATTGCTTCTTCAATTCCTTTAATTCCGGAGGAGCCAACCTATAAGGATTCTTCGATATTGGCTCCGCACCGAGAAATGTGTCGATTACAAATTCAACTTCCCAGTCTAGGGGTAACCCAGGCAAGTCGTCCAAAAACACCTCAAGGAATTCACGAACTACCTCAATATCCTGTGGCTTTGTCTCCACATTAAATTTAGTATCTAAAATTGTTGCGAGAAAACAGAAACACTCACCCATTATTACTCTCCGAGCCTCGATATGTTCCATTACGGATAATCTCCCCGTATTCTTCATAGCTTGCAGCGTGTGTTTCGCACCGTCTTGGGGTTGGAAGTTAACAATCTCAGCCCTACAATCGATCGTTGCGTAGTGCCGAAACAGCCAATCCATACCCAATATAACATCGTAGCCCGTTATCCCCACTACAATCAAATCGGCAGGTATACTCCTGGTCCCACTGATATGACACTGTCGCATACTACTTGATTGGAGTGCATGCGCTCACCGGATGGCAATCTCACTTCATATCTGCACCCGGCGGGTTTAGCCCACAAGTTCACCTTTACCACAAACGTCGTGGCAACAAAGGAGTGCGACGCTCATGAATCTATCAATGTAAATGTGGGCACTGTATCAATTAGCACCGTACCTGTGATAACCGCTGGCCGATCCTCGCTCTCGGGCTCTATCAATGCGAAGATCCTGAGCATTGTCTTGGCCGGACCCTTCTTCGCCGCGGGACAATCTCTGGATATATGGTCGGTTTCATTGCAGGTAAAACATTGGTTGACCCTCGGCTTTGTGCAATTCCAGAAAATGGGACCAACTTCGTTGCAATTATAACATCTTCCTGCGAACTGCCCACACTCTCCCAGGTGGCTCTTCAAGCAGTTAGGACACTGCGAATACTTACTCTGTATTTGGAGCTTCTTGCCTCCCCTTGAATCGTACACCGCACCACCTGACCTCTTGGTTCCCGAGGAAGATCCTCCCCTGCTTGTATGTGGCGAGATCTCCTTAAAGAACCTCTTGGTTGCCTATACTGGCCTCGCACACTTGGCCTCTGCTCCCTCCACTGCTAGTGCCTTTGCCACAACTCACGCATACGGCATGCCCTTAGTTCCAGAAATTATCACACCCCTGTATATCTCAGGCCTCAATCCTTGCACAACTGCAACACCTTTTCTTCTTCATTGCTCACTAATTAGCTCGCAAATCCAGACAATGATTCGAACTACCTAACATATTTGGGTACCGGCTCAGTCTGCTTCAATTGTAGGAACTCCAATCTTTTTGCAGCTTAGACCATCCGATTGTAGTACTTGTCATAAAACATTTCTTTGAATCCCTTCCAGGTCAAGTCTCTGGCATCTACAGTGGCCTCTACCGTCTCCCACTAGCTCTGAGCATCATTTGAGAGGTGAAACGTCGCACACTTGACCATGTTTCCTTCCTCCACATCGGCATACTTAAACATGTTCTCAATGGTGCAGATCCACCTTTCCGCAACTGTTAGGGTCTGTAATCTAGCCCTCAAACATCGGAGGCTTCAATCTTCTGAACCTCTCCCCACTAGAGCCCGCTCCATGGCTCCCCTGTCCTTGGTTTAGTAACATTCCCAATTGTTGGGACTGCCTATTCACTAACGCAGACAACCGCCTAATCGTA
Source organism: Begonia peltatifolia (assembly GCA_022433055.1). Classification (NCBI taxonomy): domain Eukaryota; kingdom Viridiplantae; phylum Streptophyta; class Magnoliopsida; order Cucurbitales; family Begoniaceae; genus Begonia; species Begonia peltatifolia. The sequence continues at coordinate 6,071,907 of CM039522.1, forward strand.
GCCGAGTTATCATCACCTTCCGACTCTACTGCATCTCTCGAAACTCTAGGTCGTCCCGGTCGTCTATCCATTTAAGCAAATTCCTGTATGAGGTTAGCATAATCTAGCCTTAGTCACAATCTAACTAAAATAAACAACTATTTATAGTTGGTGAAGCACGTTGCATGGCGGCCGGCAAATGTTGGGTAATCCTTTGAACGACATGACCATAATGGCTCTCACTCGTAACATACTCTCTTTCCCCCAAACGGTGTGGGAATTGTGATAGGTCCTCTCGCCTTCACAATCTCACTCCTCCACCAAGAGGCCCAACATCCTTGTCGGCCACACTTCCGGTTAGGTAAAGGCTCTGATACATCCTCTGTAACGCCACGAAAATCCTCCGTGATTCCCGATTCGCTACCAACTACTACTCGTCACCGTCCCTCATATCCTCTACCAAATATTTCTTAGAAATTGGAAGGCTTTATTTTTTTTACTCAAAACGACTCTTTTTTTTTTTTTTTACCTTAAACAACTTTCAAAAGAAATACATATAAATGCCGCAACGGAAACTCGTTTAAATTCAGTTTAAGTAAACTTCACCATTTTAAAACACATAAATACAGAGACCGGTCGACACTTGTAAACGCCGGTCGACACTTTGTTCCTTTCGGGTCTTTCCAGCGGTCGACACCAGAATAAACCAATCGACACTTCTATGCTCAGCTAGGAGAGCGGTCGACACTTCCTTTTACAGGTCGACACTTTGGCCCTCTCTGCCTGTGCAGGTCGATCCCCGCAGTCGACACTCTCGCAGACTTTACATGGACCGATCGACACCTGTAACCAGGGGTCGACACCTGCTTCGACTCTGACTGTCACAGGTTGAGCCTTGCGGTTGACACTCCCTTTATATTTACACTATCCGATCGACACCTCTCTACTTCGCTTGACACCTCACACCAGAATCAGTGAAATCACACCAGTTCGTTCGAATACGCATGGCAACCATTACTCTATCACAACCACAAAATAAAAACCCATATTTTGACAACCAAATTTCTTCATACAAGTTTCAAAACAACACGCGACGAATACTTCTCGACTAAATCCACGAAGTAAAAGCTTAAATTCTGAAAACATAATTTCAAAACATTCATATCCCAATAATTCATAGTACCCTTGGTACACTACCTAAATTCCTCAAAAACCTATACAACTATATTCAACTCAAAACACTTACAAAATTATACTCTCTTTACCTGCCATGGTCGTGTCGCCCCAACATTTTCCTGCACCGGTATTCGACACCTCCTGCCAACTCCGACCTAGGCCTGCTCGTCACCTAGCAACTCACCTGACAGCGCGTCGTCACCTACACCAAGGAACACAAAACGTAAGCTTAATGCTTAGCAAGTATGGAAATGTGAACTTAAAAACCAAAGCATAACTCAACCCCTACTCATGCAATTTCTATACTCAACTCTGTTTTCTTTTCGTTTCGTTATTTTTATCTTTCACTTTTCCGTGTGAGTCAGGCTGGCACACATCCCCTCCACACTCGGCCCGGCCAATCCATAACTCACGGAGTGAGGCTAGAGGCACACATCATGTTCGCACACGGAACGGCCCTACGTAACCTCCTCCTAACATCAATCGTTGAACCCTCTAGTGCTTTCAATAGCACGTTAACGACGAGGTGGTCGCAAACCGTGTCACATTACGTACTTTCATCCATGGGAACCCCCTAGTGCTCTCTCAGTAGCACGTTAATGATGAGGTGTTCACCCATGCGTGGCAAGTCCTTTCTTATCTAGTTACGTTTCACATACTCATTTCAAAACATGTTTAAAACTCATATTTCGTAATTTAAAACCATAATGCATGACAATCACGAATGCACGACTCAAACAACAAAACAAACAAACAATCCTACCATTCCAAGGTGTAGGCCCGAAGGCAAATCGCATACGTTCCACCACTTACCTGGTGTTCTCAAAATTCTTTCGCGTTTCGTGACTGGTGCTCTAACTGGAATACCTAGAAAATTGCACATTCGTCAATTTTAATTCATCGAATTCATAACTCGCTAACTTAAAAGTCCTCATTCACACCAAAATCGAAACTCTCCAAAAATCCTGAAATCCCACACAATTTCCGTCTGACTTCGAAAATTCACAACTTCTCTAATAGTCGTCCGAATTAGACGATACAAAATACTATGGGTTCCTGGGGATGCCTAGTTTCCTGTGATCGTATCCATTTTCTATTCGGATGTCCACAACTTAACCGAACGTGGCCAAACATACACCGTTCTAAACTTCACGTACACGGCCAATAAATCACCCAATCTTCCTCACCAATTCTCGTAATCTACTGCTTATTCTATCCTAAGCACCATTACACGGACATAAATCAGCTCTACCCTCCATATCTCGTATTACCCTCCTAGGTTTTCACCAATTTGCCCCATATTCTTGCCAAACCCGGTTTTGCCACTAATAACGCTAACACATCAACTAACTATGCAAAACTAACGAGAACTCACCGTGATTTGAAGATTCGTAGCAAAACAGAGAAGGATCGTTGAGGGCTTCACGCGGGAGAGAAAACGCTACAGAGGAGAAGAAACGAGAGAGAGAGAGAGTGAGAGGGGAAAGGGCTTGCTGGGGTGGTGTTCTTCTCAGTTTTTTTATTTTATTTTATTATTTTATTCATATTTACCAAATTGCCCTCCTCCTTAAACTGTTTGACAATTCCGTGATTTCGTCCGAATCTGTTTAAATTATTAAATTTTTCTTTCCACCATTAGTCTTAAAATAATTTTTTACTCATGGGCAGAAATTTTTCGTTATTAATTCGAACCAAAACACCACCTATTACAAATTACAAAATCCAAAACTAGTTTAAACAGAAATTGTAATGACCCAGAAATTTTGGTTTTTTTTAAATTTAATTTCTGAAACTTTTAATTTAAGTTCGGTTGAAGTTTCAGAAAATATTTAACGGGGGAATTAAGTTATAAAACTCGGAGTCTGCTTTTGTGATGGTTTTCGAAATTTAAAATCGGGAGGTCGTGAATTCAACGAGAATTACGGACGATAAAAACACGTGAGGGCGTTTAGGTAAATTGTTATTGTTTAAATTAAATAAACAAATAATAAAAAATAAAAACGAAATCTGTTAAGTGGAATGGCTTCACGAAGAAGCCATTCCACTTCGATGATTCTGCGACCGAGCGCCCGAGAGGAACAAGCCTGACCGAAGGAGGAGAGTGCTACCGACGGGCAACGACCGTGCGAAGGGGGTGCCGACGAGCTGGAGAGAGAAGTTGGTTTGGCCTTCCCGCGCTGAAAGACTGAAAGTAAGTGTCCCCTGTTTTCGGTTCTGTCGACCGAGCGTGGAAGCTCGGTTGTTCTTGAACTCCCGACGGTTAGATCTCGGTTGTTGGGGTGTTTTAGAATCTAGTGTGTGCGTGTGTTCTGGAGCCAGTGTGTGGCTCGGCCTTCCCGCGATAGAACCGAAAGAGAAACAGGGAGTTTTCTCTTTCGATCTTGTCCTGCCTTGGTGGCCGAGCGTGGAGTTGTTCTTACTTCTAAATTTCGGAGATTTCGTGCTAACATTTAGGAGGAATAGAGGTGAATTTCATGGTGTAATGGGCGGGTTGAGGAATGCACGGTTTTGGGAAGAGAACCGTGAGGATTTTTCTTGTGCTGCCATGCTATTTTCTAATTAGAAACCACCAAATTATTAATGTATACATTGGCAAACCGAAATTTGGATGTTCGGTAAAGAAATTGGCGAAATTGGACCGAAGTTGAGATTTCAGACATTTTTTCGTATAAGAACAGTTTTTTTTGTGAGATTTTGACGGGGTTATGGTTAATTTTTTTAAATTCTATTTTTGTGGGTTAAATTAGGTTGTTAGAGGGACGTATGGCCACTGGAATCGTTCGATTCCGATATCCGACGCAAAAGTTATGCGTGTCGGAAGTTTATGTCAAATTTTGGTCCAAGTCAAATTAGCGAGCGTTTTTCATAGAATTGTGATGTATAATAGTAGCATATCAATTTTTTATGGGTAAAACTAGTTTTGAGTGAGTTTTGGTGGAAGAAAACAAAAATGTGAAAATTGGATAAAAATGGCAGATTCGATTTTTGGTATTTTTCACCTGTGTGCGGCTTACTGTTTTAAAATCCATCTTAGTAGGTTAAACTAGGTTCCTAAGGGGACGTTTAGCCACTTGAATCGTTCGATTCTGTTGATTGACGCAAAAGTTATGCGCGTCCAAACTTTAGGCTGGTTTTCGGATGAATCCATTTTTGTGACCCGTTTTAAATGGAACTTCATAGGTTTAGTTAAGAAATATTATTTTTAGCTTATTTGATGAATTTTGAGACGAAGATTGATGGGTGATTATTTGTGTTTTAGGTTGAGACACTTTTTGGCGAAGCTGTGCGTCGAGCGAGCTTAGGACGCCAGGTAAGTAGTGCATGCATGCGTTTTTCCCAAAAGGGGCTACACTGTAGAACTTTAGGATTTATGTGATTGATTATGGTGTGCATGCATATTGTTTGTCATGCATTATATTTTAAAAACGTGCACGAAAATGGTTTTGAGCATGTTTTGAGTATGTGGTGAGACGTATGGTGGTGGTACCACGGATCCCGCTAGTGTGCGGGCCGGTGCTTCACCAGTCACAGATTCCGCTCGAGAAGTGGACCGGCTGCACCGTCATGCGGCGTGAATGTGTTGACGGTGAGAGTGATGGGCAGTGGTACCGCGGATCCTACTAGTGTGTGGGCCGATGCAACACCAGTCGCGGATTCCGCTCGAGGAGTGGGCCAGCTGGGCTATCGCAAAACGTGTGCGTGTGGCAACTGTGGCCCCATTCTGGAGAGGCTGGGACGGGGGCGACGTTTCAGGGTGTAGTGTGGCGCGAGGTACACCCTTACCCTGATGTAGTTGTCGTGTGGTGATGCGTGTGTGTAACTTGTAGGCCTCATTGCTGGGGAGTCCGGGATGGTGGTGACGTGTCAGGGTGTAGGGTGGTGTTAGGTTCCTCCTTACCCTGGTGCGGCTACACTACGCGTCACAGATGTGACAACATGAGTGTGAGTGTAGAGACTGCATGTGATAGGATTGCATTGTCGGCTTTTACTTTCATATCGCATTACTTACTGAGCGTTAGGCTTATGCTGTGTGTTCTGTGGTGTAGGTGCTGACGATATTGCTGGTGAGCCTCGAGAGCCTAGTCTTGAGGCATAGGGTGCTTGGCGGCGTGCAACCGAGCACCGGATGGCGGATTTGTTAGGGCGACCCGACCCGTGGTGGTGGTAGGTGACTGTGCGATGCATTGGTTTGTCAGGTATTTATGCAGATAGAGGAGTTTGTATAGACGTCGGTTGTACAGGATTGTATAGAGTGGTTGTAGTGTTTTGGGGATGCGTATGTATTTTTATATGTTAGAGTATAGTATTGCTCTATACTGTGAATTTTCTTCATTTGCATTTGATGGATTTTCATTGTCTTCATACTCTGATTTTGTTATGGTGATTTCTCTGGATGGTGGATAAATAAATACTGTTAGTTTTTGGTGAACTGTGTGCAGAGTTCTAAATTTTTGGGATAGCCAGTTTTTAGGCGTTACTCTGCCGAAATTTCAGGAGAGGGGTTGGGAGTCGAAAGGATATGGAATAGGTTGAGGTGTGTACAGTGAATGCTAGAGAAGTGTAGATGAGCGTGGGAGTGCAGCGTGATCGCAGATGCGCGGGGCACGTGGTCCTGCGGGTACTCCCGGGTCGTGCGGCGCCGGGTGAGGGCGTGCACGCAGACGTGCTGTACAGTGGCAGGGTGCGTGGGGCACGCGGCGCTGTGAGCGTGCGCGAGACACAGTGACGTTGAGTTGGCACGTGCGGCACCGCGAGGGTGCGCGCAGGGTGTCGAAGTGGGGACGTGAGTGCGCGGCACCGGATTATGTAGTTCGAGGGGTGCATTGGATTCTTTCCTAGGATTTTGAGTCTTACCATTTTATCTTAAACTATTTTAAATAGTTTTCTTTTCCGCTGCGTAGTTTTTATGTTGAGGATTTCACGTTCCCTCTTCGAGACGCGATTTGTTTTCGAATCGAGTCGAAAATTTTTCATACTCACAAATGTTCTTTTGAAAATGATTTGAAAACGAAAGGAGTATTAAATTGAGTGAGTTATGTCAAGTGTTAGTGTGTGTAGTGTGTAGATGCACTGTAGCGCACCGGGAACGTGGGTTTTCATGGGGTGTTACAAAAATTCTGGGCATTACAGGCATGACTAGAATGGCGGTTGGTGACATATGTTGTATGCCGGTGCTGGCAGCTTGTTGGGGCAACACGACCATAGTGTGACAGGTTGTGGGATTTTGTATGCCTTTTGTGTTGAACACCTGTGTATAGATTTTGGGGATATAGGTTTGTGTGGCACGATTATAGTCAAGATTGGTGTAAGGTTGTGTTTTTGGAAATACTTGAAGAGGTTATGTCTAAAAAATACAAGTCTTTACTTCATAATTTTAATCATGGAAGTTTTCGTTGTTTGTTTTCTTTCGAACTGGTGTTATTTTTATATATTACTGCTGGTACAAAGTGTCGACCGAAATCCATAGTTGTCGACCGGTCAGTGTAAAATGAAAGACCAGTGTCGACCGAGGGGTTTTACCTGAGCGAGCAGAGAGAAATGAGGTGTCGACCGGTTAGTGTAAAATCAGTGAGAGTGTCGACCGCGGGGTTTGACCTGCGCGGGCAGAGAGGATCAAGGTGCCGACATGCGAAAGTAGGTATCGACCACTCTCTAAGATGAGTTTAGAAGTGTCGACCGGTATTCTCAGTGTCGACCGACGAAAAGATCCGAGAGAAACGTAGTAGCGACCGGCGTTTGCCAATGTCAACCAATAAAAGATCCGAGACAATCCAAGTGTCGACCATTGCTTACAGGTGTCGACCGGTGTCATTGTTTTATGTTACATAAAATGAAGTTTTATTCAAACTGATTTTAATCGAGTTTTCCGCTGCAATGTTATTTAAAATATTTCTAAAAATGTCATTTTAAGTCGAGGAACAAAAGTTTGAAAATTTTAGTCCAATTTTTCGAGCATAGAGAGTGAGTAGTAGCAGTGAACGAACCAGAAACGGGTAGGTTTTTGGGGCGTTACAAGAAGTGAGTGCAAGAGTGATGTTTGGTATGCTGAGAGAAGAAAAGAAAAGAAAAGAGGAAAGAAGAAAGATGAAGTGATGGAGTTGAAAAATGTGAAGAAGGAAAAGGGTAATTTTGTAATAATCACTCCTTAGGTTAGGTTCTTAATACTTATTCTTTAAATATTATCAACTGAAGCTTCTTCTCCACTTTTTTTCTCTTCCACCATAGCTGATCGTTTTCTCCCTTCTTCTTCTCTTCTTTCTCAAGACTTCTTCAAGGTAAAACAATTTAATTTAAGTTATATTGATGAAAGTTTGTTGGATAAGTACTTGATTTGATGAAATAGTTGGGTTTTATTGAGGTTGATGAACTCTAACGTGTGATGCATTGAAATTGTTGGGGTTTCTCTATTTCTGGGTTGTTTTGGTGTTTAATTGGATTTGAATACTTGTTGATAGACTTAAATGAAGGAAATCATAGAATTGTACAATTTGGATAAAAAATGGTGAATTACAGGGCAGTTCGGCATTTTATAATTTCAATCTATTGAGTTAGTTTTATTTGATCAATTGAATTAAACATGATAAAATAGACCCTTTAAGGAGTCCATAGGCTTTGGAATTTTTGAATTCGGATATGTATAGGTAAAGTTATGCGATTTTGAAATTCATAGCCAATTTAAAGGGAATTTCAACATTTACGTTGTTGGATACGTTTTGATGTACGTTATTTGATTCCTATGTTTTAGTTTTGCAAATCAAAAATGAAGTTGATCAATTGTCTAATTTTGAGGTTAGGACACGAGATAAGTGCATGTTTGCATGTGTGTAGGCCAATTGGCCAATTGGCCTACACCACAAAGAGTTAGGACGTTGATGGCTAAACTGAGGAAATTGGAAATTTATAGTTTTCGAGAATCCTGCTTTGGGTAGAGGTTTTAGGTTGTGAGTTACTTATTGATGGATCTGTTTATTAGTTTATTTTATATTACGTTTACAGCATTTGAGGTTATGTATGTGACAAGCTATCATGCATCATGGTTTTCCAAAGCATAGAAAATAGTTTAATGCATACATTTTTATGTAAACAAAACAGAAATAATACAGTAAAATAAAGTACGTAAATAGTCATTGTGGGTAAGGAATTAAGTTTGGCCGTTCTGTCAGAGTGACCGTTAGGTGTGTCATTCCATTTCTCCTAGAGCGAGTTGGCCGTCTCACCAGGTGGACAATCAATAAGGTTATCTCCCCTCTAGAATTAGGACCTCATGACTCATGTTATGTAAGAAGATAAAGAACAGATCAGATGCATGTTTTACGAGCAGCATATCATATCCCATGAGCATTCCTTTTTTATTTGACATCACTTACTGAGCATTAGGCTCATTAGTTTACTTTGTGGTGTAGGTGATATTATTACAGGTGAGGACGTCGATCCTCAGTACGGTTGACCAAACAGTTGAAGGACGCCCATTGGGTGTGCTCGTAGCAGTTAAGGCAATTTTGACCTGTGAACAAGTCTGTATGTATTTGATAATTGTGTATAGATAGATATATTTAGAACTTTTGAAAAACACGAATTTGTGGTTTGAAAGGTTTGTTTAAACTCAACTTGTGGTTAAAATGTGTTTAGAAATATAGGTTTACATTTGCTTTAAAGGCTTATGATGGTTTATTTTGAAAAACAATATGATTATATATACGAGGAGAGTTATGTCATTATAGGTTGAACAAGAAAAAGATACGAATGGAAAAAGTAGGCAGGGATGATCGCTCCTCCATGAAGAGGGTGATGTATTAGCCAAAAGGGGCGACACATCGCCCTATTCTCTAGAGCGGGGTGATGCAAATCCCCCTACTCGCTAGAGTTTGGGATACGAAGCGCCTCAGTGGGACGTTGCATTGCCCTAGCAGAGTGTTGTATCGCCCCACTTGCTAAAAGTGGGCAATACAAATTCCCCCAGGGGCGATTGAACAGTACCCTATCGCGATTACTGTTCACATGAATAGTAACAGATACTGTTTACGTGAATAGTGACGGGGTACCGTTTACATGAACAGTGCCGAATAGAAGCAAAAAAAAAAAAAAAAGAGTTTTACAAAATTTTATGCACGTTTCTACGAAATTTTATAAGAAAATTTTACACGTTTTAAGGTTTTCTAAAAATATACCGTAATTGTAAAGAATTTTCTTATAAAATTTTATGAAAAGTCAAATTAGTAACGATCGAATTACGGAACATTACAGAGAGAGAGAGAGAACCATGAAGGGAGGGTTATGATGGGATAAAAAGATTGAGAGAAGCTTGGCGAAGAAGCTTTGGACTTTAGATTTTCTTTAATTCTATTTAATTTTACCACTTAAATTTTCATTCTTCAACCCTAATCATATGCCTTTAAATCTCTCATTTTGGTTATTTTTATCTTTTAGGTCTTAAAATTTTTGGCTTCTCGACTCCTTTTTACTTATTATTTAGTAAGTTCTTAAAATTTTTCATGAATTCTGAGCACATAACTAAATTACTCTGGAAAAATTTTTTAGTGTTACAATTGATCAGCAGTTCAACAAATCTGTTTGAATTTTCAGTGAGCATGTCGACATTTACTGTATGGGTCAATCATTCATCTCTTAAGTTCAAAAATTCCTAAACCTTACTAAATCTTTAGAAATTTACCCATTTTCTAGTATCACATTAATAAATCTATACTTTAATAGAATCAACCATTAACTAACTACAGTTACATAGCAATCCACATGTAACTTTAACGTGTAGCAATCCACATGTAACATATATTAAAATTTCCAGCTATGACATAATTGATCAAATAAAGATGAGATTTAACATTTAAATAATTTGTGAGGCCCAATGTATAGAAACCAATTGTAAGTTTGAGTTTGATGATAGATTGAATTCAACTCACCAAATCTTACAGAGGTGAGTCATCTTCCATTTTTTTGGCCTCTCATCTACTAAGAAAATATAGAGATTGGCGCTAAGGATTTCTCTATAGAATTGTTAGCTTATAGAATTAAGTCTAACAATATCTACTTATACAAGGATATAAATGGGAGGCTTTTATCATAAAATTCAGCAAAAAAGTTTTTGGGGTATCAATTGTTGCATTTTCTCTGTTTCTGTGAATGGGATTCTAATTTGGTTAAAACCTGCGAGTATTGGACAAGAGTCAAAGCTTCAATTCCCCACGCGCGAGAGATAGAGAGAGAGAGCTCACCGATAAAGCACTCGACTTATGTGAGTAAACAAAAATTAAAAACCCACAGTTGCCACAATTTTTTTTGACAAGAGTCTAATATCTGGTTGCATTTTGTTCATGCTGCAAAGTTGGAGTTCATATACTTCAAAAATTAGATTATCATACTGATTTTACTGACCTGCTAAGTCCCAGATTTATTTTGGAGTTTATCCCATCTTCTATTATTTTGTTTATGTTGGGGTATTTGGCTATACTGTAACTCTATTTGTGCACATGGATGTCCAATTTGAACTATGCTAGGTTCTGTTTGAAATTGTTTATCATTTTTCTTCATGAACTGTTTGGTAGCAAACAATAAACCGTTTTTTTTTTAAGTTACAACAATTTTTACCAGTGAAAAAATGTACTTTTTTATATTTTATTTCCTGATTACAAAATAAATTTATTTGTATTTTAATTCGTTGAATTTTTGAATAATAACATTTAGCCGCTCACATTCTACCACATTTTTTTCTCTCAATTTTACTGTAATTTAATAACTGAATATTATAATTAAAAATGATAAATCACTCTTGAGAAATTAATTTATTAAAAAATTGCTGCTTTTTTAACATCTGATTATTTAAAAAAACAAACAACTTAGCGTGATTATAAAAAATATATACAACACTAAAGTGGCTCTTATTTGATTATAAATAATAGAGGTTTAATAATGGATGTTTGTTAACTATCAATATGAAATCAACACTGCGGAGAAAAGTGTTTAATCTAAGAGACTAACTTTACAACAGGATGGATAGGTTCCCATTGAATAGTTTTGGGTTTAGAAATTCGGGGGCGGTGTATATATTTTTTATAATCACGCTAAGTTGTTTGTTTTTTTAAATA
>CM039522.1:6083561-6216761 GCA_022433055.1 Begonia peltatifolia
GGGGTGGTAGGGGGAGTGGTTCAGTTTTAGTATGGTGAGGTGATGGTGATGGGGCCATAATCTGCAATGAATGAATAAATCTATCATGTGCATTATTCTCGTAGCAGCGCCATCACTGTGGGTCTACCACTGGCATTGATCATGTGCGGGAGGCCAATCTGTATACTTTAGCCAAAATGATGAAACCATAGAAACAACCTTAACAATTACCCATAATTTCCACACCTGAGAAGGCATATGCTTTATTAAATTACTCAATCAACGGCAATCCTTAAAGCAGAGTAATAACTACAAGTGAAATTCTCTACGATCCACCCACTCCTACCTAAAATGTTTTTATACAACATAGTTTGGATTGAAGAGTTGACAAAACCAATCACAAGTTTCTGGTAGGATGTCAATTAGGTTGACCGGATTTCAATCCTATAACCGGGAATACCTTCGTTTATGATCGGTGGCATGTGAAGTATCGTCTAATCGAACCAAATTGAACATGCTTGCGGAAACGAAAACGTAAAAGTCTGAAGTAGGTTTTGGGAACTTGGTTTGTTTGATCGACCGATAATGAGCCTCGCATTTTGTGTGCTTTCATCTGCGCCTTTCTCAGCTTGGTTAATATGTTGTCAATTGATGAAGATCTCTTCCTTTCCAGTTTCATCTGAAACAATATTCATAGTTAGTAATGGCTCAAAGAATCACAGAAACGAGACGGACAAAAATGGGTTAGAAAATTTCAGATTTAGAAAACATCCTTCCTTTGCCACGATATACTATCAATTGATTTGACAAAATATACGAGAAATTGTAAAATGTGAATTACCAGGATTGATCTTAAGAGTGTCTAATATTTTGAATGTCCTTTATTTGCTGGTATACCCGGAAAATTATGATAATATGAATACCAAAAGATGGACAAGAACCTCAAGTTTGTGGATAGCTGCTTCTGCTTTTGCTTTCTGCAAGTTTTCCCACGCCATTATTCTGGCTTCCTCTCTTTGCAACCTGGATTTCTCATGAAGAATACTTTGTTTATAATCACTAGTGCATTTTGCATTGCCAAATACAGTGGCTTGTACGCCAAAATTTCGACGGAGAAGCTCAATTAACTGAAATTAGACTAAACGAAAGGTATCAAGAAGATTAACAATCAATTCATTGCATACTTGGAAACGTTGATGGCTGCCTCTGCAATATCCAAAGATGAAGCTCCAGCCTCTAAGGAATTATGATTTAAATGCACTAGATCAGGAGGAGCTTTCTTAGTGGATTTAACCACTTTTTGGCCTTTGGACCACCAAATAACAGTGGTTCCTTTATCCACCTGCACATCCCTCACTTCTAATTTAGAAACATGGTTACTCTGCGTCTCCACAATGGACAGGAGGGTCGGAGAAGAAGACGATGAAAATGAAGACTTCCCAATGAGGGATGACTCTGTGGCGTCCCCTGGGCTCATTTCGGTCGCCATATCTCGTTGCGGAACAGTGCAAGCATCCATTGCTTCCTTTTGACCATCATATTTGTCATCTGTAGAATTCATTCAATGGCACTAATCTAAAATGACATATGACAATGTATCACTCAAATTGACTGGAAAAGGAGTACGAGGATTCTCATAAGCTATCAATGATTTGATGTCTTACCGTTGTATTTCTTCAATTGATTTTCATAGTAAATTGGTGTTGTAAGACCGTGGATGTCAGAACCGTATGGTTTGTTTTCGTGTGGTGTTAAAACTTATGTTTGGTGTTTGATCGCGTTCTCGGTGAACTCTTATCGCAAATGCATGAACGAGTTTGCTAGAATAGAAATGCAGGGGAAAGGGTTTTGTTGAAAGTGGCTTAGCAATGGAGGAAGAACATACCACGAGAGCTGGGCATCGATGATTCGCTCAAAATGTCTGACCATCTGGGTGGACAAGCTATCTGCTCTGTATAGCTTTCTGGGTTTGAAGAAATGTAAGAATGCAAACCGTAGTCCTCATCGCCACCTCCATAACAAAGAGAAACAGAATCAGCCGCAAGAACACCGGTAGAAAGAGCGGAACACGCCATGAAATTTCGCCCGACAGCAGGCGAGTAACTCGGGTTGTAAGTCACCACCGTAGGCGGCGCCACAATTGGACCACTCTTCGATTTGGCTCGCCGCCGAGGGAGAGACTGTAAACTCTTGCTCACGCCATTTCCCATAACTGGGCTACCAATCCATCGCTCCGCGTCCTCCCATTTGGAAGGTAAAGTCCTCCCACTATAAAATGGAGTCAGCCCAGCCACACTGATATTCCTTCTGCTACTTCCACTCGAGTGTGGAACGCGCTCTGAGCTCCAACCCTTTTGGTTCATCACATTATTTTCCCAGTGATTTGGTAATCCTGGAGGGCTAGGAAATGTGCTCAGATTGTGTGAAGAAACAGAGCCTCTCTTCTTCATGATTCACAATATCAGAAGTTCCAAAATCCTTCCTTGTTTCTAAGGCAACACTTCAATTTATTCTGTCCAATACAGCTGTAGCTTTTTGGGTTTTTCTGGAGATTTTAGGGATTTCGAGTAAGGCTGGATTTACTGCGCAATAAAAATTGGAGTCTGAATTTGGACCACTCAAAATTATAGAAGCCTACCATAAAATCATGGGTGAAATCAGAAGTAGTCCTGGGAAACGGACGAAATCGCCATTAAAGAAGCATTGAAGGTCCGAAGTATCCGTACGTAACAGCAGCGGATGGCTTGTCTCGATTCGGGTCGAACAGAGCTATTCGACAGATTGGGAATGAGATTTGCCGAAGTAATCCACTCAAGACTACGATTAGAAGCAGCAGTAGCAAGAAATAGGGGAAGATAGGGAGGACGTAAAAGCTTTGACAAGGACGGGCTTGTTTTTTACGGTAAAAAATGGCGGAAATTGAACAGTTAAGTCTCTCAGACAGCAGACACGGAGAATTCCGCATCAATGTCTCTACGTCAGTTTGACCGTTCAACTCAACTTCCCATTTTTATTAGAGCACAGGTACTTCTATAATGCTTTAGTATTATAGTGACGAATCAAACAATTTTTGTAATGATGTAGGCTAATTTTTGTGATTTACACTTGAATTATTTCTATATGTATTGTTTGTATTATATTTATTACAACTTTCCACGGATAATTGATATTCACTAAAAATAAATTGATCAGAGGCAAGAGTAATCCTCCTGCTTTTACTTTCTAATTTTATATGTATTATTTTAATTATTCATCATTTATCTTAAGGGTATGCCCTAACCTCACGTCTAATTTCACTCTTTGTCATGGTGCTTACGCATCATCCATTAATTAAGAAAATTGTTAGGATATATTTAATGAATTACACAAATTAATGACTAAATGACACGTATATATCACATTTGAGTTTGATGGAGTATAAGTCAAACATTACTCTAATCTCAATTATTAAATTTATTAATGAGCTATGTACAAATTAAACACATGACACTATGTTTTCACTTGGAGTTTTAGAAGGGACAATAGAGGATGAGGCACTTGTAACATTTTTGAACCATTGCATTGGGAACCATACCCATCTTTGCTAAAGTATGCACAATGTATGTACATTCACAGCTCTCAACTGCTTAGGAGGCTCATTTGAAGGAATAAAAACTACATTGTCTCGGAATATATGCATGAGAAGGAGGTTGAATGGAAGTGACTTAGAAGAGTTGTTGGAGATGTCAAGCATGCGATGAATGATTATGTGCCTCGCATCAAAACATTCTCGATCAAACATCTCGTCTAGAACATACAAGTCCATGCAATTGAAGTGGTCTCTATGACCATCTCTCGAAAAGAGATAATAATCACGTATGTGGTGGATAAATCTACTCTGAATATTTAAATCCTTATCGATTAGTTGTTTTTCAAAAATTTTCTTAAGACATCCACCTTCTATTGTTTTCCACAAAATCTATATCTTTAGAGGCATTGTAGTATATTTCAATCGACTTGTTCACGTCACATTCTGATAGTTCATTCAAAGACTTTGCTAATGATTGATTAATCGTGAGTGTCATTTCGTAGGAAGGATCTAGTTGTGCTGCCTCTAGAAGTTTCAACATTTCTCTTCACATTTCACATTTCGAGGAGTAGGTTCAATTGAGAAGGAAGAAAAGGGAAATAAAATAAGGGAAAGAAGAATTTCAAGCTAAAAATGGGTAAGAAAAAAGGTCAAAAACATGAGAGAAATGGCACTTGTCTAAGGTTGTGCCGACCAGAGAATATGTGTAATTGACTTGACAATCAGTCCTTTATCATCAAGTGTTGACTGATTGAACGAGAATTGAAAGCTTAGTTTTTAAAAGAGCCTGAGTTGTCGACCAAATGTAGAGTTTTATTTTTTTAGAGAACTTGGAGTGTCAGGTGTTTTTTAAGTGTCAACCGATGAGGAGTTTATAAAATTCTTAATAATAGAGGGGTTCAAGGATCGACTTGTCCCAACGTAGGATTGACCCTAGAGGGAGAAATTGTTTTCTCATCTAAAGGCTTGAAAAATATGTCAATTAATTAATATTCTAAATTTACGAACTCTAGAGACACACCTCCCTTTTTCACATGGTCTCAAATGAAATAATATCGAATTTCGATGTGTTTTGCTTGAAAATGTTAGATGAGACTTTTAGAAATGTCGATTACACTATTATTATCACACCTTACAGAGATTTATCTCATAAAATTGTTTATAATTTTTTAATATTTTCTTCATCCAAAACATTTAATCACAATAACTCATATTCACTCTCGGTCATTGAGAGAGTAACAAATTTTTGTTTCTTAGAGAACAGATACATTAGTGATTCTCTAAGGAATTGAAAAGTTCAACTTGTACTCTTTCTATCCACGTGACTACAAGCACAATTAGAGTCGAACATCCCACTAAATTAAAATACTTTCCTTTGAGATACCATAATCCTAAATGAAAGGTCCAACTTAATTATTTGAAAATCTTTTTCATTGAATTGAACTGAAATTGCTTTGGGGATGCTTGAATCTATCACATAAGTAGACATTGAAAAAACTATCAAATCTACTAGTGATTAAGTATAATAATAAATCTATCATACCATGATAATTATTTAAGTCCACATTTTTTTCATTTTTTATCCAACTTTGAGGAGGTGCTCATGGCTGCGAAAAGATTTGAATGTGTCCATACCAAGCCTCTTTAGATCTTTAACATATTTTTCTTGAGTTAAGAAGATTCCTTCTTGAGATTGTCTAATTTGAAATTATAAAAAAAATCTTAACTCTCCCATAATACTCATGTCCAACTCGCTTTGTAACTTTGCATTAAAGAGAAAAAATCTTAACAAAGCGAATCATTTGTTGCACAAGAATTAATGTCAACTACATAAATTTGAATAAGAATCATATCTTTATCGAAACAATTTTACCCATCTTAAATTCTCTTTCTAAAAGGAATTTGTGCAACATTTCGTTCAAAACTCTAAAAGCTTATTTAAGACCATATAGTGCCTTATTGAGTTTATAGACATGATCATTTTTGTCATGGGCTTCAAAACCTAAAGACTACTGTAAACTTCTTCCATAATAAACTCATTTAGAAAGGAACTCTTGACATCTATTTGGTAGATAGTAAAATATTTGAAAGCAAAAGATACAAGCATACAAATAGATTCTGACTTAGCTACTGGTGCAAAATTTTCTTCAAAATCAATGTCCTCTTCTTGATTGTATCAGTTTGCAACTAATCTAGCCTTGTTCTTTCCAACCATTCAATTTTCATCTAATTTGTTTTTTATTTTAGTTCCTATAATGGAGTGTTCCTTTAGCCTTGGAACATGTTCCCAAAAACTGTTCATTTCTAATTGATTTATTTATGTTCGCATGAACATAATCCATTTTTCATCAAGCCCAGTTTCATCAAAATTCTTAGACTCTATTTGAGATATGAAGATTATGTTTGCACAAAGGTTTTGTGAAGGCTTTGCTGTTGGGGTATAATTCCCTTTAAGAAATTTTCATTTGATTGCCTGTCCCCATTTGGTATTGTAGCCATTTTGACTCCTCTACCATTATGTCCGGCTTGTTTTCAACCAAGAAATGATGACAAGGAGTGCTACAATAACTACTCAAAATAGTGACACAAATACTCTTCAATTGAGCCAACCACTAGCTAAGGAGGCCGAGTCAAGTGTTCAAAGACAACTTGATGAACTTCGAATGATGTTTCTCAATCTTTCTCAACAATTCTAAAGATTTACAAATGTGAGTGTAAGAACTCCTAGAGCTCCTAGACAAAGGAGAAGACATGGTATAAGGGGAAGAAGAAATGATGACTACTCATTCAAGATGAGAGAAAGAGCTATCAAGTTAGCTCCTCTTAGACAGAAGAAAATTATTTCTAACTATCAAACTATGAATGAGAAGAAAGGAAAAGAGGCCCTATATCTCCAAGAATGAGTTGAAGAAGGAATTAGCTAGCGTGAGGACTATGGTGTTGTAACGACCTGTCTAAATATTTTACTGTAAATAGGAAACTAAAATTTTCCTATCAATTTAGTAATCAAATTAGACTTGTTATATTGTATGTAAATCTTAATTATTTAATTTTTAAATCTTCAATAGTTTATGCGAAAGCTTTTAATCTCTTATTAAATGTCTAATTAATTTTTATAAATTAAAAACTTTAAAACATTTAACTCAACTTAATGACGTTAATTAAATTAATCAATTAACATAATTATCATTTTAATAAATATTAACTTTTAATTGCAACCAAATATTCATTGCATACCTCGATAACTTAATTAATAAAGTAAGGTGATAACTTAATTAATTAATATTCTCAATATTAATTTATTAAGAAATGATACTCTACAAAAATTTAATATTTCTATTGAAATTTCCAAACAACACAGACAATTTAACCTCAAATTTTTAATAAATTATTATACTTATATCAAGCTACAATATAAAAATAAAATACTAATCAAATCAACGACCAACTATAATAATGAAATTTTTTATAAATGTTATCTTAATTTCTGATTTCATTCTTATTATCAATATTCTCATCTATATGTTCGCCCGCAACTAGAAGATCCTCGATTGGCACTAATTCATCTTCAGAATGAAACTCACTTACATCACAAAGCTAGCGATTAGATAACTTAGTAAGTAAAATTAATACACCAAAAAGAAAACACATTATCGATTCAATTTATTAATTCTATTTCAATAATTATCCATAATTACATACTGTTGAATTCCTTCGCTTGATAAACTACTTGCCAACTCACGACCTCACTACCTGATATGTCACAGAGACTAATGATTCGATCAGAAAGCAAGGTAGGTTCACTTCTTAACACTTTCACTAAAAAAAACTAGTTTTACAAGTATGGATCTTTTTACCAACTTAAAGTGGGAACCAAACGCCCAAGATATGAATAGACTAGCTCATGTTCTTACTTGGAAATTGCTTCCCCAAGTATCACTCGAAGAAGAGGGAATTTGTCTTCCCAAACGCAACACTATGTAATCGAAGTGTTTTATGTTTTTGTTTTTCACAAACATTGGCTTTTTTCTTTGTATTTTATTGGTGAACATTGGCCTTATTGTTTTTAAAAGCATGCATGCATGCATATAGTTTTAAGATAGTTTGGGTGGCTATGGTTTGACACTTACATAAACCAGCTGAGGGAATCACTGCACAAGACAAGGATTGGCGCGCGCACGAAAGAAAATGATGATCGCGTGCGCACGGAAGAAATTGATGCTTGCGCGCGCATGCAAGGACTAGCTGTGGAATCACTCGTGCAGGAGGCATAATAGATGACACTCATGAAGAAGGTCTGCTGGATAGTCACACGAGGTTGGGCTTGGACTACTCTACTCATGCACAGATGGCTAGCCCGACCTTTATCACTACCATCAACTGACCACGCAAGATGGATCACACGACTGAGCATAATTGAAGGCATTTTACTATTTCCCAGCAACCATTTGAATTCACGCCAACTCAGCCATGATCCAACTAGATCTAGAGACCAATTAGAAGATGCCATGCAGACTAAAACTTGTCATCACATCGGCTGCTGAAGAGAGGAGCACGCGCATTTGCATGGCCGATTTGTAATAACCAGGAAAATTTTTGTAATTTAAATTATTTTCTGGTTGTTCGAAAAGTTTTTAGCAGGAAGTTTATTTTATGAAACTTGGAATTTAATCTGTAGAAGAACTTGTAAATTTTGAAGTCGGGAGTATGAAAATTTAATGGAGATACGGATGATTAAAATACGTGAGGGCGATTTAGTAATTTGATTTAATAAAAATTAAAAAAAAAATGTAAAAACCGAATGGCTTCACGAAGAAGCCACTCGGTTTTCTCATCTGTCCCGAGCACCCGAGAGAGAGCGGCCGAGAGAGAGCGAGAGAAGTCAGGATACTCTAGGGAGCTGAAGGGAGAAGTTGGCTCAGCCTTCCCACGCTGAAAAACTGAAGGCGAGCCTCCCCTTGTGTCGGTTCTGTTGATCGAACATGGGAGTTCGGTTGTTTCCGAATTCTCGATAGTTTGAGCTCGAATTTTTGGAGTGTTTGGAAAATAGGCGTGTGCTTGAGTCAGTTTCTGGCTCAGCATTTTCCGCGCCAACCCAACTGAGAACGGGTGATGATATCCCCCTGTTCCCTCTATGTTTTAGTGGCCGAGGGTGTGGTGTTAGCTGTGTTCCAGCCTCGGTTAGTTGTGTTGCAATGTAGGAGGATTAACAGTAGGGAAAAGGGGTGATCATTAGTGGGCTGTGGTGCTCCGATTTTGGGAAGAAAACCAAAAGGGTCTTGTGCTGCCATTTGGTTTTTTTGAGTGGGAAGCTTCAAATTGTGTTAGATTTTACTTAGTGGGTTGGAATGTGGCTGATTGGTGAAGGACTTGGCGAAATTGGGTTGAAGTTAAAAATTTGGACATTTTGGTGTATAAAATAGGTTCTGTTTTTGGGGATTTTGACGGGGCTACGATTGATTGTTTTAAATTTTGTTTTAGTGTGTTAAATTAGATTGTTAGAGGATTGTTTTGCCGCTAGAATCATTCGATTCCGATAATCGATGCAAAAGTTATGGGTGTTCGAAGTTTAGGCTTGTTTTCGACCGAATCAAATTAGTGACCCATTAGTTAGAATTTCATAGGTTTAGTTGGAGAATGTGATTTTTAGCATGTTTAGTGAATTTTGATGCAAATGTTGATAAGTGATTGCTTATGTCTAGGTTGAACTAGATTTTGGTGAAATCGTGCACGGGAAAAGCTTAGGACGCTAGGTAAGTAGTGCATGCATGCGCTTTGCCCAGGTGGACCTACACTATGGAATGATAGGATTTGTTGCATGTTGATATGTGTGTTTACTTTTGTCACGCATCATGTTTTTTTTGAAAATTTGTACGAAAACGAATTTGAGCCTGGTTTTGAATTGTTGAGTGTTATGATATGTGATAGGGAGGATGATGCTTGTGTGGGCAGCTTTGGCCTCGTTCCTGGGGAGACTGGGACATTGGCGACGTGTTAGGGTGTAGTGTGTCACGAGGTTCGTACTCACTCTAACGTGGCTGCTGCGGATGTGGGCGTGTGTGGCAATTGCAGCCTTGTTGCTGGGGAGATCGGGCGGGGGCGACGCATCAAGGTATAGTGTGGCGTGAGGTTCACCCTCACCCTGGTGTGGTGACATGAGTGTGTAGCTTGTGGGCCTCGTTACTGGGGAGTCTGGGATGGTGGCGACGTGTCAGGGTATAGTGTGGCGCAAGGTTCATTCTCACCCTAGTGCGGCTGTACTACGCGTCACAGATAATGATAACATGAGCATGAGAGTAGAGATTGCATGTGATAGGATTACATTGTCGATTTTACTTCTCATATCACATTACTTACTGAGCGTTAGGCTTATGATGTGTGTTTTTTGATGTAGGTGCAGACGTTGTCACTGGTGAGCCCCGAGAGCCTAGTCTTAAAGCATAGGACGGTTGGCGGCGTGCTACCGAGGCACTGGACGGCAGACTGTTAGGGCTACCCGACCCGTGGAGGTGGTGAGTTTTGGTGTGGTGTTTGGGGTTACTCTTGATGTATTTTTGGGAACGGTCCTATTTTACATGTTGTATAGTGTACAGATGTGGTTTTTCCTGGTTGTTAGGATAGTTTTGAGGACGCGTGTATATATTAAATGTATGAGCATTGTGTTGCTCTATATTGTGGATTTTCTTCATCGATAGTTGTTAGATTTATTTCCTTCCACTCTGTTTTTCCTTTGGTGATTTTCTGGATGAATTTTGGATGGTGTATTGTTTGCAGATTGGGGTTAGTAGATACAGAGGTTACTCTGCCAAATTTTCAGAAAAATGGTGGAGTATAGGGTAGTCGAACCAAGTGTTCGGGGCGTGCCGGCAGGCTGGTCGTGCGCACGAGGTGTGTTGATCAGGTCGGGGACGCTCGCGGAGAGCGCATCATGGCTGCAGGGAGCGCGGGGCACACGACACTACAAGTGTGCGCGGGTTGTGCGGCGCCGAGAGTAAGTGCGTGCACGCAGATGTGTGGCGCAGAGGTATGGCGTGTGAGGCACACAACGCTGAAGCCGTGTGCGTGATACGGGGACACCGAGACGATGTGCGCGCAGTGCCGGGTGGGCGTGCGCGCAGCGCTGAAGGGGAGATGTGTGCGCGGAGGGCGCTCGGGGTCTAGTGCGGGTGCGCGGGGCTCGCGCAGGGCAGTGTTAGTGGCGTGTCGCCGGGTCAGGCGGGCGCACGGTGCCATCTCAGGCGTGCCCGCGGGGCGCGCAGCGCTGAACCCGAGAGGCGCGCGAGGTGCGTGCCGGACTCTTTTTCTGAAATATTTAAGTTTTGTCATTTTTAAAAAAAAAATTAAATTGTACTTTTCCGTTGCCTATTTTATATTGAGGATTTACGTGTTCCCTCTTCGGGGTGCGAGTCGTTTTTGAATCGAGTCAAAAAATTTATCCTTACAAATGTTCTTTTGAATATGATTATAAAATAAAAGTGGTGTTAAATTGATTGAGTTCACATTGAGTTTCTGGATGTCATAATGTGCAATAGTAGTGAGCATTCCGAGAACGTGTGGATTCTCAGGGTGTGACACGATCCCTTCCAACGACTACTTTTGTATTTGGCCGAACTTTTCCTTCTTTGTTTGGCCAAAACCCTACCCAATCGTGAGGACATATTTAAGTATCGCTTACTGCATTGTATGATCAATTTTAACCTAGAAGAGTTTCGGCTGACTAGTTTTGAAACCATGGTGTGTAATATTCGAGAGGAGTAGCCCTCCATTGTCTCCAATCCCTTTGGTTGCTTGTTGAATCTCATTAACACTTTTCCTTTCCTTCCTAATGAGGTTGGAGTATGAAGGTGGTAAACGAGGCCAAGCTGGAGTTATCCTTCTTGAAGGAATTTTCACCCGAAGGTACTAAAAGTGACCTCAGACTGGCCAGGGTTGTCTGCTCACAACTCTCTCATTTGAGTGAGTTTTCTTCTATAATTTCCAGCGCTTGATCTTTACACGTGAGGTAAGTGCTCCGTAGATTCTCGTTGCGATTGGTTTTGATTTGATAAAGTGCTGCGATATTCTGTTGAGGTTCTCTTTGAATTGAGTTGAGAGAATTGACTCTGTTTTGTGTGATATTCTAACTCAGTTTTGCAGAGCCAAACCATGTTACTACCGCTTTTGAGCCCCAATAGTTTTCCGTCTAAGGCAATCCAACCAGTCGTGTTACTTTATCTGGTAGGTTATTCGTTGACTCACGACCTCGCTATTGGTTTTGGGCCCCAGTAGCTTTCCCGTCTAAGGCAACAAACCAACATCGGTCAATTACACACTTTTATCACATATCAACATCATCACAAATTATTTCACGACTTTTTGTTATTTTTATAACAATAATATTGTATACTAAGTGTTTCACAATACATAACACAAACCATTATCAATCTCAATCTATGAAAAAGATTCTATTCACAAAATAAAACGAAATATAATAAAATAAATTTTATACTATTGCTTTGTAACGTAAGGCTAAGGCATACAGCCAAAGAGTATTTATTTACTCGGATCCTGAATATACAGAATTAGGTTTTCATTGGAGTGCGTACAAGTCTTCTTTCCTATACAAATTGGTAAACTTTTGATTATGCTAGGTTGATCCAGCATCCGTGGGTTAAAGTTGATTCTAAAAATATTCATGTTTAGATTCTGATGACTACGTTAAAATGTAATGTCAGAAAATTGAAGAAAATTAAATATTATACAAATATTTCAGGTGAAAAAAACTTACGACTCCACCAAGATGGAGAGAAGAGAAAGGAGATGCGAGATGATCTACTCCTATGATGATTTGATTTATTTAATAAAGGACAAGTTTGCTTCTGTGTTTTTCATCATTAAAATAGTATAAGTATTTAATAAGGGATGATAGAGTTTTGTCTCAAGGGTAACTTTGTCCTAGATTATGTTTTTTCAATAGATAAAGATATGCTCATATCCATTAGATTTGATTCTCGTTTAAAGTCTGATATGTTAAATATTTGAAATTGACTTTAATTAACATTTTATTTAATTTGGTACAATGACTGTGGACTAAAGGAATCTTAGATCTTGATTCTTAGAATTTATCAGATGAATTAGATTTTTGTTCAAATTAAATTTTAATTCACAAATTTAAAGAAATTTAATTTGATAAAATTCTAAATTTTATATTAGATAAAATTTAATGAGATTTTAATAAATTTTAAAATTTCACCCAACTATTTGATTTAGTTAAGATTTCAAGATATTTTAGAAAATTAAAATTTTAATTAACTATTGAGATTTTATCTTAATTCAAAATTTAAATAATTTTTAAAATTTGAATGTTACAGGTGTCTATCTTATTTCAAAATAAAATTGACAACTTGCATATCTTTATTTTTATTTAAAGACATTAGTATTTATTTGTTTATTTTTATATTAGACTTATTATAAGGGGAGAACATAGTAAACTACAAATTAGAGAGAAACAAATCAACTTGTAAAAGGAGGAGGACACCAAGTCAAGCATGGCATAAAAGAACTCTTTGGGATCACTAATTGAAAATTTAAATGAGCTGCACCATGAAGAGGGTTAGGGCTATGCCTTAAAGAGAATTTGGGCAGCAAAACTTGAAAGGAATTTAGGCTGGCGCCATTGCTAGAAGAAAGCGCACAGCGCGCGTAAGTGGCCATTTGATCGATTAGGAAAGGATCACTCATTTCCTTCTATGTTTCGTTATTTTTATGTAATATTTTGACCTAGCTGTGGAGCTATTTAAACCCCCACCCCAAATAGTTGTGGGGCTATTTGGACTTAGATGTAACGTTCCATAACATTATTCCTAAAGAAAATCTAGTAAAAAAAATATATAATTTTTTTATTCGTGGCCTTAAAACAATATCGTGTAAAAACATTAAACCATTTACAGCGAAAAACAATTCATGCGTGGAAGCCTAGTGTAAGATAAACTTAATTTCAAGTGTTGAAAACAGTAAAACAGGGGTTTCGGTCGACACTTGTAAAGACGGGTTGACACCTCATTCCTCTCTGTTTACATCGGTCGACACCTGCAAAGACAGGTCAACATCTCTTACAAAGATAGGTCGATCCTTACTAAGATAGGTCGACACTTCATTTCTCTTTGTTTGCATCGGTCGATAACAGCAAAGACAAGTCCACACCACTTATAAAATAGGTCGACCCTTACTAAGATAGGTCGATACCCCATTCCTCTCTGTTTGCATGGGTTGATACCGATGGTCAACCTTGTTAAGATAGGTCGACACTTCAACACCAGAAAACTTAATTGAAACTTTCTAAAAATGACCGTAACCATCGTAAACTTTCTAACGGACACCTACAGCATACCTAACTCTCAATTCATGTTTTCTTTATAAAAATGTACAGCATGCCCCTACATTTATCATTAAACCGGGTCCATCAATCCAAAACATCCAATATATATATTTAAACACAAAACCGTTTAATCCGACTCCTAAACTTCTTCTATCAACACATTTAAAACAATTCAAAACCTAAATACCTAACCATATTTCGCAAAACCTCTATATATTACCCCAAAATACGTTCATATAGCCCACTGGTCAATCACGCTCCGACAGCCATAAGCGCTCTCCCACGACCATCTTTCTTAAACGACGTCACTCGTCAGGTTTAGGTAAAACGTTCTTACTTTTTTCTAAATCACCTACATCACAGAGACATCTATGAGCTAAAGGCTCAGCAAGTCAACGTAAATGTAAATGTATGCCGTGCATATGCAGTTCATAAAACATGTAGTCATTTCATTTCATTTCGTTACATAGCGGGATGTCACCGGGGGTTTACTCTCACCAGATAGAAAATGCACATCAAGCGGTTAGACAGTCTTCACTATCTACAGGGGGAAAACATGCTTTACTTATAGGACAGCCATATCTGAACTCCACCCCGACATGACCGGGATTACATGCATTTATTTCTTTTCATTAGTTCATTTCTTTTCATAAAACATGTGGAGAAATTCGTTTTCATGCCATTTTTGAAAAAACATGATGCATGAAAAGTTCATAATGCTTAAACTTATAAAAAGCATAGAAAACAATCAATGGAAACATAAAAGATCTTCTATAACTTAAACAACCTAACTACTTGTCTAATTTACACAAACAATATAAATCATCAAATCCTCGAAAACATAAATTCTTGTGGTGTAGGCCAAATCGGCCAAGCAAATCACGGATACTTACCTCGGGTCCTTTGCAATTATACTTGGAGTCCTTTTACTTTAACTGTTAAAATCAAACAACCTAACAAAATATCAAATTGAAACACTTAACACACACAAAAGAAACTTTCAGATTTTTTTATAACAGTTTTTTGTCCAATTTGGAATGCTCATAACTTTCTCGATATAACTTGGAATCGAGTAATTCCAAGTGCTATGGACTCCTCTAAGAGTCTACTTTCTAATGGTGCAAGCCACTTACCAAAAGAGAACCAATCACTTGGCCGAACATCACAAGAACAGAATCTGTTCTGTTTTTGTCATCTTTAAAACAGTTTTCTCCTTTTGGCAAACTAATGAACCAATCCATATTACAATCCTATAACAATCCTTAAAACGTCATTTAAACACACTTAAATTAACAACCAACAAATATCTAGGGAGAATGTCGTGGGTTAGGGTTTTGGAAAATCCATTCCAAACAAAGCTTAAAAACTTAAAATTTATCACTCATAAACACAAAAAATTGTGTAGCTTATAACCAAAAACCAAACTCACCTTTAATCCTCAACCAAAATGAAGCTAGGGCATGGAAATGGAGACCTACAATGGAGGAAAATCTGAAGCTAAATCGTAGGAGAGAGAGAGGGTCAAACCCTTTTTTAATCACATTTTTCACTTTAACACAATTTACCCTTTAATCCATCTAGCCACTACATGTAATTTCTTAACAACTACTTGTAGTTTCTCATCAAATTCACCTCCCCAAATCTCACATGAAATGCCCAATCTTTGCATCACAATTTGCTTATTTTTGTTGATTTTTCAACTTTACTTTAATTTGTCCTTTGCATCATATTATATATATATATATATATATATATATTTTTTTTTTACCTTTACTTCTCAACATTGAACTCTTCTTATTAATTCCTATCCTTTACTCTCTTACAAATTTTTATTTTTCCCTTTATTGTTTCTATCTATCGCTTTAAAACAATTCATCGAATATTATTGAGACAAAATGTACAAAAGTTTCGGGTGTTACACTCGAGAGGGTGAAACTAGCTACCAAGGAAAAACTGATGATAATAACCAAACAATTAAAAGCCTTATGCAAGGGTTTGAAAACTTAAGGAATGAACCTGTTTGTCGAGGTCTCTTACTAAGGAGAAGACTTGAAGCTCCAAGAGAAAGAAATCATCACAATGAATTTGTAGATAATATGGAATTCAGTAATGAAGAATCTGATCTTCCCCATGATACGCACGTTCCTAATGAAGATCTAAAGCATGTGAAGTTAAATATTCCATCCTTTAATGAAACATGTAATGGTGATACTTTCTTAGATTGGGTGGTCAAATTAGAAAAGGTCTTTATGTAGCGACCCGAAAACCCTCACGGATTCCCGGTACTCTCACTACTACTACTCCCACAAGCACTCTCGGAAAATTCGCATAAAAATTTTGAACTTTGTTCCTCAACTTAAAATGACATTTTGAAAACATTTGAAACCGTCGCAGTGGAAGACCTGACTAAAATTAGTTTAAATAAAATTTGAGCTTCTAAACATAAAAAAATACCTGCGGTCGACCCCTGTAAACACCGGTCGACACTTCCATTAATTTTTCACTACCGGTTGACACTTGCGTGCCCCAGTCGACACTACGTTTCTCTCTGTCTGCGTCGGTCGATTTCTGAAGTCGACACCCGCGTCCATTCTACATTACTGATCGACACTACATTCTTCTCTGTTTGCGTCGGTCGATCTTTGAAGTCGACACTCCCGTCTGATTTTATACTATCGGTCGATACTTACATGTACCGGTCAACACTTTGTTTGGCTCTGCATTTGCAGGTCGACCATTGCGGTCGACACTAGCCAAATTCAGTCAACACCTCTAGTACACTGGTCGACACTTACTAGGTTTGGTCGACCACTCAACCTATAGGTCGACACCTCATTCACAGAATTCTACCTAAAAACCTTAATCTTTTAAGGAAAACACTGGAATTCGACTTAACGATAAAACAACGAAAAATACACTTTTCTATCAACTCAAAATCATATTTACATAGAAAACGACCACTAATGTTTGAAACCTATCAGCACATCCACATGACTCCAATTGATTCAAAACCATTCAAAATAAATCCGGCTAGACTCAAATCAACTAAACTCCCTCACATACCCCCGCCCTGGTCAAAACGCCTCAATAGCTGGCCGGATCGTCCACGAGCTCACTCCTCCAACCGTCTCATAGTCCTGGGTACACTCTGAGTACTCACCAGTAATAGTGTCGTCACCTACATCACAGAACTCATCTATTAGCTTAATGTTAAGTAAGTAATACATAAAAACATAACATTATATACAAACATATCCTAATATATGTAGTTTCTACAGTTTCGTTTCTTTCTTACATCTTCTTTATCTTCTTACTACTGGTTTCTTCTTTACGTGCTAGATCGAGGCGACACATCTCGCGGTCCACCTCTCGGGACAAAGCCAACCTCAATTTAGTAAAGTGACACACCTCGCGGTGCACTTCTCGGGACAAGACCACCACGTAAAACGAGGGAAGAGTGATACACCTCGCGGTCCACCTCTGGGGACAAGACCACCCAACCCTACCTTTATTATCTTCTTACGTATCTTCTCATTTCATTCATCTCCTCCTACTGTTTCATTCGTAAAAACATAGAAATTCATTTTTGTTTCGTTCTCATACTTTAAAACCATTATGCATAGTCACTAAAACATAACATAAAATAAATGTACATGCATCCTAACGAACTATGATGTAGACCCAAAGGCAAAACACCTATTACACTACTACACTACTTACATGGCGTCATAACAATTTGTACTCCGTATACGGCTTGCTAACTGGAGAACCTATAAAACTACACGCCCATTAATTCTACTTCATCCAACTCATAAAACTCTAACACATAAAATCTTAAACTCATACCAACCTGAAACTCCCAACAAGACCCGAAATCCTAAACAATTTCCTACCAAATTTGGGATTGCATAACTTATCCAATACTCGTCCGATTTGGACGATTCAAAATGCTGCGGACTTCTGAGAACGTCTCATTTCTAATGGTCTAATCAAATTCCTAATTCAACACCTATAGCTTAGCCGAATGTGGCTGAACGGAAACCATTTCACAATTCAAGTATTCGGCTATTCGAACGCTCAATCTTTTCTATAAAATCCCGTAAGCTACTCCTACTTGCAGCTTAAACACCAATATACGGATAAAAATCAACTCTAACTTCAAGTTCCCGTATCTCCCTTGTAATAACCTGAAAAATTTTGAATCTTAGATTTAATTCCTGAAATTTTAATTTAAATCTCAGTTGATATTTCGAGTAATATTTTAACGGGTAAATTAATTTATGAAACTCGAAATCTAAATTTAGTGACGGTTTTCAAAATTTTAAAGTCGGATGGATGCAAATTTAACAGGATTACGAACGATTGGATACGGGAGGGCATTTTGGTAATTTGTATATATAAAAAAATAAATGAAAACCAGAATGGCTTCACGTGAAGCCATTCTGATTTTGCTCTTCAGGTTTTTGCCCGCAACAAAAATTGAGGACCCGAGCGATTAGTTGACGGTCTATGACCGTGCGCAGGGAACCGATGGTGTAGAACAGAGAGTTCCGGCAAGCTGAGCACGTGTGGATTGGTTTTTCTATTCAGAAGACCGAATGTGAAATCTCCTCCCCTATTTCGGTTCTGTTTGGCCGTGGAGTACCCGTTCTTCTTGTTTTTTTTTTTTTGTAAAGTTGGTCGAGTGTGTGTGTGTGTGTGTGCGCGCGCGCTTGCTTAAGCCCTGCGCGGTTAAGGCTGAATCTCGGCAAAAATCGAGAGGGGTTGAGTTTGCTTGTTTGGTTTTGAACCGGATTGTCCAATGTGAGTGTAAGTTGGTGTTTAGATGAATGATTTTAGTGGATTAGTGTAGAATTAAGTGAGAAATGTTGAGAACTGAGACGGGTAAAGAATATTTGGTTCGGTCGGTTCTGTTTTTGGCTGTTTTGAGCTAGCTTCGGTTATTCGTTTTAAATTCTATTTTAGTGGGTTAAATTAGGTTGATGGAGGAGTGTTTAGCCGCCAGAATAGTTTGATTCCGATATCCGATGCAAAAGTTATGCGTGTCGAAGGTTTATGTCAGATTTTAGATCGAGTTGGTTTAGCGAGCAATTTTGTTAAATTATGGTGCGTTAAGTTACTGGTAGTTGTTTCGGAGCATAAGTTATGTATTGGGTTGGAATTTGACGGATTTTTTTTTTTTAGGTTGAGGCGTTTTTGGTGAAATTGTGCATCGAGTGAGCTTGGGACGCCAGGTAAGTAATGTATATATGCGTTTTGCCCAGGAGGATCTATACCGTGGAACAATAGGATTTATGTAGTTTGATTGTGATATGTGTGCGTATTGTTTGATATACATCATGTTTTAAAAAGGAAATGAAATGGTTTTGAGCATATTTTGAGTAAGTGGTGAGACGTATGGCGGTGGTACCGCAAATCCTGCTCGGGGAGTGCGCTGGTGCGTAACCAACCGCAGATTCTGCTAGAAGAGTTGGCCGGCTGGGCCGTCACGCGGTGTGATGTGTTGACAGTGAGGATGATGGACAGTGGCGCCATAGATCGTGCTCGGGGAGTGGGTCGGTGCATCACTATTTGTGAATTCTGCTTGAGGAGTGGGCTGGCTGAGCTGTCGGAAAATGTGTATGCATGGCAACTGTGGCTCTGTTGTTGGGGAGTCCGAGATGGTGGCGACGCATCAGGGTGTAGTGTGGCGCAAGGTTCGCCCTTACCATGGTGTCGTTGCTGTGGGGTGACGCTTGTGTGTGGTTTGTTGGCCTCGTTGCTGGAGAGTCTGGGATAGTGGTGACGTGTTAGGGTGTAGCGTGACGTGTGGTTCACCCTCACCCTAGCACGGCTGCACTACGCGTCACAGATTGTGATAACATGAGCGTGAGTGTAGAGACTGCATGTGATAGGATTGCATCGTCATTTTTACTTTTATATCGCACTACTTACTGAGCGTTAGGGTTATGATGTGTGTTCTATGGTGTAGGTGCAGATATTGTCGCTGGTGAGCCCTGAGAGGCTAGTCCTGAAGCGTAGGACGGTTGGCGGTGTGCGATCGAAGCACCGGAGGGCGGACTATTAGGGCGACCTGACCCGTGGTCGTTGTGAGTTTTGGATGAGGTGTACGAGGTTTTGTTTTCTTGATAGATTTTGGGGACGATTCGCTTTACATGATGTATAGTATATAGAGGTGGATCTATCCTGTTGTTGGGATAGTTTTGAGGGCACGTGTATATATTATATGTTTGAACATTGTGTTTCTCTGTACTGTAGATTTTCTTCATCGATAGTCGTTAGATTTATTTTCTTCCACTTTGTTTTTCCTTTGGTGATTTTTTAGATGAAATTGGATGGATACTTTTGAAATTTTCTGGTGAACTGTGTGCAGGGTTAGAGTTTTTGGGATAGCCAGTTTTTAGGCGTTACTCTACCGAATTTTTGGGAGAAATGTCAAGGAGTCGAGAAGGTACGGAATAGGTTGGGGTGCTCGCGGTGAGGTAAGAAGGGAGTGGCGGTGTGCGCTGGAGCGTGGTGTGACCGCAGGCGTGCTGGGCACTCGGTCCTACGAGTGTGCGTTGGTCGCGCGGCGTCGGGAGAGGACGTGTGCGCGGAGGCAGGGTGCGTGGAGCACGTGTGCGCGGAGGCAGGGTGTGACGCTGCGGCGTCGAGTTGGTGTGCACGACGCTAAGAGGGCATGCGTGCGGCGCCCAAGTGGAGATGTGTGCACTTGGGGCGCCCGGAGTCGAGTGGGGGCTCATGGCGCCGTTCCGGGCACGCGGCGTTGCTGCTGCTGTGGTGCGCACAGGGGTGCAGTGGGCGCACAGTGCCAGACCCGAGAGGCATGCGGGGCGTTTGTCAGACTCCTTTCCGAAATTTCTAGTCTTGTCGTTTTATTTTAAGAGTCCTTTAAATCATCTTTTTCTGCTGCGTATTTTATATTGAGGATTTACGTATTCCCTCTTCGGGATGCGAGTCATTTTCAAATCGAGTCGAAAAATTTTATTATCATAAATGTTCTTTTGAATATGATTTGAAAATGAAAGTGGTGTTAAATTGAGCGAGTTCACGTCGAGCTTTTGCATGTTATATTATATAATAGTAGTGAGCCTACCGGGAATTGTGTGGGTTCTCGGGGTGTGACAGTTTTATGGTATCAGAGTCACGGGGTCGACGTCATTTAGAGGATTAACTAATACCACTAGCCGCTGCATGGGATCGCTCCACCAACAGTAAGTGTTTAGGTTTAATTTTATTTTTAAGACTAATGTGGATTTTGTATATTTTAAAGGTAGAAATTGTCTGGAGAGGCTAGAGGAAGAGGTCAACCACGACGGAAGACGTATAGAGCTGTGGGCGACATAGATGATACTGTACGGCAGTTTACCGAGTTAGTACACTGCTAGTTTCAGCAGCTATAAAGATTTATGAGCAGAGACTACCAGGGTCAGTCTTGTACCCAGGGTTCGTCAGACATAGGGAGTGATAGACTGCATAGGCTTAGGCCCCCGACTTTTGACAGGTCATCTCCTAATCCTCTCAGTGCTGAGGAGTGGATACAGAGCATGGAGAGGATGATGGATTAAGCTAAAGTGGAGGGGCAGGACAAGGTGTCTAATGCGGCATTCTATCTTGCAAAAGATGCTAGCTATTAGTGGGATACGGTGCTGGCTATGAGAGATGTGTGGGCCATGACTTGGGAAAAATTCAAGACAGTGTTCTTTGGTAAGTATTTCAGCCACTCTATCAAGACACAGAAGATGGTAGAGTTTGCACAGTTGAGGCAGATAGGAACCGTGGCTGAGTATGTCCGACAGTTTGAGGCCTTGTCGCGGTTTGAGGGCATTTGGTGAGCCTCGACAAGAATAAGGTATACCAATTCGTGCAGTGCCTGAAGCTCGATATTTATATGGGCATGCAGATTGCGGGGACTTGAGGCATGCCATACGAGGAGGTGGTAGCGAAGGCTTTGGATATTGAAGAGGCTCGGGCGAAGCTTCCAAGTTATAGAGAGATACCTAAGGAGCAACCTCGAAGATTATTCACAGAGTCACTGCCGCAGTCGAGTGGAGAAGGGGCGTCCCTATAAAAAGGCCTGAAGAGGCCTAGTGACAGTTCTACCAGTCAAGGGATCAACAAGAGGCCACATCTACTCTTGGTTCAATTTTTGTAATTTTCCAACAAAGGTAGAAAAAAAAGAGTTGTCTAAAGTAAAAAAAAAAAATAGGTGTGAAAAGTCAAAAAAAGAATTTCAAAATAAAATTTTTACCTAAAGAAACTTGATTTTGTTTGAACAACTCAATTCTTGTTCTACTTGACATCAATTGTTCAAATATTCAATTGTTGATTTATTTCTTCAAGTTTTGAAATTTTGTCAGGAGAAAAATTTCGATTCAAAATTTCTGTGGATACTTTTGTTGTTTTGAAGTGTCACTTAATCTGTCATTGTTTACTTCTAAAAATTTCAAAAATTCTATCCTAGATATTCAAAAAGAATTTATTCTTCAAATTCATAGATAAATTATTCTTTGAATATTCAAATCATTGTTCAATCTTCATTTGAAATATTGTCATTATCCAAATTTTGTCTTCTTTCGATTCTACCATTGACTTGAAGGTTTGAATTTTAAACTTTTAAACTTTAATTTTAATAATTTCTATTTGTTGATAAAGAACGAAAAAGGGGGGTAAAAGACAAGAGAGTTAGCATATTATAGAAAATGCCTTAATTGGTTAGCAAAACATGAGTGGAATGACATCTAGAGTGCAAACACATGAGGGAGAGGTAAGGTCCATGAAACTGATTATTTTTCTATTATTTCTAACACTTTTCGTGTATGTTTCTTATTGACATCGAATACTCTAACTTTGATCATGAGTAGTGAAGGAGAACACTCTAACTTTAGTCTGAAGATGTTCATGAGGATGATACAAAATCAATTTAGGGCATTAAATATGAGGTTAGATAGAATGGAGTCTCCAACGACAAGTCATGCACGAAAAGGTAAAGCCCCAATGGCATACAAACATGAGGAATTATTAGCAGATGATAATTACAAAAGAGAAAGAGGGTTTTAAACAAATTGAGAAGATGGAGACATAAGAAATATTAAGGTAAATATACCTCATTCCCAAGAGAAGAGCGATCTTGAGGTCCATTTGGAATAGGGAAGAAAAGTGGATCTAGCGTTTGAATTCCAAGATTACACGGAGGATAAAAAAGCTCAAGATTATTACAATTGAGTTTACGGATTACAATAGTATTTGGTGGGATCAAGTAGTAATAAACTAAAGAAGATATGGTGAGTGACCCATTCGCACATAGGATGACATGAACGCACACATGAAAAAGAGATATGTTCTGTCACATTATTGTAGAGACTTGTGTCGAAAACTCCAAAATTTGACTCAAGGTTATAAAGCCGTGGAGGAATATTATAAAAAGATGAAAATAGTCATTATAAGGGTTAATGTGGAAGAAAGTCGAGCAACTATGGCACAATTTATTGAAAGGTTAAATTGGGAAATCATAGACGTAGTGGACCTATAACACTATGTTGACATGGAAGAGTTGCTTCACAAATCAATCAAAATCGAACGGTAACTTAAAGCAAAAAGGAATTCTAAGATGTAATCAACTTTGAATTCATCTTGGAAATCATATTTGAAGGATGAAAAGTAAAGAGGAATCTCAGGGTAAAGTTGCGGCTACCAACATGTTTCAACAAAAGTCCAAGGTTGAATCTACTACAACGACTAGGGCTCGTGAAATAAAGTGTTTTTTATGCCAAGGATTTGGACATATTGCTTCAGATTTTCCAAATAAGAGAACAATGGTTTTGTTGGATAATGGTGATGTAGAAAGTGTTAGTTCAAGTGATAATGAAATGCTACCACTAGAGGATTGTAGTGATGCAAATGTAAAGAAACTGGTGAAAGGCAAATTATTAATTACAAGGCGAGCATTAGATATACAACTTAAGGAGGATAGCAACAAGGCATAACGTGAACACATATTTCATACTAGATGCCAAGTGAATAAGAAAGTATGTAATTTGATCATTGATAACGGGAGTGGCACAAATGTTGGAAGCACTTTATTTGTAAGAAAATTGAACTTGAAGACCAATAGATATCTCAAGCCTTACAAAGTTATAATGGCTAAGTGAATATGGTGAAATCAAAGTGACTAAACAAGTGGATATTACATTATCAATCAGAAGGTACAAAGACAAAGTTATATATGATGTAGTGTCGATGCAAGCTGCACACATACTTTTAGTAAGATCTTGGCAATTTGATAAAAAAGTCAAGTACAATGGATCTAAGAACGAGTACTCTTTGGATCACGATGGAAGGATAGTAGTTTTAACGCCATTAAAGCCATGAGAAGCTAGTGAAAACCAAGAGAAAATTACAAAAGAGTTCCAAAAGATTAGGGCTAAAAAAGAGAAAGAAAAATAAGAAAAGAAATTAGTTGAAAAAAGGCTAAAAAAAAAGGAAAGTGGTGAAAAGAAATTAGTCAAAAAAGAGAAAGACAAATGAGAAAAGAAATTAATTGAAAAGAATAGAAAGAAAGAGAAAACAACTGACGAAGAGAGAAAACAAGAGATAAGTGGAAAAAAGAGTGGAATAATGAGCAAAAGTGAGGTTAAAAGTGAAGTGATTTTACTTTTATACAAAGACATTTATTTATTATCCAAAGACTTAATATTTTATCTTCGAAGTGTTGTTACCTCTCTTTTGCAAGAGAATAAACATATAAATCTCCAGGAGTTACCAAAAGAAATTCCTATGTTGAGGGAAATTGAGAAGTAAAAAGATCTCGTACCAAGAGTTGACCGGAAACATCAAATAGGTTTGATTGGTTAGTAAAACCATTTGGTTTAAATATTGCACCTATTACTTGTATAAAGTTGATAAATAATATGTCAAAATCTAATAATGGAAAATTTGTCATTGTTTACTTAGCACACAAATTGGTTTATGAAAAAAACTTTGGAGAGCTTAAAATCAATTTCAACAATTTAAAAGATGATAATTCTATTAGATATTATTCATCAATTAATATTATTAATTATTTTAATTCATTAAATCCGTTGAATATTTTAACTTTGTTTACTAATAAGTTTGTTATTGTGTATGGAAGAAAAAAAGATGAAGTTGTTAAAAAATTTCATGTCATGGTAAGATTTATTTTTGAACTTGAAGATTGAGTTTGGTTACATCTACGAAAAGTAAAGTCTGCCAACCAACAGAAGAACGAGTTACATCCACAAAGAGATGGAGCTTTCCAAGTCCTAGAGCACATCAACAATAATGTTTATGAGATCAATCGACCATGTGAATACTTTAATGTAAGTGAATCTTTTAATGTTAGTAACATGTCTTTATGTGATGCAGAAGATTTGAGGATGAATTTTTTCAAATAGGAAGGAATAATGTAAACCAAGGTGCCACCAAGCTCAAGCCAAAGGATCAAGAGCTATCACAAAAATTAGGAGGCCCAATGACAAGGTTGAGAAGCAAAGAAAGACTTAAAAAGAAGCATAAAAACTACCGTAGTTTGCTCATAGAAAGCCAAGAGAAAAAGTCATCCAAACAATAGCAAAATGCTAAGTATTAGAGAGGAGTTCATAGAGGAAAGCCCTAGAAAAAACCATGAAAAATTGGAGTTTGCTAATTTGGAGGAAAGGAGAAAATTCTCCTCTCGCACAGCTATGCGCCATGCGCGCTCTTAGCATGACAACACAAGCCCCGATTTCATGCATCTTGCTCGAACGATACAGTGACCATGTGCGCATGATAGCACGACCGACCAAGATGACATAGTAATTGCATAGTGATTGCAGCAGAAAGGCCTAAAGAGGCCCAGTGATAATCAGGGCAGTAGCAAGCGACCACAGGGATCGGGATAGTTTCCCTTATGTCTGAAGTGTAAGAAGAGCCACCCTGGTGAGTGTAAAGTGGACACCAACCGATGTTTCAGGTGCAACGAGGTGGGACATTACATCAAAGATTGCCCAAAGTTGAATCAGGGGCGATGCTACAACTGCAACGAACCTGGTCACTTTTCCAGGAGCTGCCTAGCCTTGAACAAGGCCCCAACGAGAGTAACGACAAGGCTCTTCGCCCTTATTGAGCCTGATGATGCCTCCCATCCCTCAGTGATTTCAGATAGCATATTTATTGTGGGAGTTGCAACTTATACTTTGATTGATATAGGCGCTATGCACTCGTTCGTATCATTCGCCTTCATGGTGAAAGCAAATTTAATGCCTAGCTCTTCTGGAGAGTTTTATGATGTGATGTTGCCATCAGGAGAGTGTCTTTATTCTGATCAGGTTGTGCGGGGCGACATAGTGACAGTGGGAGAGAAGCAACTATATGCCAATCTTATTATACTCGACATGAAGGGGTATGAGGTCATCTTGGAGATGGATTGGTTATTCAGACACTGTGGCACGATAGATTGCAGGACTAAGGAGATCCACTTTCGACCTTTGAACGGGGGCAGTTACTCTTTCAAGACGGGGAAGGATTCGAATAGGATTTCTACTGTGTCTTCTATGAGAGCCTAACAGTTGTTGCAAGACGGATGTATGAGCTTCTTTGCTAGTGTGATAGACATGTAGCTACAGAGAGAAAATCAACTTCAGGACATTCTCGTTGTACAGGATTTTCTGGGGGTATTCCTAGAGGATTTGACAAGTCTGCCTCCTAACAGAGAGATCGAGTTTTTTATTGACGTATACCCTGGTGTTGAGCCAGTGTGTAAGAATCCGTACAGGGTCGCACCTACCGAGCTGAAGGAGTTGAAGGCGCAGTTAGAGGATGTAACGCCCCGAAAATCCTCCGTGATTCCCGGTTCGCTACCAACTACTACTCGTCACCGTCTCTCATATCCTCTATCAAATATTTTTTAGAAATTGGAAAGCTTTATTTTTTTTTGACTCAAAAAGACTTTTTTTTTTACTTTAAACGACTTTCAAAAGAAATTCATATAAATGCCGCAACGAAAACTCTTTTAAGTAAACTTCACTATTTTAAAACACAGAAATACAATGACTGGTCAACACTTGTAAACGACAGTCGACACTTTGTTGCTCTCGGGTCTTTCCAGCTGTCGATACTAGAATAAACCGGTCGACACTTCTATGCTCAACTAGGAGAGCGGTCGACACTTCCTTTTGCAGGTTGACACTTTGGCCTTCTCTGCCCGCGCAGGTCGATCCCCCCGGTCGACACTCTCGTAGACTTTACATGGACCGGTCGACACCTGTAACCAGGGGTCGACACTTGTTTCGGCTCTGCCTGTCCCAGGTCGAGCCTCGCGGTTGACACTCCCTTTACATTTACACTGACCGGTCGACACCTCACACCAGAATCAGTGAAATCACACCAGTTCGTTCGAATACGCACGACAACCATTACTCTATCGCAACCACAAAATAAAAACCCATATTTTGACAACCAAATTTCTTCATGCAAGTTTCAAAACAACACACAACAAATACTCCTCGACTAAATCCACGAAGTAAAAGCTTAAATTCTAAAAACATAATTTCAAAACATTCGTATCCCAATAATCCATAGTACCCTTGGTACACCACCTAAATTCCTCAAAAACCTATACAACTCTATTCAACTCAAAACACTTACAAAATTATACTATCTTTACCCGCCATGGTCGTGTTGCCCCAACATTTCCCTGCACCGGCATGCGACACCTCCCGCCAACTCTGACCTAGGCCTTCTTGTCACCTAGCAACTCACCTGACAGCGCGTCGTCACCTGCACCAAGGAACACAAAACGTAAGCCTAATGCTTAGCAAGTATGGAAACATGAACTCGAAAACCAATGCAAAACTCAACCCCTACTCGTGCAGTTTCTATACTCAACTCTGTTTTCTTTTCATTTCGTTATTTTCATCTTTCACTTTCTGGTGTGAGTCAGGCCGGCACCCATCCCTTCCACACTCGGGACGGCCATTCCACAACCCACGGAGCAAGGTTAGAGGCACACATCATGTTCGCACACAGAACGGCCCTACGTAACCTCCTCCTAACATCAATCGTTGAACCCTCTAGTGCTCTCAATAGCACGTTAATGATGAGGCATTCGCAAACCGTGTCACATTACATATTTTCATCCATGGAAACCCCCTAGTGCTTTCTCACTAGCACGTTAACGACGAGGCGTTCACCTATGCGTTGCAAATATTTTCTTATCTGGTTACGTTTCACATACACATTTCAAAACATGCTCAAAACTCGTGTTTCGTAGTTCAAAACCATGATGCATGACAATTATAATGCACGACTCAATAACCGAACAACCAAACAACAACCAAAGCAAACAAACAAGCAAACAAGCAACCAAACAACCAAACAATCCTACCGTTCCATGGTGTAGGCCCGAAGGCAATTCACAAGCGGTCCATCACTTACCTTGCGTTCTCGAAATCCTTTCGCGTTTCGTGACTTGGTGCTCTAACTGGAATACCAATAAAATTATATATCCGTCAATTTCAATTCACCGAATTCATAACTCCCTAACTTACAAGTCCTAACTCACATCAAAATCGAAACTATCCAAAATCCCAAAATTCCACACAATTTTCGTTCGACTTCTGAGTTTCACAACTTCTCCAATATTCGTCCGAATTGGTCGATACAAAATACTACGGGTTTCGGGGGATGCCTAGTATCCCGTGGTTGCATCCATTTCCCATTTGGATGTTCTCAACTTAATTGAACTTGGCCGAACGGACACCGTTCCAAATCTCACATGCACGGCCAATAAATCTCCCAATTTTCCTCACTAATTCTCGTAATCTACTCCTATTTCTATCCTAAGCACCATTACACGAATAGAATCCAACTCTACGCTCAACTTCTCACGTTACCCTCCTAAGTTTTTACTAATTCGACCTATACTCTTGCCAAACCTGGCTTCGCCACTAATAACGCTAACCCACCAACTAACTACGCAA
Organism: Begonia peltatifolia; assembly: GCA_022433055.1. Taxonomy (NCBI): domain Eukaryota; kingdom Viridiplantae; phylum Streptophyta; class Magnoliopsida; order Cucurbitales; family Begoniaceae; genus Begonia; species Begonia peltatifolia. The sequence continues at coordinate 6,112,444 of CM039522.1, forward strand.
AACTAACGAGAACTTACCGTAGATTCGAAGACTCGCAGACGAACGAAAGAAACTGCAGTGCAGAGGAGAGGAAGACGCCGATCGCAGGAAAGGAGAACGAAGGAGAAAGAGGATGCTGGAGAATAACACCATAAGGTGTTTTTATTTCTTTCATCACATTTTTTTTTATTTTATTATTTTATTATTTTATTCATAATTATCAAATTGCCCTCCTCCTTAAACCGTTTCACCATTCCGTGATTTCGTCCGAATCCGGTTAAATTCTTAAATTTCTCTCTCCACCATTAGCCTTAAAATAATCTTTCACTTGGGGGCCGAAATTTTTCGTTATTAATTCTGACCAAAACTTCGCCGATTAAAATTTACGAAAATCCGACATAATTTCCAACGAAATTCTCTGGGTATTACAGAGGCGTTGACGAATAAGGGCTTTATATGCCATAGTTTCTCACCATGGGGTGCGCCGGTACTTTTTGTCAAGAAGAATGACGGATCACTACGCATGTACATTGATAACAAAGAGCTGAATAAACTAACTGTGAAGAACAAGTATCTGTTGCCACGAATAGATGACCTATTTGATCAACTTCAAGGTGCACAGGTGTTTTCTAAATTGTTCTGAGGTCTGACTAGCTAGAGGTTAAGGAGGAAGATATCCAGAAGACTGCCTTTCAAACGCGGTATGAGCGCTACGAGTTTTTAGTGATGTCATTTGGGCTAACCAACGCCCCTGTAACCGTCATGGACTTGATGAACTGAGTGTCCCGGGAGTATTTGAACAAATTTATAATTGTATTTATTGATGACATTCTGATTTACTCGCAGAGTGAGGAGAAGCACAGGGAACACTTGAGGATCATGTTGCCGACATTGAAACGACACCAGTTGTATGCTAAGTTCTCTAAGTGCGAGTTTTGACTAGATAGGATCAACTTTTTGGGGCACGTCATTTCTTGTGAAAGTATTTCAGTTGATTCAGGGAAGGTTCAAGCTGTGAAGGAGTGGTCACGACCGATCAATGCCTGCGAGATTCGCAGTTTTCTTGGATTGGCTGGGTATTATCGGAGATTCATGGAGGGATTCTCCAAGATCGCAGCCCCTTTGACTCGATTGACCAAGAAGGATGTGAAGTATGGATGGTCCGATGAGTGTAAAGGCAGCTTCTAAACATTCAAGCAGAAGTTGACTATGGCCCCTTTATTGACTTTGCCAGTGGTGGGGGAGAAGTTTAGTATATATTGTGACGCATCCAGGATAGGCTTGGGGTGCGTATTGATATAGGGTGGGAAGGTGATTGCCTACGCTTCCAGGCAATTAAAGACTTACGAGCATAATTACCCAACACATGACTTGGAGTTAGCGGCAGTGGTCTTTGCATTGAAAATTTGAAGACATTATCTGTATGGGCAGTAATGCGAAATATTTTCAGACCACCAGAGTTTGGAATACATTTTCACGCAAAAGGAGCCGAACATGAGGCAGCGGAGGTGGCTCGAATTTGTTAAGGACAATGACTTGGAAATCAAATATCATCCAGAAAAGGTAAACGTGGTAGCAGATGCCTTGAGCCGAGTATCAGCTTCAACGTCTGCTACGACTCCTGATGCGCCTACAGAGCTGAATGCGGAAATTCAACAGTTTGGATTAGAGATGATTTCCAATTTACCAGCCACACTCTCGGCGATGTCTTTGAGGCCGACTATCTTGGATAGAATCAAGCAGGCTCAAGAGAATAGTTCTGCATGCAATGAACTGAAATTGAGTGTGGAGGTCAATGTTAATTCCGGGCTCAGCTATTTAGAGGATGAGATTCGAAAGTTTTGAGATAGATGGTACGTCCCGAAGGATGAGCAGCTGAGGAAGGAATATTGTCAGAAACCCACTCGTCTTCTTTCTCCATACATCCCAGGAGCACTAAGATGTACCAGGATTTAAAGCAACACTATTGGTGGCCTAACATGAAACGGGAGGTAGCCAAGTATGTTGAGACTTGCTTGGTGTGCTAGCAGGTAAAGGCAGAGCATAAGACACCGTCAGGTACGCTTCAGCCACTGCCTATACCAGAGTGGAAATGGGAGCGTATTACTATGAATTTTGTGGTTGGTTTGCCGAAGACCGCTAAGGGCCATGATGCAATCTGGATGATAGTTGATAGGTTGACAAAGTCATCTCACTTCTTACTTGTTACGATGACTTATTCCATGGATCAGTTCGCCCAGTTATACATTCAGGACGTGGTCAGATTGCATGGAATCCTAGTGTCGATAGCGTCAGACCGAGACCCCAGGTTTACATCCAAGTTTTGGAAGAGTCTGTATAAGACTATGGGTACCAGACTAGATTTTAGTATGACCTTTCATCCGCAGACCGATGGGCAGTCAGAGGGAACTATACAGATCTTGGAATATATGCTCAGGGCCTGTGTATTGGAGTTTCAGGCAACTTGGAGCAGATTCTTGCCTTTAGTGGAATTCTCGTACACTAATAGCTATCAATCCACCATTGGTATGGCACCGTACGGGGTATTGTATGGGAGGAAGTGTAGGTCGCCTTTGTATTGGGATAAAGTTAGAGAGGCAAGACTTGTAGGTCTAGAGATATTGCAGCAAACTGTCTACAAGATTGCTATTATAAGGAAGAGGATTGAAACAGCTAAAAGTCGACAGAAAAGTTATGCAGATCAAAGGCGATAAGAGTTTGAGTTCAACGAAGGCGACGAGGTGTTTTTGAATATCTCCCCATTCAAGGGAGTGGTTAGATTTGGTAAAAGAGATAAGCTTAACTCTCGTTATGTCGGGCCATTTTTGATCGTGAAGAGGTAGGGAGAACTGCCTACAGACTTCAGTTGCCCTCTTTGATGGATGTCATTCACGATGTCATCCATGTTTCTATGCTGAGGAAGTGCGTGCGTGACCCTTCTCAGGTGGTAGCACAAGAGAAAATAGAGATTCAGCACACACTGACTTATGAGGAAAATCCAGTGAGAACTCTGGGATCGGCTGTGAAAGTGTGGCGCAACAAGAAGATTCCCTTAGTCAAAGTTTTGTGATGCAATCATAGCGTAGAAGAGACCACTTAAGAAAGGCGGCAAGACATAGAGCAACAGTACCCAGAGCTATTTAGTATATAAATTTTGAGAATAAAATTCTTATAAGGTGGGAGGGATGTAGTAACCCAAAAATTTTACCAGTCTAATTAAGGTCCCGTGTAAGCTCAGCGAGAGATTTTAACGAATTAATTAATTAGAAAAAAGTTAGGAATGAACTCCAAAGAAAAATTTCTGAATTTTAAAGACGAAAAGATGCGATTTGACGAAATTTTGGAGGATTAAACACATAACGGCGTAACGGTACTTTAATATATATATATGTATATATATAAAGTGAAAGAGAATTAGATTTCAATCTGATTCTCGGGAGCTTTCTCGCAGAACCCTCCCACCCCCCTGCCGAGTAATTTCTCTTCAGTCGAGGGCGTGTAACACCTCGTATTTTTGTGATATAGACTTTTGGGGTGTCGGGGTGCTGAGCGGCAAGATTTGGGTCGGATTTGAGAGCAAAAAATTTTAAGGTTAGGTGGGGAATTATTTCGATGCTAATGGTGGGGAGAAAATTTTAGGAATCTGACTGTAAGCGGATTGGATAGCCGTTGGATTAAATGATTTAAGTGAGGGTGAAATAGTAATTAGATTATTATTATTATTATTTTATTTTATTTTTTTAAAATGTTAATAGAGAGGAGAGGCATTCTTAGGAAACCCTCTCCCCTTCTCTGTTATCCCTCTCCCCCATCGCGTGATCCCTTCGGTTTCTCCTTCCCGCGTGTGTGCTCTCCTTCGACAATCGTTCTTCCAGCCGAAAGTACTCTCCATTCCTTCTTCTCTTCAGCAGTTCCAAGTAAGTTTATGTAGTTAGGGTTTAATTTTGGTTTGGTGTTGAAGCTTGAGGAGAAATTGATGGATAAGGAATTAGGGTTTTAGGGTTACAGTGTTTATTGGGTTACTATTGATTTTTGTGGGTTATTGAGGATAAATGTGATACATTGATGATCAAATTGTTGAGTTTTATTGAAAGACAGAGAATGTGGGATTTTAACCAATAAAATGAATCTGACTTTGGATTTACGGTCAGGCTATGAGCGTCGGGTTCAAAAACCCTTTTGGCGTGTTGAACTAGGTTATGATTGTAGCGTTTGGCCGCTAGAATCGAGTGATTCTAATAACCGACGCAAATGTTATGCGCGTCGGAAGTTAGGTTGAATTTGGAGCTGAGATAGGTTAGTGAGTGATTTTGGAGGTTGAATTTGGAGCCGAGATAGGTTAGTGAGTGATTTTGGCGAGTTCGTGAGGTGTTGTGCAAGTATGGTGATTTTAGTACGCAAGTAGAGTGGTGGGATGAGTTTTGACGAGAAGTCAGTTTTTGTTGTAGGTTGAGCAGGTTTTTGGTGAAACAAGCACCATCGAAAGTTAGGACGCCAGGTAAGTAGTGTATGCATGTATTTTGCCCAGGTGGACCTAAACCGAGGAACGTTAGGTTTATGTTGGTTGGTTGTTGTGCATGTGTATTGTTTGACGTGCATTATGTTTTTGAAACGGAAACAAAAATGAATTTGAACATGGTTTTTATGTGCGACTGTGAAGTGCGAGGTGTGGTGGTGAAAACGATGTGTGTGTGGGCAGCTAGGCCCCGTTGTTGGAGAAACCGGGATGATGGTGACGTGCCAGAGCGTGGTGTGGCGAGTGCGTTCAGCCTCACCCTGGGATGGCTATTGTGGTGTGCGTGTGGTGGGTTGCAACTATGGCCTCGTTGCTAGAGGAACCGGGATGATGGCAACGTGCCAGGGGGTGATGTGGCGAGTGCGTCCACCCTCACCCTGGAATGGTTGTGATGCGTAGAGTGACGCGTGGGTACAGTTTGATGGCCTCGTTGCTAGAAAAACCGGGATAATGGCGACGTGCCAAGGTGTGAGATGGCGAAAGAGTCCAACCTCATCATGGTGCGGCCGTACCACATGGCACTAGTTGTGACAACATGAGCGAGAACATAAAGACTGCATGTGATAGGATTGCATTGTCGTTTTATGTTTCATAATGCATTACTTACTAAGCGTTAGACTTATGTTGTGTGTTTCGTGATGTAGGTGCAAAGTTTCCAGCGGGTGAGTTGCTAGAGCCTAGACAGGATGAGTAGGCGGTTGGCGGCGTACTACCGTGTGCCAGCAGGTGGAGTTTGTCATGGCGGCCCGACCCGTGGAGTGAAGCCGAGAGGTAGGTTTCTGGGAGTTGTGTTTTTGTGAGGTCTATGTCGAGTGTATAGATTTTGAGGCATAGATGAGTGTGGATGTTATTAGTCGGGATTGATGTATAGGTACATTGTTAAACTATTTTAAAGAGTTTAAATAAATGATTTAGGTTTTCAATCGGTAGTTTTAATTTGGGGAAGTTTCTGTGTCTGTTTTCCTTTGAACTACTGTTATTTTTAGGCTGCTGGTGCCAAGTGTCGACTGAAGTCCATAGGTGTCGACCGGTCAATGTAAATTGGTAGGTGATTGTCAACTGTGGAGTTCGACCTGCGCGGGCAGAGATGAATGAGGTGTCGATCGGCCACCGTGGGTGTCGACCGGTTAGTGTAAAATTAGTGAGAGTTTCGACTGCTGGGTTCGACCTGCGCGTACAGAAAGTATCAATGTGTTGACCTGTGAAATCAGGTGTCGATAACTCTCTGAGAGTAGTGTAGAAGTGTCGACCGGTGCTCTCAGGGTCGATCGACAAAAGGACCCGAGAGAAATGTAGTGTCACCCGGCGTTTGCCAGTGTCGACCAATGAAAAATCCGAGACAACCCAGGTGTCGACCGGTCTCTTTATTTCTATGTTTTAAAAAGGTGAATTTTATTTAAATCGGTTTTAAATTGAGTTTCTCACTGCGGAGTTCATATGTATTTCTTTTGGAAGTCGTTTTGAGTCAAATAACTAAAAGTTTTAAATTTTATACGAAGTCTGTCGGGGTGAGAAGCGAGTGTACGGTTGACGACCTGAGTCAGGGGACGACTCGGGGGCATCAAAGATGTGGTGTCGGAGCAGTGAACAAACAGAAAACGAGTAGGTTTTTGGGGCGTTACAGGGCAGGTGCGAGCGATTCTTCCGGCCTTCTCCCAGCCGACGACTGAGCCCTCCTCTGGCTCTCTCTCCTGTGCCGATTTCTGACGAGAACTCACTGTAAGTTCTCTCCTCTTCTCATTGTTTCGGTGGCCGTGTGCGAGGATTCAATGGAGGTTTCGATTTCTTAAGGTTTTGTGTTAAAATAGAGTGTTTAGAGGTGAGTTGCGAATGTTTGAACCACGGACAGGGAATGTCGGGATTTTGGAGGAAAACCCAAGAGGGTGTTCTTTGTAATTCGGGTTTTTTGAATTTGAAACCTCCAACTATGATTAGATTACTCTTAATAGTGTAGAATGTGATACATTGGTGAGGAATTGGATGAGTTTTGCTAAAAGACTGAGAATGAAGGATTTTAGACCCTAAAAACATGTTTTTTTTTTTTGTAGTTTTCCTAGCTGTGGTCAATCATTTTAGGATCCCTCCAAGTACGTTAAAAAAACTTCATAAGAAGCATTTAGCTGCTGGAATCGAGTGGTTGCGATAATCATAGGGAAAGTTATGCGTGTTCGAAGTTTAGGTTGATTTTTGGCCGAGTCGATGTTAATGAGCCGTTTAGGTCTTTTTATGGGTTGAGTTAGTAGTTGTAATTTTAGTACACATGATAAGTTTTAGGATGAATTTTGATGTGAATTAGTTATGTGATAGGTTGAGCCCGAGTGTTGGATAGAGGCCGATCACCACTGAAGCCCAAGAGGCCAGGTAAGGAGTGTGTGCATGTGCGTTGCCCTTATGGGCATACACCATAGAACGACAGGGATGATGGGCATGTGTTGTATATTTCGCATGTTTTGTTTCAGTCATGCATCACGTTTTGAAAAGCATAACGAAAATGAATTTGAGCATGGTTTTAAGTACGAATGTGAGGTGTGATATGAAAACAGTGAGAAAAATGATTATACGACTTCGAAGGAAGTGATTCGCCTTTCAACGCAGAAAGAGAATCGACTTGGAAAACTTGATTCGCTTCCTAACTTTGTAAGAGGATCGTTGATATAAGATGTGTATGCAGCTTTTAGGCCCCGTTACTAGTTGAGCTGGGACGGTGGCGACATGTCAAGGGCGGTGTGGTGTAAGGACCAACTACCTGGGGCGGTTGTACGACGTGGCCTCGAAGAAAGTGATTCGCCCTTCAACGCAGTATGAGAATCCACTTGGGAAGACTGATCCGTTTTCCAATTATGTAAGAGGATCATACGAACGATGAAAGAAAATAGCAACATGAGTGTGAAAGTAGAGATTGCATGTGACAGGGTTGCATTGACCGTTTTACCTTTCATATCGCACTACCTACTAAGCCTTAGGCTGACATGTGTTCTGTAGTGTAGGTACCGTTGATCAGGAGGGTGAGTTTCCCGAGCCTAGCCAGGAGTAGCGCACAGTTGGCGACACACTATCATGCACCGCAGGTGGAGTTTGTTAGGGTGACCCGACCCTTGGAGTTAGGCTGGTATGGATGGGATTTGGGGTTTTGAGAGGCATTTTGGGCGATTTTGGTGATGCGTGTGTATAATTATACATTTGGGCATTGCATTGCTCTATACTGTGGATTTTCTTCATTATTATTAAATGAATTTTTAAACGCTAGTAGTCGAGATGATGTATAGTGATGTTTAGAAACCATTTGGGAGATTATGGTATCAAAATTCATGTTTTGGTTTTAAAGGATTGAAATGTTTTGTTGTTCGTTTTCTTTTCCAACATTCAAAGGTTTTATTTGAGGCTGCTGATGTGAAATGTCGACCTACACGCGTAGGTGTCGACCGAACTAGAAGAATGTCGACCGCGAGGGTCGACCTACAGAGACAGAACCAAATTAGGTGTCGACCTGTGTATGTAGGTGTCGGCCGATTAGTGTAAAAATAGTAAAAATGTCGAGCACAAGGTTTGACCAGTGCAAACAGAGAGGATTAGGGGTTTGACTTGTTAGTGAAAGGAACATAGGAGTGTCGACCGTAAGGGGGGCGAACAAAGAGGATTATGGTGTCGATCGGTGCAAACAAGTGTCAACCTGTGCAAACAGAGGTAACCGAGGTGCCAACCTATGTATATAGGTGTCGACCCTTAGGTGCAGAATGGGTCAGGTGTCGACCGGAGCTTAGAGAGGTCGACCGGGATCCCTTTTCCCTTTGTTTTAAAACGTGAAATTTCATTTAAATTGATTTTGGTTAAAGTCTTCCGCTGCAATGTTTTTAAACGATTTCAAATATGTCATTTTAAGTTGGGGAACAAAGTTTTGAATTTGACACGAATTTTGTTCGATTTTATGAGTAAGAGTATGGTTAGCGAACCGGAAATTAGTGGGTTTCCCGAGCGCTACAGTGATGGTATTAAAGCGAACAGCAAACCAGTGGGTTTTCGGAGTGCTACAAGAATGTTGTTCAAAGTGTAAAAATTCGATCTTAGAAATTTTTTTAAATAAGTATAAGAATAGAGATGATTCAAGATATATAAGAGACATAGGAGAGGTCTTTTTGACATGCTTATATACTTAAAGGTTTAACTTCTATTATTGGTTGTCTTTGAAAAGCAGTAGGAACTCATACTTAAAGGTTTAACTTCTATTATAGGTTTAGCTGCACCTTTAAAGTTTGGTGATTTCCTTTGATGTTTGTAAGGTCAGTTTTAATGATTGTTGAGTGCATAGAGAAAACTTTTGATAACGAGAAAGTAAGTCAATGAATGATGGAATAGTGAGTAAAAGGATCCTTTTAATATGTAAAAATAATTGTTTTACTGATTGGATTAAAGTTTCATTATTCATGGATATGAATTTTATTTCATTTTCTTTTGGTATGATGAGACAGTATAGAGTATTTTGAATGGAAAAATGATCGATTAACAAAGAATGACTTAGTGAGAATGAGATGAGTAGAAGTTAGCGAAGAACTTCTTTAAGCGCTTATGATTGAATTGGACATTTTGGCCACCAATGGTGCTACAATTGTTTCCCAATTTATTGGATCATTTTATGGGACGATAGGATTTGGCATATTGTTTATGCCATGTCATTGTAGTATTCGAGAAGTAGTGATAATAAGACTTCAGATGGCAATAGTGAGTTAATTCACTTCTTCAGATGTTTTAATCATTAGACGCGTGTTGTCTGCAAAAGAAATAGTTATATAGAGTAAATTGCCCCAATCATGAGTATGAACTAGATAAGTGAGCATTAAACCAATTGATTGTTAAGTAAAGTGTGTGATGTTAGCCTGATTTTGAGCATACTTCGTTGACTTATTTTAGAAGATGTAAGAGGCTAGAACATTCGGTGTATGTTTTTTATTGTTAGTGGTGACTAAGGGACAGTCAAACAGTATCTAAATTTGTCAATGTGATTGTGTGTCGTGACATGTTTTTGAAGATCTGTCTGGATTACCACCAACCACGAGACTATTATTTTACATTGAACTGATTCCAACATTGTTCCAATTCCTTATACTCTATTCATAAAAGCTCCAGTTTAGTGGACAGGTCTTCTTACAAAATAGAATGATTTATAGTGTTGTAAATTTTGTTTTCAATGGTACTACACCATGAAATAGACCTTTATTATTCAATTAGAGACGTTATCATTTTCATAGCTGAATTTTTTATTGTCGAACGTTTGATCAGTGTCAAGCATTAATTAATATATAGGATTTATGAGTTTTGATGTTGAATGGATTAAGAAAATTTATTGAGATTAAATTATGGATTGATTGTCATTAGATTTGAGAGTGAAATGTTAAGGTAACCATTCTATTGTTTTTTGGCATATTTGATGTTGGTCTGCCATATGTCACCTATAAAAAGGCTGAATGTTAGGCTCGGTTATGTGTTAATAAAATTACATTGAGTTAAGTCGTTTGCAGTGTGAAAATTAAGGTTACCTCATATACTGTTCATTAATGGCAGTGAAATCTAGTGATGGAGTTATTATTAAGTTATTATAAGGATGAAAATTTGAAGTTTATTGCACTTTGGAGGTTTAGATTATGATTTAAGTATATGGTGAAGACTAAGATGCATCATATAGTTTTGATCACAAAATATAGAGAAATAATGTCAATAAGTGATCAAGGAATGACTTACTAGATAAACAATTTTATAGGGTAGCATAGAGGATCATGTTCTAGCTTAGTACATAGGATAATGCAAAAATTAGATTGTGAATTTACAAATTAGTTAGATTAAATGCAAGGATTTTCTATTGAAGTGTACAGTTATACGTAAGCACAAAATTGTAAATTATATGCAAGGATTGTGTTTAAGCTTGGAAAGCTTGAAAGTAAAAGCATCGTTTGTTTACTCATATTTTAATCTTTATGGTAAGTATAATAAATATTTGAAGTAAAGTTTAAATTTTTTTTATAGCCATAGTAAAAATTTTGGACTTTTAAGTTAAATTAAGTGTCATGTGGCAACCTCATCCTATTGTTTGGTCTAGATGTCCATGATTTGACTATATGATTTGGACTTAAGTGATTGTCGGATAATCACTTTCAATTAATTAAATTTGCCAATAGGAATAGATCTTTGTTTTTTGTTAGTATTTTGACCTATGTGCTTATATGAGTGAGAATCAATTAGGAAGGTTCGAGACTTTAGGAATTGATTAAGGACTATTTAGAGGAGTAGAAATTTCAATTTGAAGCTAACAATTTGCTCCTTTTGAATGTTTGCCAATGTCATTGCAAAAGTTGTTTTGGTAGAAAGAATAAGATATCTTTTGATATATCAATCTTTTAGATTGAGTTAGTTCAGTGACTTACAGATTGAATTTACCATAACGGTTGAATTGTACGCATAAAGTTTTTCAAGTATTTATGTTGAGATGATACAATTCAAACATATCACACATTGATTTTGGATCATTGAGTATGCCTTGGAAGATAATTCTTCTGGGGAGGAATCTAAGTAGTTATTAGACCATGTAAATCAAAGTTAGAGGTCAACTTAAGATTCATTTAACTTTAGGTGTAGTGAAAGAATCATAGTAAAAAAGTAGTCATTTGGGCGGCGGAGATCTCCCATTCTCACTCCACGTGCAACACACGTGGAACGGGGGCTCCCCGCCCCCCAAACGACCCCTCATTCTCACGAGCCTATTTTTACCGAGTGAGAACATGGGTGTCTCCATCCCGCAGTCACCTCTCGATCTCTGAGAAAGGGGGGCCAGGCCCTCCATCGGGGGGCCGATCTTGAAAAAGACTAGTTTGAGCAAAATACAACAAAACGCTCAATTATTCATTCAAAGATCATCAACCTCACAGGTTGGGAGATTTTTGCGATCAAGGAAATATTCGACCAAATCGCCTTAGACAGGGTGTATGGTCTGTGGAGCGATAGCTGCAACAAAGTTTTTTGCTTGTTTTATGTGAACTTGACATCGACTGGGAGGATTGATTGGCGGAAGACGTACATCTTTGGTACGGAGATCGTCATCCCTCCAGACACGATTAACCTATTGCTTGGGTTTGCTTCAGAGAGACTGTGCTTTTTAAGTAAAGAACAGGGACTAGAGTTCCTGAGGCAAATTCACTGCAATGCCAACATAGCAGGGTTCGTCAAGCCATGATCGAAAGATTTGAACGTTAAAACTTGGGTTATTCACAATCTGATAACACTCTCCTACCTCAGGATGGACATAGAGATCTAGTGAGTTGCATGAGTCTCTATGTCGTGGAGAAGCTTTACAACAAGAAGTTGTTCGACCCAAACTTCGGCATATCATATCACATGCTGGAGATCTGTCGGACATGCAACAAAAACCTCCCGTATGGCACATTGATCCAAATGATCGTCGAGCAAACTTGGGTTCGATTACTGATTGGCGAGCCAATGAGAGCACAGAGATCCAGCAATGTATTTGATAGGCTCCATTTGATCTTAATGGGCCTCATTGAAGTTGACCGGACGTGGCTCTTCAAGGGCGATCAGGGGGCCTCCGCCTCTCAAGATCTTCCTATAAGAGCCACTACCTCTCAGAATGTGCCTATGGAGGATGTAACCCCGCAGCCATTGTCCCCCCAGACGGCTAGTTGGTTGGACAAGATGAAGCAAAAAATCAAGTTTCTCGTAGAGAGAGTGAAGGAGTTCACAGTGGGACAAAGAGAAATAATGGAATTCTAAAGAGAGATGATTGAGTCCCAGAGAGAGCTGTGGTAAACCCTGATGGAGGACGATTACGATAATCTCCCACCATCGTAGAGTTTATGTTTCACGTTTCATTATGTACTTTACTTTGTATTTGTATTATTGTACTTTACTTTGATTGTATTTTAGTTTAATGCTTATATCTGGAACCGACTGTTGGTTATGAAATTATGATTTGAATAAGCAAAAATTGTCAGGACCCAACCCAACGAGCCCCGACTAATAGGATTCTAGAGGTGAGAAATAGAAATAATAAGTCCGAGTTTCCAAACTGTATGGATCCATTTATATTTCTATCTAATCCCCTCTGGATTATACCTGGAATCTTAAAATAAAATATATCGATACAATTCAACATTTTCCACCAGACAATTAAACAGATACAATACTTATAATCCAAGCACTTTATACATCATGTAATTATACATCTAGATTCATTTTATCAAAGTACAGAATCGTCTATACAAAGTTAGGTCATACACACGTGACCGTTCAAAAGGATTTTATAAGTTCTTAGTTACCTAACCCTGTCCCAATACAAAAATTAACCATCTACCTCAATGGTTATAGCCTATGCCTCTGCAACCTTCAATTTGCCTTCCCTTTTCCTTCGCGGTAAACGATCTCGTTATCTGAAAAATATGAATATTCACCTAATGAGCCATTGGCCCAACAAATAAATGTAATAGTTAGAATAGCTAAATCATACTCTATTACATTATCTATGATCAATCTCCATCCTCTACCTATCATTAATTAGTTTTGAAATCAACTTAAATTGATGTTTTGATTTAAAAGTTCATGTCATTTATATAAAAATGTATGTATGTTCATATTTGAACCAGTTATAAACTCTCAAATCATGATTTAGAAAAATCATTTCCAATAATTAAATCAATCTAATGCAATTATTAAGAAAATACATTATTAAAAACTCATACTTTACTTCAAGATTTCTAAAATATCTTTTAACATTCAAATTGAAATGTTAAAATCTCAATTCACTCTAACTGACACGTATGACCATCATACACCCTACAAGTTTTTGAACTTTCACTGGTAGGGCTGTATGTCCTCACACGATGCTTGCCCGCGAGGTTTAGGGGCTTTCAACCCAGGGAGGACATACAGTTAATCTCCCAATCATTTCTATAGTCATACTATTACATACGAAGAGGCGAGATCAGCTCAATGGGTTCATATGTTACCACCAATTTTCTTCTCCCTTTTTCCTAAATGCATGCTTTAAAATATTTACAAAGCAAATGCTATGCATGTTCAAAACACGCACCCATCCATGAAATTTATATTAAAATCAATGAGTTCAATCTAAATCAAATTTAAATCACAATTCAATGAAAATTAGAATTTAACCACTTTCAAAATTTATAGTTCAATTTGCATAAAAACGATATCAGTTTATCACTTCCATTCACCCAATCTCAACCAATTCACAATAATATCTAAACCCATCTAAAATCCAAGTAGAAATGAAATCTATTTCCACTTAATAATGCATTGAAGTATAAATCAACTAATCTAACCGATATATTTACTTAACGTATTGTCAGTTCTTACACTTTAACTGAAAATTTCCTCCAAATATATCGATTTTTTCAATAGTATGCTACTCTCAATAATCTGAACAACTTTCTCTAACAAATGGATTGACGAATCTCACTTTTCCCTTTCTCTTTTTTCTCTCCTCCCTCACGGTTTCTTTTCTCCTTTCTCTCTGTAAATCCCTCTATCTTTCTCTCTCTGTGAACAAATTATCTCTCTCTTATGTTTTCTCATTTTTCACATGCAGAAGGAAAGGATAAGTTTCAAACAATAAAAGCTTCTTAAAGAAGCCAAGAGTGAAAATTACCCTTTTCTCCTAATTTTATTTAAAAATGATAATAATAATAATGAAAGACTTTTACTCCCTTTTAACTTATTTAATCACCAAAAAGATTATGATTAATATCTTTTAATCATACTTAACTTAATCTAATCTATTTAAATTAGTTCTATGCTAATCACTATAATTAATTTAATTAACCAAAAATTAATTAATCAAAATTACCTTAAAAATTGTCCAATTTTTCTTCTTTTTCATGCATCATTTCTTCAAAATCACTTTTAACACTCATTTTTACCTATCATTCTTATAACGATTCTCAATTTGTTTCCACCTAGTGACTTTTCAACCTTGCCACATAAGCTACAATGGTCTTATCTGTAATAACTCGGAAAAAATTTCGGATCTTAGATATAATTTCTGAAATTTTAAATTAAATTTTGGTTTTAATTTCGAGGGATATTTTAACGGGTAAATTAATTTATGAACTCGGGTTTGAAGTTTGGGGGAGAGTTTCCAAAATTTTAAGTCGAAAGGACGCGAAATAACGGAGGTTCGAAGAAACGAAAACACAGAAGGGCAATTAGGTAATTAGTTATGTAAAAAGAAAATTAATTTTTATTAAAAAAAATTTATATATATATTTATAAAACAACCGAATGGCTTCGAAGAGAAGCCATTTGGCTGTTGATCACCGATCGCCCACGAGGAGAAAACCGAGCCCCAAGCTACCAATCACTGACGACTGACGAGGAGGAGTTGAGCCCCGGCGTGCCAGAAAGTTCTGACGAGGCAAGGGCTCGAGCATTGTTTGGTCTTCCTAAGCTTAAAACCGAAGGTGAGCCCTGTTTTGACTTTTCTAGTTTGGCTGAGCTTAGCACTCGGTTTCCTTCAATTTTATGTGGACTTGACTAAAATATTTGAGTAAATTAGAAGTGACAATGTGTGTTTTTAGTGGATGGATAGTTGACGTCCGAGAGGGAGGGAGAAACACCGAGGGGTTGAGCTTGGTTGGTTCGGTTTTCAGCTCTATCTGTGAGTGTGTGTGTGTGTGTTAGGTCGTGGATAGATGATCGAATTGCGGTCGGAGTGTGAGGGGATTGGGTGAAAATGCTAAAAGCGGACGGGGTGGGAGAATTGGATGAAAACCGAGGGGGGGTTTTCCTTTGGCCACTTCAGATTCTCGGGTTTGAAAATCCTGAATTTGATTAGATTGAGTCTAAATGGAGGAAATGTGATTTAATGGTAAAGGAAATTGGTGAATTGGAGTTGAAACCGGGAATCTGGACTTTTGAGTTTTGAAAACAGAATCTGTTTTAGTGTTTTTGGCTTGGTTTCGATTTATCGTTTTAAAATCCTTTTTAATATGTTAAACTAAGTTATTAGAGGGGCGCTTAGCTGCTTGAATCGTTTGATTCCGATAACCGACGCAAAAGTTATGTGCATCCAAAGTTTAGGCCTGTTTTTAGCCGAACCGAATTAGTGACCCGTTTTTGTTGGAATTTCATGGGTTTAGTTGGGAGGTGTGATTTTTAGCATGTTTAGAGAATTTTGATGCGAATGTTGATGCGTGATTGTTTATGTTTAGGTGAACCAGATTTTTGGTGAAGTCGTGCACCGAGAAAGCTTAGGACGTCAGGTAAGCAGTGCATGCATGTGTTTTGCCCAGGTGGTCCTACACTATGGAATGATAGGATTTGTTGCATGTTGATATGTGTGTTTACTTTTGTCATGCATCATGTTTTTTGAAAAATTGTACATAAACGAATTTGAGCATGGTTTTGAATTGTGGAGTGTTGTGATATGTGAAGGTGAGGATGACACGTGTGTCAGCGGCTTTGGCCTCGTTGCTGGGGAGACCGGGACATTGGCTATGTGTTGGGGTGTAGTGTGGCGCGATGTTCATACTCACTCTAACGTGGCTGCTGCGGATGTGGGCGTGTGTGGCAATTGTGGCCTCGTTGCTGGGGAGACTGGGACGGGGGAGACGCATCAGGGTGTAGCGTGGCGTGAGGTTCACCCTCACCCTGGTGTGGTTGATGTGTGATAACGCAGGTGTGTAGCTTGTGGGCCTCGTCGCTAGGGAGTCCAGGACGGTGGTGACGTGTCAGGGTGTAGTGTGGTGCTAGGTTCATTCTCACCCTGGTGCGGCTGCACTACGTATCATAGATAACGATAACATGAGCGTGAGAGTAGAGACTGCATGTGATAGGATTACATTGTCGATTTTCCTTTTCATATAGCATTACTTACTGAGCGTTAGTCTTATGTTGTATGTTCCATGGTGTAGGTGCTGAGGTTTCTGTTGGTGAGATTCGAGAGCCCAGTCTTGAGCAGTAGGACAGTTGGCGGCGCGCGACCGAGGCACCGGACGGCAGACTGTTAGTGCGACCCGACTCGTGGAGGTGGTGAGTACTGGTGAGGTGTTCGGGGTTACCCTTGTGGTATTTTGGGGACAGTACTAGTTTACATGTTGTATAATGTACAGATGTGGTTTTTCTTGGTTGTTCAGATGGTTTTGAGAATGCGTATATATATTGTATGTATAAGCATTGTGTTGCTCTATACTGTGGATTTTCTTCATCGATAGTCGTTAGATTTATTTCGTTCCACTCTGTTTTTCCTTTGGTGATTTCGTGGATGAATTTGGATCGTGTATTTTGGAAAATTATATGGTGTATTATTTGCAGATTTGGGTCAATAGGTACAGGGGTTACTTTGTCGAATTTTTGAGAAAAAAGGTGGATTATAGGGTTGTCGAACCGAGCGTGCGAGGCAAGCCGGCGGACTGGTTGTGCGCACCGAGCGTGCTGATAAGGTTGGGGACACTCGCGGAGAGCGCATCATAGATGCAGGGCACGCGGGGCACGCGACACTACAAGTACGCGAGGGTCGTGCGGCGGCGAGAGTGGGGGCTCGCGCGCTGACGTGAGGCGCGGAGGTAGGGCGCGCGGGACATGCGGTGCTGAAGCACTGTGCGTGATGCAGGGGTGCCAGGACTGTGTCCGCGCAGCGCCAGGAGAGCGTGCGCGCGGCTTCGAAAGGGAGATGTGGTCGCGCGGGGTCGAGTGGAGGCACGCAAGCAAGGCAGGTGCGGTGCCATGTCGGTAGCATGTCGCCGTGTCAGGCAGGGGCGCGGGGCATAAGGTGCCATCTAGAACGTGCGCGCAATATGCGGGGCGCCGTGATGGGGGAGCGTAGCGCCGAACCTGAGGCGTGTGTCAAGCTCCTTTCTCGAAGTCGTAAGTCTTGTCGTTTTGTGAAAAACTCATTTAAATTGTTCTTTTTCGCTGCATATTTTATATTGAGGATTTACGTGTTCCGTGTTCGGGGTGTAAGTCGTTTTCGAATCAAGTCAAAAAATTTTATACTTACAAATGTTCTTTTGAATATGATTTGAAAATGAAAGTGTTGTTAAATTGAGTGAGTTCACGTTGCGTTTCTTAAGGTCATGGTGTGTAATAGTAGTGAGCGTACCGGGAATGTGTGGGTTTTCGGGGCGTTATAGTTTACGGTATCAGAGCTACGGGGTCGACGTTGTTCATAGGATTATCTAACACCGCCAGCCACTGCACGGGAGCGCTCTACCAACTGCAAGTATTTGGATTTAATTTTTATTGTTAAGGCTAATGTTAATTTTGGTATATTTTACGGGTAGAAAATGTCTGGAGAGGCTAGAGGAAGAGGTCGACCACGACGGGAGGTGCATAGAGTTGTGGGCGGCATGGATGACACCATATAGCAGCTTACTGAGTTATTCCACCTTCAATCTCAGCAGTTGGAGAGATTTATGAGCGGAGACGACTAGGCCAATCTAGTGCCCAGGGTTCGTCAGATAGACGGGGTGAAAGACTGCACAGACCTAGACCTCAAACTTTTGATTGGTCATCTCCAGATCCTCTCAGTGCTGAGGAGTGGATACGGAGCATTGAAAGGATGATGAGTTATGCTAAAGTGGAGGATCAGGACAAGGTGTCTAGTACGGCATTCTATCTGGCCAAAGATGCTAGCCATTGGTGGGATACAGTAGTGACTACGAGAGATGTGGGCACCATGGCCTTGGAAGAATTCAAAACAGTGTTTTGTGGTAAGTATTTCAACCACTCTATCAAGACACGAAAGATGGTGGAGTTTGCACAGTTGAGGCAAACAGACACCGTGACTGAGTATGTCTGAAAGTTCGAGGCCTTGTCGCGGTTTGCGGGGCATTTGGTGAGCATCGACGAGAATAAGGTCCATCAATTTGTGCAGGGCCTAAAGGCAAATATTTATATGGACATGCGAATTGCAGGGACTCGAGGCATGTCATACAAGGAGGTGGTAGCGAAGGCCTTAGATATTAAGGAGGCTCGGGCAAAGCTTCCCAGTTATAGAGAGGTACCTAAGGAGCAGCCTCGGAGATCGTTTAGGGAGTCACTGCCGCAGTCGAGTGGGGAGGGAGCATCCCTACAAAAAGGCTTGAAAAGGCCTAGTAATAGTTCTAGCAGCCAGGGGAGTAACAAGAGGCTACAGGGGTCGGAACAGTATCCAGTGTGCCCAAAGTGTCTGAGGAGTCACCCTATTGAGTGCAGAGTGGGCTCAGGGCGGTGTTACAACTATGGCGAGGTGGGCCACATGTTTAAAGAGTGTCAGAAGCCGCGTCAGAACTGTTGCTTCAACTGCAATGAGGTGGGACATTTTGCCAACAGATGTCCGCCTATGAGCAAGACGTTAGTGAGAGTTGCACCGAGGGTGTTTGCCCTTTTTGAGCCAGATGATGATGCCCAACCATCAGTCATTTCAGGTAGCATTCTTATTTCAGGTATAACTGCCTATACACTTGTTGATATGGGTGCTACGCACTCATTTTTGTCTACCGCCTTTGTAGTCAAGGGGAACCTAGAGCCTAATTCATCGAAACGGTTCTTTGATGTACTGTTGCTGTCAGGAGAGTAGCTGTATTCTGATCAGGTGGTTCAGGGGGATGTGGTGACTGTGGGAGCAAGGCAGCTATATGCAGATCTGATTATACTCGACATAAAAGGGTATGAAGTGATTTCGGGAATGGATTGGCTGTTTAGATACTTTGTTATGATAGACTGCAAGACCAGAGAGATTCATTTCCGACTTCAGAGTAGGAAGAGCCACTCATTCAGGGTAGGGAAAGGTCTGAGCAGGATTCCAGTTGTGTCGGCTTTAAGAGCCCAACAGTTGTTACATGGTAGATGTATGAGTTTCTTGCCCAGTGTAGTGGATGTACAGTTACAGGGTGGGGTTCAGCTTCAGGATGTTTCTGTGGTGCAGGAGTTTCCGAAGGTGTTTCTAGAGGATTTGCTTGGTCTACCCCCTGACCGGGAGATCGAGTTCGTCATTGATGTGTACCCTGGAGCTGAGCCAGTGTGCAAGAACTCGTACAAGTTAGCACCTAAAGAGCTGAAGGAGTTGAAGGTGCAACTCAAGGAGTTGACAGATAAAGGCTTCATACGCCTTAGCTTTTCACCTTGGGGTGCGCCGGTATTGTTTGTCTAGAAGAAGGACGGGTCCCTACGCATGTGTGTGGATTACCAGGAGCTAAATAAGTTGACCGTGAAGAACAGGTACCCGCTACCGAGGATAGATGATTTGTTTGACCAGTTACAGGGTGCACGGGTGTTCTATAAGATTAATTTGAGGTCCGGGTACTACCAGTTGAAGGTTAGGGAGGAAGACATCCCAAGACTGCCTTCCGTGCGAGGTATGGACACTACGAGTTTTTGGTAATGTAATTCGGGCTAACCAATGCCACGACAGCCTTCATGGGCCTGATGAACCGAGTATTTAGAGAGCACTTGGATAGATTTGTGATAGTGTTCATCGACGACATCCTGATTTACTCGCAGAATGAATAGGAGCATAGAGAGCACTTGAGGATTGTATTGACTACTTTGAGCCAGCACCGATTGTATGCTAAGTTCTCTAAGTGCGAGTTTTGGCTGGACAGGATCCACTTCTTGGGACATGTTATCTCCTTTGAGGGTATTTCAGTTGATCAAGTTGTAACACCCTGTATTTTCGTTGTATCTATTTTCGGGTTGGAGGACCGATGAGCGGCGGGGTTCAAGTAATAATGCAGATCGAAAAATTTGTAAGGTTAGGTGGGGGATTATTTCGAGGCTAATGGGCAAGAAACGTTTGTAGGATTCTAGCCGAGCGTGACCCGAATAATAGTTTAACTAAACGGTTAAAACGTGAGGGCAAAAAGGTAAATTGAATTAATTATACTAATTAATATAATTATTATAAGTGAATGGAAGGGGAAGAAGAAATCTTCCCTTTCTTTGTTCGTTCACCGAGAGAAAAGGAAAGGAAAACCTCGCATCCTTCCTTCCCGCGAGAAAAAAAAAATCGCACGCTGGCGACCTTCAGCATTTCCCCTGCCAACTTACAAATCTCAGTAAGGCTTGGTATAGTTAATACGTTAGTTGTTATGAGTGTTGAGAATAAGGTTTGGTGGAGGTTTATGGGATAGATTGGTAAACCCTAAATGGGAGGGATGAGATTTTATGGATATAGTTTGTTGTTATATATTTCTTGGTGTTAGCCGTGAGGTGAGGTTAGGTAGTAGATTTATGGTGAGGAATTTGATGAGTTTTGTTGAGAAATCGAGAATGGGAGTTTTAACATAGTTACGGTTAATTGTTTTAAATTCTGTTTTGGTATGTTAAACTAGGTTATGAGTGGAGCGTTTAGCCTCTGGAATCGAGTGGTTCCGACAACCAACCTAAAAGTTATGCACGTTGGAAGTTAGGTTGATTTTGGCTGAAATTCAGGTTAGCGAACCAGCTTAGTGGTGGCTTTGGTGGAGTGAGTTAGTAGACGCAACTTTAGTACGTGGAATGAGTTGTGAGATGAGTTTTTATGTGAATTGTTATGTGATAGGTTGGACCTGGGGAAGAGATAGAAATGAGCACCACATAAGCTAGGACGCCAAGTAAGTAGTGTGAGTAGTGTATGCATGCATTTTGTTCAGGAGGGCCTACACCGTGGGACGTTGGGATTTATGTAGTTTGATTGTGATGTGCGTGCGTATTATTTGACATGCATCATGTTTTGAAAAGAAAACAAAAATGAATTTGAACATGGTTTTATGTGCAAATGTGAAGTGTGATGTGTGACGGTGAGAATGATGTGTGTGTGGGCAGCTATGGCACCATTGCTAGAGAAACCGAGACGGTGGTGACATGCCAGGGGCTGGTATGGCAAGTGCATCCAACCTCACTCTAGGATGGCTGCTGCAGTGTTTGTGTGGTGGTGGGCAACTATGGCCCCATTCCTATTGGAACTGGGACGGTGGTAACGTGTCAGGGGGTGGTATGGCGAGTGCGTACAGTCTCACCTTGGAATGGTTGCACTATGAAGAGTGACGCGTGTGTACGGTTTGAGGGCCTCGTTACTGGAGGAATCGGGACGATGGCGACGTGCCAAGGTGTGAGGTGGCAAGAGAGTCCAGACTCACCAAGGTGCGGCTGTACCCTGCGGCACCAGTTGTGACAACATGAGCTTGAGTGTAAAGAGTGCATATGATAGGATTGCATTGTCAGTTTTACGTTTCATATTGCACTACTTACTGAGCGTTAGGCAAATGTTGTGTATTCCGTGGTGTAGATGCAGAGATTCCCACTGGTGAGTTACGAGAGCCCAGGCAGGATGAGTAGGCAGTTGGAGGCATGCTACCATGTGCCGGCAGGTGGAGTTCGTCAGGCAACCCAACTCGTGGAGTGATGCTAGATGGTAGTTCTTTTGGGTTGTATTTTGCAAGTGTATAGATTTTGAGGATATAGGTTTGTTCCGCATGATTATAGTTAGTATTGGTGTAAGGTTGTGCTTTTAAAACTACTTGAAGAATTTTGTCTTAGAAATACAGGTCTTTACTTTGTGGTTTTAATAGGGAAAGTTTTCGCCGTCCGTTTTCTTTCGAACTGATGTTATTTTTATACTGCTGGTGCAAAGTGTCGACCGAAGTCCATAGGTGTCGACAGGTCAGTGTAAAATGGGATGTGAGTGTCGACCGCGAGGTCCGACCTGTGCGGGCAGAGAGAAATGAAGTGTTAACCGGTGACTGTAGGTGTCCACCGGTTAGTGAAAAATCAGTGAGAAAGTCGACCGCGGGGTTCGACTTGTGCAGGCAGAGAGAAATAAAGTGTCGACCGCTGAAGGCAGGTGTCGACAGCTTTTCGTTATGTGCGTAGAAGTGTCGACTGTGAAGTTCGACCTGGGCGGGCAGAGAGTATTAAGGTGTCGACCGGTGTTTACAGGTGGTGACCGGTACCTCTTTTTAGAATGTTTTGAAAAGTGAAGTGTTATTTAAACCAATTTTGATTGAGTATTCTGCTACGACAAGTTTAACGTTTTCAAAAGTGCTGATTTAAGTCGAGGAACAAAAGTTTTAAATTTCATACGAATTTTATCAAGGTGAGGAGTAAGTGTACGGTTGGCGACTCGGGTCTGGGGACGACTCGGGGGCGCTGCATAGGTCGTGTCGATTTTTGGGGTGTTACACCAGTGAAGGTTCAGGCTGTGAAGTAGTGGCTGCACCGACCAATGCTAATGAGATACGCAGTTTTCTGCGGTTGGCTGGATACTATCGGAGATTCATTTAAGGGTTCTCCAAGATTTCAGCTCCTTTGACCCTGCTGACCAGAAAGAATGTAAAGTACGAATGCACTAACAAGTGTGAAGACAGCTTTCAGACATTGAAGCAGAGATAGACTACAGCTCCTATACTGACGCTGCCAGTGGAAGGGAGAAGTTCTGCATTTATTGTTACGCCTCCAGGATTGGTTTGGAGTGTGTTTTGATGCAGAGTGAGAGAGTTATTACCTATGCCTCCAGGCAGATGAAGATTTATGAGCAAAATTATCCCACTCACGATTTGGAGCTGGCGCCAGTTATCTTCACACTCAAGATTTGGAGGCATTACCTATATGGGTAGCAGTGCGAAATTTTCTCAAACCACCAGAGCTTGAGGTACATTTTCATGCAAAATGAGCTGAACTTGAGACAGAGGAGATGACTCAAACTGGTCAAGGATTACGATATGAAGATCAAGTACCACCCGGGAAAGGCAAATGTGGTGGCAAACGCCTTGAGCCGAATGACAGCTTCGACATCTGCCATGATTTCTGTAGTACCTACTCAGCTGAGGACAGAGATGTAGGGTTTTGGCTTGGAGGTAATTTCTGACTTGGCAGTCACTCTTTCGGCCATGTCGTTGAGGCCGACCATTCTAGATAGGATCAGGCAGGCCCAGGAAACTGACTCTGAGTGTAGTGAACTGAAGGCAAGTATGGAGGCCAATTCTAGTTCGGAGCTCAGTTATTAGGAGGACAGGATTCTGAAGTTTTGGTATAGCTCGTACGTCCCCAGGGTTGATGAGCTGAGGAGAGATATTTTATCAGAGGCTCATTCGTCTTCTTTCTCTGTGCATCCTGGGAGAACTAAGATGTACAAGGATTTGAAGCAACATTACTAGTGGCCTAACATGAAGCGAGTGGTGGCCGAGTATATTGAGACCTGCGTAGTCTGCAAGCAGGTGAAGGCGGAGCATTAGCGACCGTCTGGGATGCTCCAACCATTGCCAATACCAGAGTGGAAATGGAAGCGGATTACTATGGATTTTGTGGTTGAACTACCGAGGACAGCTAAGGGCCATAACGTGATCTGGGTGATTGTGGACAGATTGACGAAGTCATCTCACTTTTTGCCTGTGAGGATGACATATTTCATAGCTCAGTTTGCTTAATTATACATACAGGAGATAGTAAGACTACATGGGATCCCGGTGTCGATTGTGTCCGACCGAGACCCCAGATTCACATCCACGTTTTGGAGTAGCCTGCATAAGGCCATAGGTACCAAATTGGATTCCAGTACAGCCATTCTCCCTAAGACCAACGGGCAGTCAGAGCGGACCATACAGATTTTGGAGGATATGCTCAGAGCCTGTGTATTGGAGTTTCAGGCGGCTTGGAGCAAGTTCTTACTGTTGGTCGAGTTCTCGTATAATAACAGCTACCAGTCCACCATTGGTTTATCACCGTACGAGGCTCTCTACGGGAGGAAGTGCAGGTCGCCATTGTATTGGGACGAGCTTGGAGAGGCCCGATTGATAGGTCCTAAGATTTTACAGCAGACTGTCGACAAGGTTGCCGTGATATGGAAGATGATTGAAGCAGCTCAGAGTCGACAGAAGAGTTATGCAGATCAGAGGTGTAGGGAGTTGGAATTTAATGAGGGCGACGAGGTATTTTTGAAGATCTCGCCGTTCAAAGGGGTGGTCAAGTTTGGAAAGCGAGTGAAGTTCAACCCTTGATTTGTGGGGCCGTTCCCGATTGCCAAGAGGATTGGAAAAACTGCGTACCAGCATCAGTTACCCTCATCGATGGATGTCATTCATGACGTCTTTCATGTTTCGATGCTGAGGAAGTGTATGCGCGATCCTTCTCAGATAGTGCCACAGCAGAATATTGAGATCCAACCGACCGTGCAGGTGTTACGCAACAAGGAGATTCCTTTGGTATAGGTGTTGTGGCATAATCATGGAGTGAAGGAAACTACTTGTGAGCGGCGACAGGACATGGAGCGCAAGTGTCCTGATTTATTCGGTATATAAATTTTGAAGACAAAATTTTTATAAGGTGGGGGGATGTAATAACCCAGAAAAAATTTCAGATCTTAGATCTAATTTTCAAAATTTTAAAATAAATGTCGGTTAGAATTTCGAGAGATATTTTAATGGGTAAATTAATTTATGAACTCGGGTTTGAAGTTTGGGGGAGAGTTTCTGAAATTTTAAGTCGAAAGGATGCAAAATAACGGAGGTTCGGAGAAACGAAAACACAGAAAGGCAATTAGGTAATTAGTTATGTAAAAAGAAAATTAATTAAATTAATTTTTATTAATATATATATATATATATATAAACAACTGAATAGCTTCGAAAAGAAGCCATTCGGCTGTTGATCACCGAGCGCCCACAAGGAGAAAATCGAGCCCCGAGCTACCGATCACCGACGACCAACGAGGAGGAGTTGAGCGCCGGCGTGCCAGACAGTTCCGACGAGGCAAGGGCTCAGGCGTGGTTTGGTCTTCTCGAGCTCAAAACCGAAGGTGAGCCTTGTTTCAGTTTTTCTTGTTTGGTCAAGCTTAGCACTCGGTTTCCTTCAATTTTATGTGGACTTGGCTGAAATATTTGAGTGAATTGGAAGTGAGAATGTGTGTGTTTAGTGGATGGACAGTAGACGTCTGAGAGGAAGGAGAAAAACCGAGGGGTTGAGCTTGGTTGGTTTGGTTTTCAGCTCTGTCTGTGAGTGTGTGTGTGTGTGTGTGTGTTAGGTCGTGGATAGATGATCAAATTGTGGTCGGAGCATGAGGGGATTAGGTGAAAATGCTGAAAGCCGAGGGGTGGGAGAATTGGATAAAAACCGAGTGGGGGTTTTCCTTCGGCTACCTCAGATTCTCGGGTTTTAAAATCTCGAATTTGATTAGATTGAGTCTAAATGGAGGAAATGTGATTTAATGGTGAGGGAAATTGGTGAATTGGAGTTGAAACTAGGAATGTGGACTATTGAGTTTTGAAAACTGAATCTGTTTTAGTGTTTTTGGCTCAGTTTCGGTTTATCGTTTTAAAATCTCTTTTAATATGTTAAACTAGGTTATTAGAAGGGCATTTAGCCGCTGTAATCGTTCGATTCTGATAACCGACGCAAAATTTATGCGCTTCCAAAGTTTAGGTCAGTTTTCGACCGAAACAAATTAGTGGCTCATTTTAGTTGGAATTTCATGGGTTTAGTTAGGAGGTGTGATTTTTAGCATGTTTAGAGAATTTTGATGCGAATGTTGATGAGTGATTATTTATATTTAGGTGAACCAGATTTTTGGTAAAGTCATGCACCGGGAAATCTTAGGACGTCAGGTAAGTAGTGTATGCACGTGCTTTTCCCAGGTGCGCCTACATTATGGAACGATAGGCTTTGTTGCATGTTGATATTTGTATTTACTTTTGTCATGCATCATGTTTTTTTGAAAAATTGTACGAAAACGAATTTGAGCATGGTTTTGAATTGTGGAGTGTTGTGATATGTGATGGTGAGGATGACGCGTGTGTGGACGGCTTTGGCCTCGTTGCTAGGGAGACCGGGACGTTGGCGACGTGTTGAGGTGTAGTGTGGCGCGAGGTTTATACTCACTCTAACGTGGCTGCTGCGGATGTGGGAGTGTGTGGCAACTGTAGCCTCGTGGCTAGGGAGACCGGGACGAGGGCAATGCATCAGTGTATAGCGTGGCGCTAGGTTCACCCTCGCCCTGGTGTGGTCGTTGTGTGGTGACGCGTGTGTGTAACTTGTGAGCCTCGTTGCTGGGGAGTCCGGGACGGTAGCAACATGTCAGGGTGTAGTGTGGTGTTAGGTTCATTCTCACCATGGTGCGGCTACACTACGCATCACAGATAACGGTAACATAAGCGTGAGAGTAGAGACTGCATGTGATAGTATTGCATTGATGATTTTCCTTTTCATATTGCATTACTTACTGAGCGTTAGACTTATGTTTTGTGTTCCATAGTTTAGGTGCTGAGGTTTCTGCTGGTGAGATTCGAGAGCCTATTCTTGAGCAGTAGGGCAGTTGGCGGCGCGCGACCGAGGCACCGGACGGCGGACTGTTAGGGCGACCCGACCCGTGGAGGTGGTGAGTACTAGTGAGGTGTTCGGGGTTACCCTTGTCGTATTTTGGGGACGGTTCTAGTTTATATGTTGTATAGTGTACAGATGTGGTTTTTCTTGGTTGTTCAGATGGTTTTGAAGACGCGTATATATTTGTATGTATAAGCATTGTGTTGCTCTATACGGGAGAGTATGTCGCCTTGGGGCTCTCCTGTCTTATTCGCCAAGAAGGCAGATGGATCGTTGAGGTTGTGTGTTGATTATCGGAAACTTAATCGGGTTACTGTGAAGAATAGATATCCATTACCCCGTATTGATGACCTCTTCGATCAGCTTAGAGGTTCGCGGTATTTCTCGAAGATTGATTTGAGGACGGGATATCATCAGGTGAAAATTCGAGAGGAGGATATTCCCAAGACCGCTTTCCGAACCAGATATGGGCATTTCGAGTTCTTGGTCTTACCGTTTGGGTTGACTAACGCTCCAGTAGTATTTATGGATCTTATGAACAGGATCTTCAGGCCATATTTGGATCGTTTCGTGGTTGTTTTTATTGATAATGTCCTGGTTTATTCGAAGTCTCGTCGGGAACACCGTGAGGTTCTCCGTATTGTCTTGCAAACTTTAAGGGAGCACCAGTTATATGCCAAGCGTAACAAGTGTGATTTTTGGCAGACTGAGGTTAAGTTCTTGGGACATGTAGTTTCACGAGAGGGTATTGCTGTGGACCCTGCTAAGATTGAAGCTATAGTGGATTGGCAACCACCCAAGAATGTTTCAGAAGTTCGTAGCTTCCTTGGTTTGGCAGGATATTATCGGCGCTTTGTAGAAAATTTTTCTTCTATTGCAGCACCACTTTCTAAACTCACTCGCAAGGAGGTGAGGTTTGTTTGGGATGATAGCTGTCAGCGAGCATTCGATGAATTAAAGCGAAGGTTGACTAGTGCTCCGATTCTGACAATTCCTGACAGTAGTTTGCCATATGTTGTCTATACTGACGCATCTGGAGTTGGTTTAGGGTGCGTTTTGATGCAGCATGGCAAGGTTGTGGCGTATGCTTCCCGACAGTTGAGGCCCCACGAACGGAATTATCCCACCCATGATTTAGAGCTCGCCTCCATCGTCTTTGCTTTAAAGATATGGAGGAGTTATTTATATGGAGTCAGTTTCCAGGTTTTCTCCGATCACAAGAGTTTAAGGTATATCTTCACTCAGAATGAGCTTAATTTGAGACAGCGCAGGTGGATAGAGTATTTGCAGGATTATGATTTCAGCCTGGAGTATCATCCCGGCAAGGCTAATGCAGTTGCTGATGCATTGAGCCGATATCCTCATGCTTCTATCTCCTGTTTGATTCTTGACGAGTGGAAGAGGCATGCCGCGATTGGAGATTTTGATTTGACCTATCACGAGACTGGAAGCATGGCTTGTGCTTATGATGTAGTGGCTACCCCTTCGATGCTTACAAGGGTGAAGCAACTACAGTGTCAGGACGAAGAGCTCATGGAAAGGGTGGAAATGATACATAATGGGGAACAACTGGAGGGTTGGGTGGTAAACGCCGATGGGCACTTGTTCTACTATGGCAAGGTGGCAGTTTCCAACATCGCCAACTTGAGACAGGCTATCTTAGATAAAGCTCACAGATCCCGATTTTTCATTCATCCAGACAGTACAAAGATGTATCAGGATCTGAAGCGTCAATACTGGTGGGTTGGCATGAAGAGAGAAGTGGCCGAATTTGTTGCCCGATGTATGACTTGCCAGCAGGTAAAGGCCGAACACCAACAGCCGGCAGGTTTGCTCCAGCCATTACCTATTCCCAAGTGGAAGTGGGAGGAGGGGACTATGGATTTTGTTACCCATCTTCCGATGGCTCCTCAGCGTCTGGATGCTATCTGGGTTATTGTGGATCGGTTGACAAAGGCAGCTCACTTTATTCCTGTTCAAATGACCTTTTCAGTTGCCAAGCTTAGCCGATTGTATGTGCAGCACATTGTTCGTCTTCACGGGATACCTTTGAGCATAGTGATCCTCGTTTTACCTGAGAGTTGTGGAGGGGATTACAAAAAGAGCTTGGTACGAAGACACAGTTCAGCACAGCACATCATCCCCAGACAGATGGGCAATCTGAGAGGACCATCCAGATATTAGAAGACATGCTGAGGTGCTGTATCTTGGATTTTGGTAACAGCTGGGTTAAGCATTTGCCGCTGGTAGAATTTGTATATAATAACAGCTTCCAGACCAGCATCGGAGTCTCTCCTTTTGAGGCATTGTATGGTCGGCCATGTCGTTCTCCTTTGTGTTGGGCGGAGAAGGAGGAACGACTTAGTCTTGGGCCGGATATTGTTCGAGAGACCACCGAGAAGATCCACCAGATTCGTGAATGACTGAGGGTTGTGCAGAACCGACAGAAAAGCTAGGCTGACCTGAAGAGACGTGAAGTGGAGTTTGATGCTGGTGAATTTGTCTTTGTGAAGGTTCATCCTACCCGTGGTGTCAGTAGATTTGGGGTAAAGGGCAAGCTAGCCTCGAGATATATCGGTCTGTTCCCGATCGTTGAGAGGATTTGAGTGATAGCCTACAGGCTGGGGTTGCCGCCTCAGTTAGGACATGTACATCCTGTTTTTCATATATCCCAACTGAGAAAGTACATTCCAGATCAATCTCACAATATTTCGTGGTGAGGTGCCCATTCAGGCTGACACGACATACGATGAGGAGCCAGAGTAGATTTTGAGACGTGAGCTTCGGCCGCTCCGTCATCGGGAGGTTCCTTATGTTCTGGTACTATGGAAGAACCACACGAAGAGAGAGGCTACTTGGGAGCTGGAGTCAGAGATGGCAGAGAGATACCCCTACCTTTTCTATGATGAGTAGTTGAGGCAAATTTCGAGGACGAAATTCATAAAAATGTAGAAAAGATGTAAAATCCGTCAAAAATTTTCTCAGGGTAAATTTCGTGTAAATTTTTTGCGGATTTTATATATAATTTTAAAAAGAGTGCAGCGTATAAATTTTGGCTACGCGTAGCACATTTTTGTATCTTAAGAAAATTTAATAAAATTTATTGTTAGCGATCGATAAATTAAGTAAATTAATTCTCAGGTGAAAGACGTTAGATTTTAACGAGAGAATTATTCGGAAGAAAGTTCAAGAAGCGAAAAATCGAAATTCATTAAGTAAAACTAATATGAATAAAATAAATGATTTTAATATAAAATTTAAAAAAAATTTAAATTAAAATAAAATTTTTATTTAAAACAATAGGTTTTCTTTTCAGAAAACCTATTCTTTGCATTTACTCGGCAGAAGAGAGAAAGAGAGAGAGAGAGGGAATCGTCACCAACCAAACGACGTCCGTTCAGAGCGATTTTGGTGTCAAACTCTTCGTCTCGAAGAGTACAGCAACGTTTGTGAAGAACGTTTTCGAAGATAAGCTCTCGTTCGCTCTAGATCGGAGTTTGAATGTTCGCGTTTTTGGGTTTTTTTGGAAAATCTGAGATTTAGGTTGGTTATTTGTATTTTCGGCAGGATTCGACCGGATCGAAGGTGAGAAATGCATTGGAAACGAAATTTGGCGCAAAACAGGGTCGGAAATCGCAATTTTCGCGACCCCGAGCACTCGACCGTCGGTGGTCGAGTTGACTCGGCCGACAGCGATTTAACTCAGCTGTGGGCTGAGTCAACTCGGTCTCTGGGCCGAGTCGACTCAGGCCCTGGGCTGAGTTGATTCGAGCCCAAGGCCGGGTTGGGCCAGGCTGGGTCCGACCCGGATCCAATTGGGTTCTCCTGGGTCAGACCCGAGCCCAATGAGGGCTTGCCAGGCCCGACCCGATCCCAGTTGGGTCGAGTTGATCTGGCCCAGATCCAGTTAGTTCGGGTCTGACCCCACCCGAACAGAGTCGGTTTGGGTCGACCCGAACAGGGCCCGGCGCGACCCAAATACCGTCGGTTCGGGCCGGCCGAACAAGGTCCGACCCGACCCGACCCAGTCGGTTTAGGCCGACCCGACCCGAGGTCAAAATCAACTTTGACCGTTGACTTTGACGGTTCACTTTGACCAAAAAGTCAACAGCGTTGACTTTCACAAAAAGTCAAGCTGAACCATTTTGAAGCCGTTTTCGCCCATGTTCGCACGTTTATTTCGTTTTGGACTCCGATTAGGCCGTAACGGGTCCCGTTGACTTTCGCCTGAAAAGTTGACTTGAGCCGTTTGGGTTTGTTTTTGCCCCGACTTCCCGTTTAGATCATTTATAACCCCTATTAGACTTTAACAGGGTTCCTCCTTTGTATTAATTTTCAGATTTTGAGGATTTTACTGAGTTTGAGGCGATTCCTGAGGAGCCACCGGCTACCGAGACTAAAAGGACTCGCCACAGGGGTATGGGTTCTTATACCTAGCCCAGCATGCACGTATATTATTTTTGGTGGGATACCACCGGTATTGACGTCGGCATTTTACGAGCATGTGCATTTTACATTGTTGAGCCTTGTCATGTTTTGTTGGATCTATACTGCCTATTTGAGTTTGGATGCCATGTTTTACTCGCCCTTGCCGATGGGCTCGATTTGAGATTTATCGTGAGATTGTTATATTGTCATGCATATGTGTTTATTTCATGCATTGGTTTTCTCACGCACGCATTGTTTTCTGATGTGCATTGGAGTTTGGTTCTAGAGATAATCGTCTGGCACTCTCAGCCGGGCCCATACGCTGAGAGTATCAGGGGATTTTGCCCAGACGCACCCGTGTTTGAGGTTGCCGTGGTACTCCCCACACTTGTTTGGATATAGCCAGGGCTGAGTGGTTGTGTCCCTCCTAGATGATTGATTATTGTGCGGTACTCCCCGCTGAAGGAGTGATGGGCTCTGAGCTTTGCTAGCCCCGTTACCCGACCTGGCCAGTGTCTATCCGTTGCTACCCCCAATTTATAAGTCCATTGTGCGGTCCCGTTGGGGCCTAGGGCTGAGTGGTTGTGTCCCTCCTGGTGTGCTCCTGTGCGTGTATCCGCGATGGCCCAGGGCTGAGTGGTTTTGTCCCTCCTGGTTGGTTGACTTTTTATCTTCTCCCTATGAGGCCCTGCCGGTGTTATCGCGGCCTTTCTTTGTGGTATGGCTCGGAGGATCCTTGAGCGACCTCCCTTTTCACTGTTCACCTCGTTTATACGATTGTATAGTTGATGCAGGCCTATTTTACTATACATACAGTATTTTTGAAACTAGCCTCATTAATCGTTTTGAAAATTAGAAGAGAAATTAATAGCATTGAAATTGGTTTTAAATTTTAAAAACACGTGCATTGATTTTAAGCGGGCATGCATAATGAGATATGTGGTAGGTATAACATCCCATACTGAGTTTGTCACTCACCCCAACGACTCCCCCTCTACAGGTAGAGGAAAGAAGAGCAGGAACCGAGGTTGATTGGCTCCCAATTTTGTGGATTTCCCTAGAGATTTTATCTTGATATTTATTTCATATATGAATTTTATTTGGTATTGTACTGATTATTAGCATGTATTCTTTTAATTCCTGTATATCTACTATTGCTTTTATTCTCACATCTGTCATTTCGAGGAGTTTTGGGATTGGTCTTGAAATCTTCCGCAACTAGCCTTAGGTTAGACGGTGGACCTCTCTGAGGTTGATCGTTTAATCTAGCGTTTCTGTTAGGGCCCTTTCCGGGTCGTGATAATATTACCCTAAACAGAATTACATGACAATTATATATTGCATATGATAGATTTTCATGATGGTGAATACACAAGAACAATCGATCTAATTAAACAGAGAAAGTATAGCTACTACGACTCGAAAATCATTGCTTGTTAAGCAGAGAAAACAGAACAGCAACAATATGGAGTCATTGCTTTAAATTCTCAAGAAAATATCTGGATAATTAAACAGATCATACATGCTAAGACACAAGTTAAATAACGTAGTTAATCTAAACAGGAAAACATGACAATTATGCAGGAAATGTGCTCATGGTTAGACAAAACAGAAACAGAGATAACCACGACAGAATCGTGCAGCAAAATGTTATGGTTTCATGTTTGAAAAACAGCAAACAGGTTCATGCTTGACTACACAAAAAGACACTTTGTAATTTAAACAAAACACACAGTTAAGACTCAAATGAAACAACCTAAACATTCAACAGAAAAAACAACAAGACACTGAAACAGAACAAGACAGCACAGAAGATTAACAACAAACAACGTCCTAGTTAGCCAAACAATTATCACGATAGTTATGCATGAGAAATAATCTTAATAATCCAACAGAATCGTATCACGATTCAACTTGCAAACTCTCAGAACAAACTGAAACACAAAACAGTTTAACACAAAACAACACAACGAAACAACCTGGTTAGCTAAACAAAACTTCACGATGATTTGGATGAATAATATCCTTCATGATTAGTCAAATAACATCACTATTTTAAAACATGCAGACATTGTCCTTTAGAAAACAATAAACAGACAAAACAAGAAACAGAAAAAACAGAGAAAAACAAGAACCAAGCATTTTGGATCTGCTACTAAATGATACGATTGGACCTTTAAATTATGCTTAAAATAAACTACTAGCAAGGGTCGGTATTCTTCGGTGAAGTCGAAGGGATACCCCAATAACAGGCAGAATAATTTCATTAAATAGGTGCAAAAACATATGAATTTTA
Organism: Begonia peltatifolia; assembly: GCA_022433055.1. NCBI lineage: Eukaryota > Viridiplantae > Streptophyta > Magnoliopsida > Cucurbitales > Begoniaceae > Begonia > Begonia peltatifolia. The sequence goes on from CM039522.1 coordinate 6,145,950, forward strand.
CGTGCGGAAGCTTACGAGTGTTATAGATGAAACCTAGAGGTGGGTGATGTTCAGACAATATCGAAAATGCACAAGGAATGAACGTCTAGTGCTGGTCTGAGAGGCAACCCGAGTACCTCCGAAAGACTCCTTCTACGACGAAGGTGTGCACGCAACAAGAGGACCAGGGAAACCAACATTCTCTGTGTTCCACCGTGCAGGAACTACTTCCAGGAAGGCTGTTAAGACGATCTCCAAGCCCCAGAACTTGGAGACGTTGAGTGGGACTCGCTCGGATATTACCCATCGAGGAGGAACCCACGATGAACCGAAAGTTTCGGCCAAAGTTGAAAAAAAACTTCAATTTAAATTTCAATTAATCCAAGGACCCCTTACAAAGCTTCGGAGTTGCGTTTAAATAACAAAGATAATCGGAGAAGGAAAACTAGAAAAGGAAAACTAAAATCTATTTGTTGGTGAGAATAGTCGATGGAGCGTCGATGCTCTTGGCCACGTAAGCATGCACTGCTGTTCGCAGGCGTACGCCGTCTTCGGCGATGATTCCGTGCAATCCTTGGTGTGTTGCTGCTGGCGAGCGCCTAACGATGTAGTGCGCCTCGGTTGTTATCGTGCTACTACTTGCGCACCTGGTGATGTTTCTGTGCCCGCTGCTGATGTTTTTGTGCGCGTCTGCTGCTGGCCACGTCTTCCTTGTGCGTGCGTCAAGCTGATTATGGGTGCTTGGCCATTTCCTCCATTTGCGTGACAATGTTGCTACTGGCTTCCTTTTCGCGTGGCAGATGCTTGACTGAATGTCCCTTCCTTGCACGCCTCTCCTTCAAGTCATGCGACGATGCTTCTAATCCATGCTTTAAGATGACGTTTACCTGCAAAGTTGACAAACCAGTTAGATGAAAAAGCGGTTAATTTATGTCCCTTGGTTTGTGATAGTTCGATCGAAGCCTGTGGCGTATCGCCGTTCTAGGGTCTCCAACCTCAATCTCTATTCTCAACATAGTCTAAGAACAGGGAGTCGTTCTGTGGGCGGGAACTTCCCTTCTCACCCCACGTACAACGCATGTGGAACGGGGGTCTCCACCCTGTTCTACGTGGTCCAATGCCACGTCAGCGATGGACAAAACGGCCTCCCGCTCTATTCATAAACAGTGATCGGAGATTGATCGGTCACCCGACAGGGTTTAATTTGTTAGATTTTCATAATTTAAGTTTTTATTGTTAAGGTTTATAATTTAGAATTTATTTTTAAAAAATCTCATCGTTTTGGGTTTAATTTGGGTTTTACCCTAGAATAAAACATGCATAAATAATAAAAGAATTTTCTTGAATTTTATAAATCATATCAATAAAAATTTTATTTTAGTATATTAGAATATTTTTTTTTTCGAGGTACAGCAAAAACTGATAAAAAAAACATGGTATCTATTGGACCTTAGAGATAGAAAATACCCAAGTATAATAATACAAACTGGGCAACTGAAGCTGGATATGAAACACTCAGACCTGTTCTGTTTAATTTTCGCAAAACTACAAAGTATTCGAAAATGCTTTGGTACAAATCTTGCGTTGATGAAAGAAGCATCACATGTCCCTCTCAAATGGCTTTCAGATGAGGGATAGATCGCTGAATTTAACCGACTTTTTAACGATAAGGACATTTTCACTCACAGCAAAAGGTCCATATCTACTTTGTTAAAAAAAGTTTGAAGCGTTAGTCATAAGTGACCCATAATAAAATCATGGGTTTAAGTCACACTTTAATGTCATTTTATCAATATGGTGTTTCTAATTTTAAGGAACGAGTCAACTTACAAATATTTCATTTGGTGAAAATGCGTATTCGTTCAAACCAGTCAGCATTGAGATTCTGGGTTTCAATCTCATAATTAATAAAAATTACATAAAATGCTCGGGTTTCAGACCGTCGAATGCAGAAGAGAAAAGTATTCAAACCAACTTTTTATGTCCACTCCCATTCCACGCCGCTTCGCCGATTTCTACTGCCTAGCTCCCCAATCTGATTGCGTAGACTGGCCTTAATGGCTAAACTGTTGGGCTTTTGACCAAAAATGAAAAGATTAAAGCAGAACTAAACTAACTTTGACAACGCCTTGTCAATCTATGAAGCTAGGTTTTAGAGCAAGTGCGAAATCAGATAAAGTTTTAGCCAAGGAAAGCAATCTATGAAGCTAGAGTCCCAGTGCAAAGGGGATGCAGAGGTGATCAGATCGATTCTAGTCTCTATATTCCAATAGAGAATTCATTACTCCAATTTAAGAAGCAACTAAACCAACCATATACTAAGATAAATTTGAAAGTGGTTACGATTTTGTAAAAAAATTTAAAAAATAGAGAACGAGATCGGCCCCTCGTTCTTGGCTTACGTCAGAGAGTGAGGGGTCGTTCTCCGAAACCAACCTCAATATATTTATATTTTAATAATAATTTTGTTTACAAAAATATTTTAGTGAATTTGATAATTACCATCTCTATATTCTGATCGATAATTGATCAGTTCAATTCAAGAAGCAACTAAACCAACCATGTACTAAGATAAATATGAATTATGCCCTTGTTTGACCCATTTAATTTAATAAACAAGGAAATGATCGGGCTGATTAAAAACCAAATCATCATCGGAAATTTGAAGTAGTTCCAATTCAATCAGTTCAAGCATACCTCTCTCCTTACCAAAAGAGTTAAATGAATAATGTCATTTACTACCTGATTACATCACTGATCCATCGTGTCAAAATTAACGGTACTTCAAAATAGTGATGTAATGATGGCGATTGATGATATCAGTGGACTGAATTATTGGACTACAAACAATGATATGGTCTACCCATATTATTAGGTACGCTAAAGCCTCACGTGATTCAGATGTTCAAAATTTTGCACAAGCTCGGCCTCTGCTATTTATTGTACTAAATTAGATATAAGGGGTCAGAACCCATATTGTTTATGTTAAAATAGTAAGGCTAAGTTGGATTGATCCGCCCATAATAATAGCGTCAAATTTGGTAAAGCTTGCTGACCAAATTCTCTGTTTATCGAACTAATTAGTTGTTGGTAGGCGTGGAAGTATTGACAAATAAAAATAGGAGCCTTCAATGAAACCAATTGAAATCTGGCAATTAATGGCAATTACTCTTTGTAATCGGATAAATAGACTCTGATCAAAGATTAGTTTGAAACGCCAATATCCATTGAAGGGACACACCAAACCAACTGAAGATGAAAACCCAGCTGCCTACTTGGCCGTTCAGTTCAAAGCATCTGCTATTCTTTGAAGAGACTGTTTATTATAATAAATTGAACTTGGACCGTCGGCTGTTCTCTGAATCTGGAGCAACCTGCACATCACCTTCTCTTCCCCCACTTGTCAAATCCTCCAAGTCCACGATACTTGCGTTTTAAATATTTTTCTTTTCTTTTATTTTTCTTTTATATATTTAAATTCACTCGCCTTAAACATGATCTTTGTTTTTAACTACTTCTAGATTAATCTCAGTATAATTAAGCAAACACAACGCCTAAATTAAATAATTAACATGTATCACCTGTCGGAGCATTTAATGATCTTTGATGGTCAAAGTTTTTTCATAATTATTACCCTTTAAACTTGCCATACATTCAAAAGAACTCCACGTAAATTCACGAATATTTTAAACTTCATTCACATTGTGGTTAGGTCAAAGTCACGTCATTAACTTTGTATTCATACTAGCCTAGTAAATAAAATAAAAGAGTACCTATCATGTATGGGTTCCAAAGGTTTGATTTTTCTTTTTTTCAAATCAGCGTGTGAGACTGTGAGTCCTGCACGTAATAAGTCATAGAAAAAAATAAAATTAAAAATTCAGATTCACCCTAGTTGACTAAAAGAGAAAAGATTCTAGGTTAGATTATGAATGTGTGGAGAGATTAGGAACGTGGTAAAAATTAGAGAGGGATAAAAAAGGTATGACAAAGCAGCAAACACCTGCTAAAGATTAAGGAAAACCGTCAAAAGTCACCAATGACATAGAGGACTTTGGAGAGAATGAGAATCACCAAAATCTATAATCCACGCGAGGAAGAAGCAAGTGATTCTGTTGAGACAGACACAATATGTGGTAGATCTTTAGTCATCGTGAATTATGAAAATTACAAAAATAAAAAATAAACCCGCAACAAAAAGATCAAGCCAAAGGTATCGCATTTGATCCAACGAACACCTCATTTCAATTGTGCAAATATCTCAATATCCAAATTTCAATAAAAATATTCCTCTCGAATACCCCAATTTCAATTATCAAAACTGCTCCCAATATTGACCTTCATATTCCTAATATTTGTCTTTGTACTATTGAATAACTTTAAAAAAAAAAAAAAAAAAAACCAAAAGCAAAGCCTCCAAATTTGATAATAAATTTAAGATAATTATTAAAATAATCCCGAAATAATGAAGTACTTTCAATTGTCGTCTTAAATTTTTTATTTCGTCCACCGCATCTTAGTTTGAAGCGATAGCATTAAACACCTTCTTTGATGTTAGTTAGAATTCAGTTGACTTCGTTAACACATTTCTCTCTCTGAAATAGTTCCTTCTGTTTTTGGGTTTAACTGGGAAAGGTTAAGTTTTCTTTGTTTTTCAATCTGTAAGCTTATAAACCGTCAAAAACCATAGAGGCCCATTTTCTGCTATTTCACGTGTGTTTTGAAGTTTCTCTCAGGTATAGTTTAACGGTTTGGCTTGTTTATCTTCAATTTATTTATTATTCCTTTCCATTATTTTTCTATTTTATTTTGTAGTGTTTTGAATGTTGTCCCTTGAGTAAGAATTTCAAATTTGATTGGAACATGTGGGAAGTTTCACTTGGAACAGCAAATATCAAATGAAAATCTTATCTCTCTTACTCAGAGCATAGTTAATGTTGGCAATAATGTGGCCAACAAATAACTATTATTAATATTTTTGTGGTTGAAATTAATAAATAATTTTTATATTTACATTATTTTATATATTTTATAAATTCAAAAAAAATCATTGATTATTTATGTAATTTTTAATTTACATATATATTTATATATGTGAGATTAAATTTAAAAAAAAATAATCAAATTAGTTAATCATTTATATTTGAAGTATAGTATCTTTAAAATTAATAAAGTCATAAATACAATTCAATTCGTTGAGAACGTATAGTCATATCCCGACTATATATATAGTGACATAAAGTGATTGTATTTTATATAATATGATTATATAGAATTGGACTAGATGAAATTATATTGTTCTTATAATATCTTTTAAATGAAAAACAATTAATTTTATCATAATGATGAAAGAATACATATTAATTTTATCATAATTATATTGTTCTTATATGTACGATATTAATTCATTATATTTAGTAGACTCCTACTTCATTTTAATTTATTATTTGATTTACTTGGTAAAATTTTGTACAAGTTACATTACATAAACCTTGTATTTTGGGAATAAATTAAATGAGTAGCTGAAAATGCTAACATTGATACAATAAAATCTATAATACAAGATTTTCTTGTTTGTTAGTTCAGAGATTAAATAATCAGTGCGTAAATTAATAAATATTATTAATTAATTATTCAATTAATAACTAACGGTAATCAAAGATAAAGATGTAATATGATAGGTTAACAAATTTTATATCTAGCTCAATTACGAATCTTAATAGAAGATTAATACATATGTAATGACTATACCAATGAACATTATTTTGAATAAATAGACTCTATAGTTTTAAGATTGCAACTCTAGATATTTAGGGCAATTACTTTATAGTTAATAATTATATTATTTAATATAAATAGTTTATATTAATTAACAAATATTATTGTAGCGTAGGACTACATGTCCATCAGTTCCTCTGTCATTTATAACACTATATTTTCATGTTACAAGAATAAATATATAAATGATTAATTATGATTAATCATTTATAGACACTCAAATAAATACGATTCAAAATATATAAATAAAATATCTTATTAGATGACATTGTTTTAAGAGATTTGAATTAAATTTGAAAAATCTCATCAGATGAGATTTGATTTTCAAATTTAAATTAAAGTTAGTTATTTAACAAACTATCAAACAGATTTTTGAAATTTGAATAAAAGTATATCTGAAAAGTCTAATCATATTAGATTTGATCTACAATTGACTTATAGTTTGTTGATTATTTAAAGTAGATCTAAATAATCTCATAAAATGAAATTATGTTGAAAAGTTGTTTTCATAAATATATTATAAAAACTGTTTTTAAATTATATGATTACTCAATAAATTTAATTTATTAAATAAATCAACTCAAATTATATTTGATTAGATAAAATTTATTTTTTTTAAATAAATTTTTATTAAATTAAATCTGAAATATTAATTTCAAAATAGATCTATATAATTGTTAAATATGACTTGACAAAGAAAAAAAAAAGAATGAAAGAAAAATAAGACAGAGAGATCTAATCCCTAGAGAAAAAGGTGAGACATTTCTAGACTCGGTTTTAGAAAAATATTTTCTAAGATGGCAGAGATACGTTTCATGTGTTGAAAACACGTCTCTTCATAAATATAAGAGTGTTGTTCTCGTAAGTTGGATACTCACACATTAGGGAATTTAAATGAAAAAGTTTTCAAAGAAAACTCGACGGTTTCAAAGTTTTCGGTAAACACTCGATCCTGAGTTATACTGTTAAAATCAGACGGGAGTACTGAGTAAAAGTGTTTCTCAAAGAGTTATTTTCTTTATTCTACTATAATTTAAATTTAATATTTTTTTTTAATATAAATTGTTTACATTTTGAAAGAATACATATTTTTCAAACATATTTTCTTTTAAACTAACTATTTAATTGATAGTTATTTGTGATTTTAAAATAGTTTTAAAATTACGAGGGTAATTTATGTCACTATTATTATAAATAATAGTGAATTTCATTGTGCATAGACACCATTAAAGCCAACTGTCACTTCCAAAGTGAAGATATCAAATCTTAGATAATTCACCATGCAACAATTAAGCTATATTTCTGGGTGCCTAAAGGTCCATGTAGTAACGAATAGCCTCTCTTCCAAGCTTTTTTGACCTTCTTATAGAACTCCTTCCTCTACACTAACAACATGAGATCTTTCGGAATATAATCTTTGATCTCGGTATCAATTACGAGCTTGTCAAACGTTGTCAAACGATCTAAGTTTGAAGGAATCCATAAATTGGAAAGACTATACATGTTCTGACAATTGACGATGAAGATCCTTGAGTCTTGATTGCTTCCTCCGTTGTTGCTCCAAAGGAAATATCCATATTTAATCAATCTACCATTACATTGATTCAGAGAGCTACTAGACATTAATGAAATTTTAATGAACATTAACACCAAGGTGTCTAATGCTAACACATCAAGTTATGAAATATTAATTGACGAAATTAAAAATTTAAGGTTTTAATTTAAAATAACTCCTTGCTTTAGAATCTATTTTGATAATTATCCATAAAATTATAATGATTCAAAATATATAATGGCTCAAATGCCTCTTCCTTCACCTAAAGCAAAATTTTTTTTTCATGGTGAGATGTATTCACTCCGTCTAAAGAAACCTTTAGTTCTCGAGGGAAGACAATGACACGATTCCACCTCGAATGAGTCGTGTTTCACCCATAAACGAAACAGCAAAAATAAATATAAACAGAAAACCGAATGCTGTTCGATGAGCAACCTTTTAGGCTCTCGGCATAACGATCTTCCAAAGGAAGACGACAACAAACGGGACCGGTTTCTGGCCACTCCTTTTGTGTATCCTTCTCTGGAAAGAAAGGGAGGACAAGTGGAACAACGACTATTCAAGCAACCTCGGACTTGAAAGCTCAAGGAGATGCACTCCTTCTCGGTTCTTGACCGAACCGAGCCTTACCGTTCACCAGGCTTCAAGCTACTTTAGCTGAACACAAAGGGGCTATTTCTCATATATTCAACAACCTTTACACACATCAATAGCCATATATTTATAAACCTAGGGTGGCTGAAGGTTGGAATGGGCTTGGGATTCGAAATAGGCCACATGGTTGGCCATTCTTGGTCCACTTGCACACCAGATCACCTTCAAGCTTTGACCCATTTGTTGCATCAGTGGGCTGCTAAACTCCGGCCCAATTGTTACTTCTAACCACCATCTAACTTAACATACATCTAATCCTAATGTCTAAAGATGCAATTATAAAACATTACAGGAAAGCGAATGTTTGCCAACAAAAATATAAGGCGAATGTTTGCCGAATAAAATTCAATTACAAATTAATTCCGAGGGAGACAAATCCCTTCTTCATGTGTTTCCATCTTTACCTCCCACGATAGCAAGTGCAAGGGTTGATCGTTATCCTTTGTGCTCGGGTCTCATTCCAAATCCGCAAATAGGCATTCGACACCTGTAATTCCTGCAAAAGAAGTGAACTTGTTAGTGAACAGGTTGGATAAAGCTCGTATCTTGGTTTGTGATTGAGTGATGGCCATCTGGGGCACATCAGACAAGCCATTGACCTTGAAGGACCTGTATGACAATGGTTGTTCTAACTGTTAAACATTACTCTATTGAGACTTCGAAGGAACCACAAAAATTTTTTAAAACAAAAATCTTCCCGAACAATTTTGCTATGATACCATGTTAGAAACTTTATAAATTAATTTAATACAAGATGAAAGCTAGTATTTTTTTTTTCATAAAAGGACAACAGAAACAAGAAGATATAGTGTCAAACCTAATTGCATGAGTAAAAGACTATTTAAATCCTCATTGTATGGAGACAACGATCTTCAAATGTCGAAATTTATGTTAATCTTCTATGAAACTATGTTTTTGCTGCCTTTGATCAATTAAATTGTTTCTCTATTATTGTGATCCGTTTTTTATTGACAACATAACTTAATCTATTTAGTCAGTGAAGATTAGTTTTTCAAAGAAATTTTGTTTCTCTTTTATTCTCAAAATAAGCTTAAAGATGAACTTGTTGTTAGGAATAACGTACCCAACAAGCAAATGTTATGAACATTTTTTTACTGTAATTAATAAATAATTTTTATGATTAATTTTTATGTTTACATTATTTGATTTGTTTTATAAATTCAAAGAAAAATCATTGATTATTTGTATAATTTTAAATTTACATATATATTCATATATGTGAGATTAAATTTAAAAAGAAAAAATCACATTAGTCTGTGACTTATATTTGAAGTATAAGATCTTCAAATTAATAAATTTATAAATATAGTTTACTTCATTGAGAATATATAGTCATATCCCGATTGTATATGTAGTGAAATAAAATCATTGTATTTTATATAATATGATTATATAGAACTGGGTCAGATGAAATTATATTGTTCTTATAATATCCGTTAAATAAATAACAATTAATTTTATCATAATGATGATCATATATGTATGATCTTAATTCATTGTATTTAGTAGACTCTTATTTTATTTTAATTAATTCTTTGATTTGCTGGATAAAGTTTTGTATAAGTTACATTACATAAACTTTATATTTTGATAATAAATTAAATGAGTAGATGAGAATGCTAACATTGATATAATGAAATTAATAATACAATATTATCTTGTTTGTTAACTCAGAGATTGAATAATTAGCGCGCAATTCATAAATATTATGAATTAATTATTCAATTAAGAACTAATATTAGTCAAGGATAAAGATATAATATGAAAAGTTAACGGATCTTATATTTAGTTCTATTACGAATTTTAACTGAAAAATTTGATTGGAATAATCCTATGCCTTTTCGCTCCATAATCAAAGGCTTTTTCACGTTACATTTAATGTTCTTTATTTATTTTTATAACTTAGGTGGTATATCTACTTAATCTACTGACCGCCTAACAAAAATCTGAGACTCCTTGATAATATACATTTAATTGTCTAATTCTTTCCAATACCAATGAAAACTTTACAGCTACGCGACACTAAATCAAATGAGCCAATTTTGATGGGTAAATAATAAGAATTGAAAGACAACCGCGTTTCAGCCTAGAGAAACAGTCAGAATTGGAAGCGAGACTATTTACTATTTTAAGAAAGAATTGAACAATTGAATTGCTTGCTATTTTCAAATTGATATTTGAATATGTGAATACTGGACCCTACTCTAAAAGGAGTCAAGAGACTTGGCAAAAGAAGGTAAGGAAGAAGGTACGATGGGCGCGCAAGTGTAGCATATAATAGATGCAGGCATTTGTCAGACCTGGTATTGCCACCACCGACGTCGGCGTAAAATGTTTAAAAGTCGTAAATAATTTGCATGAGTAAGAAGTAGGTGCAACTCTACACAGTTGAATTATATACTTCTCATAAAATTAATTAATTTAAAATATAACAGGACGAATGTTTATGTTTCGAAAAATAAATATTATTTTAATATGCAGAGGTTCCTTAACAATGATAAGGTGAACCTTAGGATCGTAAATATACCTATTTTATATGACCAAAATGGTAGTTCCCTATAATTTATAAAAGAGTTTTTTTTTTTAAAATCAATTATTTAAAAAAATAATGTTAAGTTTACTTTCTTTTATTTTTATTCTCTGATCTTACTTCTTAATATTACAGATATTAATTAATATAATTGATGATTTATTTTAATTATTAATAATTTATTATGTTGATTGCACCAATTAATATTGATCACGTCAAAGTGTTAGAATTAAAAAGAAATAATAAAAATATAAAACCTTGATATAAAGAAAAATTGGAACCACACATCTAATACCAGTTAAACTAACACTTTTTTCATAGAGTGATGTTCCAACTCTGACTTAACAAAAGTATTGAGCTTTCAAAGTTGCATATTTAAAAATACATAAACAAAAATTGATATTCATTAGTCATCTTGTTCACGTTACTTGTGAATGTAACATTCACGTTACAAACATTAATACATCTTTTGTCACTAATTGAGAATACTTCATTCAACTTGGTCACCAAATTTATCACTATTTCTTTGCAAATGCCAACTTTTTCTTCCACCAAATCAAGCTTTTCATATACACTCGGCCAAAAGACTACAAAGATCTTATTCATAGGAATCATCATGTCAATTGATCGACACGAAAGTGTGTGGATTGATTGACCGACCATCACGTACATTCAAGTTCGATTTACTACTGTAAAAACGATTAAATTTCAGATCACCCGCTTAGATTAAAATCATTTCAAGAATTGTTAAAAATATGACAACTCACCATAAAGACAAGATTCATGAATCAATAATTTAGTGGTTTCCATATTTAAAACTACTGATGACTTCATCGTGATGGCTGACCAGGAAACTGATTAGAGGCAGAATGAAAAAATCTTAAGAAATGGTATTTTCTTTTGAGTAATAAAGAATAAGTCTACTTGATGCATTCACTGGCCACGGTGTACACGTTCATGAAAGGGAAAAGCTATTTCAGACGCAGAATAGGAAACTCCATGATGTCTGCGCATAATATTCTCGCCTATCACGTGCTCTAATTTCTGCCATGGAAATCTCCTAAATTCTAACTCGCCCTCCAATTATTATAAGAGCCCTTAAGTTCCTATATAAACTCAAATTCAAGTCCGAAGCAAACAGTTTGGTGCGACCTTTGTTTCTTTCTTCCCCACAAAGCAAAGAAAAGCATAACTCTGTTTGTGACTACAGAAGTTTTGAAGAGATCTCACGGTTGGGGATGCTTCTGCCGATGGAGTGGGTTCGAGGAGAAGAACTTGGCCATGGCAGCTTTGCAACCATCCATCTTGCGATACCCAGCAGGACCTGTGATCGAATTCCTTCTTTTATGGCAGTAAAATCGTCGGACGCCATTGGAAATGCCGGCTTTGAGTCGCTTAGGAACGAGAAAGAGGCGCTTGATTGTCTTTCAGACTGCTCGCAAATCATAGACTGTTATGGAGATTGTTACAGCGTCAAAAATGGAGGGCGGTTTTATAATCTGCTTTTGGAGTATGCAAGTGGCGGCAGTATAACAGATAAGCTCAAGAAGAGTGGCGGCCGGATTGTGGAATCTGAAATTCGCCGATACTCTAGAACGATACTTGAAGGGCTTTCTTACATTCACTCAAAAGGGTTCGTTCACTGCGATTTAAAACTCGAAAACATTCTTCTTTTTGACAACGGCAACGCGAAGATTGCTGATTTTGGACTGGCAAAAAGGGCCGGAGAAAGTCTTGCAAAAACAGAGCATCGGTTTCAATGGAGAGGAACTCCAATTTACATGGCGCCGGAATCTGTTAACCAAAACGAGTACGAGCCACCATGTGATATTTGGGCTCTTGGTTGTGCAGTGGCGGAGATGGCCACAGGAAAACCCGCGTGGAATTTCCCGCCGGACATAAACATTTATGCTCTGTTTTTACACATCGGTCTCAGCGAGGAATTGCCGGTACTTCCAGAAAATTTTTCGCCAGATGGACACGATTTTCTAAAGAAATGTTTTGTGAAGGATCCCAAGAAGAGGTGGACGGCTGAGATGCTTTTAAATCATCCTTTTGTGGCCACCGCTGGAAACAACAGCCCCGATGAGCAGTCGCTGTCGCCGAGATGCCCTCTGGAATACGGGGAGTGGTCCTCCTTACAGTCGTCAGTGAGTACCAGCTCTCTTTATAACAGTTCGCCTGAATCTTCAGCAGAATCCGGCGAACCATTTAAGGGGGAATTGTTTTCGTGCTTTAGTTCGTCGACTTTGTCCTGCCTATCTCCACCGGCGGATCGTTTCCATCGTCTGGTGACTAACAGTCCACCTGATTGGGCCGTTTCTGACAGTTGGATGATCGTCAGATGATATTCGCGTTGATTCAGGGTAGCTAGATCAAGAAATTTTAGAAAATCTTGAACGGTCAAGATCGAGTTGTTTTATTACTGACGCTGATTTATGTTCAACCAAATAGACCTGCAGTCAAACAACGGTCCTGATTCAGTTTTTCTCATTACAAATTACAAATGTTCATAATCAATTAACCTATAAATATTCCAATTTCAACGGTCTCAATTGGCCAACCGTACATAGCAAACTTTCGTGGATTCTGGTCTAAGATAAATTCTTTAAGATCATTTACACCTCTCAATTTTCTTTAATAAGAATTTTGTTTATTGAGTTTAAATATTTGGTATCAAAATCCAATACTAATAAGCAAAAAAAACTTTAATGAATATTAAAAATAATATTACGTTTATTTTATTATATTAAATTATTAATTTATCAAATAATTATGGATACATTAATTTACACATTTTAAATATTTTAAAAAAATAAACGTTAAAATTATAAACTTCCGACATAATTTGTGGGCCAAGAGGTGCATGTACCAGAAGAAAATAGAAAATACATTGAACGTTGACCAGCGTTGATTTAACTGTAGCCGCCGAGGTGAAAGCAGATGAATGGATAAACAGTGTGTGAAAGCAGATGAATGGATAAACAGTGTGAGGAAAGAATGGTATAGCTTTAATTTATATTTAAAGCAGGAAGATTAAACGCGTGGATAAAAAGATATACAGTTCAGGAAATTCAAAGTTGATTGAACAGTTAGCATAATCCAAGAAGAATCATGGAAAATTCACGCTAAACAACAATTTCTGAAGCACACCAAAAAGGAACAACAACACTTTAAAATCATGGTAAGTCTGAGCAGCAAATTCATTCTCTTCTACTAAACTATAATTTAAATCTTCTCCAAAAAACACGTTCACAACAGTCGAGCTCATTAACAATTTCAACATTAAGCTAATATTTTGGATAAAATCTAAAAAAGTGTCATGTACAAACTGACCCAATAACTATGAGTGAATATAAATCAACCCTTAAAATACTTTTAAGAGAACAAGTCAACCCTTGTCATCGTTGTCACGACCAAAAAAATATTTTTAACAGAACAAGTCAACCCTTGTCATCATTGTTACAACCAAAATGTGGGCCTAACAGAACGCCGAGTCTAGTGAGCCGATATTCGGAGAAGATCTGAACACTCAATTCAAGTCTTGGTTCGTAACGAAAAACTTAAACATTTAATTAAAAGCCATATCAATACAATAACTACAGATATAATAATGTGATAAATGAAATAACAGTTCAATAAAATTTAAAAGTTCATATCCAAAACTAATAAACTAATACAAGTCAACCATAGTGAAGTGATCACCAAAAATTTAACTAAATACTCAAATGTAGAAAGAAATAAGTAAAACTAACAGCTCTCGATCTCCTGCCACTAACTGTTTTTGTTATTTCTTAGAAAGGAGGGGGATCATTGGGGTGAGTGATTAACTGAGTAGGAATATTATATTAAATGTATGTAAAACTTCTTTTATCTTTTACTTCAAAACATGATAAGATAACAAAATGGTTTTCAAGATATCGTTATGTTGAAAACCTATTTTCACCATTTAAGAAAAACAGACTCCACGGGCCAACGATGAGTCATGTAATATTTATGTTCCATACATAGACGACTATATGAAAATAGGTCAACATCGTATATTTCACTAAAAAATCATGTCAGTGAAAAAGAAGTATCAGATACTCAAGGATCCCTTTGGCACGTAAACATAGAAAGACGATGACCGAAGTTCAGCAACACCTCATGAGCCAGAAAGAAGAGTCAAGCAATGTGCAATTCTAAGATCAAGCTTTGTCACCAGAGTTGTCAGTGAACAATGGTCATCTACGAAGTAACTCGTATGAACGATAATAAAAAATAATAATACCCTGATAAGGTTTAGGAATTCGAAATCCAAAGATCGCGTTATCACCGCCATATTACCCATTTTATAACGTGCATATAAGACAATCTTCACGTAACAGAAACTGTACTGGGATGTCCTCTTCACTTTGACACCGATACCATCCAAAGTATCATGAGAACCCATCCTCTATCACCATAATAATAAAACCATGCATTAACGATAAACATGTAAATTGTACATATATATACACATAAAAAACTAAAGTGCCAGCAACCAAACCCCGTTAAGTTTTCAGCTGATAGCTAACCAAAATAAGGTTTTCTTAAAAACCATGCAATGTAGTGTAAATAATATAAAACCCATACTTTTACGCCGAGCGCTCCTTTTTCCAATTGCAGGTGTAACTTCAACAACTGTCTCGAAGTCCTTAAAGTCGTCTGATCATAATATAAAATTAAAGTTAAGATTATCGAACTTAACATTAAGGAAAAACACTAGTATTGATCCTAAACCGAAACTATGAACTAAATCCTTAACCTTATAAACGGTCACAAACTTCTTGCCTCAACGACATAACTTCCTTTAAAAATAAACTGTGCGGTCGACATTTTATGATGGACCGGTCGACCCTTATAAGTGGGGGTCGACCACAGGTTAGCAGTTAAAACAATCGGGTTGACCACAATAGACACTTCTTTTAAACGGTCGACACTTAACGCTCTCAGGTTTAATCATCAAATGACCTAGCGGTAGATACTTCTTCCACAAGTGTCGACACCTCAAGCATTTGTGTTTCAATCTATTTACCCTAGCGGTCGACATTTCCCTTGAAGTGTCGACTCTTATAGCTCTCTGTTCGCAGTGGAAAGCTTGAAGTGTCGATTAATCATCCACGGTTATCGACACTAAGGCAATTTCCAATGACAAGAAATTGTGGAAATTACTGCCCTTTGCTCATTTTTGCTTCCAAACAATGACAACACCTGCACACACTCTTGATACACTAATATAGATAGAAAGATTGAATGGAATCGAGTTCCATTATTTGAATCTATCACCAACCTAAAACTCTAAGCTTCAAGCACAAACATGGAGGTCGAAAACTTACCCTAATTCAAAATTCTTTTACAAAAGTTGGTGCACGAAGCCACAGAATAATTTCTTAACCACCGAGCACGACGAAATGTACAAAGGAGAATTGTCTTTCTCTCCCTCTCTTTGGTGGCTTCAAGCAAAAAAAGAATAAGGTTTCTCTAATTCTATTCATTATTCACCCCATTATCGATAAACAGGTCTTGAAAAAAGTACGATATGGTTGAATGGGAGTGAAAAAAATGTTACCTCGCATTTATTGAAAATGTAAGGTTGATTCAAATAATATATTTTGGTTAATGTATGTTTTTAATATGATTTTGATTAAAGTTAATGTATTTGTGAAGAATCATCTAGAGAGTTGAGATTCATGTATGTGTAGGTACATTAGTTCATATACTTAAGTGATTCATTAAGTGTTAGTACATGTATTAGATTAAATAGGAGGTTCATGTATGTTTTATACATGTACCAAATTATCCTATCAATAGGATATGAGTCTAGGCATTTGAAATCAAGTAATAGCCAAAACATTTGTATGAAGGCCTTGCTCAACTTGGAAGACGTGTGAGAGATTGTCGATAGAGGCTATAAAGAGCCTCGTGATGATTCCGCCATGGCTTCTAACCAAAGCGAGACTTTCCAAAGAATCTGTAAGAGAGATGAACAAGCTCTTATCCTTATTCATCAATGTTTGGATGAAGCCATGTTCGAGAGAGTATCAAATGCGACCACTGCCAAGCAAACATAAGAGATTCTACAAAATTCTTATCAATGAGTTGATAAGGTTAAGAAGATCATCTTCAAATCTTACAAGGAGAATTTGAAGCATTGCGAATGCGAGAATTCGAGTGCATAGCAAATTTTTTTTGACGGTTTGTGCAATCATAGACCAAATGAAGAGATATGAAGAAAGAATGTAAGATGTTCGTGTCAATGAAAAAGTTATTTGCTCGTTGCATTGAAAGTTTGATTATGTGGTTGTAACTATCGAGGAGTGTAAGGATTTGGCTACCTTGACAGTTGATCAACTCATGAGTTATTTACAAGCTCATAAAGATAAAATCAACAAGAAAAAGGAGGAGTCAATCAAGTAAGTGTTGACCATTAAGCACTCGGTGTATGAAAAAGAGAATGAACGTGGGAGAAGCAAATGAGAAATATGACACAAACGAGGATATGTGGACAAGGTAAAGGAAGAGGTTGAGGATGACAAAATCTAGACAAAGAAGAAAAGAGCTATTTCGTGAAAGAGCACTGTAGAGGAAGCCACTCAAGACAAAATGATCAATCAAGTGTTCAATGCTACAATTGCCAAAAGCACGAACACCATGGTCACGATTGTTGGAGTCCTCAAAATGTCAAAAAAATGATCAATTATGCTTAAAACTACGAGGTGGAGGAAAATTTGTTTCTTGCATAAAAAAAGGAGAAAGAAGCAAGAGTAATATATAGTATCTTGACATCGCGGCAAGTAAACACAAGTGTGGCAAAAAGAGTAAATTTGTGGAGATCGATAACTTGGTGATCGGATGAGTCACGTTGGAGATAACTCAAAAGTTCAAATTGAAGAAAAATATATGACTTTAATTCGTAATAAAAATGGGGGTCATCAATTCATTAGCAATGTTTATTATGTTCCGAGTATGAAGAACAACTATTTAAGCTTGGGACAACTATTGGAGAAAAACTACCAAGTTTACATGAAAGATCGTGGTCTCATATTTTAAGATGATATAAGAAATGTGATCGCGAATGTACCGATGACGAAAAACAAAATCTTTTTGCTGGATATTCAAGCCGATGTTGCTCGATGTCTGAAGGCTTATGTGAAGGACACTTCATGACTTTGCCATTTGAGATTTGGTTATCTAAATTTTGGTGACTTGAAGTTATTGAGCTAGAAAAGGATGGTGAAAAATTTAGCTTCCATGAATCAACCTGACAAATTACGTGAAAGATGTCTTATCAACAAACAAATTCAAAAGAGTTTTCTGAAGGAGACAACATCAAGAGCAAGTAAAGCACTTCAACTTATCCATGCTGATGTATGCAGATCGATTAAGTCTCTATCGATTGGTAAAAATTGTTATTTTCTCCTATTCATGGATGATTTTAGCATAAAAACTTGAGTTTATATTTGGAAGGAGAAATTTCAAGTTTTTGGATTTTATAGAAAAAATTCAAAACATAGGTAGAAAGACAAAGGAAGTATATCATCAAAGCTTTGACATTAGATAGTGGAGGTGAATTTACTTCTAACGAGTTTAGTGAGTTTCGTGAAGCAAATGACATCTGACGATTCCTAACCGTTCTAAAATATCCTGAACAAAATTATGTTGTTAAAAGAAAGAATCGAACCATTGACGAGAAGTATGCTTAAAACCAAAAGGATGTCGAATGCCTGACGAGAAGTTTGTGGAACAAAATATCTCGAAGACTTCTCATAAGCAGTTGATTGTGCAATTTACCTGTCCAATAAATGTCTGACGAGAAGCTTGTGGAACAAAATATCTCAAGAAGAAGGGAGTGGAAGAAAACCAAGTGCTTCCCATTGGAGAATGTTTGGAAGCATCAGTTATGTGCATGTCCCAGATTAAGAGAGATTAAAGCTTGATGATAAAAGGACAAAGTACGTCTTCATCGGTTATGATAAACGCTCCAAAGGCTACAAGCTTTACGACCCAAGTCTTGGAAAGAAATTATTAGTAGAGATGTAAAGTTCGATGAAGACAAAAAGAGTTATGAGTTCTTTCATTTCTTTGATAAAGAGCAAAAAAATGAAGTTCAAAAGTTCGCTACATCTCCAAGATCACCGAAAATATTAGATACACCTTCATTTTTTTCAAGTGGAAGCTCAAGTGAAAGAGAACTCTGTATGAGAAGTCTTTGATATCTTTACGAGGTAACATAAAAGCTAAGTGAATATCTAACTCTTTTTTATCACTTTGTCGATTGTGGGCCCCTAGTATTTGAAGAAGCTATGAAATATAAAAAATGGCAAATTACCATGGATGAAGAGATTGCTTCAATTGAGAAAAACGAGACATGAGAGCGAGCAATCATTCCAGAAGTTCAGAAGCCCATTGGCATGAAGTGGGTCTTCAAAGAAAAGAAGAATGCAAAGGGAGAAGTGGAGAACTACAAAGCCATCTTAGTGGTGAAAGGATATAGTCAACATCTGATATGCCTCGGACGCCCATTACGCTATCTCAAACAAAGGCTCAAGTTTTACCTAATTTAATCACTAACAAACTTATTTCTTTTGCAAATGAAGGCATATTTGAAGGATTGGATTGAGAGCCTAATGATTAAGACAAAGCTCAACCTTTGCAGATCATAACTTCGGAAGAACAGACCATAGCCAATCAAGAGGGAATTTGTCTTCCCTTGTGTTCTGATACTTGCTTGCAAGCAAGCTATAGAACGTTGAGTAGGATTGTTGTTCTTTGGTCGGCTGAAAATCGAGAAAAGACAATGAACAAACAAGAAAATTACTCGGAATGAAATGAAAATTTAGGTGAAGTTAGTGTTGTTAGTGAGGTGTATGCTGGTGAAATACATGGTCCAGATTCGTTAGGATGAAAACTAGCAGGGCTGATTTTCGAGAATCGGTCGATGAGTGCTCGATGAAGCTTTCGGCTAAAATTTTCTTCCAAGGAAGAAAATTCTATTCAGGGACATGGTTTTGTGGCCACTTCCTACTGTTTTTCAATCTTGAAAGAAAGGAGAAAAAGATGGCTAGCAACTCTTTCAAGCTATCGAGCTACAAGGGAGGTTTTGGGGGCGCAACTCCTTGGTTAAGGTTCAACCTAGCTTACCTTGGTACTTTTGCTCCAAGCTTCTTCCGATGAAGAGAAACCCGTGGATGCTCCTTAGAAATCAACCAAAAAGTTTACAAACAGCAATAACTATGATTTATAGACCTATTGGTGGGTTAGCTAAGGTTTAGAGTGGGTTGGGCCAAAACTGGGCTTTCTTGCAATCCTATCTTCAAGTGCGCTAAACCCTTTAACCAAACAACCTCTAGCCTACCATTCATCTATCCCTAAATGCCTAATATACATGCATATAATAAATTTAGCAAAAAAAAAGGCCAACGTTTGCCGAATAAGTTTGAAAATAAAAGTTACAAAATATCAAGGCTCGGGAAGACAAATTCCCATATGAGCATTATGGTCGCCTCTCTTGATCTTCCAAATGATGAGATATTTTGGTTGGTTCACGTACATAGCTTTGATTTTTCACTTCAAGTCGTCCAAGGTGTCCTCAAAGCCTTTGCATGAATCGTCACCTACAAAAGATACAAATGTGTAAGAAGATAAGTTGGTTAAATTATGAGCTCGGGCTTGAGATCGTGTAATGGGCCCATGGGGCATATCACCTTGGTGATATGCCATGTTATGCTAAACAAAAGCACACGGAAGCTAAAAATTAAACAGAATTCGGTGTTCTTTGGTTAAGCCAAAGAACGCCACAAAAATAGTAAGAAAACAACATAAAAACAGAAGTGTGGATAAATAGAAAATGGCAAGAGAGAGAAAAGAATGATGTTACCAGTCGATGGGGAGGTGGGTGAGGAGTTTACCCATTGTAAATACCTCAGTGGACGTCGTTGGCTTGAAGGGGATCCTTGTTGGCCAGTAAACGTTCACAACGCTACATCGGAAAAACTCCTTCAAGGACAAAGAGAGCTCCAGCAATTGAACTAGACGCTTGCATTCACTGTATCTTCCACAAAAGAGGCTAACAGGTAATGGATGAAGGCCCGTGGTTGGTCCAAAGAAGGTGCAACAAAGTAGCTCGGCGCCTTTGGGGAAGAAGTCCCTCGTTACCGAGGAAAAATCACAGCTTAAGGGATGATTTTTTCATCCTTCTATTGCTATTTAATTCGATGAGGATTTGGAGAGAAGAGATGGCATTGAGAGTACCTCCAAGAACCAGAAGCTTGGCAGGACAATTTAGTTTGTCGGATGTTATGCACTGGCAAGGAAAATCACTGAAGACTCATGAAGAAAACACCCCACTTTTTTTGAAGACCTAACTTCAATATTTTCCAAATATTCAACCAAAATATCTAACCTTCATACAATAGCTTCCAAGAAGCTTAAATAGAGGAGGAGAAGTTTTAGTGGAAGAAAAGGAAGAAGAAAGGCCCAAAAGAGCGGTTAAAAAAAATTCTGCCCGTTGAAAATAACTGTTAGGCACTATTCACTCTCGCGCGAGCTCATTTGGTGTTGCAGGCCACTGATGCACAACCAAGTGATGCTCGTGCGCGCCTGCTGATGGTCTTCTGTGCACGCTGCTCTTCGGTTGCTGCTTTCCTGATCTCCTCATGCTGCTGCCTACTCACGCGTGCTAATGGTTGACAAATATGCGCGCCTTTGCTGTTGCGGCACACCATCTTCGATCAGCTTTCTTGTGTGTGCCAACCCTTTGCTGAAATGCCCCTGTTGCACACCTATCAATATCTTCAGGCACTCTTCAAGCCTTTGATCAATCCTAACCTTCCTAAAGACTATTACAAATATGGAAACTAAAAGAATACGAAGCTAATGTTTTGCCAACAACATTGACAACTAAAATGGCTAAAGTTTTCAATAAACAAGGTTTAATTAAAAATAAAGTTTTCTAAACATAGAAAATAACTAGGTTACAAGTTTGTCAAAGGAAAGACAAATTCGCTCTTTAAAAGTTCAATCCAAGATTAAAGATACTTGCAACACTAGCAAATTTATTAGAACAGAAAAAGCTCAACAAAGGATTTGGCCGAGGTTGATGATCGCCGATCTAGGGCACATCCCTTGGTCAAAATCGTGTAATAACTTTATGTATTTTTGTTGGTAAACTCTAGCCTTTTTGTAATTGGCAAACGTTACCCTTATAGTTGCATACATGCATTAGATTGAATGGTTAGAATTAGATTGTGTGGTTAGGATTAGATAGTGGCTTGGATTGGTTGTGCAAAAATAGCTCAAAAGCCCAACACATGTTCGGCCACACCAAGGAAGTACTAAAGGCACTAAAACCACGTCATATGATATTGCCACCTTATTCAAAACATGGAATGATGATTTGGTCACATGGAAGACTTCAAAGAGGCATGCCATAGAATGGTGACATGACAAGTAAGCTTCTTGTTCAGATTTTTCAACGTAAAAGGAGAGAACGTGCAAAGGGAAACATCACACTCCAAGGGAGGGACCACTTGTGCTTGGTCGATTCAAAAAGAGAGAAGGGGACCACTCCAACATGTGACTAAGCTTACTTGGCATCAGGAGAGGCACCAAGAAAGAGTTCCAAGGATTGATGACATGGCCTTATCAAGACATTTGCTAAAGACTTGAAGAGGAGATATCAGCCACTCATTTGATTTTTCATCATGGTTGCTCATGCTTTCCTTTCTAATGGCTCTTTGAGCCATTTTGAACACCAAACCCACAGCCACTTAGATTTATAAATGTATGATTATTAGTGTGTGTACAGGGTGGTTGATGAAATGAGAATAACTAATTTTTCTTTAAGGAAAACCTCAAGAAGCTGAAGCTTCCAAAGGTAAGTGTCTCGGTTACAATAGTTAAGGGTGTTAGAGCCTGCATTGCTCACAAGTCCAACGTTTACTTAGTGAGCCCTCATCTCATCTTTCTCTCCACTCTTTTTAGAGTGTTAACAAAGAAGAAATGGTCAAAACCATCCCCAAAGCTTGAACATCTTTCCTTAGAAAGAAGCTTAAAATCGAGAGTACTATTATGGTTAGTTCGGTAAGTTAAGGGTTGTTCATCTATAAGTTCCATTTCCTTGCTTATATTCTCCTTAATTTTCAAAGTTTTAAGCGTCACATATAAGATAATGATCATGCCAACTTTCGTTTAAAATTGACGTTATTTGGCTCATTTTGTGCAAGTGTTTTGTTGGTGTTCTTGGGTGAGACTCTTACCGAGCACACCTTCCGGTTTGTGGGTTTTAACAAGTGTTTTTACAGGTGTAAATCGTGTCATTTGGTATCAGAGCAAAGGTGGCTTCCTATATGTGCTATAAACCGAGTTGGTTAGATTTTTCAAACCCATTTTGCTATCTGTACCTTATCACTCAAACCGGGTTACTAATATTGCTCATTTTCAAGTTTCTATTTTGCTGCTATTGTATTGTGTTTATTTGCTTAAATCTTTTTTCAGCATGTTATTTTAATTGTTAAAGGTTTGAGCATGAAGGCAAAACGTTAAAATGCACCTTTTTTGTTGCTGCAACTTATTTTCTAAATTGGTTGTTCATTTTGCTGCTCACTAGAAATAAGCTGTGCTATTTTCTATTTTTAGTGTTATTGTATTTTATTTGCTGCTCAAATCTTGTTTCAGCACGTTATTTAGCATAATAATATCTTAAACATGAAAGTTTAGCTTCATAATATTGTGATTAACTTGCTGTTCTTGTTGATTTAATGTGTTAATCCTCATTCAGCACATATTGAACTTATTTTAGGTTGAAGTTAGCATATTTTTATCACTTAATCTTTTGTATTTCACTGCTGCTTTGCCAAAAAAGGAACCACAAAATCATAACAAAAAAGTAGCATGTTTTTTTTTTCTTAAAATAGCGAAGTAAAAGTTGATGTTGTAGACCACATGATGTGCTGTGATTTTTGGTTTTAAAACATGTTTGATTCTGTCTGTTTATTCCATGAAAGTGATTGTTAGTTTTGAGATTACATGTTGTTAAAGAAAACCGAATGAATCATTAAAACCGAGTATATTACTTTTGGTTTTTAGTATATTACTTTTGTATTCTTAGTTTCCTTTTTGTTAAGTTTTAAACTTTTTGAATTAGCCCTTAAGTTTAACCTTTTAGTTTAAAAAAAAAACAACAAAAGAAAAGGAAAAGCAAGATTGAAAATTTTTGTTCCTAAAACTTAAAAAAAAGTGACCGAGAACTATCCCTTTGGAATATTAGGTTAAAACCCAACATTGAATTTTAATTTACTAAAATTTAGGATTAGTGAAATGAAAACAAGAAGTGAGATTATTCTTGACCAAAACTAGGGCAAGGAACTACCCCAAACCGAGGCTAACCTCCAACAAGAGGGAGATTCTAGCATGCAAGGTCAAATCAATGATTTGAACGACTCGTTTACCAACCTAGGCAAACAATTCAATAACATGAACACAAAGTTGGAAGACATTATAAACGAGATTAGACGAAACAACTGAAGAGAATTGACATGCCTAGGGGTCCAATCACTCAAAAACCTAAAAAAAGCCTAAACTTTATTTAGTCTCCCTACTAATTATGTGTTTTCTTTTGTAGGTGTTGATTCTGTTGGAGATGTGGCATGATAGCCTAGTTTGATGGACATGGATTACCCCCTTCACCTTTTGGCATAGAGCAACCATGTGGAGAGCTCGGAATATATTGAAGACAACATTAAAGCACCAGCTGGAGAATAAGAAGTCGAAATTTGTCTTCCGGGAGACAACTCTATATAATTTAGCCTTTTTCCTCTTTTTTCTTCTTCTTTTTTTCTTTTATTTGGTAAACTTTAGACCATTAGTTATGCTTTCATCACCACTTAGACTTAGTTATTATGGTAGCTTGATTTAGGTTGACCATCCATTGGCTCTCACATTGAGGGACCATGATTTGTTTCATCACTTGACCCATTTTGGGAGGCCTTGCTTGGAGCATTTGGGAGTCATCACATGGAGGAGCACTTGGAGAGTAGCCCTTGGAGACATCATATGGAAACTTAGACTCGGTCCACTGTGAGAGGCCCATTCTACCATGCATAATTTAGAGCATTACACTTTCACTTGAGTCTAAGGAGAAAAGACCCAAAGGAGACCCAAACCTTGAAGGTACATCCAACCAAGTAGAGTAGATCCAAGGAAGGATGACTTAACAAAATTCCCTTCCTTGGATCATATTGGGCTCGACCCACATGGATTGGTGCCACATGGAAGCATCCCATCCTTACATGCTTTTTCCTCATCCATGACCTATATCCATTCACTTTATGGAAACCCTAAATCAATCCTAGGTCTATATATAGTATACTTATTGTAATGGCTGCAACCTTTTTTGCCAAAATTGAATAGAATTGTATTTCCTTTTAAGCATTGTTCTTTGGAGTCCACGGTTTGCATCAAAATCGTGAAAGAGTGTAACCTCCATCGATATCCAAGCTTCAATGTGCTTGAATATCTCTTAACCTTCTTATTCCTCTCTCTTTGGAGAGCTTATAGGTTGAAGAAGACAAACCTTCCCCAAGGTGGTGGTGGTTTTCTTTGGGAAGACATCTAAACCTCAAACATAATATAAGATAGCTTTGAGGGCCTCCAAATGGCTATCATTCACCACATATTTTCACCCATTTTTGTTCATATTTTTCCATTGTCATTGTCATAGTTTTTCTTTCTCACACACCCCTCTACATTTTATCTTTTTATTACATTTCATTTCGACCACATCTTTCTCCTCATTTTTACCCAAATCCGAGAGCAACATCACCCGAGCACACTAAGCACCTTTGTGGGGTTTTTTTTGAGCTAACTCTTTTGGGAGTTTGACTCATCATGTGGTATTAGAGCTTAGGGAATATTCCCTCGAGCATTTTTCATCAAGCCATCTCATTCATTTCATTGTAAAAATTGGGTTTGCATTTGAAGAACAAAACTAGGTGAAAAGAGTATAATTGCACATTTGGGTTTTTTTTTTTCAAGCTGCTGTTTCCTTCATTTCTCGCACGACTTTCAGCACCTTTCTGTTCATTTCTTTAGTTCTTTTAGTTCATAATATTACCATCTATTAACCCCTTGAAGTTGTCATTGCAGCTCTATGAGAGTCGACTAAAGGGGGCGCTTCTTTTTAGCCGCGGGTTTTGGGTCTCTCTTCCCCTCTTCTTTTTTTTATATTTTATTTCTTGTTTTAATCTGTTTCATTTGGTTATTTCGATTCTGTTTTTATGTTTCCAGCAAGTTCTTGACCTTATATTAACTCCTAAACATTAATATAACAAACATATTGAAGAGTTATCATTAAACTTGCTTATTTAATCTTACTTGTGCTAAACCCGTGGAGAACAATTTAATTTCCAGATTTTTGATTAGATTTGAATATGATTTTGGGATGTTTCACTTGTAAATTTTGATTGATATTTATTCCAGCAAGTTTATTAACTTAATCTTATCATATTGTTCCTGCTTGTTTGGAAAAATTTGGGTTACAAATGTTATAAATTGAACCGATTGATAAGATGCATGTTAGCCTTACAAGATGTTTGTTAACATGCTACATTGAGATTTTTTAATTTTATTTGATTCGAATCTGTCTTAATTAACTTATCCAGCATCTAAGGACTAAAGTATATGCTTAATAGAACTTGTTTATAAGTTTGAATGACAATCTAAGTGAATTTAATTGCATACTCAATGAATCTTACAAAACTGGTTTTTTTTTTTTTGTGCAAAACCGGTGTGATGCAAAATTGACAATCAAAATCTACCAACCTTTCTCATTTATCTTTACCATATTTGAATCATCTTGCCTTGTACTAATGTTATATTATCTAATCAATGCAAAAGTCATCAACTTTGGTAGAAATTAATTGGTTTTGAGGTTGCTAAAATTATAGTCAACACAGAGAAAACTGTTTTTTTTAAACAAACCAATTTTGGATGCATAATTCACCTTTAAAATCAATCAAGTTTTTGCATGATCTTTGTTTAAATATTGACATAGTGATTTAACACTAGA
The DNA here is from genome assembly GCA_022433055.1 of Begonia peltatifolia. Lineage (NCBI taxonomy): Eukaryota > Viridiplantae > Streptophyta > Magnoliopsida > Cucurbitales > Begoniaceae > Begonia > Begonia peltatifolia. The sequence goes on from CM039522.1 coordinate 6,172,554, forward strand.
GTTATAAGACCTGAATCTTGCTTAAAGTTATCAACTTTGATTTTATTAATTTAATTTGGGATTGTCTAAAAATCACTAATAATAAGCACAAAAACTGTTTTTTTTTTTTATAGTTTATAAAGTGTTTGATAAAATGTCTCACTTAGTTTTATGCCTAGTTTGTGTTACTATTCCTAGTTTATGTTAGTGCCTTAAACTTTTCCTGAGATTTTAATCACTTCCTTAATCTTCTCTAAAGTTAATCAAACTTTAATTTAAAAAAAATTAATTAAACTAAAAATTAAAGAAAAGACAAAACTTAAAAGTGAAACCAATTTCCTAAAACTTAAAGTTAACACATTTCTTATCCTAAATTTTAAGCATTTCAACTCTTAAACTAATTATCCATTTCTAACATCTTGAAAATGGTGAAAACGAGGAGCGGTATCATCCGATATCACCCAGAAAACAATGAGACAAGCCAAGGCAAAGAGGTGACTTCAACCGAACCCTTCACTCATCAAGGGGGTGAATCAAGTATGCAAGGCCAATTCAATGGTCTAACCGGAGTTGTCGTAACCCTAGTTCAACAAGTTAAGGACATGAACATACGATTTGATCACATTCAAGAAAACATGTCACGCAACCCCCGTAGAAATCCAAACTCTAGGGACACCTCCCAAGAAACCACACTGAGAAGGAGATGGAACGACCTCAAAGAAGAAATCCTCACTAAGATCACCGAAATCACCAAGAGGATGATAAATGGGTTGAACACCCACAGAGGAGAAGATTTTGAGATTTTGACTACTCGAAAGATGATGAATGGACCCTCGATGAAGAGGAAAACTATCGTCAACAACAAAGAAAAGATGACAATGATTTTCGTAATACTAAAGTATCTATTCCACCGTTCAATGGGATATGTGGCGGAAATACATTCCTAGATTGGGCAGACAAAGTTGAGAATGTCTTTGACTGACATGACTACTCCGAGAGAGTAAAGATTTAATTAGTATCTCTCGAGTTGTCGGGCCAAGCCACTTTATGGTGGTCCAACCTCAACGCTAAGAGGTTACGAGAAGAAGACAATCTTGTTACTATGTGCAGGGAGATGAAAACCCTTATGAGGAGGAGGTTCTTACCGAAGCATTACAAACATGAACTTTTTCCAACAATTACACAACCTCCGACAAAATAGCCTATCAGTGGACGAGTACCTCGTCGAATTTGAGACATTCAAGATGCGCACCTGGCTAGACGAGCCAGAGGAGCAAGAAGTGGCTAGGTTTATTTGAGGACTTTATCGGAATATTGAAGACATAGTGCAGTTGCAACAATTGGAGACCATGGATAAGGTCATCCAACTAGCCCTTATTGCGGAAAGGCAACTCAAGAGAAAGAAGACAAACCATTATCCTTCTAAATTCACATCTAGACACCAAAATTTCAACAAGGCTACTACTATTACTACAAACAATGATGAAAAGAGGCATTTTAATCGTAATTGGTCTACTAAAGAAGTTAGTTGTTTGACAAAGCCCGAAGAAAATTTCAAGGGAATAATCAAATCAACAAGCCCAACACTCAAAATGCACGTGACGTCCTGTGTTTCAAATGCTTAGGTAAGGGACATTATGCGAGTGATTGCCCTAACCGAAGAGTACTGGTAGTCAAGGAATCCACCGGTGAGTGGATAAGTGAGGATGACGGAGGCCAATATAATATGAAAGTAGAAGAGGATTTGATCGAAGATAGTGGCATCGATGAAGACAACTGCCCACTTTAAGAAGATCCTCTTCTTATGGTGATAAGAAGAGCCCTCATTTCGAAGAACACAAAAGATGATTGTCAAAGGTAAAACATTTTTCATAGTCGATGTGCCATTAAAGAGAAAGTGTGTTCACTTATTATCGATGGAGGAAGTTATGTGAATGTTGCTTCTCAAGAGATTGTCGATAAGCTAGGATTACAAACGGTCGTGCACCCCTCAACCATACAAGTTGGGATGGTTGGATGATAGAAATAACATAAAGGTGAACAAGTAAGTAACCATTGAATTCACCATTGGCAAGTATAATGACTCAGTACTTTGCGATGTTGTGCCAATGAAGGCAAGTCATCTTTTGTTGGGTCGACCATGGCAATTCGATCACGAAGAAATCCATGAGGGTTTCTCAACAAGTACACTTTGAAATTTGGTGGTAGGATAACAAAATTACTACCTACGACTCCTAAACAATTGGCACAAGACGAGGCCATTCGTAAACAAGGGAAAGGAAGGTCTTCTCTTATACAAGTAAAGTTTGGAGTCATACATGCCCAAAGAAGAGCACCCCCAAATCAAGTGGTATAATAACTCCTTTTATGAGGAAGTGCTTACACCACGACCCTCCACTATTCATTATCAAGTTTTTCCTTATCAAGGCAAGAAGAATTTTAGAGGAGAAAATATCTTTGGGATCAGTAATATGACAATTAATCCAGTGTATTCTGCCCAAATTGATGATGTTAGGATCAATGCAACCCTCCATCAATCTTTGGAGACCTCCATCCCTTGTAGAGGATCTTCAAGAAAGTTAACTATTACCGTAGGAACGATCACCAAAGAAGCCTTTATCTTTAAAGGATTTAGTCCAACCTACATCATGATTAAACCTAATGAATTCTTCAAGTCCTCTTATGCGCAGTTAGGAAGGCAACCAAAGCAACTAATTTTTCCATATAATTTTCACAAATTTTACCATCGAACCAAGAAAAAGGAATTGGTTGATTGGTAGCCAAAACATATCCACCCTCCAGCCATTTGAACACTTAGTTTTTAAGGATTGGTTTGAGCCAAGAATATCTCAAGGTTCATTTGGATGTGTAGCGTGCATTTGAGGTCATAAAGTTAGATGGATTAATCTTTGGTCAAAGGAGTATAATAGGAACCGCGTGCTACCACGTTTGGAATTCGACTACTTTATAAACCTTCATTCTATCATCGAGCAAACACCCTTCAAAGTAGCTCACGAATTCAATCATTCCACCTTCACCAAAGAACTTTTTATTAAAACCACCCGACTACCATATCAAGAAAACTACTAGTGAATGACAAGCTTCAAACTCAATACGCTAATGGAAGACTATATCCTCGATGCATTCAAATTCAAGCGCTTAAAGAGTTTTGATGAAACTAGTGGACCAGAATTTGGAGGAGACAAATTCGGGAAGAACTCAACCAATGGATTTAAGGTCAAATCCTCAAATCTCTTGGATAGGATGACATGGCTAGGGGTCCAATCACTCGAAAACCCAACAAAGGCCCAAACTTTATTTACTCTCCCTACTCATTACGTGTTTTCTTTTGTAGCTGTTAATTCCGTTGGAGATGCGGTATGGAGCCTAGCTTGACGGACATGGATCACTCCCTTAACCTTTTGGCATGGAGCACATTGTGGAGAACTCAGAATATATTGAAGACAACACTATAGCACTAGCTGGAGAATCAGAAGCTGGAATTTGTCTTTTGAGGGACAACTCTATGTAATTTATTCCTTTTTTTTCTTTTTTTTTTTAATTTTATTTGGCAAATTCTAGCCCCTTAGTTATGCTTTCATCATTATGTAGACTTAGTCGTTATGGTGGCTTGATTTGAGTTGACCATCCATTGGCTCTCACATTGAGGGACCATCATTTGGCCCATCACTTGACCCATTTTGGGAGGCCTTGCTTGGAGCATTTGAGAGTCATTATATGGAGGAGTACTTGGAACACTCAGAGCACTTGGAAAGGACCATTTGGAGGCATCATATGGAGACTTGGACTCTGCCCATTCTACCATGCACAATTTGGAGCATTACACTTTTATTTGGCACCAAGGAGAAAAGGCCCAAAGGAGACACAAAGCTTGAAGTTTCATCTAAGCAAGACCAAGTATAGAAGGTCAAAGGAAGGATGACTTAACAAAATTCCCTTCGTTGGATCATATTGGGCTCGGCCCACATGGATTGGTGCCACATGGAAGCATCCCATCCTTCCATGCTTTTCCATTATCCATGGTCCATATCTAATCATTTTATGGAAACCTTAAATCAACCCTAGGTCTATATATAACATACTTATTGTAATGACTGTAACTTTTTTTTTTTTCCAAAATTGAATAGAATTGCATTTCCTTTTGAGCTTTGCCTTTTGGAGTCCACGGTTTGCATCAAAATCGTGAAGGAGTGTGACCTTCATTGATATCCAAGCTTCAAGGTGCTTGAATATCTCTTAATCTTCTTCTTCCTCTCTCTTTGGAGAGATTATAGGTTGAAGAAGACAAACCTTCTCAAAGGTGGTGGTGGTTTCCTTTGGGAAGACACCTAAATCTCAAAGCATAACATGAGATAGCTTTGAAGGCCACCAAAGCGCTATCCTTCACCATGATTTTGCACCCATTTTCGTTCATCTTTTTTCATTGCCATTGTCACAATTTTTTTCCTTACACAACCCTTTACATTTCATCTTTTTATTGCATTTCCTTTCGACCACATCTTCCTCCTCATTTTTACCCAAATTCGAGAGCAACATCTTCGGAGCACACTAAGCACCTTTGTGGGTTTTTTTTAGCTAACTCTTTTGGGAGTTTGGCTCATTAAGAATACACTCAGAAATTTCCTTGAAGGAGATTTAGAAATCCTAGGTACCATAATAAAGATAAAGCATGGATTGAACACCCTAGGAGATCTAAAAACCCTAAGTACCATAATGAAGAAGATGAACAGACATTGGACGAAGAAGAGAACTTTCATCCGAGACGAAGAGATAACAAAGACCTTAGAAATGTTAAGCTATCTATACCATCGTTCAATGGAACTTGTGACGAAAACACATTCTTTGATTGAGTAGAAAAGGTCGAGCAAATTTTCGATTATCATGAATAATCCGAGAGAGTCAAGATCCAATTAATACATGTTGATCTTTCAAGTTATGCCGCATTGTGGTGGACTAACCTAAAAGCCTAAAGGTTTTGGGCTGTAGATCACTCCATAACTACTTGGGAAGTGATGAAGTGCCTAATGAGGAATAGGTTTGTCCCTAGTCACTACAGACATGAGTTATTCTTGCAAATGCAAAACCTCAGACAAAATAACCAATTAGTTGAAGGATATCTTATAGAACTTGAGACCCTCAAAATCTGAGTAGGAGTCGAGTAACCTGAGAAACAAGTTATGGCTAGATTCATACGCGAGCTAAACCGAGAGATTGGAGATACCGTAGAATTACATATGCAAGAATCTTCAGATATGGTTGTACAGTTGGCATTAAAAGTTGAAAGACAACTCTAGAGAAAAAGGAAGTCCAACAATACCCCTAAATTTACATATAAGCCTATAGAGGCCAACAAGTTTGCTACAAAGGCCGAAGGAAAGAAGACTTTCACACCTAACTGACCTTCTAAAGTTACAAGTGTAAGAGAATGGGAGGAGATGTCAACAAGTTAAAGGCACGTGATATGAAGTGTTTAGGGTCGGATCATTTTATGGCTCAATGTTCAAACTGACATGTAATGGTGTTAAGAGATGCTACTGGAAAACTTGAGAGTGCGGATGAGCAAGAACAAGAGAAGGAGGCAGTGATTGAAGAGGACAGTGAGTCGAAGGGAGACATTGTCCACGCTCAAGAAGGACCTCTACCGATTGTCATGCGGCGAACTCTCATATCAAAGAACACTAATGACAAATTTCAACGGGAGAACATATTTCATAGTCGATGCTTAGTCAGACAAAGTGTGTTCGTTAATAATAGATGGAGGAAGTTGTACTAACATGGTCGCTTAAGAGATGGTTAATAAGTTTGGTCTAGAGACTAGTACACACCCTCACCCTTACAAGCTAAGATGGCTGGATGACCGGTATGATGTCAAGGTGACCAAGCAAGTAGCTATCGAGTTCATTATGGGAAAATACAAGAACTCTATCCTTTGTGACGTAGTACCAATGATTGCTAGCCGCTTACTTTTAGGACGACCATGACAATATGATAAGAAAGTGACTCACAATGGATTTTCAAATTGTTATTCCTTGAAGTGCAGAGGAAAGACCATTACCTTAGCCCTCATGACCCCAGAACAAGTAGTCAAGGACGATGCAACTAGGAAAGAAGTGAAAGACAAGGCAAGTTTCTTCATGACCAAAAAGGAAGTAATGCAATCCGTGCTAGATAACTATTCCCTTATTTTGGTGATGTTTAGAGATGGGTTTTGGAGCTAGGAGATGTCTCCAATTCCATCCAAAAGCTACTCCAACAATATCTGGATGACTTTTTTGAGGATATACCCTTAGGACTACCACCCTTACGTGGTATACAACACCAAATTGACTTGCAACAAGCGGTTACATTACCACGTTAAGTGCAAGAGCTATTGGACAAAGGGTATATTCGAGAATCTATGAGTCCATGTGTAATGCCCACATTATTGGTGCCCAAGAAGGATAGAACCATGAGAATGTGTGTGGACAGCCGTGCTGTTAACCAGATCATGATCAAGTATAGATTTCCTATTCCACGTCTTGAGGATATGTTAGATGAGCTTCGAGGAGCCTCCATATTTTTTAAGGTAGACCTCAAGAGTGAATACCATAAGATAAGGATGAAAGAAGGTGACGAGTGGAAAATAGTCTTCAAGACCAAGTATGGGTTGTTTGAATGAATGGTCATGCATTTCGAACTCACCAATGCACCTAGTACTTTCATGCATCTAATGCACCATGTGTTTGAGGAATTTTTAGGAAAATTCATTGTCATATACTTTGATGACAAACTGGTGTATAGTTCAAAACTTCCCACACACTTAGACCATTTGCGTACATTATTTCAAACCCTAGGAAAAGTGAAATTATTTGGCAATCTCATGAAGTGTTCTTTTGGCTAAAAGAAAGTGTACTTTCTAGGATTTATTATCTTTAAGAATGGTATGAAAGGTGATGAGGACAAGATAAAGGCAATTAAGAAGTGGCCTACACCTAAGACCATAACTGAAGTTCACAGCTTCCACGGGTTAGCTTCATTCAACCAGAGATTTATCATGGGTTTCAGTTTCATTGTTGCACCCATAATGGATTGTACCGAAAAAAGTCAGAAATTTCACTGGACTCTCGAGTGTCAAAAGCGTTTTGAGCTAATCAAGAAAAAGTTGTGCAACTAATCCATATTAGCACTCCTCGATTGTAGTAAGGTCTTTAAGATCAAGAGTGGTGCGCCTAAAGTTGGCATCGGGGCAGTACTCATGCTAGAGGGTAGGCCGCTGGTGTACTTTAGTGAGAAGTTCAATAGAGCGACACTCAAGTTATGATAAGGAATTTTATGCCATCATAAGGGTCCTAGTGTAATGGCAACACTTTCTTGTATAAAAGGAATTTTTCATTTACACTAACCATCAAACATTGAAACATATAAGGAGTCCGGGTAAGTTGAATAAGGGACATGTAAAGTGGGTAAAGTTTTTGAAAAGATTTCCTTGTATCCTTAAATATATGAAGGGTGAAACCAATGTAGTAGTCGGTGCCTTGTCAGGGAGACATTCTCCCCTTACTGAGCTAAGAACTAGATTCTTTGATTTTTGCATGGATTAAAGATAGCTATGAGTTAGACCCAGACTTCGAACCTTACTATATTAAGTGTCTGACTAATTCGGTAGGAGATTATTCCATCAAAGACGGTTATCTATTTAGGCAGGGCAAGTTATGCATACCCAGCGGGAGCTTGAAAAGATGTCTCATTAAGGAAGCTCATAGTGGGGGTTTGGCAAGCCATTTGGGGGAAACAAATACCATAGAAATGCTTAAAGAATATTTCTACTAGCCTCATATGTTACGAGATGCCCATCGACTTATCGAATGATGTATTGTTTGTAAAAGGCAAAGAGTAGAGTCTTTCCTCAAGGATTGTACATTACCCTACTTGTACCCACTCACCTATGGATAGAGATTAGCATGGACTTCATTTTAGAACTGCCATGAACTGCTAGGAGGAAATATTCCATAATGGTAGTCATAAACCGCTTTTCTAAGATGATATACTTCATTGCATGTGCTAAGACTGATGAAGCCAATTCGATTGCCGATCTATTCTTCAAGGAAATTGTTAGGCTTCATGGAATACCCCCACACAATAGTTTCAGATAGAGACAGTAAGTTTTTAAGCCAGTTTTGGAACACGTTGTGGAGAAAGATGTGGAGTAAACTACTTTTTAGTACATCCTTTCATCTCAAAACTAATGGCCAAATGGAAGTGGTAAACAAGACTCTAGGCACCCTTCTACGTAGTGTTATAGGAAACAGATTAACTGATTGAGATACACTACTACCTCAATTAGAGTTTGCATACAACCAGAGTGTCCATTCCACAACACAAAAGACCACTTTCGATGTTGTATATGGCTTTAACCCTACTACCCCACTGCATCTCGTCTCATTGACTATCAATGACTTAGCAAACCCCAATGGAGCTAACAAGGCGACACAAATCAACAAATTGCATGAGTGGTGCATAACACAACAGAAAAGAAAAATGAAGATTACGAAGACAAGCAAACAAGAGACGTAACGAAATGATTTTCAATAAAGTAGACTTAGTTTGGCTTCATTTACGTAAGGAACATTTTCCTAATAAGCGCAAATCAAAGCTTAATCCAAGAGCTAATGGATCATTTAAAGTATTGAAGCGCATTAACAACAATGCTTACATGATCGAGTTTCCAGAAGATTATGGGGTTTCAGCCATATTTAATGTCCAAGACTTGTCACCTTATGTTGGTGGGGACATTAATGAAGAAAGGATCGATTTAATGTATTTGAGGTCAAATCCTCAATCACTTGGTTAACATGATATGCCCCGGAAGCACATTACATGATCATAAACAGAGACTCAAGATTTAACTAATTTAATTACTAACAAACTTATTTCTTTTGCAGTTGAAGGCATATTTGAATGATTGGATTAAGAGCCTAATGATCAAGACAAATCTCAAAATTTGCAAATCATCACTTGGGAAGCACAGACCATCGCCAATCAAGAAGGAATTTGTCTTTCCTTGGTCAAAACCGTGTAATCACTTTATGTATTTTTGTTGGCAAACTCTAGCCTTTTTATAATTAGCAAATATTAACCTTATAGTTGCATGCATGCATTAAATTGAATGGTCAGGATTAGATTGCGTGGTTAGGATTAGATGGTCGCTTGGATTGGTTGTGCAGCAATAGCTCAAAAGCCCAACACATGCTCAGCCACACCAAGGAAGCACTAAAGGCACTAAAACTGTGCCACATGGCATTGCCACTTCATCCAAAGCATGAAATAATGATTTGACCACATGGAAAACTTCAAATAGGCATGCCATAAAATGGTGACATGGCAAGTAAACTTCTTGTTCAGACTTTTCAAAGTAAAAGGAGAGAGCTTGCAAAGGTAAACATCACACTCTAAGGGAGGGACCACTTGTGCTGGACCGAATACAAAAGAGAGAAGGGGACCACTCCAACATGTGATTAAGCTTACTTGGCATTATGAGAGGCACCAATGAAGAGTTTCAAGGATTGATGACATGGTCTTATTAGGACATTTGCTGAAGACTTGAAGAGGAGATCTCGGCTACTCACTCTGTTTTTCATCATGGTTGCCCATGCTTTCCTTTCAAACGGCTCTTTGAGCCATTTTTGAACACCAAACCCATAGCCACTTAGGTCTATAAATGCATGATTATTAGTGTATGTAAAGGGTTGTTGATGAAATGAGAATAATTACTTTTCTATTAAGGAAAACCTCAAAAAGCTGAAGTTTCCAAAGGTAAGTGTCTTGGTTACAATAGCCGAGGGAGTTAGGGCCTCCATTGCTCACAAGTCCAAGGTTACTTGGTGAGCTTTCATTGCATCTTTCTCTCCACTCTTTTTATAGTGTTAACCAAGAAGAAAATTGACAAAACTATCCCCAAAGCTTAAGCATCTTTCCTTGGAAAGAACCCAAAACTGAGAGCGCTATTGTGGCTACTTCAGTAAGCTAAGGGTTGTTCGTCCATGAAGTTCCATTTCGTTGCTTATATTCGCATTTTTTTCCAAGGTTTTAAGATTCACATATAAGATAATGATCATGCCAACTTTCGTTTAAAATGGACTTCATTTGAGTCATTTTGTGCAAATATTTTGTTAGTGTTCTCGGGTGAGACCTTCATCGAGCACCTTCGGATTTGTGGGTTTTAATACGAGTTTTTGCAAGTATAAACCGTGTCAATTGGTATCATAGCAAAGATGGCTTCCCATATGTGCTAGAAACCTAGTTGGTCTGGTTTTTCAAACCAATTTTGTTAGTTGTAGCTTGTGACTCAAACAGGTTACCAATATTGCTCATTTTCAAGTTTCTGCTTTGCTGCTGCTGTGTTGTGTTTATTTGCTTATATCTCTTGTCAGCATGTTATTTTAGTTTTTAAAGGTCTGAGCATGAAGGCATAATGTTAAAATGTCACCTTTTTGGTTGCTGCAACTTATTTCCTAAATCGGTTGTTCATTTTGCTACTCACTAGAAAGAAATTGTGCCGTTTTCTATTTTTATTGCTATTGGAGTTTTGTTTGCTGCTTGAATCTTGTTCCAACACGTTATTTAGCATAATAATATCTTAAGCATGAAAGTTTAGCTTCATAATATTATGATTAACTTGCCGTTCTTGTTGGATAAAGTAGTCATAAAAATTGTTTGCTGAAAACCGAGGTGTATGAACAAAATTTCTGTTTTGTGTTATATTTTTGCTTGATTTAATGTTTAATCATCTTTCACCACATATTGAACTTATTTTAGGTTGAAGTTAGCATATTTTTATCACTTAATCTTTTGTGTTGCACTGTTGCTTTACCAAAAAAGGAACCACAAAATCTGAACCGAAAGTAGATTGTTTTTTCTTTCTTAAAATGACAAAGTAAAGGTTGATGTTGTGCACCACCTGATGTGCTGTGTTTTTTGGTTTTAAAACATATTTGATTCTGCCTTTTTATTGCGTGAAAGTGATGATTATTTTTTAGATTACATGTTGTTAAAGAAAACCGAATGAACCATTAAAACCAAAGAGAATGAAAACTACAAAAAAAAAAAAAAAAAAATTCTATTTTGGTTTTTAGTAAATTACTTTTGTGTTTTTAGTTAGTTTCTTTTTTGTTAAGTTTTAAACTTTTAAAGTCAACTCTTAGATTTCTCCTTTTAGTTAAAAAAAAAAAATAAAAGAAAAGGAAAAGCAAGATTGAAACTTTTTGTTCTTAAAACTTAAAGAAAGTGACCCGAGAACTATCCCCCTAGAATGTTAGGTTAAAACCCAACATTGAATCTTACTTTCCTAAAATTTAGGATTAATGAAATGAAAACAAGAAATGAGATTATTCTTTCAAAATCGAGGCAAGGAACTACCTCAAACCGATGCTAAACTCCAATAAGAGGGAGAGTCTAGCATGTAAGGTCAAATCAATGATTTAAATGGCTCGGTTACCAAGCTAGGCAAACAATTCAATGATATGATCCTATGGTTGGAAGATAATATGAATGAGATTAGGCGAAACAACTGAAGATAATCCTCTCAAGAATCCCCTTGTAGGAGACCCAGAAATCCTAGGTACCATAATGAAGACGAAGAATCGACCGAACACCCTAGGAGACCTAGAAACCCTAGGCACCATAATGAAGATGATGAATGGACATTGGACGAAGAGGAGGACTTTCGTCCGAAACGAAGAGATAACGAGGACCTTAGAAATGTTAAGCTATTTATCCCATCATTAAATGGCACTTGTGACGGAAACACATTCTTTGATTGGGTAGAAAAGGCCGAGAAGGTTTTCGATTATCATGAATACTTTGAGGGAGTCAATATTCAATTAATATGGGTTGAGCTGTCAGACTATGCTGTCTTGTGGTTGACTGACCAGGTTTTAGGTAGAAGATCACCCCATCGCTAACCCACTTGACTACTATTGTCTAAAGTACTGAGAATAGCGTATGGCGAACCACAGTTGTAGTGAATTTTGGCACAAGAGCAAGCTGAGGAGCGTTAGTAGAGCCCACTCAATTTTTTTTAAAAGAGAAACATGAAAAACTTGATAAATGCGAGCGTCAGTTGGTAAGTCCAACTTATACGTGACCTCCTGGATTTGTTCGCTAACACGGTGAGGACTATAATAGTTGGGAGCAAGTTTTTGAGAAAAACAATGAGCCATCGAAAGTTGTCTATAAGGTTGAAGCTTAAGATAAACCCAGTCGCTGATAGTAAACTGTCATTTAGTGTGATGCTGGTCAATGTAGATTTTCATCCTGTTTAGAGCTTGAGAAATATTTTCTTGAAGTAAGTGATCCATATAGTGACGATCAGATAAAAATTTAGCTGTTGGAACAGTATCAATTACTTGATATGGTCCTAACCCCAAGCGAGTAGGCAAGAGGCCATTGGCGCCACTGCCTGTGGTATGTATGTGTCATGCATCAAAGATACATCGCCAAGCATTTGTTTAATCTCTTCACTTGGCCATTCGATTCTAGATGATAAGTTGAGGAAAAAATCGATGTTGAGTGTCTATAGTAGTAAAAAAAGAACACCACAACACAGAGGTAAATAACTTGTCTCTATCAAAAAATATCACTTGTGGTAAACCATGGAGACAATTTATATTATCAAGAAAAAAGTCAGCCACCGTGACAACAGAGAAAGGATGAAGTAGGGCAATGAAATGGGCGTATTTCGTAAAGCTATCGATGACCACCATAATACAATTAGCCTGTTGGATATAGGCAAGCCCTCCACAAATGCATTGAAATGTGACTCCAGGGGTAAGAGGGAATCAATAAAGGCTGAAGTAGGCCTGGGCATGGTATGTGTTTGTGTTTGCAACACCGACAAACATCACAATTAAGTATACATGTACAAATTGCACTGTACATGTCCAGCCACTAGAAATGTTGCAAACTCTGTTCATGGTAGCTTGTATACCCAAATGACCTCCTTCATAGGAATGGAAGGATTGTATTAATAATGTGAACCAAAGTGCCACCAAGCTCACGGACAATGAACCATCACAAATAATAGTCCTTATGAATCTATTCTTTTCAATACACTTTATTATTTTAAATTTTAAGTATCCCATTTCGTGTCGTACATTGATGCGTCTTGGGTCCTACAAATCTCTCGTTAAACAGAAACAAGGAGCATGGGTCAGTGATCTCTCTGCTGAAGTCGAGGAAGCACCCCAAATAGTATCAAATGGCTGCTAAAAAAACAAAAAAAATAGGAAGGAAAATTGGGTGTGTGATTACCTGGTGAATGAGGAGATAACAAACCTGTAATATGCTCAAAGGATGGCGATGGAGTGGATGGAATGACGAGGGAACCATAACACCTTTCAGATGAAGACACCTCATAGAATGAAGAAGAGCTCTAGTAAATGGACAGGGCTCTGCGTACGCTGGAAATGGACAACCCACTTGAAGATTCTTCCTCAGAAGAGATCAAAGCAATGGTGGCAACCAAACAAGCGTTCGTGCTAGTCCAGGAGGCAACTTAGGACACCTCCTCAAAAAAGAGTCCTCCGCGAACGAAAGATGCTCCAGAAATGAATCAAGATTCTTTCACCCTCCTGCTGCTTTCCCACCCTTAGATGGATTGGGAGAGAAGAATGTCAAAGAGAGCCGCCAAGTGATCGAGAAACTTGATGGGCAATTGTCGAACCTCTCGAATGTTATGCACCGAGAAGCAAAGAAGGCTTCGATGAGCGCTTCTGAAAATGAAGGTAACTTTACATATTTTTCATTGGTCAAAAGTTCCTTACAAAAGCTGCAAATTGAGCTTAAATAGAAGTAGAATTGATCGATGCTGAAAAATTAGAAAAGAAATCGAAAATAGTCGTTGCTGAAAATATAGTCGTTGGAGAGTTCCTGATATTGTTCACGCACCCGTGCTGCGGTCTTCGCTTGATCCTTCCTGCGCGCCCATGCTGCTGCTGGTCTCTTCCTTGGCACGCTATCCTCCTGGTTGAGCGTGTCTCCCTTCAAGCCGTGCGCACCATTCGTCTAACCCGTGCGCACCATTCCCAATCATGACTCTTTTCTTGAGTGCTCCGCTCCAATTATAAACAAACCAAAAATAAAATATGCTAAACAAAAAGGCTAAAATGTTTTGCCTTACACAAATGTATAGATAATGAAAAGGACAAAATTGGTTACAATTGTTTGTCTTAAGGAAGTCAAATTCTCCCTTCAAGTTACCAAAATTGTCTTTACCTGCCAAATAAAAAAACGTGTTAGAGAAAAGACTAGCTTGATTACGTACCTGAGTTTGAGCATGAGCCATCGGCCTCCGAGGAATATCATATACTTAATGTGTTCATACATTCTAAAAATTCTAGGAAGTTCTAACAAATATAATTGAATAATTTGATCGACAAAAAAATTCTCTTTCGCTGCTATAATCTAAAGGTTGAGAAAAAGACTTTCAAAACTACAATAATTCAAAATTCTTGATACTTGTTGTTGCTGAAGATTTTGATACTATCCTCCCTTTATCGCTATAGTTCTAGTTGTCCCAATTCACTCAATTTCCTTACTAACCATAAAATTGATAGTTCAATCTCAAATTTTGCTACATTACGTAACAAAATGACAACGCGATTTTGAAGAGTGATTGTTTTTTTTTGGTACCGTAGGATTATTTTGATGTTCTGTTTGGAAAATAGTTATTTTTTATCTTTGGCTTCTCATGACTTGCTTGTTTGTTAGTTTTGTTAGTGGATGATGGATCTTTGTTAATCATTTGTCATATATATTAGCCGTTGAATATTGTTAAAAATATTCTAGTTACATATTATTAGCAAATATAGATTTATCATGAAAAATCAGATATGATTCCCAAATGTTTTGATCTTACGATTATAAAAAATTATATTTACATGTTTATTTATAGAGTAATTCAATTGCTAAATGGTATTGTTTTCTCGTGTGACGGCACATATTTTGCTATTGTCGGAAGAGATGGTATTTTGCTAAATGGTATTGCTCCGTGACTCGTTCTCTTCTTCTACCATGTAGACGTGAAAGCAAGACCTGTTTATAATCTAAAGCTCTACTTTCAGAAATGATGAAAAAGTGCATCATTCCAACCCCAAGTGCATCATATCAAAGAACTGGAGAAGAAAAAGTTTTTGTTGATTTTGTAAGAAGAACGTGGAAAATCCATGGAGCCTCTTAGTCGGAAGAGAAAAAAGGTTCTCATTATTTATTTAAATGGATTGGTTGTGGATGTTGTTGCTCCTCCGCCCAAACAATGCAAAGACGATATAAATATATGTAGGCAAACAAGTTACAATAAAACCATTTTTGCAAAATAAAATATCATACGATAAGATTTAATAAATCTCATAAAAAGTCACTGTTATTTGGAGATCAGTTTAGTTATGAAATGTAAAAATAACTTTTTAAATTTTCATTTAAAAAAAAATAGTTTTTTAACTTGAAAATATAATATTATCTGATTAGATTTTTCAAACTAAATTGATAGTTATTTTTCAATAAACTTCAATTTTAATTTCAGATCTATTCTCATATAATGAGATTATTCTAAACTAATTTTGCATTTGATTTTAAAAATTTAATCTAATAGTTTTTCTTTTTTACAATCAAATTTAAAGATAAAATCTCATTTATGATGATTATTCAAACTAATTCAAAATCTCATAAAATATTCAATCTGATGAGATGTTTTATTCTAAATTTAAAGATTAAAATCTTAATATTTATATTTCTAATTGAGATGATGAGTGTTTTTAATCATTTTTTATGTATAAAAAATAGATGATGTGTTCTATTTAATCTTTAGTTTGAATATGATTTGAGAAGGTAAAAGTGTTTCGTGCTCGATCACTAGATACTTTCGTTCTTGCAAGCATACCCTCTTGATCGAGAGACAAAAATTAAAAATATCAAAACGAGTTAAATGAAAATTAAAATATCTCGAGTCAATGAGATAACGAGTTAAATTGAGATAGTTTGCTTAGCGGCTAGAGTCTAGACAAAAGAAGCCAAAAGAGCTATCACGAGCTTAATTAGACATCTCAAATTATGCTCAGTTCAAGTCAATCTCCCTAGATCTGCTAAGCTCGACGCAACCCCTAGATTAATTCTTCAGAGGGCATATCGAGTATCAAGCAAGTGGACGCCGACCAACAAAAAGGTGAGGTGGCACCATCCAAATGCTACCTAGAGTGAAACTACTAGCAAAAAAATATATTTTGTAGGGTGTATTGTAACAGAATATGTAATAATTTGTCATAAAACATCATTGATTGACCTATATACACGAGGAAACAACAAAGCTAATTCGATTGAATGCTATCTAAATTGACGGTCCTGATTCTTCTAATGATTTAATATTTCTTTTCGTAAATATGGAGGCCCGTTTCAGCAAATCTTCGAGCGTATGTTTTTTCCAGTCCACGTTGAAACTACTTTTCCATAAGATTCTATCCTGAATGTTGACCTACATTTGCGGTCTGGCTACTAAACCAATGATTTGAGATGAGCGCCATTTATTTGACAATCATTCGATGACATAATTGGTTTGGTTTTTGTTCTCAACAAATTCAAATGATTTGTCATTAAACCATTGGATTAATAATAAATGAGATAATATATTAACTGGTTGTCTTTAAAATATCTAAAAAATTGCATTATTTTCTGGATTTTTTCCATCTTCTTACGAAAAACCTAACAGGCTAGTTTCATCGCTTTCTATAATATAGTCTTTGATTCATTTCTGGGTGTTTAGTTATTATTATGCTCATAATCATTCACACTGATTATGATTTTGATTTTTGAGTGGAATGTTGTTGATCCATCGCAAATAGGCATACCAAGACTTTGTAATTTATACTTTTGATATGCCATATTGAAAATCTGTACTTACCAAATTGTTGATTTAATTTACTCATTTTCAATTATTTTGGTCGAATGGTGCTCTCTTTAAAACATCTTCTTCACCCCTTGGCTTGTCATGCATCTCTGACATGGTTAACCTTTTGTATTTCTCTCTAATTAGTGGTAGTATTTTCTAGTAGGATGCTTATAGACTTCAGTTTAAGCCTTCTGGTGTTTGGAATCGCCAACAATTCTAACGAGGTGGAGTCTTGAAATTTTTATTTTGTCGCTTTAATTTTTGTAATAATTAGATCGAGACATTTGTGCTTTACAGAGTATGATTTTTCAAAGGAAGTTTTTACATTCGATTGAATTTGTCATGAAAAAAAGACGATGCAATTTAAAGGAGTGATTGTTTTGTTTTCTATACATAGGGTTATTTGATGTTTTGTTTGGAATTTGCTAGAAAAGAAAAAAAAATTTATGTTATTTTGATGATCTAGATAGGAATTTTTACATATTATTGGCCAACATTGATTTAGCATGGCAAATCAGATACAACTAGGGTGATTTGTTCTTTTCTATACCTAGTCTTTTTCCCTTACTATTTGATGTTCATATTTATAGGTACTTTGTTCATTAATGGTTACCTATTTTAAATCGTATTTTATATGGATTCAATTGACAAAAATGTCACGTCCGAACGACAAAGCAATGCTAAAAATCATCCATTTGCCAAAACAGACTTAAACTCTATGCACAAAAGAAAAATATGGATCATTGCAGTCAAAATTGTTTGTTTTTTAAAGCTTTGTTATCTCTCTTTTCTACGTCTTTCTGCATAAATTTGATCTATTATTGTTTAAATATACGATCCAAATCTATAGTGACGAACCACGCTATGTTTTATTCAATCTTCTTTGAGTTTGATATTCACACTAGGAATAGATCATTAAATGTTCTATGACTTTTGGTGTTAGCCACAAGGAATACTATATTAGATTTTCTCTGGGTCTGGTATTCACACAATGAGTACATTCGTCTTCTATGTTCATGTGCATTTCATCTTAGCTGTGTCGTCAAATTTTTAATAGATAAGAGTCTCGGATTTTTACTAATTTTCATGGTAATTATTTCCATATATATGATGGAAATGTTTACAATGGGGTGATTTTTTTTTACTTCATCCTTGACATAGAATCAAAAATATGTCCAAATATAGTGGGTTGAACTTTATTTCAAAATATAATGAAAATTTTGTATTAGAGAATTTTGCCTTAAATCTATTTCAAATCCAAAATTCACTTTGCAGAGACAAATTATTCTCGACCTCTTTATCCTTGTTTAGCAATAAAATCTATATTTTCTCGGGATCTACTCCTATTGCATCAAATACATATTGAAAATGCCAAATATCATCTACTTTCTACATCATTGACTTTCCACTTGTTCCAAATCATCTTCCAATTATTGCACCTTATCATTTTTGCGGGGCAAAGAAATTATTACTTGAAACTCCCTATTTTTGTCGTCCATAGAGGGAAGTACAATTGGCTACAAATGCCGCACCAGAAGTTCTCTATCATTTATCATAGAGAATAACAATGAATTTGGTCATTTTAGGACATGTGTAGGTATTTACAATAATATTTTTGTATTCACTTCTTTTTGTGTCAAAAAAGATAAGAACTTATAACGAAAGTTGATCTTACTTACAATTATACTTTTATGATACTGACATACAATTACAACATCAAATGCAATTAACAAAGAGACTACCTCCGCTTGTTATTTCTAAGCTAATTCATATCATGTAAAAAATCTTTATGCAGTCTTTTTTGTAGTCTGAGTAATATGGAAGGTCTGCCGCAATGTACAATTTCCATAAAATCATATGCGAATCTTGATCAACGAACTTACAATGTTCCCCAGGCATCTCAAGTCGTTGTTGTTTTGGTTGGTGATAGTTCGTTACTAAGTACCACCAATAGAGAAATAGTTGTATTGACATATTTAAATTCTATTTACAAAGTTCATCATTATTATGGATGTGACGACCCTCTGCAATACCATTTATTGTTTCATAATGGTGAGGGTGAGACGGGATGACAACAAAGAATCCAACAAATTGACTGTTGATTTTTCCCAAATGAGAATCTTCAATTTTCTCCTCAAATTCTCTATTTTTCGTCACCTCAAAAGTTATTCGTTGCTAAAAATATTGGTATGTTTCTATTTTCTACAACTTCCAAATGATCAAATTGAAATGGTTTCTAAGATATCTTTCTTTCATGTAGCTTTTCAAGAAGGGAAATAGTGAAATACTATGCCTTATAAATTGCATATTAGACACTCAGATTTTTCATGTTTGCTGTAATATTTCAACTACTTCAACAATATGTTGTTGATATGTATGTAACGATTAAAACAATATGATTAGATTTCTTTCGCTCCAATAAAAAAAAAAAAGTCCTCTCAGAGCTTTATTAAGGCATATTGAACAATATCCATTTTGGTCAAACAACGACCACAAATATTGGTAAAAAAAAATTATATTACTAGTTACATTCATAGGACGATATGCGAAAACGTTGTATGGATGCATTGTCACTTTTGCAGAGATTTAAAAAACTAGATATTTTTCTAACAAACATGCAATCCAAATTGGCCACAAATCAAATCAGAGCTGCAACGCCCCTAGCGCACCATTTCTAATTTACTTTTTCTTTAAAAGAGTGCATTTAAAATTTCAAAATCACTTCATTGCAAACGTACATCAGAAGTCTTAAAATTTATATGTGTTTATTAAAGTAATCAAAGATCTCAAATTGTCATTTGGAAACAATACTTAATAATTTCATCCATAAATATAACAAATTAATAGGTGATATAAAATATCTTTTAACTGAAATAGAGAAATAAAACATAAGTTTTTCTCTTCATAACCTTTGAATCACTATTTGTATTAGAATAATCAAACCTAACCATGATACCACCTCTTCAACATCATCTTTCATCATATACATTATAAAGTTCATCACTTACATTACTAAGTTCAAACATGAGTTTAATGCTCAGTAAGACATGCATAAACTATAATGAACAAGTATGCAGACACAATTTTTTTTGTAAAAATAGTTTTATGGGAGTTTTTCCTCACTAGGTGTTTTATTCTTGCTCTAGTTTTGATATACAATTCATTTGTGGGATGTAATTCAATCTAGAGAAGTAAGAAGACAACCTCTTGATCCCGTTTTATGGGACAACCAACTTATAATCCCGCCTCATAACAAAGTCTACGTTGAGTAAGTTCTTCTCTCATCTTTTTGTCTTTTTACCTTTTTTTTATATCAATTTTTTTTTCTTTGTTCTCTTTAAATCTTTCTTAACATAATTTTGTTTTTCATTATGCTTATGTCATACATAAACATACAATGCAAAACATAATATATTCTCGAATCAATTCGTCTGTTCTTTCTTTTTGATCAGAACTTACTACATATCATAAGAACATCAAAATTTCTACATCTATCAAGTCATCAAACAAAGTGATGTGCCAAGAGGAGCAATCACCCGATCTCGAGCTAAAGCTTTAGCTAATTTGTGTGCTTGTTTTGTAGGTACCATTTTTGATGGGTAACTAGAGCTCGAACCTAGCATGTAAGACAAGAAGATGGCTTTTCTTTTTATCACTTGCGAGAATTCCTCAGACATATCAAACATGAAAGAAAGCATTAAATAGAGAATTTGTCTTCTTTGAATCATTATTGTAATTTGTTGTTGTTTCTTTTATCACTAAACTTTAGTGTGTGGTTTTTTATGTGTTTGTATATTTCGTAACAAATGAACCATATGACTAGCAAAGGAAGGGTTGAGAGCTATGTTTGAAGGAGGGGAGGACCACAGTGAAAAAGACAATTGCAGAAAGAAAGAGATTGCCAAATTTGGTAAGACACAAGGTGTCCTTGGCTTGGTGTAGTGGCCAAGCACACCCTTTTTGATTGTCTTCTTTTGTACAGCTTTTGTAACCCTAATTTGTAAGAATGACAGAGATATTTAAACCCCCCTTATGGCTGCTATGAGTAGAAACTTTTGAATAGAAAAAGAACCAGAAGACTCTTCTTCAAAATCAAAGCTCTTGAGCACAAAAAACAACTCCATCTCACGATGAGTCATATCCGTGGAATGATGTTCTTTCTTAGGCCGAACCGATTTGTTGATTGGAACCCTTTTTGAAACCTTTAGGAGCGCCAAACTTTTTGGAAATCTTAAGAAATGTTCTTTTGCTTAAGAGAGAATGTATTTTCTTGGTGTCATCATCACAAAATATGACATGGAGATCGATGAGTTAAAGATTGAGGCCATCAAGAATTGCCCAATTCCAAAGGCGATCTCGGAGGTGAGAAGTTTCCATGAGTTGACATCTTTCTATTGTAGATTCATTAAGAATTTTAGTTCTATCATGGCCAACATTACCGATTGTACCAAGAAAGAAAATAAGTTTCAATGGGCTCAAGCTTGCCAACAAAGCTTTGAGGCAATAAAGGAAAAATTATGTCATGCACCTGTTCTTATGCTTCCCTATTTCAACAAAGTTTTCGAGGTCAAAATTTAACGCATCTGGGTTGGAGATCGGAGTATTGCTCATGCAAGAGGGTAATCCACTTGCATACTTTAGTGAGACGCTCAAAGAAGACACCCTCAACTATTTGACATATGACCAGGAGCCACCCTCAACTACTCTAATCTTTCCACGTTCATTTCTCATTTCCATTATTCATTGGTTTATGTTATCAAGTTTATGGTTTAACTCATTTTGTCCTTGGTAACTAGGTTCACCAACACTCGAGTTAGGTGTCACAACTGCTTGGTTACTAGAGTCCCAGTTTTGGTTAAGGGCAACACCAGTCATTGTCATCATTTAATTATAATAAAATCACTACAAACCAAGCAAGATAAATAAGGACACAACAAGGCTCTGATACTAAATGATATGTTTCAACTTATGGAACAAGATGCAACACAAAAAAAAAAACAACAAATTGGTTTGGCCTAAAACTCGTATTGGTTAAGAATACCCCAAATTCTAGAATATATATATCTTCTTCAAAATAAGTTCAAATGCTTTAAAATTGTAACACAAACTTACTGTATGTGTGGATAAAATGCCCTTAAAATTTCAGGGCCAAATTTGTAGGGGAATGGAACGTATGGGCGACAGAAGACTGGTTGGTCCGGTTGGTGATAAATGCACCTCCTCGTGTATTTGGTCTCCTTTTTGGGAAAGACACTCCAACAAGCTTGGGGGATGAGTTAGAGCACCCTTGCTAAAAATTCTACCATTAATAAAAAAGTAAAAAAGGGGAAAATAAGACTAATTTCCATCACTCACAAAGTGGAAGCCAAGAACGAACAACAATCCACGGATAGGACTCACTGTGAGATGGAGTTGTTTTTGGTACTCAAGAGCTTCGATTTTAAAGAAGAGTCTTCTAGTTCTTTTTATATTCAAAAGTTCCTACTCATGGCAGCCATAAAGGGGGTTTAAATACTTAAGCCCTTCTTACAAATTAGGGTTACAAAAGCGTGACAAAAGAAGATAATAAAAAAGGGTGTGCTTGGCCACTACATAAAGCTAAGGACACCTTGTGTCTTGTCAAATTTGGTAACCTCTTTCTCTCTCCAAATGTCCCATTCAATGTGGTCCTCCTCTCATACAAACACTACTCTCAACCTTCCTTTTGCTAGTCATATGGTTCGGTTATTACAAAACATGCAAACACATAAAAAAAAAAACACACACACACACACACACACTAAAGTCTAGAGATAAACGAAACAACAACAAATTACAATAATTATTCAAGAAAGACAAATTCTCTCTTCAATTCTTTCTTTCATACTTGATGTGTCTGAGGGATGCTCCCAAATGATTAAATGAAAAGGTCTTTGGCTCGGGATCAAATGATTGCTCTTCTTGGAACATACAAAGTGTTAGGACCCGATCCCGACCATCGGGCTGGGACCTGATGGGTTTTATCGATAGGATTCCCGAGGTGGAAAATGGATGTTCTCGATTTCACTTTTGCATAGATCCGTTTGTATTTTAATCAATTGCCTATTTCTTGAAGTAGGTATCCTACATTTAGATATTTCCAATAACCTCCAAACAATATTTATACTATACATTCAAATATTTACATTAAAGTTTTTACATCCTCATTAGAGTACTCAAACAGAAGCTATTATAAAATAAATAGGTCACACACACGTGATTGTACAAAAGAAGTTTATGCACAATAAAACTAAAACCCCTTTCCCATCTTAAAAAGAAGAACCATCTACCTCGATGAGCGCTTATGCCTTTTTATCAACTTTATATTGCCTTTGCTTTACCGTTTTAGTGAACGTTCTCGATATTTGAAAAATATACAATATCCACATAATGAGTTTTATACCTAACAAATAAATCTAGCAATTAGAATAGCTAACTCAGACTCTATGCATACTATCTAGGATCATTCTCCATCCTCCACCTAACAATGATTATTTTGAAATCCAAATTGTTTAAAACAATCATGCTTTGAAATCCATGCTATTTTTATAAAATGTATGCAAGTTTGTATTCAACCTTTTTAAAATTTATTAACCACAGTTCAAAGCCATTTTCAACAATTAATCAATTCAATGCAAATATAAACAAGCTTGCATGATTTAAAACCATCTTTTTAATCAAATGTTTCCAAAAGCAGCTTTTAATATTCATTTGTAAATGTCAAGATGCACTTCACTCTAAACCGACCTCATGTGACTATCACACACTTCTATAAATTTTCGAGCTTTCTTTGGTAGGGCTATAGAATCTCTCTTGCATTGTTTCCTCTCAAGGTTTAGGGACTTTCGACCTAAGGAGGATATATAATTAATCTCCTACTTAGTTTTATAGTCATAAGCGTCGCACACAAAAATGCAAGTCTAGTCCATTGGGTTCTTGTGTTACCAAGACTTCCAACTTCCTTCTTCTTAAAATACATGCTTTAAAATATTTATAAAACAAATGATATGTATGTTTAAGATAACGCAACTCACCTATGCAATTGATATTTAAAACCAATATGTTTAATTCAACGTAAACCTCATTTTCAAAATTTTATGTTTTAATATTCAATGAAATTGGAAAAAAAAAATTTCACAATTCATTATCCAATTTGCATAAAAATGATATCAATTAATTATTTCAATCCATCCAATCTTAACTAATTATAATAATTTTTAAATTTATCCAAAACTAAGGCTGAAATTTAAACTATCTCCACCTAATAATGCAATAAAGCCTAAACTCACTATTCTAAACAATAGATTTACTTACGTTATGTTCTTAGCATAATTAGAGCAACTTGATCAATATTCCTTGTAACTTGCGAACCTATAACACATGCATTACACTATTAGCATCTAAATCATAATGATTTTGAACATAATATAACCAATTAACCATCCATTGGATTAAAATCAGAATATGAGCAACATTTTGTATTAACTTCAAAAATTCATAACTCAATGTATACATATCCAATTTGACCAATTTTAGGGGCTACAGTTTTTTTGAAGTATCTATTATATCTTACTAAAACCGTTTAGTAAGATAAAATAGTGAAGAAGGTCTAAAAACACTAAAACCATACCATGCCTAGAATACTCTTTACAGTTTTTGCCTCAACTTTGAAAAATCATAAAATTAAATATACTTAGTCAAATGCATCAATTCCAAAGACCATAGTTCACACAATGAGTCTACTTTAACATGCCAAAACCATTTATCAATTGAGAACCACTTGATTGAACCAATTACACCAAACTCAAACTGCCCTGTTTTCTCCCTATTTTTTAACATACTTGTACAATTTGATAATTTCTTCCATTTAAACCCACTAAAAATCTCACAATCAGATTATACATCAAACAAGCTAAGAAGTTAAGCATTGAAACTACATTTTTTTTGGATATCCATTTCAAGTTCATCAATCATCAACAAAACTCAACAAAATCAGCACTCCTTCAACATTTACCCAATAAAACTCCATAAACCTAAATGAAAATTCACTTTACCAGGAATCTTCAGAGAAAGAGGGTGAATTTTTGTGGAAGAAAAGCTTCAGAAGAGGAGTTGTACGTGGAAGAGAAGCTTTAGAAAAGAGAGAGAAAGAGAGAGAGAGAGAGAGAGAGAGAGAGAGAGAGAGAGAGAGAGAGAGAGCTTTGTGGGTATTAGGGCTTCAAAAATAGAGGAAGCTTCATGGAGAGGAAGCTTCAGGAAGAGGGAAGTTTTGTGGATAAGGGCTTTCAAATGAGGGTTATCATCCTTAAAAGAAATAGTTAGAGATAAGGATAAAAAAAAAGTAAGGTGTTATCTTTAGATCAAAAGTAAATTTCTCCCTTATCCTTTCTAACCCTCATTCCTAATCCTAAACTAATGGTTTACCATTTCTTCTTTCTCCTCAACGCCAAATGCCTCATTTTTGCTTCAAGTTTTTTACTTTTTGGCTTTATATTTCCCAAGCAATTCCTTAATAAAATCCAAAACCATATTATACTATTAATCCATGGTATTTTAAACATAAAATACTACGAACATATAATACCTTATATGTTAAATTTTTTCTAGATGTATCATTTATTCAATACAACTTATATTGACATATTTTTCATATATAAATATCCTTTATTACATCATTGATCAAAATGTAACAAAAGTGCGAATAATTACAACAAAGTATATCTTCAAGCGACATCATTATCAATATAATAATATCATCTAACAAATATCACCATCAATAACACATTTTTTAGCTTAATCATCATCAATATAATTATAAAATATAACATCAATCGTAAACCTTATCCTATCATAACGATTAAACAAATCCCCAAGTCATTAATGTAGTAATATAATAAAAAAATAAGTCATCAAAGACTATCGTAACAAAACCACTTAACCTAGCACTTTGTGATGCATATTGACGGGTCAACACATAAAACATAATTTATCTCAATCCTTAGTACATAGACTCTTGCCCACGACAGGTATTCTTTACCTTTGAATTAACCTACTCATAGAGTTGTCATGTATTAGTGAAATAAAGTGAGAAGAATAATCATAATTAAAGAATTTCCATGGAGAAACCTTGACAATAATGAAAATCATAATCGTTTATCTCAAGCACATAAACTCATGTGTTTACTTGCTTAAGAGTCAAAGTCTATTTGGTTTAAGCTTACCTTAGAGATTCTTTAGAAACGAAAAGGTAGCCCGCGAGTTCTGAACGAAATAAGGGCTAGGTTTAAGGTGCATAAATTGTTATAAGGTGAGTGTTTAAATAGGATCAAATAAACCCAGCGTGCATGTTCACGCCCCCATACACCTCTTGCCTACTGTTTTGCACCTCTAGCTCACCCTACACCTTGCTACATGCAATACTTCATGCTTTTCACTTGTTTAGTTTCCAAGGTGCACTTTCAATGTCTTTTTGGCTTCTACTTGTAATGTTTTACTCAAAAACTCTTTTACTCTTTCAAAGACATTATTTTCCTTTAATAAATCTTTACTGATACTTAGATTTTGATTAAACTGAATCACGGTAACGCACAACAATGCCTTTGAAGCGTTATAAGTTGATCATTCCTCCAATAAAGAAAATTACCCACTTAATTTATCTACTTATTATATCATTTAATTCTCATGTAGATTGTATTATTTTTCCCATGTACCTCATAATAATCATAATAGGAATGTAAAACACAAACTTATCTTTGAATACGATGTTAAATCTTACCGGAGTTCTTGGATGTTACAAGAGGTACTTTCTTTTGAAGAAACCTACCATATACCTAACTTGATTGCGCCCCTTTTATGAGCCAAAAATAGAAGAATTAAAGATACAGATGTTTAAAAGATGAAATATTTGGCTTTGTTGTTGCATATGTATATGTCATAGAGTTCCAAAAACGAGGTTGCCTATTGCACACTTTTTGTATGATTTTGGAACAAAATTCAAAGATAATGTCTCTAAACTCATTTGATGACTTTGTGTTACCCGACCATGACAAATATTCTTATCTATAAGCTATGGTTCTCAAACACATAATGTATGATCCTTGTGGTGTAAAAAATCCTACAAGTATTTGTATGACTAAAGAAGCCAAGTGTAAAAATAATTATCCAAAACGTTTTTGCTAAGTTACAGAGCATGGGAAGAATTCTTATCTTCGTTATTATTGACTTGATAATAGATTTGCAACAGTGAAAGGTGTTGTGCTTGATAACCGTTGGCTGAGTCCTTACAATTCTTATATTCTTGCATTGCTTGTTTGCCATTTAAATATAGAGATTTGTTCAACAATTAAAGAAATCAACTACTTGTACAAGTACATATATAAAGGCAATTATCCTATTGCATTTAAGATAATATCATCAAAATGATGAAATTCAAGACTATCAAATAGCTTACTAGATTTCGCCACCCAAAGCAATGTGGTGTATTTATAGATTTGCTTTAAATGTAATCTCTTCTCCAATTTGTACTCTGTAACTACACCTAGAACATCACCAACCTATCACTTTTGAAGATACTTCTTCTCTTCGTAATTTAGTAAGATCTGTATTTGCAAAAACTATACTGACATAGTACTTTCGTAGAAATTATATAGATCCATTTGCAAACACTATATTATACAAGCGATTTCTAAAGTATTTTATATGGAATAAAAGAAAAATCAAACATGGGAACCTAGAAAAAAAAAGAAAACTATATAGGAAGAATCGTTTATGTAAGTCGTGTAGAAGGGAAGCATTGTTATTTATGTTTATTTTTAAACCACATTATAGGTTTGATCTCTTTTGAAAACTTGAAAATTGCACGTGGGACTTTTGACGTGCCTCAAAATGAGAAGACTTCAAGACACATTAAAAACAAACTTGTGCTGCTTCACTAGAACAAATAGCGATTTTGAATATTCATAACTCTGGTTGTACTTGGCTTTTGGGGCCCAACTTGTAATAGCTTTTAACCCTTGATGTTGAAAAATATCTGTCAAAATTTCAAGATCTAATTCGTTGTGGAACAAATGTTATACTAAAAATACAGAGCGTTGTCGGAGCCCATTTACTGCTCTGGCCGAGAATAAATGGTCAACTTTGGAGAGACATAACTCTCTCGCATGAAAACAAAATGAAGCGATTCTTATGACAGTTTAAAGCTACATGAGTGATGATAATGGCATCTAAAAATGGGGGCTTGAATTAAAGGGAACAAAATATTATGGAGGAGGTGGTGCTCGTTGGTCGGAAGGTGATATGATTGCACCTTCTGGGTTCTTCGGCTCTCCTTAAGGAAGAGGTATCCAACTTGCTATGGATGAGAGTTGAATACAACCTTGCTGATGATTCTTCATACCAAGAAAGGGAGGGAGAATGATGGTTGCAAAAGAAGTATAACCACTTTGGTTCTCACAAAAGGGAAACACTGGAACACACACAATGTTTTTTGGATGTTACTCACCGAGGAACAGAGATTGCTTGATGCTTGGAAGCTTCAAGACTTGGATGAAGATAACTTAAAATTTTCATTTAACATTCACTACTGGAAGCCGTCCATAAGAGTGGTATAAATACCAATGATCGTGGGCAAGGGAATCTTACCATACACAGATTCTAGGAGGAGTCATCGTTGACAAGGGGATCTTGCCACGTTTAGATTCTGGGAAAGGTTGATCACAAGACGAGGGAAGCTCGCAAAAACAAATTCACTGGGGGAGTTAAGAAGAGACAGCAACAAAGAAAAGAGGGAGTCTTGCTTTGTATTAGACTAGGTGTCGTGTAACTATGTAAACCTTGTGTAACACCTTGGATTTCTGTTAAACAAGTTTTGGAACTTCGTATTGATAAACAACGGAGTTTTGGTCGGAATCGAGAGCGGAGGAATTATACTAGTAGATAAAGGATTATTTTGAGGCTAGTGGAGGAGAGAAAATTATAGGATTCTGACCGGACGAGGACCGATTAACAGTTTAGATAAAAGATTAAAGTGTGAGGGTGATAAAGTAATTATGTTATTGTTGTTATTATTATAAAAAAAATACAAGGTAAACAAAACCCTCCCCAATTTTTCCCCTCCCTTCCCTGGACGAAATTTTTTCTCTCTTTTTTTCTCTTCCTCGACGATTCCCTTTTAGCGACACTCACAGCCGATCCACTTTGTTTCTTCACCAATCTCAGAATTTTGGTAAGTTTGAGTTAGTTTTTTAGTAGATAGTTACTCCTTTAGTATTTTGAGCAGTAAAAATAAATTTAGAGAGAGTATTGGATAATTTGGTAAAACCCTAGGAGGGAGATACGAATGTGGAAATTTATAGTTGATTTTTATTCATGTATTGGTGTTTAATTTGGAAATAAGTTTAGGTTATAGGTTTTTATGAAAAGGATTGAGTGTTTGGATAGCCAAAATACTCGGGTTACGGAACAGTTTTCGTTCGGCCACATTCGGCCAAGCTGTAGATGTTGAATTGGGAACTGGATGAGACCGTTAGAAACTAGACGTCCTAAAGAGTGTGTAGCCGCTAGAATCGAGCGATTTCGATAACTGACGTAAAAGTTATGCGGATTGGAAGTTAGATCGATTTTTGGCTAAGTTGGTTTAGTGAGCCGTTTTAGTCGGGCTTTGATTGATTGAGTTAGTAGTCGTAATTTCTATACGTGGAATGAGTTGTAAGATGAAATTTGATGTGAATTGATTATGTGATAGGTTGAGCCCGAGAATTTATAGATGTCGATCACCACAGAAGCTAAGGACGCCAGATAAGTAGTGTTTGCATGTTCGTTGCCCTTATGGGCCTACACCATGGGACGGTAGGGAGGTATTGTGTGTTTTGCATGTTTTTGTTTAGTTATGCATCATGTTTTAAAAAGTACAACAAAAATGAATTTGAGCATGGTTTTATGTGTGAACGTGAAGTGTGACGCATGGCGGTGAGAATGATGTGTGTGTGGGCAGCTTTGGCTCCGTTGCTGGAGGAACCGGGACGGTGGCGACGTGCCACGGGATGGTGTGGCGAGTGCGTCCAGCCTCACCCTGGAATGCCTACGGCGGTGTGTGTGGTGGTGAGCAACTTTGGCCTCGTTGTTGGAGGAACCGGGACGGTGGTGACGTGTCAGGGGGTGTGTGCCGAGTGCATCCAGCCTCACCTGGGATGGTTGCTGTGTGTGGGGTGACACGTGTGTACGACTTGTGGACCCCGTTGTTGGAGGAACCAGGACGGTGGTGACGTGCAAGGGAGTGAGGTGGTGAGAATGTCCAGCCTCACGGTTGTGTGGCTGTACAACGCAGCACAGGTTACGACAACATGAGTGAGAATGTAGAGTAGGATTGCATTGTCAGTTTTACGTTTCATATTGCATTACTTACTGAGCGTTAGACTTATGTTGTGTGTTTTGTGGTGTAGGTGTAGAGATCCCTACTGGTGAGTTCCGAGAGCCCAGCCAGGGTGAGTAGGTAGTTGGCGGCGTGCTACCATGTGCCGGTAGGTGGAGTTCATTAGGGCGACCCGACCCGTGGAGTGAGGCTGGATGGTATGTTTAAGGGTTGTATTTTGTGGAATCTGTGTTAAGTGTATAGGAAATTGGTGTATAGATTTTGATGTATAAACGGATATTTTAAACGTCAATAGATGTATTTTGAAACTACTTGGGGGATTTTGATTAAAAATACAGGTTTTACTTTGTGGTTTAAATGGCGGTGGTTTTCGTCGTATGTTTTCTTGTGAGTTGCGGTTATCTTTATGCTGTTGGTGCAAGGTCTCAACCGGTATGCATAGGTGTCGACCGAACTAGGTAAATGTTGACCGCGGGGGTCGACCTATGGGGACAGAGCCAAACTAGATGTCGACCGCTGTCTTTAGGTGTCGACTGATTAGTGTAAAAATGGTGAGAGTATCGATCGCGAGGTTCGACCAGTGCGGGCAGAGAGTATTAAAGTGTCGATCGGTGAAGGCAGGTATCGACCGCTCTGTGTGATGAGCGTAGAAGTGTCGACAACGAGGTTCGACCAGTGTGGCCAGAGAGGTTTAAGGTGTCGACTGCGAGGATCAAGGTGTCGATCGCTGCATGCAAGTGTCGACCAGTGCAAACCGAGGCGACCGAAGTGCTGACCTATGCATATAGGTGTCGACCCTTGGGTGCAGAACGGGTCAAGTGTTGACCGATGTTTACAGGGGTCGACTGGTGCCTCTTTAAAATGTTTCTAAAAGTGAAGTTTTATTTAAACTGGTTTTTGATTGAGTCTTCCGTTGCGACGCTTTTAAACGCTTACACAGATGTCATTTTAAGTCGATGAACAAAAGTTTTAAATTTTATGCAAATTTTATTGATTTGATGAGTAAGTGTACGGTTGGTGACCTGGGTTCGAGAACGACTCGGGGGTGCTTCAGAGGTGGTGACAGATCAAAGCGAGCCGGAAACCACTTGAGTTTTCAGGGCATTACACTTTGTAAATTGTTTTTATAACTAGGTGCGACCCCGCAGACGTAGGCAATTGTCGAACTGCGTTACCAACTTCCTAACTCTTTACTTTTCGCATTTTAATATTATTTTTTGTCACTTTTATTATCAGTGTCTCACGTAGTGTTCTAATCCAGTAGGACACCCGTATCTAATCTTAAACTTTCAATTGATATCAGAGCGGATCGCTTCTGTTTCTTAGGTAGGATCTGTGAGATTTGATCTTGGTTTTTGGTGCGATGAACTCTATGAAGGAAGGAGGTTCAACAATGCGTCCTCCTCTGTTGAATGATAACACTTATGCTTATTGGAAGGCCAGAATGAAAACTTTCATCAAAGCTATCGATGAGAAGGCTTGGAAATCTATTCTGACAGGATGAGACCCTTTGATGGTTATTGACAAAGAGGGTGTGCTATCCCCCAAACCTGTAGAAAGTCGGTTAGTTACTGAAGATACCTTGGCAAACAATAATTCAAAGGCTTTTAATGCTATTTTCAATGGCGTTGAGCGTATTAAGTTCAAACTCATTTCCACAGTGTGAGTCAGCTAAAAAGACATGAGAAATCTTTCAAATGACCTATGAAGGGATGTCGGCTGTGAAGTTATCAAAGATGCAAATGCTAACTACAAGATTTGAGAGTCTAAAGATGCTTGAAGACGAGAGTATTGCCAAGTTCAATGTCAAACTCTGTGACATCGCAAATGAGGTGTTTGCTCTTGGTGAGATTTTTTTTGAAAAAAAACTTGTGAGGAAAACTCTACAATCTCTGCCCTAATGGTTTGCTTATAAAGTCACTGCTATTGCAAAAGCCAAAGATGTCACCAAAAAGACGTTAGAAGAACTGATGAGATCTCTTAGAATATTTGAGATGAACCTTGGAATGGACACAAAAGCAAAGAAAGTGAAAGGAGTGGCTCTAAAAGCAGAGATACAGAATTTGAATGATCACGATAAAGATGATTTTGAGGAATCTCTAGCACTGCTCTATAAGAATTTTAGCACAGTTATGAAGAGATTTGACAGAAATAATCAAGGTGTCAAGGCCAGTGTCAACAATACCAAGAATGGTTCTTCAAGTAATAAGAAGTACATGGAAGAAAATCATGCTTCTGATTAACCTTTCAAGAGCAGAGGAATTCAGTGCAGAGAATGTGATGACTTTGGGCATATTAAGGCAGAATGTGCTAATATCTTGAAGAAGAAGAAGAACTCCCTCAACACGACTTGGAGTGAGGATGAGTTAGAAATAGAAGACGAATTTTAGAACAACCATGTGGCTCTTGGTTGTGCCCCATAGGCCCATCACACGATCCCAAACCCGAGGCTATAAATTAACTCACCAATATTCTTACACACTTGTCTGTTTTACAGAAAACTGTTCGCGTGAATTCTTAGGGTACACCCTCGGAGACTTGAACTAGGAGATCAAAGCTATAGATATGGACCAACCAAAGCACCTTGTCACGTGGAAGATCAAGTAAGGCGATGAAGATGCTCACATGAGAATTTGTCTTCCCGAGCCATGACTTGTACTTTTTTTTCGTTCGAACTTATTGGGCAAACATTGGCATTCTTGTTCAACTTTATTATATGCATGCATGTTAGACATTTAGGACTAGATGTATGGAAGGATAGAGGTGGTATGATTTGAGGTTTAGGCTTTGAAGACATGGCTTACATGGAAGCCAAATGGTGGCCCAAGGTGATGCCTCACTTTATCAAACCCAAGTCCACTACCATTAGATCTATAAATCATGGTAATTGGTGCTTGTAGTTTTTTTGGCTGACTTTGAATGATCATCCATGGATTTCCTTTAACCTTGAAGAAGCTTGAAGCAAGAAACACCAAGGTAAGGCTCGGTTGGTTCTCAACCGAGGGGT
Organism: Begonia peltatifolia; assembly: GCA_022433055.1. NCBI lineage: Eukaryota > Viridiplantae > Streptophyta > Magnoliopsida > Cucurbitales > Begoniaceae > Begonia > Begonia peltatifolia. Next base: position 6,205,863 of record CM039522.1, read on the forward strand.
TGCGCCCCCAAAACCTTCCTTCTAGCTTAGTAGCTTAAAGAGTTGCTAGCCATCTTCTTCTTCACTCTTCTAGGAGTGGAAAATAGCAATAAGTGGCCACAAATCGTGTCCTTGAATCGAGTTTCCTTCCTCGAAAGAAAACTTTGCCAAAAGCTTCAAAACATTACTTATTGACCGATTCTGGGAATAGTTACATAATTTCTTCTACATAACGAATCTGGACCACGTCTTCCACCATCACACACCTCACTCACAACACTAATCTCACCTAAAATTTCATTTCATTCTATGCACATTTGTTTGTTTATCTTGATTCGTTTTCGGTTTTTCCCAATTTAACCATTTCCAAGAAGCAACGATTCATCTTTTCGTTCACGAGCTTGTTCTGCAAGCAAGGATCGGAACACTCTTGTTTCTAAAGCTGAACACACAAATAATGGTTTTGTTACACGTGATGTCATAGAGTCGGGTTGTAGTGATAATGATAAAAATGAAGATAAAGTCACAGAAGAAGGTCTCATCATTGAATACAAGACTCTTCATGAGAAATGGACTGAACTTGTTAGAGTCAATCATCATGTATGCATTCAGATTGGAGGTTTGAGAGATGAGAATATCAATCTTCAAAACTCTGTTACAAAGTTGGAGGCCAAACTAATGACAAGTGAGGATGAAGTAAAGAATCTATCCAAGGAACTAAATGACATGAAAAAAAAAGTCAAAATGTTAAATTCGTGTTCCTCTAAGATGGATGAAATTCTAAAGACAAAGGAGAAAGCTCAGTGTTACAGGCAGTGTTAGTGAAGGGTGGTGATTACAAAGGGAAGCAAAGTGCGATGAGTACTACAAAAAGAAAAGAAGTCAAATTATTGTGTTCCTTATCCTGCTCCCAGTGGTAAAGGTAACATATTTATTTCTATTTGTCATTATTGCAACCGCCGTTGTCATATTTGCCATAGATGTTTTGCCTATCTTGCTGACTTAAGTCAAGGTACTGCAAGAGATTTTTCTTCTCGCAAATTTCCTCAACAAAAATGGGTGAAAAAGTCCAAATTGAAGTGAAATGACACATATTTCTCTAAAGGCCACTACAACTGATGCGTGGTATTTTGATAGCAGGTGCTCTAGGCACATGATCGTTGAAGAAATTTTTTTGAAGAAAATTGTATTCAGAGTTATAGGAAACGTAACGTTTGGCAATGGTATCACAGCTCATGTCATTAGAAGAGGAATGCTAGATGTTTCAGGGCTACCAAAGTTGGATAATGTCCTTTTAGTGAATGGTCTAATGGTGAATCTGATTAGTATTCGTTAGTTGTGCGATCAAGATCTAAATCCGCATTTAGTCATGGAAAATGTATGGTGTTCGATCATGGCAACAAGTGTATCATAGAAGGAGTGAGATTTTCTGACAATTGCTACCTCATTTCCTCATTATGTACCAGTTTTCTTTCAAGCATGGAAGACTCTATCCTATGGCATCGAAAGTTGGAACATGTCAATGTTAGGATGCTAAAAAAGATTGTTTCTGGCACGGTGGTGCTTAGAAAAGGGATTGTGTTTACCCACAAGAAGATGCGATGGAGATGAAAATGAAGAACTCTTGGCAGACCCGAGAGCTATCTCACGTTAGGCTCATGGGTACATGCTTTCCCGAAGAAAAACAACTACCTTTGGGATTAGGTTTTGTCCTCAATCCTTTTAGACTCTCAATGAGAGAAGAGAGGGAATGATGAGAGTTCACCAATCAACCCAAAAGATTGAGAAACAATGGAGGATTTCTCCACATGGTCAGAAAACCGTGGACAACCACTCAATATTCTTCTAACACTTCAGTTAGGAAAGAAAAGACAATTCTATTAAAAATGACAAACGTTCTTACAAACACCAATAACCATGACTTAAATTGAAATCCTAAGGTGGCCATTAGGGTTTGGAATTTGAAAAGGAGGAAGGAGAGCCGTTGGATAAAGGATGGAATTAGCGGCCATGAAGAAGCATCCATGTGCGCTCCATCTGATGGTTGAGGTGCAAAATTGCTCCAATCCTTGGTTGATCAAGCGTCATGTCATCCATCCTTGCCTCCCTCATGATGTACCTGCAAAAACCTTACCTTTTGGACTTCTTTTTGGGGTCATTTCTTTAATTGAGTCCATGGGTTGGATGTTGCAAAAATCTGCTCTCTTTTTTTCTTTTGTGGCCAAGTTTTCAACCCATAATTAAACAACTAACATACATTTAATCCTAACTACACAATCTAATGCATGATGCAATATATAAATTCATACATAAAGGCTAGGGTTTGCCAAAGTGAAAGAAAACAATGTTTAAATAAAAGGTTACACTGCTTATGGGCCGGGAAGACAAATTTCCATTGGGCCATGTGATGAGTCTATCCGTGCATCCTTAGTCAAAGTGTACAAGAGTTGATCCATATTCTTCAAGTTGGGCTCCCATGTAAAATCCCTAATGAGATCAACAATTGCGGCATTAGTTTGAGATCTTGTGATGGGCTTCCTTGCCATGTCATCCTCCCCAAGTGATTGAGGATTCGATTCCAAATCCAATGATTCAGTCTCCTCTTCATTATCTGGATCTCGAAGGTATGATGATAGATCCGGGACGTTAAATTTGAATGACATTTCATAGTCGCCGGGTAATTCCAACTTGTAAGCATTATTATTGATTCGCTATAGAACTTTGAAGGGGTCATCTACTCTAGGGAGCAGTTTAGAACGCCTCTTAGTTGGAAATCTTTCTTTACGAAGGTGCAACCAAACTAAGTCTTTTTCTTTAAATTTAATTCCTTCTTACCCTTGTTGGTATATTTGGCATAGTTAGCATTATTTTTCTCGATGGCTTTGCGAACGGTTTCGTGCAGCTTCTTAATCTGTTCTGCTTTATTTGCTCCTGAAGGGTTTATAAGATCTTTAGTATGGTGCATAATAATATCTAGTGGTGAGAACGGATTAAATCCATAGGCTACGGCAAAGGACGTTTGTTGGGTAGTAGTGTGAAGGCTTCTATTGTAACAGAATTCTATTTGGAGTAACACTATGTCCCAATTTGCTATGTTCTTGCACACAACACTGAGAAGAAGTATGCCGAAGGTCCTGTTGACCACTTCTGTTTGATCGTCCGTCTGTGGGTGGAATGAGGTGCTGAAATACAACTTGGTTCCTAGTATTCTCCACAAGGTCTTCCAAAAAGTGATTAGATCAGACACTATTGATTGGGCCACTCCATGGAGTCTGACGATTTTCTTGAAGAAGAGGTCAGCTACAACAGAAGAATCATCGATTTTTGTACATGCGATAAAATGCGCCATTTTGGAAAAACAGTCCACGCTTACCATAATAGAGTCTTTATTGCGGGCAGTCCGTGGTAACTCTAAAACAAAGCCTATACTAATTTCTACCCACGGGTGAGTAGAGACTACTAAGGGTAGGTATAGTCATTGGGAAAAAACTTTACTCTTGGTCTTCTTACATACAATGCACTATTCAATGAAGTCGTGCACATCCTTCATTATGTGTGGCCAGTAGAATTGTTCTTTTAATAACTTGAGGGTTTTCTTTTCTCCAAATTGTCCTGATAACCCTCCACTATGGGCTTCTAGACAAGAAATTTCCTTAGGCTACTGTTGGGTATACATAACTTACTTCCTTTCAACAGAAAGCCATCTACGATACTATACACTCCTTTTGCCTTGTTTTGGCACCTAATATAGAGCATGCCAAAATCATTGTCGGATTCATAAATTTTCTTTATCCAATCAAATCTGAAGAATCTAACACCTAATTTAATTAAAAGGATTCTCTTTTTGGATAATGCATCAGCAACGGCATTGTCAGATCCTTTTAAGTGTTTTAAAGTGTATGAAAATCTCTCCAAGAATTCCACCCACTTCGCGTGTCTCTTATTTAGTTTGTATTGACTCTTGATGTGCTGGAGGGATTGATGGTCAGTATGGATCACAAACTCCTTGCATAATAGATAATGTTGCCAGTGTTCAATAGCTCGTATGACTACATAAAACTTCTTGTCATATGTGGAGTAGTTAAGTGTTCCTCCATTTACCTGTACTAATGCAAGTGGGACTCTCTTGCATTAGTATAGCTCCAATGCCAACTCCTGAGGCGTCACTTTTGATTTCAAACATCTTGTTGAAATCTGGTAGTGCCAGGGTGGGAGATTGACAAAGTTTTTCTTTAATGAGCTCAAAATTACTTTGATAAGATAGGGTCTAGCAAAATCTACTCCCTTTTTAGTACAGTCTGTGAAAGAAGCTACTATTCAATTGAAGTCCTTAATAAACCTCTTGTAGAAAGAGGCTAGTCTATGAAAACTACAGAATTCGGATATTCCAATAGGTGTAGGTCATTATCTGATGGCTTTAACTTTTTCTTCGTCGACTTCTAGATCGTCCTTCAAAATAATGAATCCCAGAAAGTATACTTTTTTCTGGGAAAAGGAACAGTTACTTAAATTGGCAAACAGTTTAGCTTGACAAACAGTTTGAAATAGGACGCCGAGATGATTGAGATGTTGCGGTAGGTTGAGGCTATACAGTAATATGCCATCAAAGTAAACGACAATAAATTTTCTTAAGAAGTCTTTAAGAACATGGTGGATCAATCTCATGAAGGTACTCGGTGCAATAGTAAGTCTGAATGGCATGACCATCCATTCAAACAATTTGCATTTTGTTTTGAAGGCGATTTTCCATTCATTACCTTCCTTCATCCTGATCTGGTGATAACCACTCTTTAAGTCGACTTTACAAAATATAGACGCTGCACTGAGCTCACCTAGCATATCTTCCAGTCTAGGAATCGAAAACCTATACTTGATAGTAATATGGGTTATAGCGCGACTATTGACACACATCCTCATGATGTCTTCTTTCTTAGGGACAAGAAGAGTAGGCACAATATAGGGACTCATTGATTCTCTAATATATCCCTTGCCTAACAGCTCTTGTACTTGCTCCTATAATTCCTTAACCTTTTCATGTTTCATCCTATAGGCTGGTCTATTAGGTACCATGGCTCTAGGTTGGATATTCATCAGGTGTTCAATACAATGCAAGGGTGGTAGGTCAAGTGGGAGTTCCTAAGGAAAGGCGTCTTGGTAAGCTTTAAGGAGGTCTTAGACCGATAGAGGTATCTCGCCAAGCTCCATCACACGATCTTTGAATAACGCTAGGATCAACATCTCTCCTTTTGTCAATGAAGATCTCAACCGGAGGCTCTTTACTTCAACTAGTCCCTGTGTTCCTCAAATGGATCTCTTAGTTGTTGGGAGGGTTAAGAGAAGACTTTCCTTGAACTTCTCTTCTTTGTGAACATCGTCATCCTGGGCTACTTGTTTCGGAGTCATCAGTAACAGATTGATTGTTCTGCCTCTGAACTTCAAGGTATAGTTGTTGCAAAACCGTATCGTGGGTCACCTTGCGATCGTATTACCATGGTCTTCCTAATAAAAGATGACTAACATTCATTGGTACCACGTCACAAAGAACTGTGTCCTTGTATTTATCAATAGTGAAGTCAACGGTTACTTGCTTAGCGACTTTGATGTCATCTCTATCATCCAACTACATTAACTTGTATGATTTAGGGTGGGCAATGTTCTCTAACCCTAGTTTACTGACCATTTCTAGTGAATATATGTTACCGCAACTTCTGCCATCAATAATTATGGAGCAAACTTTATACTTGGCTGCACAATGACTATGGAAGATATTCTCCCTTTGGCAGTCTTCTTTAATGTTTTTGGAAATCAGTGCTTTCCTTATAACCATCAGTAGAGGTTCTTCTGGAGTTGTACAATCATCGACTTCTTGGTCACTATCTCTACTATCTCTTCTTCTTCCTTTTCATACTAGCCTTCATCATTTTTGCTTTCCCATTCACCAGTAGATTCTTTAATTACTATCACGCGACGGTTAGAGCATTCATTGGCATAATGCCCTTTTCTTAGACATTTAAAATATTGTATGTCATGTGCTCTCTGGCCGTTAGGAATGTTTATTTGGGGTTTGTTTACTTGAGGTTTAGGTCCTTGTATGGGCTTACTATGATTCATATCGTTTGGGGGCCAGTTACGATTAACAAACCTCTAATCATCCGTTCTAGGGGCAGTCTTGTTGTACTCTTGGGTTCTAGGTGGAAATTTTCTAGGGTAGTTGACCTTACGTTTTCTCTTGAGTTGCTTTTCAACAATGAGGGCTAACTGCACAACTATTTCTATGGTCTCAAATTGTTGCATCTCAACTAGGTCTCCTATATCGCGGTTTAGTCCTCGAATAAACCTTGCGATAATCTATTTCTCTAGTTCCTCCATAGCGCAACGCATGTTAAGTGTTTAAAATTCAGTAAGGTATTCGTCGATGAAGAGGCTATTTTATCGTAAGTTGTGGAGTTGTTGGAAAAATTCATGTTTGTAGTGTCAGGGCACAAATCTCTTGTGCATGATCTCCTTCATGGAGTTCCACGTGGTAATGTTGTAACCTACGGTTCGCATTCTTTGGGCCTTTAAGTTGGACCACCATAATGCTGCATGGCCTATCAATTCAAGGGAGGCTAGTTGGATTTTTACGTGTTGAGAGTAGTCATGACTGTAACACCCAGAATTTTTCGTTAAACTAATTTTGGATGTACGTAATTATAATCGGCGGAGTTTTGGTCAGAATTGAGAACAGAGAATTTCTACCCTTAAGTAATAGATTATTTTGAGGTTAATGGAGGAGAGAAAAGTTTAAGAATCCAATCGGAATCAGACCGTATAACAGATTTATTAAACGGTTAGGAGTTAAGGGCGGCATAATAATTAGTAGTATTATTATTATTATAAAAAAAAATTAAATCAAAACACCTTACGGTGTTTTTCTCCCCAACACAAACCCTCCTTTCCCCTTCCCTCCTTCCTTCGGCGATTCTCCCTTCCAGCGACGATTTTCTTTGGTTCTCCTCTGTTTCTTCAGATCAACAGAAAGTTTTAGTTAGTTCTTAGTAGATAGTTAGTATTTTAGTTGTTTTGAGTGTTAAAAACGAAATTAGAAAGAGTATTGTGTGATTTGGTGAAAACCTAGGAGGGAGTTGTGAGGGATCAAAGTTAAAATTGATTGCTATTCGTATGTTGGCGTTTAAACTAGAAGTAGGAGTAGATTACGAGATTTTATGGAGAAGATTGAGCATTGGGATAACCGAATGCTCTAATTAGGGAATGATTTCCGTTCAGTCACATTCGGCTTTAGCTATAGGTGTTGGATTAGGAATTGGTTAGACTTTTAGAAATTAGACGTCGTCAGAAGTCCATAGCAGTTCGAATCGTCCAAATCGGATGAGTATTGTAATAGCTATGAATTTTCGAAGGTTAGTCAGAAATTGAGTTAGGATTTTAGTTTAGGCCGAGTGGGGGTTTAGTTGTTGTTTCCTTTAGAGTTTTACGAATTTAATGGAAAGTAGAGCTAATAGATGTGTGATTTTATAGGTTTTCCCAGTTAGTGTACGAAGTTATGAATTGCGAGGAATTTCTAGTACGCCAAGTAAGTAATGTAGTAGGAGTTTTGTCTTCGGGCCTCCATCATAGTTCAGTAGGATACATTGCACGTTTACTTTACGTTATGCTTGCATGGTTGTGCATCATTGTTTAAATTAGGAGAACGAGACGAGAATGGATTTCCATGTTTTTACAAAGTGAAACAGTAGGATGTGATGAGACGAACGAAATAAGAAGATACATAAGAAGATAATGAAGATGGGGTTGAGTGACATTGTCCTAGGAGGGGGATCGCGTCCTATGAGGGAGACCGCGAGGTGTGTCACTCTTCCTCCACTTTATGTGGTGACATTGTCCTATGAGAGAGACCACGTCCTATGAGGGGTATCGCGATGTGTGTCACTTTACTAGATTGAGGTTGACTCTGTCCTATGAGGGGGACCGCGTCCTATGAAGGGGACCGCGAGATGTGTCATCTTACTCTAGTATGTAAAGAAGAATCCAGTAGTAAGAAGATAAAGAAGATGTAAGAAATAGACAAAAACAAAAGTTGAGACGAAACTGTATATGTTAGGATGTATTTGTTTTCAGTGTTTATGTTTTATGCATTACTTACTTAGCATTAGACTAATAGTTGAGTTCTGTGATGTAGGTGACGACGCCATAGTTAGTGAGTACTCTGAGTATGCCCAGGAATAGGAGGTGGTTGGAGGAGTACGCACGTGGACGATCTGGCCAGTTGTTAGGACGTTTTGACTATGGTAGGCATAATTATGGATTTTGAGAGTGTAATTGAAATGATTTTTATGGTTTTGGGTCGATTGAATGTATAGATGGATTTCAAACCTTAGTACTCGTTTTCTTTACTTAAATCATGATTTTGAGTTGATGGAAAAGTGTGTGTTGGGTTATTATTAGCGTTGAGTTGAAATCCGATTGATTTTGTGAAATTTTTAAAGTTTTTAAACAGAGTTTTAGGGAGGAAGTGTCGACCGCGAGGGTCGACTTGTGCAGGTAAAGCCGAAGTAAGTGTCAAACTATGGTTGTAGGTGTCGAACGGTAGTGTAAAAATGGCAGCGGTGTTGATCGCGAGGGTCGACCTGCGCAGACAAAATGGATCAAGGTGTCGACCTGTGAAAGTAGGTGTCGACCACTCTCTGAGATGAGCGTAGAAGTGTCGACCGACGAAAAGACCCGAGAGAAACGTAGTGTTGACTGGCGTTTGCCAGTGTCGACTGATGAAATACCCGAAACAACCCAAGTGTCGACCGATGCTTACAGGTGTCGACCGGTTTCTCTGTTTTATGTTTTATAAAATGAAGTTTTATTTAAAATGATTTTTAACCAAAAGTCTTCCGCTGCGAGCTTTTCAGTCGATTTTAAAAGTGTTGTTTCAAGTCGAAAAACAGGTTTCAAATTTTTAAACGATTTTTATCAATGGATCATGATTAAGAGCAGTAAGTAGTAGTGGTTAGCGAACCGGAAATCGTGGTGGATTTTCAGGTCGTTACAATGATAGTCGAAGACTCGCTCAACTTTGCCTACCCAATCTAGGTAGGTATGGCCGTTACAGGTGCCATTGAAAGTGGGTATCATTAGCTTAACGTTTCGAAGGTCATCGTTGTCCTTACAATGATTTGGACGATAATTTTTTCTTCGTCTAAAGTCCATTCATCGTCTTCCTCAGAGTCGTAGTCTCAATCTCTAACTCTAGGATGTTCTAGCCTTCTTCTTTGGGGTCCGACCCTTTTGTCGTCCTCTTATCTTATCTTTGAGAAGGCCTCTTGGGAGGTATCCCTCATGTTGGGCACTCTATGGGGGTTGGGTCTCATGTAATCCTTAAGTTGGCCAACTTCGATGTCCATTTTCTTAACTTGTTGAGATATGGTTTGGACTAATCCCGTTAAGGCATTGATTTGTCCTTGCATGCTCGATTCACCTTCTTGGCAAGTGTGTTCAGGTGGAGGTATTTCCTTACCTCGGGTAGGTTCTTGGTAGGTGATGGGAGTGTGTGGTAAGTCACGTGAAAATCCACTCGTATTTGTCATTTCACTTTTAGCCATCAATTTGAGGCCTTAAACGATGAAATTGGGGCCCAAAGAAGTGCGTCATGGGGGTAAATCCCCCTCACTGTGTGGGGCTCTTCAAGAGCTTCAATTTGATATATTATGGGTCTCAATTGGAGGCCTGTAGCGAAAGTTATGACCGTTTAAAGATGAAGAGGTCCAATTCGATATATTTCTGTCTGATTTTTACTTTTAGTCACTCTTTAACTAAAGATTAGTTGGGTGATTAACTAATTAATGGCTTATGTAAGTTTTAAGCATAAAGATGTGGTCATGCACAAATGGGGAATTTCATCAAACACTTGTAAGCTTAGCCAATGTACAAATTGAAAATAATTAGGACTTTTACCAAACACCTTCCTAACTTATAAAAACAGTTTTTAAAACCCAACAACAATGATTTCGACAATTCAAAATTTGATCAATAACCACAAAATAATGAACTTTAAGCAAGATTAATCTACCAAACAACAATATAACTCAAATCTATCCAAAATACAAGATTAATAAGATCAAAGTTTACGGTTTTGATAGCACTATTTTCGGATTCCAACACAACTAAAAACCCATTTTTGCACAATCCATCAATCTTTAAAACACTAACCAAATCAACCAAGCTTTACCACTTTATGCAAGATCTATGCAATGCAATATTAGAACAAGTAATACGAATCAAAAACAACAAGGATAATCGATTAAAGTCTTAAGATTTAAGGGTTTACTTATGCATGCTTTTGGCTTCAAGAATCCAAACTAAAGTGCTAATAATAAACCTGATTATACCAAAGTTTCAAAAATAATAAACTCCACTAACAAGTTGATTTCGTTTAGGATTTTATTGAGTCAAATGCACCAAAAACACTCAGAAGAACACCCTATGCTCTGATACCACTTGGCACGGTGGTCCTTAGAAAATGGACCGTGTTTATCCATTTTTGCACAATCCATCAATATTTAAAACACTAACCAAATCAACCAAACTTTACTACTTTATGCAAGATCTATGCAATGCAATATTAGAACAAGTAATAAGAATAAAAAACAGAGCGTCTAATCGATTAAAGTCTTAAGATTTAAGGGTTTACATATGCATGCTTTTGGCTTCAAGAAACCCAAACTAAAGTGCTAATAATAAACCTGATTATACCAAAGTTTCAAAAATAATAAACTCCACTAATAAGTTGATTTCTTTTAGGATTTTATTGAGTCAAATGCACCAAAAACACTCAGAAGAAGCACCCTATGCTTCTGATACCACTTGGCACGATGGTCCTTAGAAAATGGACTGTGTTTACCCATAAGAAAATGCGATGGAGATGAAAATGAA
>CM039522.1:6217161-6370631 GCA_022433055.1 Begonia peltatifolia
AAAATTCATATATAAAAGCTAGAGTTTGCCAAAGGAAAAGAAAACAAGATTTAAACAAAAGGTTACACGGTTTATGGGCCGAGAAGACAAATTCCCATTGGGCCATGTGATGAGTCCATCTGTGCATCGAAAGTCTGAGTGTGCAAGGGTTGATCTCTATCCTCCAAGTTGGGCTCCCATGTAAAATCTCTAATGAGATCAACACCTGTAAGAAAAACAAGTTTGTCAACAAAAAACATTAAGCAGATTAACGGCCTTAGTTTGATATCTTGTGATGGGCCTCCTTAGCATGTCAGTTTCCAAGGGAGCAGTCCGTGAGATTCCCATGATGAATTTAGACAGAGTGTGTAGACCATATAAAATTAGGAAGCAAACCAAGGTGTCACACCCGAAGTCTCAAATATCAACAACTACTCATGTGCTTGAGTTGCTCCATATGGATCTAATAGGTCAAATGCCTCTAGAAAGTATTTGGAGGAAAAAAGTATGGTTATGTAATTTTTGATGATTTCTCACGATATACATGGGTGGAATTTTTTAGAGAAAAGTCTGACACTTTCAAAGCCTTTTGATCCTTGTGTATTCGGCTCTAATGTGAGAAGAATTATGTCATCATGAAGATTATTCGCATTCGCAGTAACCATGGGAGAGAGTTTGAAAACTCAAAATGTAACACCCAAGATTTTTTGCTAAAGTAATTTTTAGGTTTTCATATTGGTAAACGGCGGTGTTTTGGTCAGAATCGAGAGTGGAGAATTTGTACTAGTAGATAAAAGATTTTTTTAAGGCTAACGGTCCAGAAAAAATTTTAGGATTTCAACCAGACATGGATCAAATAATAGTTTAGCTAAAAGACTAAAGAGTGAGGGCGATTAAGTAATTATGTTATTATTATTATTATTGTTACTTTATAAGTGAAAGGGGAGGGAAACACAGAGCACCCTTCGGTGATCATCCCTCCCTACGTCAAACCCTCACCTCATGGTAATTTTTTCTCCTTCTAGCGACGCTTTCTTCTCCGTTCTTTCATCAACTTTTAAATTTTCAGTAAGTTTGAGTTAGTTTTAAGTGGATAGTTAGTTATTAAGCTGTTTGAGTGTTAAAAGTAAAGTTAGCGGGTGTATTGGATAGTTTTTGGTAACCCTAGGAGAGAGATACGAATTTGGAGATTTGTAGTTAAATTTCTTTGTTTGTGTATTGATGTTTAAGCTAGAAGTAGAAGAAGATTAAGCATTTGAATAACCGAAAAACTCAGGTTACGTAATGATTTCCTTTCGGCTAAACTATAGATGTTGGATTGTGGAATGGATGAAGCTGTTAGAAACTAGACGTCCTAAGGTGTGTGTGGCCATTGGAATCGAGCGATTTCGATAACCGACGCAAAAGTTATGCACGTCGAAAGTTTATGTCGGGTTTTGGATCAAGTCGGTTTAGTGAGCTATTTTAGTTAGTTTGTGGTACCGTAAGTTAATGGTAGCGGTTTTGGGTTTGAGTTAAGTGTTTAAACAAGTTTTGACAGGAATTGGTTTTTTCTTTAAGTTGAACCAGATTTTGGTGAAGTCGTGCACAGGGAAAGTTTAGGACGCCAGGTAAGTTGTCTTTGCATCTGCATTGCCCTTACAGGCCTACACCATGGGAATGTAGGGAGCTGTTGTGTGTTTTGCATGTTTTTGTTAAGTCATGCATCATGTTTTGAAAAGCGTAACGAAAATGAATTTGAGCATGGTGTTATGTGCGAACGTGAAGTACGACGCATGGCGGTGAGAATGATGTATGCGTGGGTAGCTCTGGCCACGTTGCTGGAGGAATCGGGATGGTGGCGATGTGTCAAGGGGTGGTGTGGCGAGTGTGTCCAGCCTCACCCTGGGATGTTGCTGCGGTGTGTGGAGTGAGCAACTGAGGGCCCTGTTGCTGAAGGAACTTGGAAGGTGGCGACATACTAGGGGGTGGTGTGGCAAGTGCGTACAGCCTCACCCTAGGATGGTAGCGGTGTGTGGAGTGACGCGTATGTACGACTTGAGGGCCCTATTGCTGAAGAAACTGGGACAGTGGGGACATGTGAGGGTGTGAGGTGGCAAAAGAGTCCAGGCTCAATATGGTGCGGCTGTACAACGTGACACAGGTTATGACAACACGAGCGAGGATGTAGAAATTGCATGTGATAGGATTGCATTGTCGGTTTTACGTTTTATATTGCACTACTTACTGAGCGTTAGGTTTATGTTGTGTTTTCTGTGGTGTAGGTGCAGAGATTCTTGCTGGTGAGTTACGAGAGTTCAGGCAGGATGAGTATGCGGTTGATAGCGTGCTACCATGTGCCGGCAGGTGGAGTTTGACAGGGCAGTCCGACCCATGGAGTGAGGCTAGATGGTAGTTTTTTTTGTTGTATTTTGTGAGGTATATGTCAAGTGTATAGAATTTGAAGGTATAAGTTGGTTTGGCACGATAATCGTCGGGAGTAATCTATAGTTGTATTTTTGAAACTACTTGGGAAATTTTTGTCTTAAAAATACAGATATTTACTTCGTGGTTTTAATTGTAGAAGTTTTTGTCGTTTAATTTCCTTTGAATCTAATGTTTTCTTTAGGTTGTTGGTGCAAGGGTCGACCAGAGCCTTTAGGTGTCGACCGATTAGTGAAAAAGTGGCGAGAGTGTTGACCGCAGAGTTCGACCATTTCTTTAAAGTGTCAATTGGTATGTGTAAGTGTCGACCGAACTAGGCAAATGTCGATCGCAGGGGTCGACCTATGGGGATAGAGCAAAATTTGGTGTCGACCGTTGTCTTTAGGTGTCGACCAGTTAGTGTAAAAACAGTGAGAGTGTCGACTGCGAGGTTTGACTTGTGCGGGCAGAGAGAATTGAAGTGTCGACTGATGAAGGCACGTGTCGACCGCTTCTTGTTAGGTGCGTGGAAGTGTCGACCACGAAGATCGACCAGTTCGGGCAGAGAGTATTAACGTGTCGACCGATGAAGGCAAGTGTCGACTGCTTTTGTGATGTGTTTAGAAATGTCTATCATGAAGTTTGACCGGTACGGGCAGAGAGTATTAAAGTGTCGACCAGTGAAGGCAAGTGTCAATCGTTTTTGTGTTGTGTGTAGAAGTGTTGACTGCGAAGTTTGACCGGGGCAGATAGAGAGTATTAAGGTGTCGTCCGACGTTTACAGGTGTCGACCGGTACCCTTTTTTTTATATTATGTTTAGAAGAGTGAAGTGTCATTTAAACTGACTTTCGATTGAGTCTTTCGCCGAGACAATTTTTAAACGTTGTCAAAATGTCATTTTAAGTCGAGGAACAAAAGTTTAAAATTTTATACAAATTTCATCGGGGTAATGAGTAAGGGTACGGTTGGCGACCCAGGTCCGGGGACAACTCGGGGGCGCTGCAGAGGTGGTGATAGAGTAGAGTAGCCGGAGACTACGTGAGTTTTCAAGTCATTACAATTATGGTATCAGAGCCTTTACCCAACCGGAAGTGTGGCCGACGAGGATGTCGGGGCCCTCGGAGGAGGGGTGAGATTGTGAAGGCAAGAGGGCCTGTCACAATTTCAACACCGCTTGGAGGAAAGGTAAAGGGGACGGTTAGGAGGAGGGAAGAGGGTATGTCACGGGTGTCAGAGCCACGGGGTCGACGTCATTTGATGGATCTCCTAACACCACCAGCCGCTGCATAGAAGTGCTACACCAACTGTAAGTATTTCTTAGAACCCTCGTAGTTTTGTTTAAACTTACTAGATGTTGTGGCGTACAGGATTAACGTTATGGTTAGAGAGACACGTAGAGCTGTAGGCGATATGGATGATGCTGTTAGGCAACTTACGAAGTTAGTCAACCGCTAGTCTCAACAACTTGAGCGGTTTATGAGTAGGGAGGACCGGGACTAGTTTGGTGCCCAGACTTCGACGGATCGTGGGGGTAATAGGTTGCACAGGCTCAAACCCCCAGTATTTGACGAATCATCTTCGGACCCACTCAGTGCTGAGGAGTGGATTCAAAATATGGAAGACATGATGGATTATGCCAAAGTCAATGATCAGGATAGGGTATCTAGTGCGGCATTCAACCTTGCCAGGGATGCCCTATTTTGGTGGGATTCGATGAAGGCAACCACCGATGTGAAGGCCATGACTTGGGAGGAGTTTAAGACGGTGTTCTTCGGCAAGTACTTCAGCCACTCCGTCAGAACCCAGAAAATGGTGAAATTCGCCCAATTGAGACAGACAGGCACAGTGGTAGAATGCGTGAGACAATTTGAGTCGTTGTCTTGGTTTGCTAGTCACTTTGTGAGTCTGAACATGAACAAAGTACACCAATTTGAGCAAGACCCCAACAAGGGTGGCGCCGAGAGTCTTCGCCCTCATTGAGCCGAATGATACTGCCCAGCCATCAGTGATCTCAGGTAGTATTCTTATTTCAGGCATGGCGGCTTACACTCTAGTCGATACGGGTGCTACGCATTCGTTTGTATCTATTGCCTTCGTGGTCAAGGCAAATCTAGTGTCTAGCTATTCTGGGCAGTTCTATGATGTGTTGTTGCCGTCAGGGGAGCGTCTATGCTCGGATCAGGTGGTACAAGGTGATATTGTGAGAATAGGAGAAAAGCGGTTGTACGCTGATCTGATCATACTCGACATGAAGGGGTATGAGGCTGTTTTGGGGATGGATTGACTGTCTATACATTATGCCACGATAGATTAGAAAGATCGACTTTCGACCCCCAAGTGGAGAGAGTTGCTCCTTTAGGGCGGGAAAAGGTTTGAGTAGGATTTCGGCTGTGTCGGCTATGAGAGCACAATAGTTGTTACGAGGTGGATGCATGAGCTTCTTAACTAGTGTCATGGACGCGCAGTTTCATGGCGGGGTTCAGCTTCAGGACATCCCCATTGTACATGATTTTCCAGGGATATTTTTTGAGGATTTGCTAGGTCTGTCCCCTGACAGGGAAATTAAGTTCGTTATTGATGTGTACCCTGGGGCTGAACCAATGTGCAAGAACCCGTACAGGCTGGCACCTATCGAGTTGAAAGAGTTAAAGGCGCAGTTAGAGGAGTTAACGGATAAGGGCTTCATACACCCTAGTTTCTCGCCGCGGGGTGCGCCAGTGCTTTCCGTAAAAAAGGACGGATCCCTACACATGTGTGTTGACTATAGGGAACTGAATAAGCTGACAGTGAAGAATAAGTACTCGTTGCCAAGGATAGATGACTTGTTTAACTAGCTTCAAGGTGCACGAGTGTTCTCTAAAATCGATTTGAGGTCCGGTTACTATCAGTTGAAGGTTAGGGAGGAAGATATCCCAAAGACAGCTTTTCGGATATGATATGGGCACTATGAGTTTTTAGTGATGTCGTTTGGACTAACTAATGCCCCAGCCACCTTCAAGGACCTCATGAACTGAGTATTCAAGAAGCACTTAGATAGGTTTGTAATAGTTTCATTGATGACATCTTGATATACTCTCGGAGTGAGGATAAGCACAGAGAGTACTTGAGGATCATGCTGACAACTCTGGGACAACACCGACTATATGCTAAGTTCTCTAAGTGCGAATTTTGGCTAGACAGGATCATTTTTTTGGGGCACGTCATCTCATGTGATGGTATTTCAGTGGATCCGGTGAAGGTTTAGGTTGTGAAAGAATGGCCTCGACCGACCAGTGCCAACACGATACGTAGTTTTTTGGGATTGGTGGGATACTATTAGAGGTTCATTGAGGGATTCTCCAAGATCGTAGCCTCTTTGCCTCGATTGACCCGGAAGAATGTGACGTACAGTTGGTCTGATGAGTGCAAGAGGACAGTTTCCAGAAGCTGAAACAGAGGTTGACTACAGCCCCTTTGTTGATATTGCCGGTAGAGGGGGAGAAGTTCAGCATTTATTGTGACGCCTCCAGGGTAGGCTTGAGTTGCGTATTGATGCAAAATGAGAGAGTGATTGCCTAGGCTTCCAGACAATTGAAGTCTTACGAGCAGAATTATCCCACACATGACTTGGAGTTGGCGGCAGTGGTCTTCGCAGTTAAGATCTGGAGGCATTATTTATATGGATAACAGTGCAAGATCTTCTCGTACCACTAGAGTTTGAAGTATATCTTCATGGAGAAGGAGTTGAACTTAAGACAAAGGAGGTGGCTCGAGCTGGTTAAGGATTATGACATGGAAATTAAGTATCATCCGGGGAAGGCGAACGTGGTAGCAGATGCCCTGAGCTGAGTGTCAACTTAAATGTCTGCTATGATTCCAACGATGCCTACTAGGCTGAGGTTCGAGATGCAGGAGTTTGGCCTAGAAGTGGTTTCTGATTTGGCAGTCACACTTTCGACGATGCATTAAGGTCGACCATCTTGGACAGAATTAAGCAGGCCTAGGAGACTGACTCTGAGTGTAGTGAGCTGAAGGCGAGTATGGGGGCCAATGCTAGCACTGAACTCCGTTATTCAGAGGATGGGATTTTGAAGTTATGGGATATGTGGTACGTCCCAAAAAATGAGGAGCTAAGGAAGGAAATACTGTCAGAAGCTCACTCGTCTTCTTTCTCTGAGCATCTAGGCAGTACCAAGATGTACAGGGACTTGAAGCTGCACTATTGGTGGTGTAATATGAAGCGGGAAGTAGCCGAATCTGTTGAGGCATGCGTCGTGTGCCAACAGGTAAAGGCAGAACATCAAAGACTGTCAGGTACGCTTTAGTCGCTGCCAATATCGGAGTGGAAGTGGGAGCATGTTACTATGGATTTTGTGGTTGGGTTACCGAGGACTGCCAAGGGTGACGATCCGATTTGGGTGATTATGGACAGGTTGACGAAGTCATCTCACTTTTTGCATGTAAGGATGACTTATTCCATGGACCGGTATGCTCAGTTGTACATTTAGGAGATAGTCAGGCTGCATGGGATTCTGGTGTCGATAGTATCAGGCCGAGACCCCAAGTTTACGTCCAAGTTTTGGGAGAGTCTGCATAGGGCCATGGGCACCCGGTTTGACTTCAGTACGACCTTTCATTCGTAGACCGATGGATAATCATAGAGAACTATATAAATTTTAGAGGATATGCTCAGAGCCTGCGTACTGGAGTTCAGAAATCTTGGGGTGGTTCTTACCTTTGGTGGAATTTTCGTATAATAACAGCTATTAGTCTACCATTGGTATGGCACTGTACGAGGCTCTGTATGGGAGGAAGTGCAGGTCGCGGACGAGGTTAGAGAGACAAAACTCATGGGCCCGGAGATATTGCAGCAAACTGTTGACAATGTTGTTATTATAAGAAAGAAGATTGAGGTAGCTTAGAGTCGACAAAAAAGTTACCCAGACCAAAGGTGGCGAGAGTTGAAATTCAAGGAAGTCGATGAGTGTTTTTGAAGATCTTCCTGTTCAAGGGAGTGGTCAGGTTCGGGAAGCGAGGAAAGCTCAACCCTCGTTATGTTGGACCGTTCCCTATTGTAGACAGGATTGGAAAGACTGCCTACAAGCTTCAGCTGCCTTCCTTGATGAATGCTATACATAATGTCTTCCATGTCTCCATGCTGAGGAAGTGTATGTGTGATCCTTCTCAGGTGGTTGCACAACAAGATATAGAGATCTAGCCGACGCTAACTTACGAGGAGAAGCCAATAAAAATACTGGGATCTCCTGTGAAGGTGTTGCGCAACAAGGAAATCCCCTTAATCAAAGTTTTGTTGCACAATCACAGTGTGAAGGAGACCACTTGGGAAAGGCGGCATGGCATGGAGCAACAGTACCCAGAGCTATTCAATACGTAAATTTTGAGGACAATTTTTTTTCTAGAGGGTGGAATGTAACACTCAAGATTTTTCACTAAAGTAATTTTTGAGTTTTCTTATTGGTAAACGGTAGAGTTTTGGTTGAAATCAAGAGCGAAGAATTTATACAAGTAGATAAAATATTTTTTTGAGGCTAACGGTCCAGAGAAAAATTTAGGATTTCGACCGGACACAGACCGAATAACATTTTAACCAAAAGATTAAATAGTGAGGGCGATATAGTAATTAAGTTATTATTATTATTATTGTTACTTTATAAGTGAAAGGGGAGGGAAACACAGAGCACCCTTCGGTGATCCTCCTTTCCAACATCGAACCCTCACCTCTTGGCGATTTCTTTTCCTTCCAGCGACGCTTTCTTCTCCATTCTTTTATCAGCTTTCAAATTTTTGGTAAGTTTGAGTTAGTTTTAAGTTGATGGTTAGTTCTTTATCTGTTTGAGTGTTAAAAGCAAAGTTAGAAGGTGTATTGGATAGTTTTTGGTAACCCTAGGAGGGTGATACGAATTTGGAGATTTGTAATTAAATTTCTTTGTTCATGTATTGGTGTTTAAGTTACAAGTAGGAGAAGATTAAACATTTAGATAAATGAAAAACTTGGGTTATGGAACGGTTTCTGTTCGACAACATTCGGCCAAGCCGTAGATGTTGGATTGTTGAATGGATGAAGCCTAGACGTTCTAAGGAGCGTGTGGCTACTAGAATCGAGCGATTCCAATAACCGATGTAAAAGTTGTGCACGTCGAAAGTTTATGTCGGGTTTTGAATCAAGTCAGTTTAGTGAGCTATTTTAGTTAGTTTGTGGTACGTTGAGTTAATGGTAGCAGTTATGGGTATGAGTTAAGTGTTTAGACAAGTTTTGACAGGAATTGGTTTTGTGTTTAGGTTGAACAAGATTTTGGTGAAGTCGTGCATGGGGAAAGGTTAGGACGCCAGGTAAGTAGTGTTTGCATGTGCATTGCCCTTACGGGCCTACACCATGGGATGGTACGGAGCTGTTATGTGTTTTGCATGATTTTGTTCAGTCATGCATCATGTTTTAAAAAGCGTAATGAAAATGAATTTGAGCATGGTGTTATTTGTGAACGTGAAGTGCGACGCGTGGTGGTGAGAATAATGTGTGCGTGGGTAGCTCTGGCACTGTTGCTGGAGGAACCGGGACGGTGACGACATGCCAAGGGTGGTGTGGCGAGTGCATCTAGCCTCACCTTGGAATGACTATTGCAGTGTGTGTGGTGGTGAGCAATTGAGGGCTCCGTTGTTGGAGGAACTAGGTCGGTAGAGACGTGACAGGGGGTGGTGTGGCGAGTGTGTACAGTGTCTTGCCCCTAGACACTATACCTAAAATCTCATAAATATTTTTTTCTTTTTTTTATTCAAAATCTTAAAACATTATCGTGTAAAACATTAAATCGTTTACAGCAGAATAACAATTTTTTCGTGGAAGCCTAGTATAAAATAAACTTAAATCCAAGTGTTGAAAACAGTAAAACAGGAGTTTCGGTCGACACTTATGGAGATGAGTCGACACTTCATTGCTATCTGTTTTGACATCGGTCGACACCTCCAAGGACAAGTCGACACTTCATTCCTCTCTGTTTTGATATTAGTCGACACCTCCAAGGAAAGGTCGACACTTCATTTCTGTCTATTTTGACATCGGTTGACACTTGCAAAGACAAGTCGACACCCCTTACAAAATTGGTCGACCTTTACTAAGATAGGTCGACACTTTATTGCTCTCTATTTGACATCGGTTGACACTTGCAAGGACAGGTCGACACTTCATTTCTCTCTGTTTTGACATCGGTCAACACCTGTAAAGACAGGTCGACACCCCTTTCAAAATTGGTCGACCCTTACTAAGATAGACCGACACTCATTCCTTTCTGTTTGACATCGGTCGACACCTGCAAGGACAGGTCGACACTTCTTGCAAAATTGATCGACCCTTACTAAGATAGGTCGACACTTCATCACCAAAAAACTTAACTAAGATCCTCTAAAAATGACCGCAATCATCGTAAACTTTTTAACGGGCACCTATAGCATACTAATCTCCCAATCTCCCAATTCTTATTAAAAAAGGGCAACCTACCCTTCCATTTACCGTTAAACCAATTCACCTATTCAAATATTCATTATGTGTTTAAACATAAAACCATTTAATCTAACTCCTAAACTTCTCCTATCTACACATCAAAAACAATTCAACACCTAAATACTTGACCATATGTCATAACCTCCATACATCACTCCCAAAACACTATCACATAGCCTACGGGTCAATCACGCTTTGACAGCCACAAGCGCTCTGCCACTGCCATCCTTGCTCAACGGCATCATTCGTCGGGTTTAGGTAAAATGTCCTCACCTTCTTCTAAATCACCTACATCACAGAAACATCTATAAGCTAAAGCCTCAACAAGTCAACATAAATGTAAATGTATACTGTGCGTATGCAGTTCGTAAAACATGAAATCATTTCATTTCATTTCGTTACATAGCAGGATGTCACCGGGGGTTTACTCTCACCAGATAGAGAAGGCACATCAAGTGGTTGACAACTTTCTCCACCTACTGCGTGGAAAACATGCCCCACTTATGGGACAACCATGTCTGAACCTCAACCCGACATGACCGGGATTACATGCATTCATTTCTTTCCACTAGTTCATTTGTTTTTGTAACATGTGCTGAAATTCGTTTTCATGCCATTTTTGAAAGAACGTGATGCATGAACAGTTCAAAATGCTTAAACGTATAAAACAATCAATGAGAACATACAAGACATTCTAAAACTTAAACAACCTAACCAGCCGTCCAATTTACACTAAAACAATCTAAATCCTCAAATCCTTGAAAATAAAATTTCTTGTGGTGTAGGCCATATCGGCCAGGCAAATCACGAAGACTTACCTTGGGTCCTTTGCAATTTAACTCGGAGTCTGTTTTCTTTAATCGTGGAAGTCAAACAACCTAGAAAAACATCAAATTGAAACATTTAACATACATACAAGAAACTTTCAGATTTTCTTATAATAGTTTTTCGTCCAATTTCAAATACTCGTAACTTTCTCGATATAACTCAAAATTGAGTAATTCCAATTGCTATGAACTCCTCTAAGAGTCTACTTTCTGATGGCGCAAGTCACTTTCCAAACAAGAACCAATAACTAGGCCTAACGTCACAAGAACAGAATCTGTTCTATTTTTCATAAAATTCAAACTCACCTATAATTTTCATTTTCATTATGCATAATCTTCCATTTTACTCCATCCAAGATCTTTAGAATCTCTAGAATTAAGTTAGAACATCCAAAAGAAGAAGAAAGACTAACCCTAACTCTGAATTTTCGCAGATCCAAAACCCATGCTAAAAACTCTCCACAAACATCACTAAAACATACACTTTTGCATGAAAAACTCAAGATTAATTTAAACCTTATCTTAATGCCTTGAAATGAGGAAGTCTCGGCTGAAGAAAAATTGAGAGAAGAGAGTAGGCAGCTGCTGAAGAAATCATGGGAATGGAATAGAAGGTTGTGGTTTTTTTTTTCATTTAATAAAGTTTAACTTTAACTTATTTACTTAATTTACACATAACTTTTAATTTCATAAAACTTCCAACATTTTTCACTCTTTTTATTTCTTCTTTTCACTTATTTATTTTCCTTTTCTCTTTGGCTAATTCTCATTTCTTCCTTTGTTGTTTCCATCTATAGTTTTAAAATAATTCATCGGATATTATTGAGACAAAATATACAAAAGTTTCGGGTGTTACATTCCACTCTCCTTAAACAAAATTTTGTCCCCAAAAATTGATTAACCAAAAAGTTCAGGATATCTACTCATCATATCTAGTTGTCTTTCCCACGTGGCTTGCTCCATTCCATGATCCCGCCACAGAACTTTTACCTGTGGAATTTCCTTGTTGCATAGCACTTTAATCGAAAACCCTAGAATCCTCACTGGTTTCTCTTCATATGTTAGTGTTCGTTGAACTTCAATTTTTATTGGTTCTACGACGTGAGATGGATTGCGTACACACTTTCTGAGTGTAGATACATGAAATACATTGTACATCCTTTCCATAGTTGCCAGAAGTTGTAACTTGTAGGCTGTTTTCCCGATTCTTTTCACAATGGGGAAAGGTCCCACGTAACGAGGACTAAGTTTCCCTTTCCTTCCGAAACACATAACTCCTTTGAATGGGAAAATCTTCAAGAATACCTCATGGCCCTCCTGAAATTCCAATTCTCTTTGTCTGTTATCAGTATAGCTCTTATGTCGACTTTGAGTTACCTCTATTCTCTGTCTGATAATGGCAATCTTCTTTGCAGTTTGTTGGAGAATATCAGATCCAATTAAACTAGCTTCACCAACTTCGTTCCAATACAGAGGAGATCTGCATTTTTGTCCATAAAGCGCTTCGTATGGAGTCATACCAATCGTAGCCTGATAGCTATTGTTGTAGGAAAACTCAATTAATGGCAAGTATTTACTCCATGTACCTTGAAATTCTAACACACAAACTCTAAGCATATCCTCTAGAATTTGATTCATTCTTTCTGTCTAGCTATCTGTCTGTGGATGAAATGTTGTGCTGAAATTCAACTGAGTTCCCATAGCTTCATGCAAACTTTTCCAAAATTTTGAAGTAA
The DNA here is from genome assembly GCA_022433055.1 of Begonia peltatifolia. Taxonomy (NCBI): domain Eukaryota; kingdom Viridiplantae; phylum Streptophyta; class Magnoliopsida; order Cucurbitales; family Begoniaceae; genus Begonia; species Begonia peltatifolia. The sequence continues at coordinate 6,229,603 of CM039522.1, forward strand.
ATTTCGAATCTCTGTCTAAAACAATTGAAACAGAAACCCCTTGTAGTCTGACAATTTCTCGAACATATAGCTCTGCAAGTTGATCCATGGAATATGTCATCTTGACTAGTAGAAAACGGGTAGACTTTGTCAGACGATCTATTATAACCCCAATTCCATCGTACCCTTTCGTAGTTCTGGGAAGTTCAGCAATAAAATCCATTGAAATTGGCTCTCATTTCCATTCTGGAATTGGTAGAAGCTGTAAAGTTCCAGCTGGCCTTGACCTGTTGACAGATTAAACAGGTTTTCACGTATCTAGCAATTTCCCTTTTCATTTTAGGCCACCAGAAGTGGTGTTTCAGGTCTCTATATATCTTTGTGCTACCGAGATTTACAGAGAAAGTCGATAAGTGAGCTTCTGATAAGATTTTTTTCTTCAGTTCCTCATCATTAGGCACGTACCATCTGTTTCTGAACTTTAGTATGCCATCGTCTGACTGGTTGAAATCAGACGAATCATTAGATATCATGCTTATTCTGAAGCTTTCACTATCAAGATCTTTCTGATGAGCTTCTCAAATTCTATCTAGACTTGTCGGTTTCAGCGAAATGGCAGTAAGCATGGTCGATAGGTCTGACACAATCTCCATATTAAACTTGGAAATTTCAGATCGTAGTGATACCTATAACAATGAAACTGAAGATTGACTCGTTGTAGGCATCCTGCCCAAGGCATCGGCTACTTTTTTTGCTTTTCCTAGGTGTTATTTGATTTCAAAATCATAATCCTTGAAAAATTCTAACCACTTTCTCTGCTGCATATTCAGCTCTTTCTGTGTAAATAAATATTTCAGGCTCTTATGATCTGAAAATACCTCGCATTGTTGTCCATATAAATAATGTTTCCATATTTTCAATGAGAAGACAATCATTGCTAGCTCGAGATCGTGAGTTGGATAGTTCTGTTCATATGTCTTTAATTGTTGAAAAGCATATGCAATAACTTTCCCTTCTTGCATTAGTACGTATCCCAATCCGGTTTTAGATGCATCGCAGTATATGCTAAACTTGTCACCTTCAACTGGCAGTGTCAAGATGGGCGAGGTAGTCAACTTCTGCTTTAGCTATTGGAAGCTTTCTTCACAGTCTGCCGACAAGACAAACTTTACATATTTCCTCGTCAATCGAGATAGACCCACCGCAACACTTGAAAATTCCTTGATGAATTTCTGATAGTATTAGGCCAAATCAAGAAAACACATATATCTCTCACATTTCTTGGTTGTTGCCAGTCTCTAACAGCTTGTATTTTATCTAGATCAACAGAAATTCCTTCTTTTGAAGCCACATCTCCTAGAAAATGAATTCTGTCCAGCCAGAAATTGCATTTTGATAGCTTCACATACAATTTATGCTGCTTTAAAATCGACAGGACAATTCTTATATGCTTCTTATGATCCTCTTTCGTTCGCGAATATACCAAGATATCATCGATAAAGACAATGACAAACTTGTCTAAGTATTCTCGGAAGACACGGTTCATCAAATCCATGAAGGTTGCAGGCGCATTTGTGAGTCTGAAAGACATTACTAAGAATTCAAAATGCCCATACCTAGTACCATACATGCAGTCTTCGGAACATCTTTAGCTCTAACTTTCAGCTGATAATAACTCGAGCGTAGGTCGATCTTTAAGAAAACTCAGGCACCTTGCAATTGATCGAACAAATCATCTGTCCGAGGCAATGGATATTTGTTCTTTATTGTAAGCTTGTTCAATCTTCGATAATCGATGCACATTCTGAGTGTCTCATCCTTTTTCTTTACAAACAGAACAGGAGCATCCCAGGGAGAAAAATTCGGTCGAGCAAAGCCCTTGCCCACCAATTGTTTTAATTGAGACTTCAGCTCCTTTAATTCAGTAGGCGCTAGTCTATATGGATTCTTTGACACCGGTTCAGCTCTTGGATACGCGTCGATCACAAATTTGATTTCCCGGTCTGGAGGCAAACTTGGAAGATCATCGAGAAAAACTTCTAGAAATTCTCGAACAACCAGAATATCCCTCAACTCCACTTCCTTGAGTACCCTTGTGTCGATCACACTGACTAAATGAACTGAGCGTCCATCCTTAAATTTCTCATGGGCCATCATAGAATACGAAACAGGCATATTGTTGACTCTTTTTATCGCTTGAGAAATAAACTTTTCTTTACCCGGAGGCTGGAAATACACAATTTCGGTTTTGCAGTCGATGGTAGCATAATGGCGGGATAGCCAATCCATTCCCAAAATAATGTCATAACTCTTCATGTCCATTACAATCAAACTGACATAAAGGGTATTATTTCCTACTGAAATAATATTGTCTTGAACAACTTGCTCTGAGTGTAAATGTTCTCTCGATGGTAACATTACACTATAAAAGCAACCAGTTGAACTGGGCAGCAAATTAACTCTAACTACGCAAGCAGTTGAAACAAACGAATACGTAGCACCCGTATCAATTAACGTAAATGCAGCTACACCACTAATCAAAGTTGTACCTGTAATCACTGAATGCTGCACGTCGCCTTCTTCCTCGTTAGACTCTATGAAGGCAAAAATCTTTGGCATCACATTTTTCTGGTCTCTGCCTGGCTTAGGCCAGTCTCTAACAAAGTGGCCAGTCTCCCCACATCGGAAGTATTTGTCTGTACCCATCCTGCAATCGCCAGAATGCTCATTCTGGCATTTAGGACACAAAGACTTCTGAGAAGTTCCTTGTACCTGTTTTCCCTTCCCTTGATCAGTCCTCTCATCAAATGGCCTTTTTACACCGCGTTGTTGTTGTTGTGGCTGTCCACCTCTTGGTTGCCATCCTCTATTCTGGGGCTATATTTCTCGGAAGAATCCTTTTGTAGGTTCCCTTGGTTTGATTATTTTTGTCTCGGCCTCCTCTACTTCTAACGCTATGGACATGATTTTCGCGTAAGGGACATCTAGAGTACCTGATATCTTCACACTCTTGTAAATTTTGGGCTTCAGACCCTAAACGAATTGATGTATCTTGTTGTCATTGTCGCTTACCAGGTGAACGGCAAATCGTGATAATCCTCAAAACGTCTGACATACTCTGCCACGGAGCCCATCCGTCGTAATTGGGAAAAGTCCACCATCTTGTTCAGTACTTGTCGTAAAAGACCGTTTGGAATCGCTCCTAAGTCATCACTTTCACATCCATGGTGGCTTTGATGGTGTCCCACCAAAATTTTGCGTCCTGTGCAAACTTAAATGTGGCACATGCAACCTTTTCTTCATCAACCATCTTAACATATCCGAGCATATCCTCCATCGTCTGGATCCACTCCTCTACATACATGAGATCCGTGGACTGTCCGTCGAATACTAGAGGTCGGAGTCGTTGGAATCTATCACTACTGTGATTGTTAGGAATATCCAATTCTCGGTCCCTTTGGTTCTCTCGTTTCATAAATTTGTCCAATTGCTGAGATTGTCGCTCCAGGTGTTGAGATTGTCGATCGAGTATTTCCGTCAGTCGATCTATGGTGTCCTTCTCAGTCCTACCTCTGACCATTTTGCTTATCCTATATAAACATATACACTTTAGAAAATAAACTTAAAACTCATAGACATACTTACAGTTGAGGAAGCATGTCCGTGTAGCGGCTTGTGCTGTCGGACAGTCTACAGAAACGATTTTCAACCCGGGCGCTCTGATACCATAGCTTGTCACACCCCTAGACACTATACCTAAAATCTATTAAATAGTTTTTTCTTTTTTTTTATTTGAAATCTTAAAATATCATCGTGTAAAAATTAAATTGTTTACAACGGAATAACAATCTTTTCGTGGAAACCTAGTATAAAGTAAACTTAATTCCAAGTGTTGAAAACAGTAAAATAGGAGTTTTGGTCGACACTTGTGGAGACGGGTCGACACTTCATTCCTCTCTGTTTGATATCGGTCGACACCTACAAGGACAGATCGACACTTCATTCCTCTCTGTTTTGACATCGGCAGGTCAACACTTCATCCCTCTTTGTTTTGACATCAGTCGACACTTACAAGGATAGGTCAACACTTTATTACTCTTTGTTTTGATATCGGTCGACACCTACAAGGACAGGTCGACACTTTATTTCTCTCTGTTTTGACATCGGTCAACACCAGCAAAGGCAGGTCGACACCCTTTACGAAATTGTCGACCCATACTAAGATAGGCTGATACTTTATTCCTTATTGTTTGACATCGGTCGATACCTGCAAGGGCAAGTCAACACTTCATTTCTCTCTGTTTTGACATCATTCGATACCTGCAAAGACAGGTCAACACCCCTTACAAAATTGGTTGACTCTTACTAAGATAAGCTGATACTTCATTCCTCTCTGTTTGACATTGGTCAACATCTGCAAGGACAGGTCGACACTTCTTGCAAAATTGGTCGACCCTTACTAAGATAGGTCAACACTTCATCACTAGAAAACTTAACTAAGACCCTGTAAAAACGACCGCAATCATCGTAAACTTTCTAACAGGCACCTATAGCATACTAATCTCCCAATCTCATAGTTTTTATAGAAAAAGGGGCAACCTACCCTTCCATTTACTGTTAAACCGATTCACCTATTCAAAATATTCATTATGTATTTAAACATAAAACCATTTAATCCAACTCCTAAACTTATCTATCTACACATCCAAAATAATTCAACACCTAAATACTTGACCATATGTCATAACCTCCATACATCACTCCCAAAACACTATCACATAACCCATTGATCAATCACGCTCCGATAGCCACAAGCGCTCTCCTACAGCCATTCTTCTTCAACGGCATGACTCGTCGGGTTTAGGTAAGACGTTCTCACCTTCTTCTAAATCACCTACATTACAGAAACATCTATGAGCTAAAGCCTCAGCAAGTCAACGTAAATGTAAATGTATGCTGTGCGTATGCAGTTCGTAAAATATGTAGTCATTTTATTTCATTTCGTTACATAGCGGGATGTCACCGGGGGTTTACTCTCACCAGATAGAGAAGGCACATCAAGCGGTTGATAGCCTTCTCTATCTACTACGGGGAAAACATGCCCCACCTATGGGACAGCCATGTCTGAACCCCACCCCGACATGACCGAGATTACATATATTCATTTCTTTCCATTAGTTCATTTCTCTTCGTAACATGTGTTGAAATTTGATTTCATGCAATTTTTGAAAAAATGTGATGCATGAACAGTTAAAAATGCTTAAACGTGTAAAACATTCAACGGGAACATACAAGACATTCTAAAACTTAAACAACTAACTATCTATCCAATTTACATTAAAACAATCTAAATTTTCAAATCTTCGAAAACAAAATTTCTTGTGGTGTAGGCCAAATCGGCCAAGCAAATCACGAAGACTTACCTCGGGTCCTTTGCAATTGAACTTGGAGTCCGTTTTCTTTAACCGTGGAAATCAAACAACCTAGCAAAACATCAAATTAAAACACTTAACATATATACAAGAAACTTTCAGATTTTCTTATAATAGTTTTTCGTCTAATTTCAAACACTCGTAACTTTCTCGATATAACTCATCCGATACTAAAAGAAATATGTATCATAAATACATCTTTTGAACATTAGAAAAACGAAGGTAGGTCCCATACCGAAGTCTAGGTTTAATATGCCCCGGGTTCCAAAGACCTGCCATTATGTGCTTACGGCCACAACCCGTCAAGCACAAACCAATGTATGTAATTTATCACTTTTATCTTCTAATGGACTTGGGGAATTTTGTAGGTAAATGACTTCTCAAGGCTTGCAATGAAATCAAGAAGAAGAAGAAATTTGTTTTCCTTTCTCAAATTTTGTAACCAAGCTTTATATTTAATTTATTGTTTAGGAAACTTTAGTTTCATTTAACTTTGTAATTGTCAAACTTAAGCCATTATTTTCTTTAGTTTGGATGTTTGTAATAGTCCTTAGGAATGTTAGGATGGATCCAAAAATTGGAGTAAAAGAGGTCATTGAAGATCAGGTTGGTACATCTTTGAGGAATTTCATCGAGCAATTGGTGTGCACTAAAGAAACGAAGGCATGGCGCACACGAGGATGATCCATGGGACCCAGCTAGTGTACAGTAGCAATTTGGTGCAAAAGGCAAAGCATGGCCCAACATGCACGCACAAGAGGAGCCAGTGCCTCACAGCCCGCGCCAGAGTTAGCCGCGAGCGTGCATGAAGGAACAGTGCACTCAATAGTCTGAATAGCGCGTGCGTGAAGAGAAGATCACCAATCGAGCATGGCCGCACACAAGGTGTCCCGACCCGTCGTGAGTTGCGACACTTTACTTAACAACTAAACTTTCACGTAAAATTTTTCTTTTCTGAAAATTAAACATTAAAACATAATCGAACTTGAACTTTTAAACTCAAGTAGAAAATGTTCATAAAATACGTTTAGAAAATTCATTTGAAGTTTGATTGGGTTACATTTAAAAAAAATGAAAACATCTTTTAAAAATCACATATGGCACGCATGGCGCCCTGTCGTTCACTCATCGCTGGCGCGGGCTGATCGCATGCATGGCGCACGATCGGGCGCACCTGGCCGATCGATCGGTGGCGCACCTGTTTCACCACCCTGGTGTGATTTCGGTGGCCGATCGATCGCACGCAGAGCGCCGACCAGTCGGCAGTCCCTCTGCCCGATACTCGCCATATCAATGAGGCGCCGATCGATGGTGCTTGAGCGCCGATCGGTCAGCAGGCCCTCTGCTCGCTACCTCGGCACACCAATGAGGCGTTGATCGATCACACTCGTGCGGCGATCAATCGGCTGAGCGCTGCTCATTCTCGACAGCGTGCGCACGATGCGTTACCGTCCACGCACCCACGCCACCCCTACGCTCACCCCTCGTGCCCTCCGCAAGCACTTGCACGGCCACCAGGCACACTAACACCCATTTCCCTATTTTTCTTCTTTTTCTTCCTTTAAAACCTAAAAACACTCCATCATTTCATCAAAACCTCTTCCAAACTTCCTTCCCCTATATAAACATTCAAAATCCTTCAAACCCAACATTTCATAAAACCATCATAACTCCAACCCAATTCTCACAACCTATCATCCCCTTTTAAAAACATAACATTTTTCTCACCAAATTAAAAACATATCATGGTCCATAAAACACATGAAAATGCATAGTGGAAGTCTTAAAAAATACAAGTGAAAACCCATCATCAAAACATCATCTATGAATCACAATTAAACGCTAAGCAAATCCAGTATTTCCAAAACATAAATTCTCCAATACATAGATTTTAAATCATAACAATTTATACCAAAATACTTGGAGTTGACCCACGGATCAAAATCGCCTTGATAGCCACAAGCCCCCCGGCATGAGCTCACTCCTCCAACTGCACCTATACATCAACTTGAGGTTCCAGGTCCTCACCTGTAAAGTCGTCACCTACATTGCAAAGTTTAAACTACTGAGCCAAACGCTCAGCAAGTGATGTATAATGTAGTAATGTTCGTGCATGCATGTTTCGTGAAAACTTGTACATTCTTTACTTTACTTATCACTTGACATAGGTTAAAAGGGCTCGAGTAAGGGAGTAGGCGCGGAGACATGGTCCTTGGGCGAGGACGGTTTTAAATAGTCCCAGAGAAGGACAAATCACATATGGGTGCCCGGTTTTACATATTCCCAAGAAAGGACAAAATACATATGTCATACTAAACCTATCCCACAACTTAACCATTTACGTACTTTACATATTATTGTCTTTCTTACATAAAATATGTGCATAAAACATTTTGCATACTGTTATCAAAACGTGATGCATGATCCATAGAGATGCACATATAACGTAACATAAACTTTGTAACATATCCTCAAAGCAAACGAGACATAAACGCAGAACATTAAATGAAATATAGATGAATAACATTTCCTACAACTTAAACTACCCAAAAAACGTACCTCATTCAACACGTAATTCACTAAATAGGATTCATACTTCTTAGTACTTCTATGATGTAGGTCAAGACGGCCAAACACATGTAACATTCACTTACCTCATTTCCTTAGCAAATTGTATGCACTTGATCACTTTTCTTTTAAGTTGCAAAAACCTAAAACATACAATCAAATCTAATTCAATATCAATATGTATCCAAATTTGAAACAAAAGTCCGGCTTTCACCAAACAATGCATGTAACCAAAATCAACCAATTCAACTATGCATATCATTCAAATCCAATTCAAGTAAAGCTTAAATATCATCAAACCAAAACCCCAAACAATTCCATTCAAATTCTAGGATTTCCACCTCAAATTTGGCTTAACTTCGAATATCCATAACTTTTGACATACATATCCAAATCCAACAATTCAAAAGCCTATATTTAACTTAAATAGTCTATTTTAACATGGTGGAATCCATTTATCAAAACAAATCATTAACTTGGCCGAATTTTGTCAAAACCAAAACCCTGCATTTTAGCCTTAATTTGTCAAGATTTCTACAAATTTCAATCAAATATCCACTTCTTACCATACAAACCACCAACCAAGCATTACCATTCTACAAATCATTAAACAATTCAAGAAATGAGAGAAGAAAACTTCATTTTCATGCATCACAACTCACAGCCCAACACCCATTAACAAAACACAATAAAATAACTCATTTCTTCCATATAAACCCTAAACATGTTAAACCTTTAAGTTAAACTCATCTTACCTTTGATTTTTGAGGAAGAAGAAGATGGCTTAACCCAAGAGAAGAGCTTCGGCAATAGAGGAAGAGGAGAGAAATCGCAAGGGAGGGAGAGAGAAGGTGAGTGTGCTGGAGAAGAAGAAAAAAAAAAAAAAAGGGGAGGTGGTTTGTTGAAGAAGAATACGGAGGGGGAGTGTTTGGTTATTGGGTTATTGTGAAGCTTCTTGGAGAAGTTTTGCAATTTAATCCAAATCTCCATTTTAAAATCTCATGCATTTTAACTCATTCTTTAATTATTCTATCCTTAAATTTTCGACCTTTTGGATTCTAAATTTCTTTTTCATTAACTTGGCTATACTTGAAATTTTAGGTGAATCCATGTACATAGCTATGTTATTCGATAAACGTTCTGGTGTTACATGAGAAGAACCACGAAGCAGCAGCTCCGCATGAGACCGTACCCAGCGCACGTGTAACGCCGCGACAGCGACCTGCCCAACGGCTATTTCTAAAGCCAATGGCTATTTTTTAACCTTTTCAGTTTTTACTTTCTTTAGATGAAAACGATCGTTGGGAGTCCATATAACCTCTCTTCCGATCATTTGTAACTAATTTTAGAACATTGAATATTTGGAAAATAGAGTGAAGTGTTTCTTCATTTTCGAAGTGCTCTATGAGAGCTTCTTAGTGTTCAGCTGGTGCAAGGCGCCTGAATGGCTTCACCACATTGTTCTGCGAGCTCTGGATTCCTTGGCGGTGCTTTTAGTCCCCTCTATCTCTCCTACTTCTTGCTAGAGCTGGAAGGAAGCAGAAGGTGGCGAAAAACAAGCTCGAAAAGCTGTTGTTCTTCCTTGGAAGAACATTTTCTAAAAGCAATCATCTTTGCTTCTCGGCCAACTGAGGATTGTCCCCACATTCCACCGGCGTTCTCTGAGAATATTGCCACCTCACCCACCTCACAATTGCATGGTATCATCTCGCTTTTATTCTCGTCATTTTCTTGTTTTTCTCTTTGTTTTGCATATATTCTCGTCTGCTTTGGGGTGTTCTTTGAGCACTGATCATTCTTGTCTATTTTAGTCTTCCGCATGCATATTTCCTCCCCATTTGCAGGCTAGTAGCCTTATCAAGATCCTATCCAAATACATTATGTGGGAGTCCAAGTCAACCTGTGGGAGTTAGCTGGTTAACTTATAGGAGTCCAGGTCAAGCTTAGGGACTCTGCTGGCAACCTGGGGGAGTCTGTTGGTCAACCTACAAGACTTCCAGGTGTTAACTTGTGAGACTACAAACAAGTGAGGCTCTACAGGGGTCAACTTACGAGACTTCACAGAGTCAACTTGTGGGACTCCGTAAGTCAACATGTAGGACTCTATTATGGACGTCCGCCTGAGACAGAGGTTGCTCGTAGACATCGTTCTAGCAACGTGTTTCCCAAGAAACTCGTCGTTTCCCCCATTTTCACCTCCAATCACCCATCACCCAACTACCTATCTAGACTTCAAATATACTTAAATAACTCATAAATAAACAACAGATTTGAGTTTTCAAGCTCGAATCTGACTTTCACTAAAACTTCAAACTTTAACTACAAAAATAGGAGTTCTAGCTACTCACCTTTGAAGTTCTTTTACGAAAGTCGTTGCTCAAAGTCTCGTAAACAATTAATTGGTATTAGAAAGCGACAATTCGCACAAAGGAGAAACCCTCCTCATTCTCTCTCTCGCACTTATGGTGGTTCTCCAAAATGAAAGGAGAAAGGTTTCCACTCTCTTCTATTCAAATAACTAGGGGTGGGCAAGACCGGACCGAATCGACGGTTTTGGTCCCGTTTCGGTCCTTGGGTAATGGACCATAGTCCAGTCCACGGTTCAAACTTGTTGGAACCGAAGACAATCGGCTCGGTCCTCTGTCCACAGCCCGAATTCCTGAAGAACTAGGACCAAACCGTTAGATCGAATTTGTGAAGAAGGCTTTAACTTAAAGCCTTCTTCACAATTTGAAGACTGAACCGAGTTCAGTCTTCCTTAATCGGCGTCGGCCAATCCTTAAGAGGCGAATACCCGACCTCCGACCCCTGAAATTTCTGCCTCTCTGAACACCCGACTAGGCCGACTTGACTCTGGTTGGTTGCTGGAGCATCAAGTCCATTGATAAATGGACGGTGGCTCTGAGTCAATCGAAGGCTATTCCAAGGTGAAATCATTTCCTTCAATCAACTCTGACCGCCGATTCTGACCTCTCTGTAACGAATTCCCAAATCCGACCTCTGTCCTGTAGTTTGTTCCAATGTTACGAATTCTCAAACTCGAACTCGACCTCTGTAGTCGGCCTCCCCTTCTCCCTGCTCTGCTCACTGCTGGTCACTACTCTGAATTTCTGAACACCTGACAATTAACACTCAAACACTTGACCTAGGGTTGTGAGTTTCGGTCTCCCTAGTCCCCTTCTCCGAAATTTTGAAACCCTTACCTCTTCAGTTTCAGTCTGCTCACTGCTCTGTATTCCAGAACACACGACACCCGAACTCAGTTCAACACCCGATACCAGCCTCTGATGTATGTCTTTATTCTCTATTATGTAATTTTTGTTTTAATAAAAATTGGGTATGGTGGGAGACTCTCCAGAATTGTTGACCGAGAGCATTGTGATTTTTCTTTGCTATTTAGAATTTTAGGTTGTTTTGATTGTGTAATTTTATGTTTGCTGTTTAGAATCAATGTGTTGATTCTATTGATTTTTTCAAATTCAATGTGTTGATTCATTTGGACTATCTAAACATCACTTGTTGCCTTGTAGTGATTCTGTTGATTAATGTGCTGGTTGTTTAATTGTATGTATTGTTTGTTGACTGTTGATTAATGTGCTATTTGTTGGCTGTTAATTAATGTTGTGGGTTGTTTTTTAGATGTGTTTTTCCTCTATGGTAGGATGGATCCTTCCGAAAATAAAAATTCGCATGTGAATTCGAAAAAATCTAAGTCTATTGCTTGACTTCACTTCAGTAGAGTACCGGAAACAGATCAAGCAAAGTGTAATTATTGTGGCAACTATATGCAGCACACCCGACGAAGAATGAGACTTCAAGTATGATAAAATATATCAAAGTATGCAAAAAAGTATTCATGGAATGTGTAGAATAGGCAACTAACTTTGTCTTTTAAAATTATTGAAGAAAAAAGTGCTAGTATACCCATATTTACTATGATTGGTGCTGGAGAATTTCTAGCTAAGATGATTATAATTGATGAATTGGCATTGAAAGTGGTAGAAGGAATTGGTTTCAAGACATTTTGTCTATATCTAAATCCGAAGTTTATTATGCCATCACGAAGGACAATAACAAGAGATATTCGAGGCACATTTCAAAAAGAAAAACAAAAAATTGAAGGAGTATTTTTTTTTCAACATCACAGAGGGTGTGTTTGACCACTGACACGTGGACCTTTATTCAGAATTTGAATTACATGGTGCTGACATATCATTTCATTGATCAAGACTGGCATGTGCAAAAAAAGATCTTGAACTTTTGTTTGATTCTGAATCATAAGGGTGAGACCATTAGTGAGGAAATTGAAAACTGTTTGCTCAAGTGGGAGCTTGAAAACGTTACCACCATTATCGTTGACAATGCGTCTTTCAACGACGTCGCTATCTCTTATTTGACGAAGACAATTAGAAATTGGAAAGAGTTGATTTTAAATGGCGATCATATGCACATGTGTTGTTTTGTACATGTCCTGAGTTTGATTATTTTTGACGGTTTAAAAGAACATTAAACGTCCATAGCAAGAATAAGAAAAATTGTCAAGTACGTAAGATTTTCTCCAAGAAGATTGCAACAGTTTAAAACCTACGTTGATGTAGTGAAAATTACTTGCAAATATAATTTGTCGCTCGATGTTTCTACTCGTTGGAACTCAACATATTTGATGCTGGTAAATGCTGGGAAGTTTGAAACGCCATTTGAAAAACTTGCAGAGAATGAAAGCTCTTTTGTGCAAGAAATAAGAGTGGAAGGTGCACCCACAATGGAAGATTGAGAATACATTTGAGAATTTATTAAATTCTTATAGACATTTTATAAAATGACACTTCATGTTTCTACTTCTCTGCATATTACAGCAAATATGTACGTACTCGAAGTTTGCAATTTAAAGATTGTTATTGAGAAAAATGGTAACGACGAGAATATAACTCTGCGACGAATGGCCAACGAGATGATTAAAAAATTTGACAAATATTTAGTATTATTCAAACAAATAAACATGTTTGCCTATGTTGCACTTGTTCTTGATCCAAGCTGCAAAACAAAATTTTTACGGTATTGTTTCAACATTTTATTTGGAAGTGAAAGAGCTGTAGAATACATAATGTAACACCCAGTATTTCAACTAAAATAATTTTTGGAAACTCGTATTGGTAAAAGGCGGAGTTTTGGTCAGAATCGAGAGTGGAGAATTTGTACTAATAGATAAAAGATTATTTTGAGGCTGATGGACAAAAGAAAATTATAGGAATCCGACCGGACATAGGCCAAATAACGGTTTAGCTAAACGATTAAGGGTTCTTGGTGAAAAGGTAAATAGAATTAATTATATTAAATAATATAATTAAAATGTTATAAAGTCGACTTTTGTTTGTATATTGGTGTTTAGCCTTAAAGTAGAAGTAGATTATGGGTTTTTATGGAGAAGATTGAGCGTTTTGGATAACCGAATACTCGGGTTACAGAATGGTTTTCGTTCGGCCACATTCGGCCAAGTTGTAAGTGTTAGATTAGGAATTAGATTAGACTGTTAAGAATTTGACCTCCTATGGAATCCGTAGCATTTCAAATCGTTCTGTTCGAACGAGTATTGGATAAGTTATGCATTTTTAGAGGTTGGTCAGAAATAGAGTTAGATTTTTAGGTTTAGTTAAATTAGTTGTTAAATTGTTATTCCTGTTTAGAGTTTTATGAGTTAGAAGGGAAGTAGAGCTGATAAATGTGAATTGGTTATATGATAGGTTGAGCCCGAGAAATTGATAGAGGCGGAGCACTATGGAAAGCTAGGACACTAGGTAAGTGGTGTTTGCATGTGCATTGCCTTTACGGGCCTACACCATGGAACGGTAGGGAGGTACTGTGTGTTTTGTGTGCTTTGTTCAGTCATGCATCATGTTTTGAAAAGTGTAACGAGAATGAATTTGAGTATAGTTTTACGCGCGAACTTGAAGTGTGACGCGTGGCGGTGAGAATGATGTATGTGTGGGCAGCTTTGACCTTGTTGCTAGAGGAACCGGGATGGTGGCGAAGTGCCAGGGTGTAATGCCCAGAATTTCCGTTTAAACTAGTTTCGGATTTTGTAATTGGTAATCGGCGGAGTTTAGGTCCAAATTGATAACGAAAAATTTCGGTCCCTAAGTGAAAGGTTATTTTAAGTGCAATGGCGGAAAGTGAAGTTAAAGAATCTAACCAGAGTTGGACGAAATTATGGAATTATGAAACAGTTTAAGGTGGAGGGCAAATTGATAATTAAAAAAATATATATATATATATATAAAAAGAAAGTAATGGATGAGAAGAAGAACACCCGGTGTTCTTCTTCCAAGCATCCTCCCCTCTCACTCTCTCTCATTTCTTCTACTCCTGCGTGAAGTGGTCGGAGGTCGATTCTCCTTCTGTTCATCCGAATCACGATGAGTTTTCGTTAGTTTTAAGTAGTTAGTTGATGCGTTAGTGTTGTTAGTGGCGAAAACCGGGTTTGGCAAGAGTTAAGGCGAATTGGTGGAAAAGGCATTAGGAGGATAATGTGAGGAGTTGAGTGTAGAGCTGATTTCTGTCCGCGTGATGGTGCTTAGGATAGAAATAGGAACAGATTATGGAGATTGGTGAGGAAGATTGGGTGATTTATTGGCCGAGTACGTGGAAGTTTGGAACGGTGTCTGTTCGGTCACGTTCGGTTAAGTTGTGAGCATCCGAATGGGAAATGGATGGGACCATAGGAAGCAAGACGTCCTTAGGAACCTGTAGTATTTTGTATCGTCCAATTCGGACAAGTATTGAAGAAGTTGTGAATTTCTAAAGTTGGACGGAAATTGTGCGGGATTTCAGGTTTAGTGAAGAGTGTCGGTTTTGGTATGATTTAGGACTTTTAGCGTAGGAAATTATGAATTAAATGAGTTAGAATTGACAGAGGTATAATTTTATAGGTATTCTAGTTAGAGCACCAAGTTACGAAGCGCGAAAAGAATTTGAGAACGCCAGTTAAGTGATGGAACGTATGTGATTTGCCTTCGGGCCTACACCTTGGAATGGTAGGCTTGCTTGTTTGCTTGCTTGTTTGTGTTGTTGTTGAGTCGTGCATTTGTGATTGTCAAAAAATTTGCAATGCATGGGTGAACGCCTCGTCGTTAACGTGCTAGTGAGAAAGCACTAGCGGGTTTCCATAGATAAATGTACGTAATGTGACACGATTTGCGAACGCCTCGTCGTTAACATGCTATTGAAAGCACTAGAGGGTTCAACGATCGATGTTAGGAAGAGGTTACGTAGGGTCGTTCCGTGTGCAAACATGATGTGTGCCTCTAACCTCGCTCCTTGAGTTATTGATTGGCCGTCTCGAGTGTGGAAGGGATGGGTGCCGGCCTGACTCACACCGGAAAGTAGAAGATAAAAACAATGAAATGAAAAGAAAACAGAATTGAGTATAGAAACTGCATGTGTAGGGGGTTTGAGTTATGCATTAGTTTTCAAATTCATATTACATACTTGCCAAGCATTAGGGTTACGTTTTGTGTTCCTTGGTGTAGGTGACGACGAGCTTTTGGGTGAGTTGCTAGGTGACTAGCAAGCATAGGTCGGAGTTGGCGGGAGATGTCGCACGCCGGTGCAGGAAAATGTTGGGGTGACACGACCATGGCAGTAAAGGGTGTGATTTTTGCAAGTGTTTTGAGTCGAACAATGTTATATAGATTTTAAGAATTTTAGGTGGTGTAGTAAGAGTATTGTGGATAAATGAAGTAGAATATTGTTGTCTTGAAATTTATTTGGAGAAGTTATGTTTTCAAATCATAGGTTTTACTTCATGAATTTGATTAAGGTGATATTGTCGTGTGTATTTAAACAAACTAGTGTTGAGTTTTACTGATACTAGTGTGAAGTATCGACCGAAGTTGACATGTGTCGACCGGTCACTGTAAATGTAAGGTAAATGTCGACCACGAGGCTTGACCTGTGATAGGCAGAGCCGAAGTAGGTGTCGACCCCTGGTTACAGGTGTCGACCGGTCCATGTAAAAATGGTGGCTGTGTCGACCGCAAGGGACGATCTAGGCGGGCAGAGAGGGTTAAGGTGTCGACCTGTGGTAACGAGTGTCGACCCCTCTTTTCGGTGAGCATAGAAGTGTCGACCGGTGTGTCCAGTGTCGACCGATGAAAAGACCCGAGAGTAACAATGTGTCGACCGGCGTTTACAAGTGTCGACCAGTCTCTGTATTTCTATGTTTTAAAATGGTGAAGTTTAGTTAAACTGAATTTAAACGAGTTTCCACTGCAGCATTTATATGTATTTCTTTTGAAGTCGTTTAAAGTAAAAAAAAAAAAAAAGAGTCATTTTGAGTTGAAAAGTAAAGCTTTTCAATTTCTAAGAAATATTTGGTAGAGGATATGAGGGACGGTGACGTGTAGTAGTTGGTAACGAACCGGAAATCACAGGGGATTTTCGAATCGCTACATAGGGGGTGGTGTGGCGAGTGCATCTAACCTCACCCTAGCATGGCTGCTGCGGTGTGTGTGTGGTGGTGAGCAACTCTGGCCCCGTTGCTGGAGAAACCAGGACAACAGGGTGTGGTGTGGCGAGTGCGTGCAGCCTAACCCTAGGATGGTTGCAGTGTGTGGAGTGACGCGTGTGTATGGCTTGTGGGCCCCGTTGCTAGAGAAACCGGGGCGGTAGCGACGTGCTAGGGAGTGAGATGGCGAGAGAGTCCAGTCTTACCATGGTGCGCCTGTACAACACGGCACATGTTATGACAACATGAGTGAGAATATAGAGACTGCATGTGAGAGGATTGCATTATCGGTTTTATATTTCATATTGCACTACTTACTTAGCGTTAGGCTTATGTTGTGTGTTCTATGCTGTAGGTGCGGAGATTCCCGTTGGTGAGTTACAAGAGTTCAGGCAGAACGAGTAGGCAGTTGGTGGCGTGCTACCATGTACCGGCAAGTGGAGTTTGTTTGGGCAACTCGACCAGTGGAGTGAGGCTGGATGGTAGGTTTTGAGGGTTATATTTTGTGGAGTCCGTGTTAAGTGTATAGGAAATTGATGTATAGATTTTGTTGTATAAACGAATATTTTAAACGTCGATAGATGTATTTTGAAACTATTTGGGAGATTTTAATTGAAGAATTAAGGTTTTTACTCAGTGGTTTTAACTGCGAGAGTTTTTGTCGTTCGTTTTCTTTTGAACTGATGTTTTCTTTAGGCTTTTGGTGCAAGATGTCGACCGGTGTCTTTAGATGTCAATCGATTAGTGTAAAACGTGATGAAAGTGTCGACCACGAGGTTCGACCAGTGCGGGCAGAGAGCATTAAAGTGTCGACCGGCAGCATAGGTGTCAACCAAACTAGACAAATGTCAACCGCGGGAGTCGACCTACGGGAACAGAGCCCAATTAGGTGTTAATCGGTGTCTTTAGGTGTCAATCGATTAGTATAAAAGTGGTGATAGTGTCGACCGCGAGCTTTGATCGGTGTGGGCAGAGAACATTAAAGTATCGACCGATGAAGCCAGGTGTCGAGCGCTCTTTGTGATGAGCATAGAAGTGTCGACCATGAGGTTCGACCTGTGTGGGCAGAGAGTATTGAGATGTCGACTGGTGTTTATAGGTGTCGATTGTTTCCCTTTTTATAATGCTTTGAAAAGTGAAGTTTTATTTAAACTGATTTTTGATTGAGTCTTTTGCCGCGATGATTTTACTCGTTTTCAAAGATGTCGTTTTAAGTCGAGAAACAAAAGTTTTAAATTTTATGCAAATTTCATCAATTTGATGAATAAGTGTACGGTTGGCGACCCGAGTCCGGGAACGACTTGGGGGCGCTACAGAGGTGGTGATAGAGTAGAGCGAACCTGAAACTGCGTTTCAGGGCGTTACACATAAAGCAAGTAGAGGATGTAACACAAAGGTTGTAACCAGAATATAAAGGTGATACAACCAATGAAGACCAGTCTCCTAGAAGTAGTAGTCAACAAATGTCTCCAAAGTCAATTAGTTTTTTGGCACAAGTTCATTCATGTGCAATGTACTCTATGTTTTATAATCCAAACAATTCTTCTGAGATAGGCGATAAAACTATTGAGTTAGAGATTAATCTATATGTAACGCCCTAAATACCCTCCCGTTTCCGGTTCGCTACTGCTTCAATACCAAATTCTTATATTCGTATCATAAAATTTGTATAAATTTAAAACTTTTATTCCTCGATCTAAAACGACGTTTCTGAAAATGTTTTTAACAGCTCTGCAGTGGAAATTCGATTAAATTCACTTTGGATAAAATTTTATTTTGTTATACATGAAACAGGGACTCCCGGTCAACACCTATAAGTAGCGGTCGACACTTGAGTCGTTTCGGATTTCTCATCGATCGACACCGAGAATACCAGTCGACACTTTATTACTCTCGGGTCTTTTCATCGGTCAATACTGGAAACACTGGTCGACACTTCTATGCTCACAACAGAGAGTGGTTGACACCCGTTCCCACAGGTCGACACCTTAATCCTCTCTGCCCGCGCAGGTCGTTCACCGCGGTGGACACCGCTACCATTTTTACATGCACCGGTCGACACCTGTAACCAGGGGTCGACACCTCCTTTGGCTCTGCCTGTCACAGGTCGAGCCTCGCGGTCGACACTCCCCTTACATTTACATAGACTGGTCGACACCTCTCGACTTCGGTCGACACCTCACACCAGTATCACTAAAATTGCACTAGTTTGTAAAAACTCAAACGCACTCAAATATTTCCTCGATCAAAATTCACGAAGTAACACCTATGACTTGAAAACATACTTTCTTCAAGTAAATTTCAAAACAACAATATTCTATTTCAATTAACTACTATACTCGTACCACGCCACCTAAAATCCTCAAAATCTATACATCACTATCCGACTCGGAACACATACCAAAAATTTCACCCTTTCTCCCGCCATGGTCGTGTTGCCCCAACATTTTCCTGCACCGGCACACGACGTCTCCCGCCAACTTCGACCTAGGCTTGCCCATCACCTAGCAACTCACCCGAAAGCGCATCGTCACCTACACCAAGGAACACAAAACGTAAGCCTAATGCTTAACAAGTATGGAATATGAATTCGAAAACAAATGCAAAACTCAACTCCCTACACATGCAGTTTCTATACTCAATTCTGTTTTCTTTTCGTTTCATTGTTTTCATCTTCCACTTTTCAGTATGAGTCAGGCTGGCACCCATCCCTTCAACACTCGGGACGGCCAATCCATAACCCACAGAGCGAGCTTAGAGGCACACATCATGTTCGCACATGGAATGGCCCTACATAACCTCCTCCTAACATCAATCGTTGAACCTTCTAGTGCTCTCAATAGCACGTTAACGACGAGGCATTCGCAAACCGTGTCACATTACGTACTTTCATCCATGGGAACTCCCCAGTGTTCTCTCAGTAGCACGTTAATGACGAGGCGTTCACCCATGCATGGCAAGTCTTTTCTTATCTGGTTACGTTTCATATATACATTTCAAAATATGCTCAAAACTCGTATTTCGTAATTCAAAACCGTGATGCATGACAGTCACAAATGCAAGACTCGACAACAACACAAACAAGCAAGCAAACAAGCAACCCTACCATCCCAAGGTGTAGGCCTGAAGGCAAATCACATACATTCCACCACTTACCTGGCGGTCTCGAAATCTTTTCAGCTTTGCAACTTGGCGCTTTAACTGGAATACCTATAAAATTATACATCCCGTCAATTCTAATTCATCAAATTCATAACTCCCTAACTTAAACGTCCTAACTCACATCAAAACCGAAACTCTTCAATCAACTTGAAACTCCACACAATTTCCGTCCGAATTTGGGATTTCACCACTTCTCTAATACTTGTCCGAATTAGACGATACAAAATACTACGGGTTCCGGGGGATGCCTGGTATCCCGTGGTTGCATCCATTTCCCATTTGGATTGCCTCAACTTAACCAAACGTAGCCAAAAGGACACTGTCCCAACATCCACGTTCATGGCTAACAAATCATCCAATCTTCCCCACCAATTCTTGTAATTCACTCTTATTTCTATCCTAAGCACCAATACGCAGATAGAATCCAACGATACGCTCAACTTCTCACGTTACCCTCCTAGGTTTTCACTAATTCGACCTATACCCTTACCAAACCCGGTTTCGCCACTAATAACACCAACACACTAACTAACTACGTAAAGCTAACGAGAACTTACGGTAGATTCGGAGATTCGTAGAAGAACGGAAGAAGATCGTAGCGCAGAGGAAAAAGAAGACACCGCTCGCTGGAGAGGAGAACGCGAGAGAGGAGAGGAAATGCTAGGGGAGGAAGAGGAGAGCACCGACGGTGCTCTCCCTTCCTTTATTTCATTATTAATTTTTTAATATTTAACTACTAATTACTAAATTGCCCTTTACCTTAAACCGTTTCACAATTCTACATTTCCGTCCGATTTCAATTAGATTCTTAAATTTTTCTTTCCACCATTAGCTTTAAAATAATCTTTCACTTAGGGGCTGAAATTTTTCGTTATTAATTTGGACCAAAACTCCACTGATTAAGATTGCAGAAATTTGAAACTAGTTTAAACGGAAATTCTAGGTATTACACTATATTTTTCTGATAAGTTAGAGATTGTTCAAGATAGTTCTGACATTTTATCGTGGTGGAAGAGGCACTCCGAGAAGAATCGAATTTTGAATGTCATTGCAGAAGATATATTGATCATTCTCATTTATACGGTGACATCAGAATTTGCTTTTAGTTGTGATGGTCATGTTCTTGACGCTTTTTGCAGTTCTATAAGCCCACAAAGTGTTGAATCTTTGATATGCTCATAAAGTTGGATTAAAACTTTCAATCCCTTTAAAGTTTGTACAGATGATTTATAAGATAGTAGTACTACGACATTGATACCTATACAAGAAGGTTCGAACATTCTAATATTTATTTGTTTTACATGTTTATCTCTAAAGTCTAACTTAATGATTAACTAATATATTCAATATTATCATTTTGTAGATGTCGTTGATACTGACCCTTCCGATAATAATTTTCTATAACTACAATATGACATATCGATGACTTGATATTATTGTTGTGGCAATTATTTAGATTGATTGCTTGGTTGGTGCCATGAAATTGACTATGTACTTAGATTTATTATTTAGATTGTACTTTAAAGTTTTATAATACTTGGATTAATTTTGGATGTTGACTTTATTTTCTTATCTTACATTTTAATGTTTAATAGTTGTATTTAGTTTATATGTTACATAGTTGTTTTTTTTTATATTGTATTTAGTTTCTTAGATGACATTTTAATATTTGATAGTTGGATTTAAACTTTTAGTTCGTATATTACATACTTAGATTTATTTTGGATATTATATTTCTTTTCATTTTAATGTTTGATCGTTAAATTTAGATTTTTCGTTTGTATATTACATACTTGTATTTATTTTGGATGTTGTATTTATTTTATTATATTTATCATTTTTTTAAAAAATTTTATCGTTTTTCTTAATTTTTTTAGTTAAAAAAATACCTTGAGCGGAACCAGAACCGATTCGGGACATGACCAAAATTTTTGGTACGGTCTTGGGTTGGTCCCGGTTCAGCTAGGACAGGTTTCGGTTTTGGGATAAAAATCTTGAAACAATTCAGGCCAGTTTCGGTCTGGGTTCGGGATCGGACTGAACTGACTCGTGTCTACCCCTGAAAATAACCTTCTTTATTCTATTTTATTTATTTTAATTCATATTTAATATAATTCCAATTAATATTAAATAAAAATTCACCACATCCTCATCCATAAAAATTCTAACAATTATCTAATATTAATTTTCTTCAATTTAACCACACACGATAATATTTTCATTTATTGATTTTTGACCAATTAATCAAAAAATTCAATGCGACTAAAAAGACAAAACAGGTGTTTTTTTTTTTTGCTTCTAAGTTGGCTGCTCTTCTAGTACTTTGTCTATAAGATTCTTTTCTGTCTCTAATGTATAACATCTTTGTACTTCAATAGTCTCAATAATTTTTTTATTCCTCAAGCAGATAGCTTTTTAATGCTCTTTATTCTTAGCAAGTAGATTTTGTATGATGCTCGGGGGAGCACCTTGAGGAATGGTACTCATTGAACTTGCAAATTGTCCAACCTATTTTGGTGTTGAGACCTGTTTAGCTATTCGAATTGTTGAAATCAACTTTTGTTGTTGAGACCTTTGTTTTATAAGAAAGCAATTGGATTTTGAGATCTAATTCGGGCATTAGATACTCCAGCTCTTTGATTTGGCCTTCAAAATTCCAACTAAATTTTGGATATTGTCCCAATCCCCGATTGTAAGTGGTAAGTGTTTGAGTAGGAGACGTTCACGTTGAAGTTCTTATTTGAATTATAGTTTCTAATATAGCGTGTTAACTTACGATTTGAAGGGCAGTTCTTAAAAAGAATATTGTCCTGCACAATAGGAGCATTGATTGCTGTAGCATGTTGTTGTACACCAGGTGACAGATTCTAGATCATGTTTGCTAAATTGTAAATGTTTGATAAAACCTAAATTATAAATGTTTTTATAACATCTACCTCATGTACTCTTGCAATCTTTCGAGTTATTGCTTTTTTAGTGGGTCGTAGATAATAATTAATCGACATCTTTTCTAAAATTTCAAAAATCTCATTATATATTTTTGACAAAATTGTCTCTTTTGCTACATCATCAATAGTGATTTGGTAGGGTCAGTAAGTCCGTTACAAAAAAATATATATCTGTAATTACTTCTAATCAGGTATTTCATGTTGTGGACATCTTATTACCTGTTATTTGAATTTCTCTCATGTTTCATATAGTACTTCACTGACAAATTGTAGGAAGGAAGTTGATTTCATTCCTATGTAGTCATATAATTTGAAGAAATAAAATTTAACCATACTTTAGCTCAGTCCTCTAAAAAGAAGAGTAAAGTTCTAGTCTTAATGTATATTCAGAAACTAGGGCGATAGTGAATGAGATACTAATTTCAATGAATGACTTGAGATGTAAAGGGAGGATCTTCCATAGCTAACTCACTCAATTGGCAAATAGTTTGCAACATCTAAAACATAATAGGTTTAAACCCAAATATCTGTGCTTGACTGTTTGATCCCTTACTTAAAAACATATGCTCTCGGAATAGCATAGTCTATGATTGGTTGGTTACTATTATCCATCACTCATTGCACAATTTCTTGTATAATTGGTTGTTGATTTTCGATTATCTCTTTATTTCTTTCCTTGTGCTTAGTACGTTCAACTTCAAAATCGAAAATTCTTCATCAATGTTCGTGCAAGTTCAACTACCTCCAATAAATACCAAAAACCAATGACAAAGTTGTACAAAATCCGATTGAATTTATTGAGGCACTACAAATAGTTTTCTTAGTTTCAACAGCATATGATAAATCGAGCTCAGAATGGTTTTCATTCGAACAAACAACGCTTCCCTTGTTGTTAGGAATGTGGTGAATTTACTCTTATTTCATTATTAACAGTTTACTCAATTTTACAGTTCACTGTTCACTGTTTTATTTTTCTACCTTCAAAACACTAAAGCGCAATTTATTAAAAACAAAAATTATACAATCAAGCTTAAATATATGTCAAAAGACACAAAGACACCAAAATTACAGTGGTTTGGTTCAAGAATCCATCAAGATTCTTGAACCTACATCCGCTCTAAAGCCTACTTTCTTTATTAATCAGTAATAAGAAATTGGATATCAAACATCCAGCAGATAAATAATATGTAGATCGCCCTTGTTCAATATCAAATTTGTATATTCATACCTAAGAGGAGACGCAACACTTCTCTTCACTTTATCTCTACATAACAAAAACGTTTTGTGCAAGTCAAGCTCGGATTCTATTGGTTCACTAAGATTTGTTATGGACAATTCAACTAGTGGGGTTTCACTTTATCCTCGATTCACTCTCATTTGGTGAGATCCACCTCAATTGCTAATCTATCACTAAAACAATTTTCTCACGCTAAAATACGTGCCTCCTAACTAAGCTAACCAAGGCTTTCTCCCTCCCAGGTTCTAAACTGTATAGTTTATACTCCTTAACCTGTTATGGATAAACCTAGAAACATGGCTTTTAGCCCACCTTCGCAATTTGTGCATGGACTTTATGTTTGAACACTCTAATGTTGCTCAGATTAGGTGGGTGACCACATCATTCAATTAATTGAAGTTGTTAAATCCATTGCCAAAAATGGACACCTATTTATCAAGTAACGGTAACTAGCTGTATTCACAACTTCACTACCAAATTTAAATCATAACATTGTAAAATAATTATACCCAAGTGCGAGTATACAATGTCATAATAAGTAATAAAGTGATTTAGAATAAGATATAGAAACCACGTAGAACAATTTATAAATTTTTTTTTTTTAATTTATTAAAAATCTCTCCTTTTTAGTAACAAAAAATTAGATGATTTTGGGTGATGATTGTAATTAAAATAAACTAGATTTTGGGTGATGATTGTAATTAAAATAAACTAAGTAACAAGTGATAAAATGTAATAATCGGGAAATTTCTAAATTTAAATATTTTCCCGTTAAAATTTTTAGGAAAGGATTTAAGCAGGAAATGGTGGGATTTTTCCACGGGTTTAAAAAAAAAAAGAGACAAAAACTGATGGGAATTCAAGGGATTTGAAATTTCAGAAGGGCAAAATGGTAATCGGCCTTAATGAATAGCTATATATATATATATAAATTAATTTTTGCTTAAAGTGTTGGTGGCTTTTCCTCCCTTTCCGCAGCAGATCATCCCCTCCCTTTTTCTTTTTCTTTTTCTCTTAGCTTTACACGAAAGATAAACCGCGATCATCCATTTTCTCCTCCGCTGAAGAACGCAGTTTCCTCTCCTCTTTGTCTTTCTCCTCTGTCCTGCGTGGAACACGACCCTCTCTTTAATTTTGGTAAGTGTTCTCTTTCTTTTCTGTTTTTGGCTAGCAAAACTAGAGTTTTCGGATTGGGCAATCCTTAAATTATGTTAGATTGTCCTCAAAGGAGTTAGAATGCAATAGATTGGTAAAAATAAAATGAGTTTGCTGAAGTTTTGGAAAAAATGAGGGATTTTTTTATACATGGCAGCTCGGTTTTGACATTTTTCACCTAAGCTCCTGTTGTTTATTTTAAAAACTCTTATAGTATGTTGAATTAGATACTTTAAGGAAACTTTTGGCTTTGGAATCGAGTCGTTTCGATAATCGTAAAGGAAGTTATGAATTTTCAAATCTTGATGAAAAATTTGTGAAGTGAGTTCAGACAGATTTCGTTTTCGATTTTTCTGCTATCTAATGAACTTGCCATTTTATAAGTGCATTTAACCATGTCATAGTAGACATCCTTAGGGTTATATAGCACTTTGAATCATCAAATTTGGATAAATATACGATTTGTTACGAATTTCCAAAGTTTGATAAAAAAAAAATCTGTGAAGAGGTTCGGGCAGCTCCGGTTTTTGAATTTCTGCTATTTATCGAGTCTGGGTTTTGGCAAATGGATGAAACCACGTGAAAGTGGACATAATTAGGGTTATGTAGCATCTTGAATCGTTGAATTTGGACGAGTACTGGATTTGTTATGAATTATGGAAGTTAGACAAATCTTGATTGAATTCGGAATTTGTAGAATGACATGGATAGAATGTGTGAGTTTATTGACTTTGTTGCAGGTTGAGCCTGGTTTTGGTAGATCGAGCGTTGTCAGAGTTAAGGACGCTAGGTAACTAGTGTATGCATGTGTTTTGCCCAAGTAGGCCAACATAGTGGAACTTTAATATTTATGTTGTTGATTGTGTTGTGTGTGTGTATTCGTTGACATGCATCATGTTTTAAAAAGGGAACAAAAATAGTTTTGAACACATATTTTTAGTAAGTGGTGAGACGCGTGGCTATGGTACAGCGGATCCTGCTAGTGTGTGGGCCGATGCATAACCAACCGCGGATTTCGCTCGAGTAATGGGCCGGCTGGGCCAGCACGCGGCGTGTATGTGTCGGCGATGATGATAATAGACAGTGGTACCGCGGATCCTGCTAGTGTATGGGTTGGTGCAACACCATTTGCATATTCTGCTCGAGGAGTGGGTCGACTGGGCTGTCGCGAAATGTGTGTGTGGGGCAACTGTGGCCCTGTTGTTAGGGAGGCCAGGGCGAGGGCGACGTGTCAGGGTGTAGTGTGGCACGAGGTTCACCCTGGTGCGCCTGCACTACGCATCACAGATGTGACAACATGAGTGTGACTGTATAGACTACATGTGATATGATTGCATTGTCGATTTTTACTTTTATATCGCATTACTTACTGAGTGTTACGCTTATGATGTGTGTTCTATAGTGTAGGTGTAGATATTGTCACTGATGAGCTCTGAGAGCCTAGTCCTGAGGCATAAGACGGTTGGCGGTGTACGACCGAGGCACCAGACGGCGGATTGTTAAGGCAACCCGACAAGTGGAGATGGTAGGTGGTGGTGAGATTAAATTGAGTTGTTTTCTTTGTGTTGAGATATTTATGTGGTCGGATGAGTTCGTATAGGCGTCGGTTGTACAAGGTTGTATAGAGTGTTTGTGGTGTTTTGGAGACGCGTGTGTACTTTAATATGTTGGAGTACGTAATTGCTCTATATTGTGGACTTTTTTCATTTGTAGTTGATGAATTTCGTTTTCTTTAAACTTTGATTTTTGTTATGGGGATCTTTGGATAGTTTGATGGATGGATACTCTTGAAAATTTTCTGGTGAACTGTGTGCAGGGTTAGAGTTTTTGTGATACCCGGTTTTTAGGCGTTACTCTGCCGAAATTTTAGGAGAAAGGTCGGGGAGTCGAGGGAGTACGGAATAGGTTAGGGTGTGCGCGGTGAGGCGCGAAGGGAGTGGCGGTGTACGCGGGAGAGTGGCGTGACCCTAGGCACGGGGCACACGTCCTTGCGAGTGCGCGCGGGTCATGCGGCGTCGGGTGAGGGCATGTGTACGGACGTGCGGCGCGGAGGTAGGGCGCGTGGGACACGCAACGCTGTGGGCTTGCGCGTGACGCGGCAGTGTCGAGTTGGCGTGCAGCACCGGGAGGGGTGCATGCGGGGCGCCGAAGTGGAGACGTGGGCGCGCGGCGTTAGGTCAAGTGCTCGAGCGCCACTACTCGGGCGCGCGGCAATGAGTTGGGTAGCGCGAGGCGTGTGTTGGAATACTTCATAGAATTTCAAGTCTTGTCGTCTTATTTTTAAAACTGCTTTAAGTTGTCATTTTCGCTGCGTATTTTATATTGAGAATTTCGTGTTCTCTATTCGGAGCGCGAGTCGTTTTCGAATCGAGTCAAAAAAATTTTATACTTACAAATGTTCTTTTGAATATGATTTGAAAATGAAAGTGATATTAAATTAAGTAAATTCGCGTCGAGTCTTTGTATGTGATAATGTGTAAACCTAGTGAGCGCACCGAGATTGTTTAAGTTCTCAGGGTGTTACATAAAATTTTATGTGAAAGATAATTGAAAATCAATGTTCTTTCTTTTATAATTTTTTATTTACGTGTCACAGCAATAATACAACAATATCACTTAGTTAATTCAGAATATATATTAAGCAAAAATTTGTCGATTTACTATGCTATATTTCTTTTACTTGTTCGTGTCATACATCTAACTAAAAATATAATAAAAGATAAATGCAAATTCCATAGGAGTTATGTGATAGAACTTTATATATCTACGTTGAATGCATAAAAATGCTAATTTTATATTTAAAGTTAACTAACCGTAGATTATTCAACAAAAATTCTTAATTTCAAGTTACCATACAGCAAGTATGAAGAACAATTTAAGATTATGAGAATTGTCTGTTTACCATAATAATAATATAACACAATGTTTAAAAAACTAATTAATATAACTTATGCAAACCTAACAATACATTAACATCAAATATAAAGTTTGGTATTTTATTGTAATATCAGTCAATTTCATATTCATTATTTGCCGAAGTAAATTTTTTGCTTTATTCTATGTCATCTTATTTTTGGTTGACTCAAATTTATCTTGTTTTTTTGGTATTTGACTTTGTATAATTTTTTAGTGAAATTGGTCTAATCCTTAGTTTCAAGTTCCTACATAGTGAAATTCTAAAATTTCACATTGGGTAAATTAATTTTTTTTTTCATTGAGTTTGTTAAAAGGAAGTTCTTGAAGCATTTGAATCTTCAATGAATATCAAGAATTTTCCTATAGTTGACTCCCCAAATTTTTTTTAAGAATCAAATTTGTCACGGGCAAAATTTTATTTATAGTTGAAAATTTTCTCGATTTTCCGAGAAGTGGGGATTTGATGTTTCATTTAATAGATATAATATAATATAATATTATATATTAAATAAATTAAATTTTATTTTATTTTATTTTTATATATTTTATTTGAAGAAGAAGATTTTTTCCTTTCTTCAAGTAGCACGCACAATCGTGAGAGAGGATTAGAGGGAGAGATCCCCAAGTGTGGAAGAGAGGATTTCCTGGCACTGGGATCATGTTCATCTCACTCAAATCTTCAAGTTTTGTAAAGATTCGTTGCGGGCAAGTCATTTTCAAATTCTATTTTTGAGTTTAAAAGTTAGAATTTTTGTCAATTTCGAGTTCGAGCTTGAAAACTAAAATTCTTTGGGTATATGCTTGTTATTTTCGTAAATTTGAAGCTTATGAAGGTTGTAGAGTCGATAAGAATAAGAAATGGACGAGTGAGGTCGAATTTTGCTATTCTCGTCATTCAAAATCAAAGAATTGGTCACACTTGGATCGTGAAGGTAGAGTTGAACACGTAAGCAAGTGATGATCTCAACAGACCATAGGGTGCAAATGTTGACTGGACGTCATAACCAAGAGAGTTAAGGCTTCAACTCTTTGCTTAGAGTGTCGACCTCTGCTAAGTAACAAATGTCGACCTTTAGCTCAAGTTGCTGACCCTTGCCATGAGATGTTGTTGGCAGTCACCACTTGGTGGAAGCCCGAGAAGAAGAGGTGTTGACCACTAGGGTCAACTAGTTGACACATGCTAGTTTTGATCGACCTCTTGTGGGTTTCGATTGATCACACATTCTTTTAATGTTAGAAAATTTTGTCGATGAGGCGCTTTGAGATTGTTTGTAGTTTACGAACGTTTGTCGTAGTCTCTTGATTAGGTTCCTAGTGTCGATGTTGAATCCACATATTATTTGTCTTGGTATATTGATTTGGGGTTTCAATGTTGTTCCTTGTCCGTTAGGATTCCTAGCCGTGAATAGTTTTTTTTTTGTTATCTCTCGTGTTCTGATTTGAGATTTTAATGTCGAATTATAGGTTCCAGCAGTGTTCCTGATTCAGTGCATATTTTTATAGAGTGTGTCGGCTCTTCGGTAAAGTTGTTATCATCATTGAGGTAGAGGTTTCTATATTGCTCTATCTTGCACTGTATTGCTTTCAAAACTTATTTTGGTAGATATACACTTATGAAAACTCTAACTAGACATGGTCAACATGTTAATTTTTACATTCATGTATGTATGTTTTACATGTTTATCTTATTAGTGGATGACATTTCATTTTTATTTTTTATATGTGTGCCCAATGGAGAGATTGTGGGCTGGTTGAACATTTTTCGTATCGATCTCTAGTTGTTCTGGGTTATATTGGCGTGTCTTACAATGGATGAAACTTCAAGCACAAAAAAGTCGGTCTTGCTGTTTTGCTGAAAATGAACAACAATTTTGAACATTCATAACTTGGATTGAACTTGGAATTTGAGGCTGAAATTTTACCAGCTTTTAGTCTTAGATGTCAGGGTTGGACCCTCAAAATGTCATTATCTAATTTGATGTGAAACGAAAGTTATGGATGTTCAAAATTGCTGTTCGTTTCTACCAAAACAGCAAGGTTGGTTTTCTTGTGGATGAAGTTCCATTCATTTTGAGACCCGTTTTTTGGTATCAGAGTTCTGCTCATTTCTTGGTATTTTTACTGTATTTGTGGTGTATTTTGATTGGCCAAAATGATGACAAGAAGTTGCGGTAATAACCCCAACCTTAGCACCAAACTCGAAGGAGGATAAATCTAGTTTTCAAGGACAAATAGATGAATTGAACCACAAGTTTGAGAGCATTAGTCAATGGATGATGGAGATAAGGTACCTGCATATGAGGGTCCCTAAAATTCCTTTGCCTAGGAGAAGACCTGAATTTCCTAGAAGGAGATTCAACCGAAATGCAACCGAAGAAGAGGAAGAATCTGAGGATGAAGAGTATGATGGTCGTCATGAAAGGTGTGACTTTAATGATGATGCACGACATGTTAAAGTATCAATTTCTTCTTTCAATGGATTTTATAATGGTGATGCATTTTTTTATTGGTTGGATAAAGTAGAAAAGGTATTTGATTGTTACAATTAGTCGGAGAAAGTCAAGTTGCAATTAGTGTCCTTTGAGTTAATTGGTTTCGCTAATTTATGGTGGGATAATTTGAAGGCACAAAAAAAGCGTGAAGATGATGAGGCTATTGTAACTTAGAGAGTCATGAAGTTCTTGATGATAAAAGAATTTGTGCCTAGCTATATTAGAAGAGAATTCTTCTTGCAAATGGAAAGTTTGAAACAAGACACACTCAATGTTGAAGACTATTCGACCGAGTTTAAAAAAATGAACTTGAGAAGTGGTGTTGAATAGCTGGAGAAACAAACCATTGCTAAGTTCATTAAAGGTTTAACAAAAAGATTGGGGCTATTTTGAAGTTGCATACTTACGGCTCCTCGGATAATGTAATAAAGTTGGCAACTAAAGTTTAGAAGCGATTCAAGTGTTTATTGGATTCTTTCAATAAAGAACTCTCTTCAAAAAGTCCAAATACATTCAAACTTCAACCTTTGCAAGAACAAGTTCATAATGAGTTTTTTTGGAGAAACCTTCTATGGAAAGGAAGATGTTTTACTAGAGGAAGTAATCATCTATCGCCATAAGGTTCCACTACTTGAGATCGATTACCAAATGGATGAGGAAGAAGATTTTTTTGGGGAGGAAACCTCTGAAGTTAATCACATAGAGTGTGCAAATATATTGGCAGCAACTAATAGAGGAGGAATCAACAAGGGAGAGGTGTTCTATGTCCAAGTGGAACCTCCTCTCATCATCATCCAAAGCCCTCTAATTATTCAACACCAAGAAGAGTTTCAAATTAGCCACTAGTTTTGAAGAGGTTACAAGAGAAAATTGATGAACTTGTTAGTGGAGAACTAGTCCATAAAATAGGTACAAGATGGGAGGAGATCCATGAAGCAAGTCCTTTCATGCTAAATAACACAAAGGAAGATACAAACAAAGAGATGCAAGTTATCTTCATGACGTACATGTCATTAAATAGATTGTTTACTTGGTTTTTTAGAGTTGGATGATTTGAAGATTATGAAGTTTTGAATACTAATTATGAATTGGGAATAACATTCGTGGACATGTTATTAAAGACTCTTTATGCAAAGAAATAAAATTAAGCATATCATCTTATGATTTTTTGGATTTTTTTATTCGAGAAAGTTACGAAAAATGTGACCTTTATCGTGTGATGAAGAATTTGTTTTGGGGTGAGAAGGAGAATTGGTTGATTGTAGTTAAACAAAGGTTTATAGAAGATTATACCAAGAACAACAATGATAGAGGTCGATCGACTTTCCTTTATTGGTGTAACCCTTATTTAATAATCATCTTGAATATTGTTTGAAGAAGGACTTCTAGTACTTTGTGTATTCTTAAATCCTCTTTCGGGGTGAAAATACTATATGGTGGATGTTATCAACTCGGAATATAATTCCTTTTAGATGGATTTTTTGGATTGTTTTCATACCTCTTATTAGAGCTTAATTGAAGATAAACTATTTACTAATGTTGACGATTGTTCTTTAATTTTAGAAAATTCCAGTTACCTCAATTATCAAGCTACAATCCATGGCCAAGAAAGGGATGAAGGTGGGAAGGAGATTATGAATCATAGTTTCACATATAAGGTGAAGAAGCTATCTTTGTTGAACCATATAGTCATTGACTTTGAAAGAGAAGGAATTGTAACTAGGGTTATGAATGAAATTTTCTTGTTGCTATCTTTAATGGAAGTGAAAAACACAATTGAGGAAGATTGTGCCGAACATAACATGACTAACAGTTTCCATCGATCGACACTGGCGAACGCCAGTCGACACCGCGTTTCCCTCGAGTCCTCACGTCGGTCGACACCAGAGATCACCGGTTGACACTTCTATGATCAGCTAGGAGAATGGTCGACACTTGCTTTCGTAGGTCGACACTTTGACCCTCTCTGCCCGCGCAAATCGCCCCCCCCCCCCCTCCGGTTGACACTCTCGCTGAATTTGCACTAACCAGTCGACACTCGCAAGTCACCGGTCGACACCTACTTCCTCTCTGCCTGCGTAGGTCGAGCCCTGCAGTCGACACTCACCCTCCCATTTACACATACCGGTCAACACCTATGCACTTCGGTCGACACTTCACACCAACAACCCAAAAATAATAGTTGTTCCAAAAGAAAACGGACTCAAAAACTTCCTCGAATTAAAACTACCGATTGGAACTTGATTCATACATTTAAACTCTTTTAAATAGTTCAAAAATGCATCTATACATCAATCTCAATTACGGACACTCAAACCCATCTATGCATCAAAACCTATATACTCGTCATAGACTCTACAAAACTCACCACAAAGGACCTCGTCTCACCTTGCCCCACGAGTCGATTTGCCTTGACGAACTCCATCTGCCGGCACACGGTAGTACACCGCCAACCGCCTACTCGTCTGGTCTAGGCTCCGATAACTCACCTTCAGGGATCTCTGCGCCTACACCACGGAACACACAACATAAGTCTAACGCTCAATAAGCAGTGCAATATGAAATGTAAAACAACAATGCAATCCTATCACATGCAGTTTCTACGTTATCGCTCAGGTTGTCACAACTCGTGCCGCATGGTACGGCCGCACCATGGTGAGGCTGGACTCTCACGCCACCTCACACCCTAGCATGTCGCCATCGTCCCGGTTTCTCTAGTAACGAGGCCCTCAATCCGTACCCACACGTCACTCTACACATCGCAACCATTCCAGGATGAAGCTGGACGCACTTGCCACACCACCCCCTGGCACGTCGTCATCGTCCCGGTTTCTCCAGCAACGAGGCCATAGTTGCACAGCACCACACGTACACCGCGGCAGCCATCCTAGGGTGAGGCTGAACGCACTCGCCACACCGCGCCCTGGCGCGTCGCCACCATCCTGGTTTCTCCAACAACGGTGCCTAGCTGCCCATACACACATCGTCCTCGTCACCACACATCACACTTTACACTCGCACATAAAACCATGCTCAAATTTATTTTCGTTCCCATTTCGAATACATGATGTTTGTTACACAAAACGCACGGACATCATAATCAACCAACTCAAATCAATCGTTCATCGGTGTAGGCCCACCTGGGCAAAACACATGCATACACTACTTACCTGGCGTCCTAGCTTTCCGTGGTGCTCGATCTCACCCAAAACCTGCTCAACCTACAACAAAAACCATTTCCTCGTCAAAACTCATCCCACTACTCTACTTACGCACTAAAATCACCATAATAGTACAACACTCCACGAACTCGCCAAAATCGCTCACTAACCTACCTCGGCTCCGAAATCCACCTAACTTCCGACAGGCATAACTTTTGCATCGGTTATCGGAATCACACGATTCCAATGGCTAAACGTTCCAATCGTAACCGAGTTTAACCTCCTATAATGAAATTCTAAAATCGTTAACCGCAACTAAGGCAGAAACCTAAAAACGGAGTAAGCCCTAGGGTCAAAATCTCCCTTCCACGGCCATCCCGCAAAAATTCAGTACATCCTTCGCCACTATATCACATTTATCCTCAACAATCAACAACAATCAACATTATACTCAATAAATACTCTAACCCTAAAACCCAAATTCTCTATCCACCACATTTCTCCTATATTCCAACACTAAACCAACATTGAACCATAAACCACTTGTACTTACCTTGAACCGTTGAAATGGAGGAGAAAACCACAAGAAAATCGCCGACAAAAACGTCGTAGGAGAAGAGAGTTGAAGGGCTCGCGACGGGTAGGGAGAAACAGAGGAGGAGGAGAGCGTTATCTCACGAATCCCCTCTCCCCTGATGACTATATTAATTTTATAAAAAAAAAAATAACAATAACTAATTACTATATCATCCCCACACTTTAATCTTTTAATCAAACGACTATTTAATCCATTTTCGGTCAGATTCCTAGAATTTTCTCCCCACCACTATCCTCGAAATAATTCCCCACCTAATCTTACAAACTTTCCACTCTCCGTTCTGACCCGAATCCTGCTGTTTATCATCTTGACAACCCAAAATTGGTACCATAAGAATTCAGGGTGTTACACCCATGGCCCGGTGCCGCGCTCCGCGAGACCGCACTCAACCTGGCGCTGCGCGCGTGCGCCCACTTAGCTTGCGAGTTGCGCGCCCCACACACCCTGCCTCTGCATTGCGCGTGCGCGCGCAAGCCCTCACCCGATGCTGTGTGACCCGCACGCAACTTGCAGGGCATCGTGTCCCGCCCACTCCGCCACTCCCATTCACGCCTCACCGCACGTACCTCGACCTAATCCATACCACCCAAACCTACTAACTCTTCTCCCGAAAACTTGGCAGATAATGCCTAAAAACGAGTTATCCTAAAAATTCTAACCTTGCACATAGTTCACCAGAAAACTTCAAAAATGTCCATCCAATTTTATCCAGAAAATCACCAAAGGAAAACAGAGTGGAAGAAAATAAATCTAACAACTATCGATGAAGAAAATCTACAGTATAGAGCAACAAAATGCTCAATCATATAATATATACACGTGCACTCAAAACTATCCAATGACATGATAGATCTATCTCTATACTATATACAACATGTAAATCGAATCGTCCTCAAAATACATCCAAAAACCAAACTTTGTACACCTTACCCAAAACTCACCACCTTCACGGGTCGGGTCGCCCTAATAGTCCGTCGTCCGGTGCCTTGGTCGCATGCCGCCAACCATCCTACGCCTCTGGACTAAGCTCTCGGGGCTCACCAGCGACAATATCTGCACCTACACTATAGAACACACATCATAAGACTAATGCTTAGTAAGTAATGGGATATGAAAGTAAAAACTGACAATGCAATTCTATCATATGCAGTCTCTACACTCACACTCAGGTCGTCACATCTGTGACGCGTAGTGCAGCCACACTAGGGTGAGAATGAACCTAGTGCCACCTTACACCCTAACACGTCGTCACCGTCCTGTACTCCCTAACAACGAGGCCCACAAGCTACACACACGCATCACCACACAGCAATCACGTCAGGGTGAGGGTGAAACTCGTGCCACACTACACCCTGACGCGTCGCCCCTGTCCCGGCCTCCTTAGCAACGGGACCACAATTGCCACACACATTCCTCAACAACACAGTCGGCCTACTCCTCGAGCGGAATCTGCGACTGGTGTTGCATCAGCCTACTTCTCAAGCAAGATCCACGGCGCCACTGTCCATCATCCTCACCGTCGACACATACGCGCCACGTGACGGCCCAGCCGGCCCTCTGCTCGAGCAAAATCCGTGGTTGGTTATGCACTAGTCCACACACTAACAGGATCCGCAGTACCATCGCCAGACATCCCACCACTTACTCAAAATATGCTCAAAACCATTTTCGTTCCCTTTTTAAAACATGATGCATGTCCAACAATACGCACGCACATCACAATCAAACAACCTAAATCCTAATGTTCCACGGTGTAGGCCCTATTGGGCAAAACACAAACATGCACTACTTACTTGTCGTCCTAAGCTTTTTTCGGTGCACGCTTTCACCAAAAATCTGGTTCAGCCTAGACATAAACAATCACACATCAATCTACGAATCAAAATTAACTAAATATGCTAAAAATCACATCTCTGAACTAAATCCATGAAATTCCAACTAAAACATGTCACTAATTCTGTTCGGTCGAAAATCAGCTTAAACTTCGGACGCGCATAACTTTTGCGTCCGTTATCTGAATCGAGCGATTCAAGAGGCTAAATGGTCCTTTAGGAACCTAGTTTACATCATAAAACAGATTTTAAAACGGTAAGCTGCAGCTAGGTGAAAAACACCAAAAACCGAATCTACCCTTCCCCTAAATTTCACATCTTCGTTTCCCTCAACCAAAATCCACTCAAAACTCATCTCA
Organism: Begonia peltatifolia; assembly: GCA_022433055.1. Classification (NCBI taxonomy): domain Eukaryota; kingdom Viridiplantae; phylum Streptophyta; class Magnoliopsida; order Cucurbitales; family Begoniaceae; genus Begonia; species Begonia peltatifolia. The sequence continues at coordinate 6,265,945 of CM039522.1, forward strand.
CGCAATAAAATCAGCGAAGCTAACACCATGCGTCACAACTCCATGAAAAACGCTCAATAATTTGACTCGGTCTAAAATTTGACATAAATTTTCGACGTGCATAACTTTTGCGTCGGAAGTCGGAATCGAACGATTACAGCAGCCAAACGTTCCTCTAACAACTTAATTTAATCCACAAAAACAGAATTTAAAACAAGTAACCAACCCCTAACAATAGAACCTATATTTTACCCAAAAAATATCTGAATTTCGATATCAACCCGATTCCCACCAATTTCTCCACCAATCTATGATATTCTAGTCTACTAAGTATAATCTTGCACAATTCGAATCTCACATCAACCCTCCACTCAGTTGCCAGAACCGAATAGGATAGCAGAGAGAGGGAGAGACTTACTGAGGGAGTCGTTCTACACTTGGACGGAAGGAGAAGAGGAAGAAGAAGACAAGCAGAGCACTCGGTTGCCAGCAACAGAGCTAAACGGAGACTCTCTCTCGTGGTCATCGGCAGAAAGCGCTCGGGCTCTCTCTTCGGGAGTTCGAGTTACTGAAACCGAATGACTTCGGTTTGTCAGAAAACCAACACTCGCCGGCGATTCTCTCTCACACTCACACTCGTCAGCCGTTGATCGAAGCTAGGATTTTGTAGCTCTCTCGATCGCTTAGTCCCTCGGGTGTTCAGTTTGCAGGTAACCGAAGTGGAATGGCTTCCTCGTGAGGCCATTCCACTTAAACAATATTTTTTTTATTTTTAAATTAGTAATTCATATTATTAAAATGCCCTTCCGCATCCAATCGTTCGTAATCCCGTTAAATTTGCGTCCTTTTGGCTTTAAAATTTAAAATGTCTTCTACGAATTAAATTATAAGTTTCATAAAATAAATTTCCCATTAAAACCTTTCCCAAAACTTTTAACAGGAAAATAATTTAAATTCTGAAAATTTTCGAGATATTACATCCCCCCACCTTATAAGAATTTTATCCCCAAAATTTATGTATCGAATAGTTCAGGATACTGTTGCATCATGTCCTGTCACCGCTCCCAGGTGACCTCCTTCACGCCATGATTACGCCACAACACCTTGACCAAAGGGATCTCCTTATTGCGCAGTACTTTCACAGCAGACCCCAAGATCCTCACTGGCTTCTACTCATAGGACAACGTCGGCTGGATCTCTATATTCTGTTGTGGCACTACCTGAGAGGGATCGCGCATACACTTCCTCAGCATCGAGACATGGAAAACACCATGGATGACTTCCATCGACGAGTGCGACTGAAGCTAGTACGCAATTCTCCCAATACTCTTGACAATCGAGAATGGCCCCACAAACCGAGGGTTAAGCTTTCTTCGCTTTTCAAACCTAACCACTCCCTTGAACAGCGAGATCTTTAGAAATACCTTGTCGCCCTCACTAAGCTCCAACTCTCGATGCCTCTGAACTACATAACTCTTCTGTCGACTCTAAACCGCTTCAATCCTCTTCCGTATCATGGCAACCTTGTCGACAGTCTGCTGTAAAATCGCGAGACCTATCAATCGGGCCTCCCCAACCTCATCTCAATAGAATGGCACCTGCACTTCCTCCGCACTTCCTCCTGTAGAGAGCCTCGTATGGTGTCATACCAATGGTGGACTGGTAGTTGTATTATACAAAAACTCGACCAGCAGTAAAAACTTGCTCCAAGCCTCTTGAAACTCCAAGACACAAGCTTTGAGCATATCCTCTAAAATCTATATAGTTCGCTCTGATTGCCTGTTTGTCTGAGGGTGAAAGGCCGTATTGAAATCTAATCTGGTACCCATGGCCTTATGCAGACTTCTCCAAAACTTGGACGTGAACCTGGGTCTCGGTCAGACACAATCGACATCGGAATCCCATGAAACCTGACTATCTCCTGAATATATAACTGGGCAAATTGATCCATAGTATAAGTCATTCTCACAGGCAAAAAGTGAGATGACTTCATAAACTTGTCTATAATTACTCAGATAGTATCGTGGCCCTTGGCAGTCCTCGACAGTCTAACCACAAAATCCATAGTGACTGCTTCCACTTCCACTCCAGTATTGGCAATGGTTGGAGTATCCCAGACGGTCACTGATGTTCCGCCTTCACCTGCTGGCAGACTATGCAGGTCTCAACATACTCGGCCACCGCTCGCTTTATGTTAGGCCACCAATAGTGCTGCTTCAAATCCCTGTACATCTTAATGCTTCCAGGATGCACAGAGAAAGAAGATGAATGGGCCTCTGATAATATGTCCTTCCTCAGCCCCTAATCCTTCGGGACGTAACACCTATTCTGAAACTTCATAATCCCATCCTCTGAATAATTGAGCTCAGAACTAGGACTGGCCTCCATACTCGCCTTTAGTTCGCTACACTCCGAGTCAGTACTCTGGGCCTGCTTAATCCTGTCCAGAATAGTCAGCCTTAATGATAAGGCCGAAAGAGTAGCTGCTAAGTCAGAAACTATCTCCAGGCCAAAACTTTGCATCTCTGCCATCAACTCAATAGGCACTGTCGAAGCCATGGCATAAGTCGAAGCTGTCACTCGGCTCAAGGCGTCTGCCACCATATTCGCCTTTCTCGAGTAGTACTTGATCTCCACATCGTAATCCTTGACCAGCTCGAGCCACCTCTTCGATCTCAAATTCAGCTTCTTCTGCATGAAAATGCACCTTAAGCTCTGGTGATCTGAGAAAATCTCGTACTGATTCCCATATAAGTAATGCCTCCAAATCTTGAGTGCGAATATAACTGTTGCCAGTTTGAAATCGTGAGTGGGATAATTCTACTCATAAGTCTTCAACTGCCTAGAGGCATAGGCAATGACTCTCCCACTTTGCATCAAAACACACCACAAGCCAATCCTGGAGGCGTCACAATAAATGCAGAACTTTTCCCCTTCCACCGGCAGCGTCAGTATAGGAGCTGCAATCAATCTCTACTTCAATGTGTGAAAGTTGTCCTCACATTTGTCAGTCCATTCGTACATTACACTTTTTGGTCAGCCGGGTCAAAAGAGCTAAAATTTTGGAGAATCCCTCAATGAATCTCCGATAATATATAGCCAACTCCAGGAAACTGCGTATCTCACTAGCACTGGTCGGTCTCGGCCACTCCTTCACAGCCTAAACCTTCACTGGATCAATTGAAATGACCTCAGAGGAGATAACATGCCCCAAGAAGTTGATTCTGTCCAGCCAAAACTCGCACTTAGAGAACTTAGCATAAAATCGATGCTAGCTCAACTTAGTTAGTACAATCCTTAAGTGCTCTCTATGCTTCTCCTCATTCCGCGAGTAAATCAGGATGTTGTCAATGAACACTATCACGAATTTATCCAAGTGCTTCCTGAATACTAGATTCATCATATCCATGAAGGCTACCGGGGCATTGGTTAGCCCGAATGACATCACCAAAAACTCGTAGTGTCCATATCTCGTACGGAAGGCAATTTTCGGGAAGGCAATCTTCGGGATGTCTTCTTCTCTAACCTTCAACTGGCAGTGGCCGGACCTCAAATCAATCTAGGAGAACACCCGCCCACCCTGCAATTGGTCAAACAAATCATCTATCCTCGGTAGCAAGTACTTGTTCTTCACGGTCAACTTATTCAGCTCCCGATAATCCACACACATACGTAGCGACTCGTCCTTCTTCTTGACAAACAATACCGGCGCACCCCAAGGCGAAAAGCAAGGGTGTATGAAGCCCTTATCTGTCAACTCCTCGAGTTGCACCTTCAACTCCTTCAACTCTGTAGGTGCTAACCTGTACGGGTTCTTGCACACTGGCAGCTTCAGGGTACACATCAATAACGAACTCGATCTCCCGGTCAGGAGGTAGACAAGACAGATCCTCTAGAAACACCTCCGAAAACTTCTGCACTACAGAAACATTATGAAGCTAAACCCTACCCTGTAACTGTATATCCACTGCACTGGCCAAGAAACTTATGCATCCACCACATAACAACTACTGGGCTCTCAAAGCAGACACAATTGGAATCCTGTTCAGACCCTTTCCTGCCCTGAATGAGTAGCTCTCCTCACTGGGAAGTCGGAAGTGAATCTCTTTGGTCCTACAGTCTATCGTGGCAAAATGTTTTAACAACCAATCCTTTCCTAAAATCACTTCATACCCCTTCATGTCGAGTATGATTAGATCTGCATATAGCTGTCTTCCTCCCACAGTCACCACATCCCCCTAAACCACCTGATCAGGATACAGCCGCTCTCCTTACGGCAATAGTATATCGTAAAATCGTCCCGAGGAATTAGGCTCCAGGTTCGCCTTGACTACGATGGCGGTAGACACAAACGAGTGCGTAACACCCGTATCAACAAGTGTATAAGTAGTCATTCTAGAAATAAAAATGCTACCTAAAATGACTGATGGCTGGGCAGCATCATCCGCTCGAAAAGGGCAAAGACTCTCGATGTAACTCTCGCTGACGTCTTGCTCGCAGCCAAGCATCTATTGGCAAAATATCCAACCTCATTGCAGTTGAAGTAACGGTTCTGACGCGGCTTCTGGCACTCTCTAGACATGTGGCCCACCTCGCCACAGTTGTAGCTCTGCATCGCACCTACTCTGCACTCACCAGAGTGGCTCCTCTAACACTTAGGGCACACCAAATACTGCCTTGACCCCTGCAGCCTCTTGTTGCTTCCCAGGCTGCTAGAACTGTCACTAGGCCTCTTCAGCTCCTTCTGCAGGACGTCCCCTCCTCTCTCGACTGTGGCAGTGCTTCTCTGAACGATCTATGAGGCTGCTCCTTAGTTACCTCTCTATAACTGGGAAGCTTCGGCCGAACCTCCTCAATATCCAGGGCCTTCGCTACCACCTCCTCGTATGGCATGCCTCAAGTCCCCGTAATCCGCATGCCCATATATAGATATCTGGCTTCAGGCCCTATACAAACTGGTGTACCTTATTCTCGTCGAGACTCACTAAATGCCCTACAAACCGTGACAAGGCCTCGAACTGTCGAACATATTCAGCCACGGTGCCTGACTGCCTCAGCTGTGCAAACTCCACCATCTTCCGTGTCCTGATAGAGTGGTTGAAATACTTACCAAATAACACAGTCTTGAACTCTTCCCAGGTCATGCACCCCACATCTCTCGTAGTCACCACTGTGTCCCACCAATGGCTAGCATCTTTGGCCAGATAGAATGCCGCACTAGACACCTTGTCCTGCTCTTGCACTTTAGCATAACTCATCATCCTCTTCATGCTCCAGATCCACTCCTCAGCACTGAGAGGGTCCGGAGATGACTCGTCAAAAGTCGGGGGTCTAAGTCTATGCAATCTATTACCCCCTCCATCTGACGAACCCTGGGCACTAGACTGCACCTGGTCATCTCTGCTCATAAATCTCTCTAACTGCTAAGATTGGCGGTGGACGAACTCGGTAAGCTGCCGGACAGTATCATCCATGTCGCCTATAGCCCTATGCGTCTGTCATCGTCGACCTCTTCCTCTAGTCTCTCCAGACATTTTCTACCTTTAAAATATACAAAACTCACATTAGCCTTAACAATAAAATTGAATCTAAACACTTACAGTTGGTGGAGCGCTCCCGTACAGCGGCTGGCAGTGTTAGGTAATCCTCTTAACGACGTCGATCCCGTGGCTCTGATACCATAAAACTGTAATGCCCCGAGAACCCACACATTCTTAGTGCGCTCACTACGACTACACACTACTCTGGCTCCATGACCTGTCACAACCCAATGGTCACATCCTTGACAACCCTTCGCTAGTACATTCTGAAAACTCAACATGAACTCACACAATCTTTAACACCACTTTCATTTTCAAATCATATTCAAAAGAACATTTGTAAGTATAAACTTTTTTGACTCGATTCGAAAACAACTCGCGCCCCGAACAGTGAACACGAAATCCTCAATATAAAATACACCTCGGAGAATGACAATTTTAAAAGAGTTTTAAGACAACAAGACATGAAATAAGGAGTCCAACACACGCCTCGCGCTACCCGGCTCAGTGCCGCGCGCCCGCGTAGCAGTGCCATGTGCCAGTGCCTGGTGCCGCGCGACCGTACACTCGACCTGCCGCCTCGCACCCTGCACGCACCAGAAAACTTCAAAATTATCCATCCAATTTTATCCAGAAAATCACCAAAGGAAAATAAAGTGGAAGAAAATAAATCTAACAACTATCGATGAAGAAAATCTACAGTACAGAGCAACACAATGCTCAATCACATAATATATACACGTGCCCTCAAAACTATCCAACAACAAGATAGATCCATCTCTGTACTCTATACAACATGTAAATCGAATCTCCCCCAAAATACATCCAGAAAACAAAACTCTATACACCTCACCCAAAACTCACCACCTTCACGGGTCGAGTTGCCCTAACAATCCGTCGTCCGGTGCCTCGGTCGCACGCCGCCAACCGTCCTACGCCTCTTGACTAGGCTCTCGGGGCTCACCAGCGACAATATCTGCACTTACACTATAGAACACATATAACAAGCCTAACGCTCAGTAAGTAATGCGATATTAAAGTAAAAACTGACAATGCAATCCTATCACATGCAGTCTCTACACTCACAATCAGGTTGTCACATCTGTGACGCGTAGTGCAGCTACAGCAGGGTGAGAATGAACCTAATGCCACCCTACACCCTGACACATCGCCACTGTCTCGGACTCCTCAACAACGAGGCTCACAAGCTACACACACGCATCACCACACAACAATCACGTCAGGGTGAGGGTGAACTTCGCGCCACACTACACTCTGACGTGTCGCTCCCGTCCCAGCCTCCCCAGCAACGGGGCCACAGTTGCCACACACATGTTTTGCGACAGCCCAGCCGGCCCGCTACTCGAACGAAATCCGCGACTAGTGTTGTACCGGCCCACACACTAGTAGGATCTGCGGTACCACTGTCCATCATCCTCACCATCAACACATACACGCCGCGTGACGGCCCACTTCTTGAGCGAAATCCGCGGTTAGTTATGTACCGGCCCACACACTAGTAGGATCCGCGGTACCACCACCACACGTCTCACCACTTAATCAAAATATGCTCAAAACAATCTTCGTTCCATTTTTAAAATATGATGCATGTCAAACAATACGCACGCATACCACAATCAATAACATAAATCCTAAAGTTCTACAGTGTAGGCCCACTTGGGCAAAACACATGCATGCACTACTTACCTGGCGTACTAAGCTCACTCGACGCACAGCTTCGCCAAAAATGCCTCAACCTAAAACGCAAACAATCACCCATCAATCTTCACTTCAAAATTCATCAAATAAGTTAAAAATAGCTTCCTTTAACTAAACTCATGATTCCAACTAAAACGGGTCACTAATTTGGTTCGGCCGAAAACCAGTCTAAATTTCGGATGCGCATAACTTTTGCGTCCGTTAACAGAATCGAGCAATTCAAGAGGCTAAATGTTTCCTTAGGAACCTAGTTTAACATAGTAAGACGGATTTCAAACGGTAAGCCGCAGATCGGTGAAAAACACTAAAAACCAAATCTGTCATTTTTATCCAAATTTCACATTTTCGTTTCCTTCAACCAAAACTCACTCAAAACTAGCTTTACGCATTAGAAACAGTCATGCTAATATCATGCGTCACAATTCTACAAAAAACGCTCACTAATTTGACTCGGTCCAAAATTTGACATAAACTTCCAACGCGTATGACGTTTGCGTCGAATATCGGAATCGAACGATTCCAGCGGCCAAACGTTCTTCCAATGACCGATTTTAACCCACTAAAACAGAATTTAAAACAATTGGCCGTAACCCCGTCAAACTCCCCAAAAACAGAACTGTTGTTATACAAAAAATGATCCGATTTTTTATTTCAATTCAAAATCCACAATTTCTATACACAGCTAGCCACATTTCACTCATACACTTCGGCCAAGCTCACAGGGAATGAAAGGAGGCCGAGCACTAAGCTCAGCCAAAACAGAAAACCGACAGGGCTCACCTTTGGTTTCTCTCGATTCACGGCATCTCCCTCCTAATGCACTCCAACATTGCGGCCAAATTCACTGAAATTGGAAGGAAACCGAGGACTAAACTGACCAAAATAGAAAAAAAAACTGAAACAGGGCAGCAAAGAGGAAGAGCTTACCGAGGGTGTCATTCTGCACTCAGTCAGAAGGAGAACAAGACACAGCAGATCGCTTAGTCGTCGGCGGTTCTCCCATGCTCACGCTCGTCAGCCGTCGATCGGAGCTCTCCCTCTCTCCACGTCTCCCTCTGTTTCTCTCGGGCGTTTGGCTTGCAGAACACGCGAAGTGGAATGGCTTCTTCGTGAAGCCATTCCACTTAACATGTTTTATTATTATTTTTTTTTAAATTTAATTAATTAAATTACCAAAACGCCCTCATGTGTTTTTATCATTCGTAACTTCGTTAAATTCTCGTCCTCCCGACTTTAAAATTTCGAAAACCATCTCAAAACTAAACTCCGAGTTCTGTGACTTAATTTTTCCGTCAAAATATTTCTCGAAACTTCAACCGAGATTAAATTAAAATTTCAAAAATTAGATTTAAAAATCTAAAATTTTTCGGGATATTACAGCATTCCTCTAGTGAAATCCGCGACTGGTATTGCACTGGCCCACTCAACCAAGATCCGCAGCGCCACTGTCCATCATCCTCATCGTCGACACATACACACCGTGTGACGGCCTATCCGGCCCACTTCTCGAGCGAAATCTGCAGTTGGTTACGTATCGGCCCACACACTAGCATGATCTGCGGTACCACCATCACGCGTCTCACCACTTACTCAAAATATGCTCAAAACCATTTTCGTTCTTTTTTTAAAACATAATCCATGTCAAACAATACACATGCACATCACAATCAAATAACCTAAATCCTAATGTTCCACGGTGTAGGCCCTACTGGGCAAAACGCAAGCATTCACTATTTACCTAGCGTCCTAAGCTTTTCTCGGTGCACGTTTTCACCAAAAATCTGATTCAGCCTAGACATAAACAATCACACATCAATCTATGTATCAAAATTCACTAAATATGCTAAAAATCACATCTCTCAACTAAATCCATGAAATTCCAACTAAAACGGGTCACTAATTCGGTTTGGCCGAAAACTAGCCTAAATTTCATACGCGCATAACTTTTGCGTCTATTATCGGAATCGAACGATTCAAGAGGTTAAATACTCCTTTAGGAACCTAGTTTAACATGATAAAATGGATTTTAAAACGGTAAGTCGCAGCTAGGTGAAAAACATGAAAAACCAAATCTGCCCTTCACTCAAATTTCACCTCTCCGTTCCCCTCAACCAAAACTCACTCAAAACTTGCCTTACGCACTAAAACCAGCAATGCTAACACAACGCGTCACAACTTCACTAAAAACTCTCAATAATTTGACTCGGTCTAAAATTCGACATAAACTTTCGACGCGCATAACTTTTGCGTCGGACATCGGAATCGAACGATTCCAGCAGTCAAATGTTCCTCTAACAACCTAATTTAACCCACAAAAACAGAATTTAAAACAAGTAACCGTAGCTAGGTTGAAACCCCCAACAACAGAACCTATTTTTTACACAAAAAATATCCGAATTTCATCATCAACCTGATTTTCACCAATTTCTTTATCAATCTATCACATTCTAGTCTACTAAGTATAATTTAGCACAATTCGAAGCTCACATCAACCTTGGACTTGGTTGCCATAACAGAACAGGAGAGCATGGAGAGAGAGAGAGACTTACCAAGGGAGTCGTTCTGCAGTCAGACGGAAGGAGAAGAGCATGACGAAGAAGAACACAAGCAGAGCGCTCGATTGCTGGCGACAGAGCTGAACGGAGACTCTCTCTCGCGGTCATCGGCAGAAAGCGCTCGGGTTCTCTCTTCAAGAGTTTGAGCTGTTGAAATCGAATGACTTCGGTTCATCGGAGAAGCAACACTCGCCGGCAATTCTCTCTCACACTCACACTCATCAGCCGTCGATCGAAGCTAGGATTTTCTAGCTCTCTCGATCACTCAGTCCCTCGGGTGTTAAGTTCGCATGTAACCAAAATGGAATGGCTTCCAGGAAGCCATTCCACTTAAATAATATTTTTTTTATTTTTAAATTAGTAAATCATATTACTAAAACGTCCTCCCACATCCAATTGTTCGTAATAGTTAAATTTGCGTCTTCCCGACTTTAAAATTTGAAATGTCTTCTACGAATTAAATTCTAAGTTTCATAAAATAAATTTTCTGCTAAAACCTTTCCAAAAATTTTTAACGGAAAAATAATTTAAATTCTAAAAATTTCTTAGTTATTATAAAACATAATACAAACTTTGCCTTTTGTTCAATTATTTGCCCCACATTATTAATACTTTATACTGAGAAGTACACTAAAGATCAAGAATCATTCTTCTCGTGATATGAACCAAAGAATGCAAAAAATCAAAATTTCAATAAAATATTTTCCTAGCATAGGTAAAAATTCAATAAAAGAAAATTATACATTTGAAAAGATGTTTGAAGAGAGATGTACGAAGATCCACAAAGTTTGAAGAGAAAAACGTAAAGATTCACACAAGTTTGAAATAGATAAAGATTTAAGCAGATTGGAGAAAGATAAAGATTTACGTAAATATTTTAAGAGGTGTGATGCACATACTCACGAAATAATTAAAAATTGAGGGTGTGACGCACATGCACATGTAAGAATTAAAAAAAATATGCATCAAACACATGTTCATACGACGATTTAAAAGTCACATACATAAGCACATGCAAGTGCATTTAAATTATGCAAATTTCGTAGAAAAGATCTCATTCGGCCGAATCTACTTAAATCATGTTCAAACAAAGTTTAAACATGAGATGACATCTGATCATGCTGAGAATCATACCTTACACGATTTTATTAGTTATTTTATTTTTTATTTCTTTTCTTTTTAGCATTTATTTTTAATTAAATGAGTTTGGTTTGGGTCAAGCTTTTATCTTGATAATTACAGTTCCATCAAATTTTTCAATTAGAATCTAGTTCCTTCTTTATTCTTGAATAGAAAAACTATTCATTTGAACTATTTTACTTGTTAAAGGGTCTCAAATATTTTATTATCAAGGGTTTGCATCATCAAGGATTATGCCTACAAACTCAGCAATCTTGGAGCCAAACTGGAAGCTCTTGAGGTTTGTCACTCATATATTCTACGATACTAGCTAAATCAATATTTTCAACTAACGTGGAATTTGAGACAAGTAAACTTTTTATATTGTTGATGAACCAAACAAAGAAATGACTCCAATCAGGACTATAAGTTCTAAAGGATCAAGGGAATTATCCCTCTTCCTTTTGAATTCTCTTTCAGTTGACTTGGATGTAATGATCTTATAAGTTATCAAGCTTTACAAAATGCATAACACACAAATTGACCTATTTTATCCATGATTCCTTATTAATTTAAAGGTTTTCAAACAATTTAATGAACATAACTATTGGCAGTCTGAATATTTTCTTATTTGATGCCCCATGCAGGGTATCGTTACCGATGATGAGTCTTCAAAACCCGACGGAGAGAAGTTTGAGGCAGCAAAATACTCTTTGGGAATGGTCAAAAATTTATACACTAGTAGTGTTTCTATGCATTGAGGTTGTTGAAGCTCAAAAAGCAAACAAAAAATAAAGCATATACTTACCCTCTGTTGCCTTTTTATTGTTTGTTGCAGGTTTAATAATTAAGTGTGGTGTTTGTGTTATTAAAACATTTAATTGTAATTTCACAAAAAAAATCATGCCAACCTTATAATTATGGATACAAATTTGCATATGGAAGTTATGTTTTGATGTCAAATTATGTCGATTAGTTTTGAGAACAAATAAAAGTTTTCAATATCAATGAAGCTACAAAAATCATGAAGATCATTTTTCATTAAAAAAACAGCTTTTTTATGTTTCTAATTATGATAGTGTTCTCTTGCTATGGTTTTTTACTTGTTAATTATCAAGATACAAGGTAACGATTATCACAATCGCAATTTGCTTGTGATTTCATTTGGAATCAAGCAAAAGCATGATGCTGGTGCCATGGTTTGAAAGGTTTGTATTTGCATCATGTGATATTGATTTTTTTCCACTTTGACTTCTCGACAAATCTGTAACGAAATCCATAGAAATATTAATTCAAGGTTGAATAGGTTTAGGAGAAGATTATACATTCTGCGTAGTTTTATTTTCGATTTACCTTTTCTACACTCAATACATTTTATCACAAATTAAATGCACATTATGTGTCATCTTAGGCCAATAAAAATGCTTACATAAAACATCCAATGTTTTGCTTATTTTAAAATGTTCCATTAATTCATCTTCGTAAATTTCTCTAACAAACAATTCTCTCAAGAAAATCTAACTTTCTTAAATAGATAACAGTCATAACTATAATAGTCATCATATACAACATTTTTATATAATTTCTAAATTTCATCAAAATCTGAATCTACTTCATATAACTCTTTAACAAGTTCAAATCCAAGCAATTTAGATTGTAAAGAATTTAGAAGTATATACCTTCGAGACAATGCATCGGCCACTACATTTTCTTTATCTTTCCTATAGTAGATCACGTATGGAAATGTTTCAATGAATTCCATCTATTTTGCTTGCCTTTTGTATAGTTTTGCTGACGACCTCAAGTGCTTCAAACTCTCATTATCAGAGTGAATAATAAATTCTTTTGCTCACAAATAATGTTGCCACGTTTGAAGTGTTCGAACTAAGACATACAATCTCTTGTCGTATGTGGAGTAGTTCATAGTTGCTCCATTAAGCTTCTCACTAAAGTAAACAATAAACTTGGAATCCTGCATTTAAACACCACCAATATCTTTTTCCCGATGCATTGCATTCAATTTCAAAATCTTTATCAAAATTAGATCAAACAAGTAATTGTGCATTCGTAAGTTTACTTTTTAATAGATTAAATATTTGTTCATGTATTTCAGTTCACTTAAATTCAACTTTCTTCTTTACAAGATCATTTACGGGAAACACATTGGTGTTAAAATCTTTAACAAATCTTTTATAAAAGCTTGCTAATTCATGAAAACTTCTTACCTTGTTGGCGTTATTTAGTCTCGGTCATTCCCTAATTGTCTAATTTTTTATTTATCCACCGATGCTACATTTGAACTAACTACAAAATCAAGAAACACTACTGAATCTATGCAAAATGTGCACTTGTTTAAGTTAGCATATAGTTGATTTTCTCTTAAATTATTAAATATTGAATTTAAGTGTTCAACATGAGCATCTTGAGTTTTACTATAAATTAAGATATCATCAAAGAACACAACAACAAACTTTCCAATTAAAGATCTCAACACATGATTCATCAATCTCATAAAAGTACTTAGTGCATTAGACAAATCAAATGACATAGCTAACCACTCATAAAGACCATATTTAGTTTTAAAGACGGTTTTCCATTCATCTCTCTCTTTTCTGGGAATTTGGTGATATCCATTCTTAAGATCAATTTTTTAAAATAACGTGCATCATGTAACTCATCAAGCATATCATTTGATTAAGGAATAAGGTGTCAATACTTTACGTGATCTTGTTGGTAGCTCGACAATCAACACATTCGCCAAGTTCCATCTTCCTTCAGAACTAAGACGATGGGAACCAAGCACAGACTAAGATTTTCCTTCATAAATTCCTTCTCCATTAGTTCATCCACTTGCCTTTGGATTTCTTTTATTTCTTCGGGATTAGCTCGGTATGCCAGTCAATTAGGAATTGATGCTCCTGGCATGAAATTTGTTTAATATTCAATCTCTCTCAAATGAAATAACCCTTTTGATAATTCTTAGAGAAACACATCTTCAAATTCTTGAAAGTTGAAGAAACAACACTTGAAAAAGGATGAGTTAGTTCATTAGTCACGAGATATACATCTTTATACAACAATACAAGCAATGCTTGCCTCGTTATCATCACACTTTTAACCTCATTTTTTTCTTATCATTCCACTTATTTTCCTTATATCCTCTTATTTTCTCTCACTTTCGGTTTTTCTCTCATTGCACTCTTATTTTCACTCACTCTACTCTCTTCTTTTTCATGTTTTTTCTCACTCAATGGCTTTTCTCTCTTTTTGAATTCTTTTGTTCTCCTTTCTTGATTCTCACTAGCCTCCCATGATTTTAGTGGTTTGAAAATTATCTTTCTACCGTTTTGATCAAATGAGTACTCACTCTTGAAACCATTGTACTTGACATTTGTATTGAATTGTCATGGTCTCCCCAAAATGATATGTGTAGCTTACAAGGGTACTACATCACAAAGAACTCCATCTCTATACTTACCAAATGCAAGTGTAACTTTCACTTGCTTAGTCATTTTCACTTCTCCACAATCACTCAACCATTGTAGCTTGTAAGGCCTAGAATGCTTCATGGTTTTTGAGTTCAATTTTTCTATCAACAGAGTGCTAGCAACGTTAGTACAACTCCCACAATCAATTATCAAACTACATACCTTGTTATTCACGTGACATGTAGTGTGAAATATGTGCTCTCTGTGCACTTTATTTCCATCCTCTTTGGCATGAATGTTGAGTACACGTCTAGTGACCAATTGTTATCCCCTTATAGGTTTCTCTATATCCAAATCACTACAATCTTCTAATGGTGGCATTTTATCATCACTTGAACTTACACTTCCCATATCACCAATATCCAAAATAATCATAACTTTTTTAATTAGACAATTACAAGCAATATGACCAAAACCTTGACATCTAAGAAATTTAACCTCTCGAGACTTGATAGGTGTGGAAGTCTCGATTTTACTTTTTACAGGGTGGTATTCGATGTCGTGGCTTTCCCTTTGAACTCCTCTTTTGGTTTTAAATTAGGCTTATCATTCCTCCAATTAGAGTTCCATGAAGAGTTTGAGACTGATCAGATCTTAGAGTTCTTCGATTTCAATTGCCTCTCAACTTTGATGAACTTGTGCAACAATTCTTCTAAGTCCACATAATGATGTAAATCTATAATGTCTGCGATTTCTCTATTTAAAACTCAAATGAATCGTGTCATTATAACTTCATCGTCCTCATCCACTACAGCCCTTATCATGGCTACTTCCAACTCTTTGTAATATTCCTCCACACTTTTGATTCTTTAAGTCAAACTTGGCAGCTTTTTACACATATCTCAATAATAGTGATTAGGAAAAAATCTTTTATGCATTTGTACCTTCATATCATCATATGTGTGTGTGGGATGTTCTTTATACCTTTTTGGGTTTTAACTAATTGATCCCATCATATGCTCGCATAATCCATAAATTCCATCGAGACTAATTTGATTTTTTTCTCCTCGATTTAATTATGACATTCAAACATATGTTCAACTCTTCTTTCCCATTCTATATCAAGTTTGAGATCCTTCTTACCTTGAAAAGGAAGGATTATCTTTTTTATGTTGCTTAAATTTTCATCCTCACAGTTTGTTGTAGCATATCTCTATCTTTTGTAAATGTCATCCTTGTAGTTGGATTACTCATATTAATGTTTTATTGATGATTTGTACTTCTATGCACGGCTATTACGAGACTTTATTCTTTCATACCTTATATCTAAAATCTTAATTTGATATTGAATAGTCCTCATGTACACCTCCGGATCAAAGTTAATACATCTATCCTTTGTAATAACCCGAAAATTTCGAATCTTAGTATAATTTCTGAAATTTTTAAATTTAATCTCGGTTGGAATTTCGAATAATATTTTAACTGGTAAATTAAATTATGAAACTCGGGAGTTAGATTGGTGCTGAGTTCGAAAACTTTTAGGTCAAAACGAATGCGAGTTATCGAAAGTTCGGAGAAACTAAAGCACGTAAGGGTATATTGGTAATTTGAATTTTTATTTATTTATTATTATATTTATTTAAATTTTTAAATAAAAATCAGAATGGCCTCACGAGGAAGCCATTCTTGTTGTGCATCGGCTGCGCACCCGAGAGCGAGACTCGAGTACGAGAGGGCGAAGCTGAGCGACAAGCGACGCTCCTCCCGATGACAAGTGCTCCTTCGGTGTTTGCCTTGTCCCCTGCCGTTTCTTGTGCACTGAACCAAGTCTCGTCGCTTACCACTTTCTCTGGTAAGCGCCCTCCCTGTGCGGTAGAACTTTTCGGCCGATGCATTCCTTTCCTACCCCAGCATTTTTCTTCCCCATTTTCGGTTCTCTTCCGACGACAGAACTTCTCCTCAACACTATCTTTCCTGCCCCTGTGCCGAGACCAAACTTTCACCCGCGATAAGCCTCTCCTCTCTTTTCTGTTTAGATGCCCGATCAAATATAGTCAATCCTGCTTTAAGTTTCAGATATGTTGGGGCAAATTCGAATGTTTTGAAGTGCGATTCGTGGAGTTCAGTCACTTAGTTGAAGAATGCGCTATTTTAGGAGAAGACCGAGAGGGTTTCATCCTTTTAATTCGGGTTTTTTAAATAGGAAACTCCAAATTGTTGTTAGTTTATAAGTAATTGATTAGAATGTGATAGATTGGTGGAGAAATTGGTGGGAATCAGGTTGATGTCGAAGTTCGAATTTTTTGTGTAAAAAAAATTCTGTTTGTTGGGGGTTTCGGCCTAGCTACAGTTACTTGTTTTTGATTATATCGTTGTGGGTTAAATTAGATAGTTAGAGGAACGTTTGGCCACTGGAATCATTCGATTCTGATATCCGACGCAATAGTTATGCACGTTGGAAGTTTACGTCAAATTTTAGACCGAGTCGAATTATTGAGCGTTTTTAGTGGAATTGTGACATGTTATGTTAGTGTGAAGGATTTTAGTGCGTAAGACGAGTTTTGAGTGAGTTTTGTTGAAAAATAGAAAATGTGAAATTTTTTTGAGTGAAGGGCGAATTCATTTTTGGTGTTTTTCACCTAGCTGCGGCTTACCGTTTTAAAATCCATCTTAGTGTGTTAAACTAGGTTCCTAGAGGAGCGTTTAGCCTCTTGAATCTGATTTCGATAATGGACACAAAAGTTATGCGCATCCGAATTTTAGGAAGGTTTTCGGCCGAACCGAATTACTGACCCGTTTTAGTTGGAATTTCATGGATTTAGTTGAAAGATGTGATTTTTAGCGTAATTAGTGAATTTTGATGCGAAGATGGACGATAGTTTATGTTTTAAGTTGAGCCATTTTAGCAAAGTTGTGCATCGAGTAAGCTTAGGACGCCAGGTAAGTAGTGAATGCATGTGTTTTGCCCAGGTGGGCCTATACCGTGGAACTTTAGAATTTATGTTATTGATTGTGGTGTGCGTACGTTTTGTTTGACGTGCATAATGCTTTTAAAAAGGGAACGAAAATAGTTTTGAACATATTTTGAGTAAGTGGTAAGATGCATGGCAGTGGTACCGCGAATCCTACTAGTATATGGGCCGGTGCGTAACCAATTGCGGATTCCACTATAGGAGTGGACCGGCTAGGCCATCACGCAGCCTGTAAGTGTCGATGGTGAGGATGATGTACAGTGGTATCACTGATCCTGCTAGTGTGTGGGCCGGTGTAACACCAATCGCGGATTCCGCTCGAGGAGTAGGTCGGCTGGGCTATCACAAAATGTGTGTGTGGCAACTATGGCCCATTGCTTGGGAGGCTAGGACGGGGGCGACGCGTCAGGTGTAGTGTGGCGCGAGGTTCACCCTCACCCTGACGTGGTTGCTGTGTGGTGATGCGTGTGTGTAGCTTGTGGGCCTCGTTGATGGGGAGTCCGGGACGGTGGCAACGTGTCAGGATGTAGGGTAGCACTAGGTTCATTCTCACCCTGATGCGGCTCATTACGCGTCACAGATGTGACAACATGAGCGTGAGTGCAGAGACTACATGTGATAGAATTGCATTGTCGATTTTTACTTTCATATCGCATTACTTACTGAGCGTTAAGCTTATGATGTCTGTTCTGTGGTGTAGGTGCAGACGTTGTTGCTGGTGATCCCCAAGAACCTTGTCTGGAGGTGTAGGACAGTTGGCGGCGCACGACTGAAGCACCGGATGGTGGATTGTTAGGGCGACCCGACCAATGGAGATGGTAGGTGGTGGTGAGATTTACTCGGGTTGTTGCTTTGTGTCGGGATATTTATGTGGTCAGATGAGTTCGTATAGGCGTCTGTTGTACAGGATTGTATAGAGTGTTGTGGTGTTTTGGAGGCGCGTGTGTACTTTTATATGTTGGAGTATGACATTGCTCTATACTGTGGACTTTCTTCATTTGTAGTTGATGGATTTTGTTGTCTTTAAACTTCGATTTTGTTATAGAGATTCTCTGGATAGTTTGATGAATGGATATTTTTAAGTTTTCTGGTGAACTGTGTGCAGGGTTTAAATTTTGGGATATCTAGTTTTTAGGCGTTACTTTGCCAAATTTTTGGGAGAAATTTTGGGGAGTCGAGAGAGTACGAAATAGGTTAGGGTGTGCGCAGAAGCGTGGCGTGATCGCAGGCGCCCGGCCCTGCGAGTGCGCACGGGTCGTGCGGCATCAGATAAGGGGGTGCGTGCAGACGTGTTGCACGGAGGCAGGGTGCGTAAGGCATGCGGCGCTGTTGGTATGTGTGTGACGTGGCAGTGTCGAGTTGGCGCGTGCGGGGCGCGCAGCTCGCAGGCTGAGTGGGCGCGCGTGCCAGATCGAGTGTGAGCGCATGCGGTGCCCAGCGCGTGGCGCCCCTACTCGGGAGTGCGGCATTGAGTTGGATAGCGCAAGGCGTGGGTTGGACTCATTCCTAAAAAAAATTCAAGTCTTGTCGTCTTATTTTTAAAACTCCTTTAAATTTTCTTTTCCGTTACATTTTTATATTGAGAATTTCGTGTTCCCTCTTCGGAGCGTAAGTTGTTTCTGAATTGAGTCAAAAATTTTTTTAAATTTACAAATGTTCTTTTGAATATGATTTGAAAATGAAAGGGGTATTAAATTAAGTGAGTTCGCGTCAGGTCTCTGTATGTCATAGTGTGTAGACGTAGTAAGCGCACCAGGAACGTGTGGATTCTCGGGGTGTTACATCCTCACTACTCATAAATATTTTTAAAAAATTAAAATTTGTTAGTGAACAAAATAAGTAAGTAAATGGAGCTCCTTCACGGGTTCACACTCGATCTATGTTTCTCCACTCGTGTTTCTCTCAAATAATGGTTTTTATATGATAATCTCACTCTTTTGCCTTTTATCTATTAATTTTCTCTTTCAGCTATCTATGTAAAAATCTAATCAATAGAAAAAAAAATTTCAATAAGCAAAAACAAGCAAGATCAAATTTTTAACTCAAAATTCTGATTTCCAAAATCAGTTAGAATCAAACAATTTAGAATAGAATATAAAACTTCAAGAAATGAAACTTTTAAAGAAAGAAAATATTTAATATCTCACAGAATAAGGAATAATGTTCGAATATTGTGAGAACAACTAAGATTAATCAATAACTTTGAAATCTTCAAGAAAGTAGAATCAATAAATTAGAATTAATTGAGACAATCAAAGAAGAAGATTTGAAATCACACTCAAAAGCAAATTAATGCTTAAAATGAAGAAGAAACTGATGCTGAAGATATTTGTAATAATCCAAGAACTTTCGAATCTTAGATTTAATTTCTGAAATTTAAATTAGGTCTCGGTTAGAGTTTTCGAAAAAATTTTTAGCGAAAAATTTATTTTTGAAACTTGAAATTTAATTCGTAGAAGAAATTTCAAATTTTAAAGTCAGGAGCACGTGAATTTAACGAAGTTTCGGACGGTTATAGTGCGTAAGGGTGATTTAGTATTTTGATTTAATTAAAATAAAAGAAAAAATAAATAAATAAATAATAAAACAACTGAACGGTTTTGCGAGGAAGCCATTCAGTGTTCTGTTCTTCGCCGAGCATCCGAGAGCAAAGGGCGATTGAGAGCTGGGAGTTGGTCTTCGATCGGTGGCCGACTAGCATGAATGTGAGAGGGAAACCGCAGGCAGTGTTGCTTCTCCAACGAACCGAAGTCGTTCGGTTTCAGCAGCTCGAACTCCTGAAGAAAAAGTCCGAGCACTTTCTACCGACAACCGCGAGGGAGAGTCCCTATTCAGTTCTGTTGCCGGCAACCGAGCGCCCTGCTTGCATTCTTCTTCCCTTTCTCCCACCCGAGTTCAGAACGACACCACTCGGTAAGTCTCTCTCCCTCTCCTATACTGTCCTATTTTGGTCGAGATTATTGCTCGACTTCCTTCTGTTTTCTGTGAATTTGGCCGCAATGAATAAGTGAAATGTGACCGATTGGATGAAGAAATTGGTGAGATTGGATTTAAGTTGAAATTCTAAGCATTTTGGTGTGAAAAATAGGTTCTGTTTTTGGGAGTTTCGGCCTAGTTTCAGTTATCCATTTTAAATTCTATTTTAGTGGGTTAAACTAGGTTGTTAGAGTAACATTTAGCCGCTGGAATCGTTTGATTCTGATAACCGACACAAAAGTTATGCGCGTCAAAAGTTTATGTTGAATTTTGGACCGAGTCAAGTTATTGAGCGTTTTTAGTTGAATTGTGACGCGTGATGTTAGCATAGCTGATTTTAGTGCGTAAGACGAGTTTTGAGTTAATTTTGGTTGAAGAAAAACGAAAATGTGAAATTGGAGTGAAGGACAGATTCGATTTTGGTATTTTACACCTAGCTGCGGTTTACCATTTTAAAATATTTCTCAGTATGTTAAACTAGGTTCCTAAGGGAACGTTTAGCCTTTTAAATCGCTTGATTCCGATAACGGACGCAAATGTTATGCGGGTCCGAAGTTTAGGCTAGTTTTCTGCCAAACCAAATTAGTGACTCGTTTTAGTTCGGATTTCATGGGTTTGGTTAAGGATTATGATTTTTAGCGTATTTAATGAATTTTGATGCAAATATTGATGAGTGATTGTTTATGTTTTAGGTTGAGGCGCTTTTAGCGAAGCTGTGTGTCGAGTAAGCTTAGGACGCCAGGTAAGTAGTGCATGCATATATTTTTCCCAAGTGAGCCTACACCGTGAAACTTTAGGATTTATGTTGTTGATTGTGGTGTGTGTGCGTATTGTTTGACATGCATCATTTTTTTAAAAGGGAACGAAAATGATTTTGAAGATATTTTGAGTAAGTGGTGAGACATGTGGCGGTAGTACTGCGGATCTTGTCAGTGTGTGGGCCGGTGCGTAACCAACCGCGGATTCATTGTGGCGGTACATTGATGTGTGGCGGCGCATTGTCAGCTTTTGCTTTCATATCATATAACTTACTGAGCGTTAAGCTTATGTTGTGTTTTCTATGGTTTAGGTGCAGATATTGTCATTGGTGAGCCCCGAGAGCTTAGTCCGGAGGTGTAAGACCGTTGGCGGTGCGCGATCGAGGCACCAGACAGCGGATTTGTTAGGACAACCCGACCCGTGGAGATGGTAGGTGGCGGCTAAACTGATGGGGTATTTTTTTTTTGTTGTGTCGGAATATATAGTTGATCAGACGAGTTTGTATAGGCGTCAGTTTTATAGGGGTTCATGGATTGTTTGTGATTTTGGTGACGCACGCGTACTCTTTATATGTAGGAGCTTGGTAATGCTCTATACTGTGAATTTTCTTCATTTGATAGTTGATGGAATTCTGTAGTTTTATTTCTTTTTAAAACTCTGAATTGGTGGGGATCTCTAGATAGGTATTCTCGAAAGTTTGGTGAACTGTGTGCAGGTTTAGATTTTTTGGATAGCCTATTTTTAGACGTTACTCTGCCAAATTTTTGGGAGAAACATCGGGAATCAAGAGGGTATGGAATAGGTCGGAGTGTGCATGGTGAGATACTAGAAGAGTGGCGGTGTACGCAGGAGAGAGCCGTGACCGCAGGCGCGCGGGGCACGTGGCCCAACAAGTGCGCACGGGTCGTGCGGCGCAGGTGAGGGCGTGCATACGAACGTGCTGCATGGAGGCAGAGTGCGTGGGGCACACAGCTCTGTGGGCGTGTACGTGACGCGACAATGTTGTGTTGGCGCGGCACTGAGAAACTGCGCACGAGGCGCCGAAATGGGGACGTGGGAGTGCGCGGCGTGCAGCCAGTAGGCCGAAGGGCCGCGCGTGGGGCGTTCGGGGCGCACAGCCCGCAAGCCGAAGGGGCGTGCGTGGGGTGCACGGCGCCAAGTCGAGTTTGCGCGCTCGTAGTGCCTGACGCAGAACGAAGGGTGCGTGGCGCCGCTACACGGGCGCGCAGCACGGAGTCAGGTAGCTCGAGACGTGTATTGGGTCCCTTCCTAGAATTTCAAGTTTTGTCGTCTTATTTTTAAAACAAATTCAAATTGTCTTTTCTGCTGCGTATTTTATATTGAGGATTTCGTGTTTCCTCTTCAAGATGCGAGTTGTTTTCGAGTTGTGTAGAGTCGAACAATTCTTATACTCACAAATGTTATTTTGAATATGTTTTGAAAATAAAAGTGGTATTAAAATAAATGACTTCGCGTCGAGTTTTTGTATGTCACAGTGTGTACAAGTAGTAAATGCACCGGGAACGTGTGGGTTCTCGGGACGTTACAGTTATGGTATCAGAGTCACGGGGTCGACATCGTTCAGAGGATTACCTAACACCGCTAGCCACTGCAAAGGAGCACTCCACAAACTGTAAGTGTTTAGATTTAAATTTATTGAAGGACTAATGTGAGTTTTGTATATTTTAAAGGTAAAAAATGTCAGGAGAGGCGAGAGGCAGGGGTCGACCATGACGAGAGACGCATAGAGCTTTGGGCGATATGAATGATACTGTAACGCCCCGAGATTCCTCCGTGATTCCCGGTTCCGCTACCAACTACTACTCGTCAATATCCCTCATACCCTCTACTAAATATTTTCTAGAAATTGGGAAGCTTTATTTTTCGACTCAAAACGACTCTTTTTTTTTTTTTTACTCAAAACGTCTTCCAAAAGAATTACATATAAATACCGCAGCGAAAACCCGTTCAAAATCGATTT
This sequence comes from Begonia peltatifolia, assembly GCA_022433055.1. Taxonomy (NCBI): domain Eukaryota; kingdom Viridiplantae; phylum Streptophyta; class Magnoliopsida; order Cucurbitales; family Begoniaceae; genus Begonia; species Begonia peltatifolia. Next base: position 6,288,973 of record CM039522.1, read on the forward strand.
AAAGAAACTCCGTTTTTTTTTTAAAAACATAAAAATCAAAAGACTGGTCGACACCTGCAAGAGCCGGTCGACACTTAAATTGTCTCGGGTTTCCATCGGTCGACACTGGCAAACACTGGTCGACACTACATATCTCTAGGGTCCTTTCATCGGTCGACACCGAGGACACCGGTCGACACTTCTACCTCCATTTTAGAGAGGGGTCGACACCCGCTGTCGCAGGTCAACACTTGATCCTCTCTGTTCGTGTAGGTCGACTCTCCCGGTCGACACCACTGCCTATTTTACACGGACCGGTTGACACTTGTGGACTTCGGTCGATACTTTGCACCCAGAAGTTTAACAAAATTCAACAAAACAACACGAATTATGACTAAATGTTTAAAACCCATAAATCCACTTCTCGACTCAATTTACAAACCTGTGACGCACGCCAAAATATTCAACCGAAATTCAATTATCACATTTACATCAAAATAACTAAGTATGACTCAAAATACCTCACTACCCGTACCTACACCCGCCATGGTCAAAACGCCTCAACAGTTGGCCCAGTCGTCCCACGAGCGTTCTCCTCCAACTGCCTCTTAGTCCTAGGCATGTTCAGGATACCAGAACTCAACTATTAGCCTAATGTTAAGTATGCAATGCATATAAATTTAAACACTGAAAACATTCATATCCTAACATATGCAGTTTCTACAATTTCGTCTCTCCTTTCGTTTTCGTCTCTTTCTTACATCTTCTTTAACTTTTTACTACTGGATTTTTCTTTACGTCCTAGATCGAGATGACACACCTCACGGTCCACCTCACTGGACAAGGTCGACTCGATCTAGTAAAGTGACACCTCGCGGTCCACCTCACTGGACAAGGTCACCACGTAAAGCAGGGGAAGAGTGATACACTTCGCAGTCCACCTCACTGGACAAGACCACTCAACCCCACCTTTATTATCTTCTTACGTATCTTCTCGTTTCATTCGTTTCATCTCATCCTACCGTTTCACTTTGTAAAAATATGGAAATTCATTTTCGTTTCGTATCGTAAATTAAAACCATGATGCACAATCAATAAAGCATAACATAATATAAATGTGCAATGTAACCTACTGTATTGTGATGTAGGCCCGAGGGCAAAACTCCTACTACACTACTTACCTGGCGTCCTTAGCACTCGTAGTCCAAATCTCGTATGTTAACTGGAAAACCTATAAAACCATACATTTATTAGCTCTACCTTCTATTAACTCCGTAACACTTTAAATGAATCAACCACTAAATCCCCACTCATCCTAAATCGAATTTCTAAGTAACGTTTCGATTAACCTTAAAAATTTCATAACTCCGCCAATACTTGTCTGATATGGACGATTCGAAATGCAATGAGTCTCTCTTAACATCTAGTTTCTAACGGTTTCATCCATTTCCCAATTGGACCTCCATAACTTGGCCAGATGTGGCCAAATAGAAACCTTTCTACAATTCGAGCATTCGGCTATCCAAACACTTGATCTTTCCCGTAAACCCATAATCTACTCCTATTTCTAGCTTAAACATCAACGTACGTACGAAATCAGCTAAAACCTCCAAATTTTGTATCTCCCTCCTAGGGCTCACCCAACTCTCTCCCTAATTCCACTTTTACCGCTCAAAACGACTAAAGGACTAGCTATCTCCTGAAAACTAAACAAAACTTACCGTAGATTTGAAGAAACAGATGAGAATGGAAGGAAACCGCCGCTGAAAGGAGACGTCGAGCTGTTCATGCGGGAGAAGAACAAACAGGGGGGGAAGAGATTGTTGGGGAAGAAGAACACTGACTGTTCTTCTTCTCTTTTTTTTTTATATACTATTTAATATAATTTATCACAATTACCATTTCACCCTCAAACATAAACATTTCGATAAATCTACTATACGATCAGTGTTCGGATAAAATCTTAAAATTTCACTTTTGCTATTATTCCTGAAATAATCCTTTACCTAACGTTACAAACTTCCCGGCCTCGATTCCGACTCAAACCTCGCCGTTGACCAATACGAAATTCCAATAAATCGAATTAACTAAAATTTTTCGGCTGTTACATTTCACCCTCCTTAAAAGAAATTTTGTCCCTAAAATTTTGTTACCTGAACAGTTCCGGGTATCGGCTCATCATGTCTTACTGTCACTCCCAAATTGCTTCTTCTACGCTGTGGTTGCGCCATAACACTATCACCAGGGGAATCTCCTTGTTGCGTAGAATTTTCACGGCATAATCCATAATCTCCACTGGCTTCTCTTCTTACACTAATGTGGGTTGAATCTCCACATCTCGCCGTTCCACCACATGAGAAGGAACTCGTATACACTTTCTCAGCATGGACACGTGGAATACATTGTGAATCCCATCCATCGAGGTTGGCAACTTCAACTGCTAAGCTGCTTTTCCTACTCTCTTTGTAATAGGAAATGGTCCAATGTATCTTGCATTTAACTTGCCCCTCTTTCCGAATCTCACAACTCCCTTAAACGGAGAGATCTTCAAGAAAACTTCCTCATTTACCTTAAATTCTAGCTCTCTTCTCCGATGATCTGCATAACTTTTCTGTCGGCTCTGAGCTGTTAAGATACGCTGCCAAATAAATGCAACTTTCTCTACTGTCTGCTGCAAAATATCCGGACCTACTAATCTTGCTTCGCCAACTTCATGCCAATAAAGCGAGGACCTGCACTTTCTCCTGTAAAGGGTCTCGTATGGAACCATACCTATCGTGGCCTGGAAACTATTATTATAAGAAAATTCTACCAACGGCAGATATCTGCTCCATGACCCCTGGAACTCAAGTACACAAGCTCGAAGCATATCCTCCAGCGTCTGAATAGTCCTCTCAGATTGTCCATCCGTCTGAGGATAAAACGCTGTGCTAAAACTGAGCTGTGTACCCATAGCCTTGTGCAAACTCTTCCAGAACTTCGACGTAATCTGGGGTCCCTGTCTGATACAATTGAAATTGGAACTCCATGCAATCGCACGATCTCTTGAACGTATAGTTCGGCGAAGTGATCCATCGAATACGTCATCTTCACTGCAGAAAATGGGCCGATTTGGTTAGCCTGTCTACTATCACCCATATTCCATCATAGTCCTTTGTCGTCCGAGGCAGTCCTACGACAAAATCCATTGCTATTTGCTCCTATTTCCATTCAGGTATCGGCAATTGCTGCAATTTTTCTGCCGATCTCTGATGTTCAATCTTAACCTGTTGGCAGATGAAACACGTCTCTACGTACTTCACCACCCTTCTCTTTATATCATGGCACTAGTAATGTTGTTTCAGATCTCTATACATCTTGGTACTCCCTGGATGCACAGAAAATCTGGAGTAGTGGGCTTCAGCCAATATTTCTTTCCGTATCTCTTCATTATTCGGAACGAACCACCTATTTCGAAACTTAAGAATTCCGTCGTCCGAATAACTAAAATCTGACCTATCGTTGGAAGCCATGCTGGACTGAATTTCTTTGCATTCTGTGTTGTCCTTCTGGGTGTGCTTGATCTTCTACAAAATAGTGGGCTGTAGAGACATAGCCGATAACATGGTCGATACGTTCAACACCATCTCTAATTCGAACTTTCAAAACTCTGCATCCAAAGCCACATGCATGCCTGAAATCATAGCCGAAGTAGATGCCGTTACTCTGCTCAAAGCATCGGCCACTACGTTCACCTTGCCAGGGTGGTACTTAATCTCGAGATCGTAATCCTTCACAAATTCTAACCATCGCTGTTGTCGCATGTTTAGCTCCTTTTGAGTAAAAATATACTTCAGGCTTTTGTGATCGGAATATATCTCGCACTACTGTCTATATAGATAATGCCTCCAAATCTTCAGCGCAAAAACTACCGCAGCTAGTTCCAGGTCGTGCGTCAGGTAGTTCTGCTCATAAGCCTTCAATTGTCTAGAGGCATATGCTACCACCTTCCCTTCCTGCATTAATACACATCTCAGTCCTACCATTGAAGCATCGCAATAAATATTAAACTTTCCATCCTCGGTAGGAAGCGTCAGGATTAGAGCAGTAGTTAATCTCTGCTTCAATGTCTAGAACTATGCTCACAATCCTCAGACCACAGATATTTCACACTTTTCCTCGTTAACCGGGTCAGGGGCGCTGCAATCTTCGAAAATCCCTCAATGAATCTTCTGTAATAACCCGTTAACCCGAGAAAACTCCGTATCTCCGTAACATTCTTTGGCTGTGGCCACTCCTTAACGCCCTAGATCTTTGCTGGATCAACCGCTATTCCATCGCTTGACATGGCATGACCAAGAAAATGGATTTTATCCAGCCAAAATTTGCACTTTGAAAACTTTGCATCAAGTTGGTGTCGCTTCAGAGCTTCCAACACCAATGTCAAGTGCTCCTTATGCTCCTCCTTGCTCCGAGAGTACACAAAAATATCGTCGATAAACACTATGACGAATTTATTGAGATAATCATGGAACACTCAGTTCATCAGGTTCATAAAGGCGGCTGGGGCATTTGTCAGTCCAAAAGACATCACTAGGAACTTATAATGGTCGTACCGCGTCCGAAAAGCCGTCTTCGGAATATCTTCAGGTTTGACCTTCAACTGATAATAACCCGATCTCAGGTCAATCTTTGAAAACACACGCGCACCTTAGAGTTGATCAAATAAATCGTCTATCCTTGGCAGAGGGTACTTATTCTTAATCGTTAGCTTATTCAACTCCCTGTAGTCGATGCGCATGCGTAACGACCCATCTTTCTTCTTGACAAAAAGAATCGGCGCGCCCCACGATGAAAAACTTGGGCGTATAAACCCTTTCTCTACCAATTCTCCCAATTGTTTCTTCAACTCCTTCAATTCCGCTGGCGCCAATCTGTAGGGATTCTTTGATACTGGTTCAGCTCTCGGATACACATCTATCGCGAACTCTATTTCCCGATCTGAAGGCAAACTAGGTAAATCGTCTAAGAAAACTTCAGGGAAGTCTTGAACAATTAAAATATTTTGCGGTCTCGAATCCTTGGGAATCTGCATATCCATAATACTGGCAAGAAAACCAAAACACTCACCCGATAAAACTTGACGAGCACTAACAGGCGCTGTCACAGATATCTTTCGGACATTCTTTGCGGCTTGAAAAATATGCTTCTCACCATCTGGTGATTGGAAGTTCACCGTGCCCGCCCTACAATCAATCGTGGCGTAGTGCTTGAACAGCTAATCCATTCCCAGTATCATGTCATATCCCGTTATACCAATAATAATGAGATCGGCCTATAAATTCTTGTTTCCCACCGACACCATGCCATCACGCAATACTTGATTTGAGTGCATACGCTCACCAGAAGGCAACATTACCACATAACCACAGTCAGTTGATACAGGCCATATATCCAACTCAACCACGAATGTAGCCGCAATAAACGAATGTGTTGCACTCAAATCAATCAATGTATAAGCAGGTACAGAGTTTACTAGTATGGTGCTTGACACCACGGCTGGCTGCTCCTCATCTCCCTACTCAATCATAGCAAATACCCTCGGGGTTGTGCGCATCGGACCTTTCTTCAAAGCTGGACAGTCTCTGCTGATGTGGCCCACCTCGTCGCAATTAAAACATCGTACAACCCTGGGCTTCGGGCAGTCTCTAGCCACATGTCCGGCTTTATTGCAGTTGTAGCACTTTCTGGAGTTCCATCTGCACTCTCCCAGATGATACTTCATACATTTAGGGCACTGGGGGTACTGCACCGGTCCTTCCGGCCTTTTGCTACTTCCCTGGCTGCGAGAACCCTTGCTAAACCTCTTTGTACCTCTTTGATGTGGCGGCTGGGAGACACTCTTGCTTTGCTGCGGGGCTGCTTCTCTGAAAAATCTCCTAGAAGCTTATCGCTGACTGATGCACTTCATCTCGGCTTCCTTTACCTCCAATGCCTTGGCCACCACCTCGGAGTAAGGCACATCCCATATGCCCGCTATCTTCACTCCTTTGTATATTTCCGGCCTCAACCCTTGTACAAACGGAAACACTTTATCCTTGTTCTGGCTTACCAAATTACTGGCAAACTTGGACAAGGACTCGAATCGCCGGTTGTACTCGGTCACTGACGTAGTCTACTTTGACTGTAAGAATTTCATCCTCTTAGTTGCCTGCACTGCACTGTTAAAATACTTGTCGTAGAAGGCCTTCTTGAACTTCTCCCAAGTCATGTACTGGGTATCGACGGTGGCTTCTGTAGATTCCCACCAAAACCGGACATCTTTTGCTAAATGAAAGATGGCCAGTATAACCTTATCCTCCTCTTCCACCTTCGCATATTTAAAAATGCTCACTATTGCTCGGATCCATTCCTCGGCAGCCATCGGGGCTGATACTTGTCCTTCGAAAGTCGGTAGCCGCAATCTCCAAAATCAGTCACCTGACTGGTCTTGACTAGAACTAGGGCCCGCACCTCCCTGCACTTCTCGGTTCAGCAACATTCCTAGCTGCTGAGACTGCCGATTTACTAATTCAGTCAACTGTCGTATCGTCGCAGAATCGTCCTCACTTCTCGGTTCGGTTGTCTCTCTTGGCACTCTAGGATGTCAAGGTCGTTTAGACATTCTGATGCTCTTTCCTAGACAATGGTCAACTATGCTCATAAGTATTTATTAAACAACACTAAACTTAAACACTTACAGTTGTTAGAGAACGTCGTACGGCGATAGGCGCTGTTGAGTAATCATTTGAACATTTTGACCAAATGGCTCTGATACCAACACTGTAATGCCCCGAGAATCCTCCGTGATTCCCGGTTCGCTACCAACTACTACTCGTCAATATCCCTCATACCCCATACTAAATATTTCTTAGAAATTGGGAAGCTTTATTTTTCAACACAAAATGACTTTTTTTTTATACTCAAAACGTTTTCCAAAGGAATTACATATAAATACCGCAACGGAAACTTGTTTAAAATCGGTTTAAAGAAACTCTGTTTTTTTTTTTAAAACATAAAAATCAAGAGACCGGTCGACACCTGCAAGAGCCGGTCGACACTTAAATTGTCTCAGGTTTCCATTGGTCGACACTTCTACCTCAATTTTAGAGAGGGGTCGACACACGCTGCCGCAGGTCGACACATTAATCCTCTCTGTCCGCGCAGGTCGACCCTCGCGGTCGACACCACTGCCCATTTTACATGGACCGGTCGACACTTGTGGACTTCAGTCGACACTTTGCACCCAGAACTTTAACAAAATTCAACAAAACAACACGAATTTTGACTAAACATTTAAAACCCATAAATCCACTTCTCGACTCAATTTACAAACCTATTACGCATGCCAAAATACTCAACTCAAACTCAATTATCACATTTACATCAAAATGACTAAGTACGACTAAAAATACCTCACTACCCGTACTTACACCCGCCATGGTCAAAACGCCTCAACAGTTGGCCCAGACGTTCAACGAGCGTTCTCCTGCAACTGCCTCTTAGTTTTAGGCATGTTCAGGATACTCACTAGCTGCTGCGTCGTCACCTACATCACAAAACTCAACTATTAGCCTTATGCTAAGTAAGCAATGCATATAAATTTAAACACTGAAAACATTCACATCTTAACATATGCAGTTTCTACAGTTTCATCTCTACTTTCGTTTTCGTCTCTTTCTTACATCTTCTTTATCTTCTTAGTACTGGATTCTTCTTTACGTGCTAGATCGAGATGACACACCTCACGGTCCACCTCATTATACAAGGCCAACTCGATCTAGTAAAGTGACACACCTCATGGTCCACCTCACTAGACAAGACCACTCAACCCCACCTTTATTATCTTCTTACGTACCTTCTCATTTCATTCGTTTCATCTCATCCTACCGTTTCACTTCGTAAAAACATGGAAATTCATTTTCGTTTCGTATCATAAATTAAAACCATGATGCACAATCAATAAAGCATAACATAATATAAACGTGCAATGCAACCTACTGCACTGTGATGTAGGCCCGAGGGCAAAACTCCTACTACACTACTTACCTGGTGTCCTTAGCACTCGTAGTCCAAATCTCGTATGTTAACTGAAAAACCTATAAAACCACATATCTATTAGCTCTACCTTCCATTAACTCCATAACACTTTAAAAGAATCAACCACTAAATCCCCACTCATCCTAAACCGAATTTCTAACTAACGCTCCAATTAACCTTCAAAATTTCATAACTCCGCCAATACTTGTCTGATTTGGACGATTCGAAATGCTATGGGTCCCTCTTAACATCTAGTTTCTAATGGTTTCATCCATCTCCCAATTGGACCTCCACAACTTAGCCGGATATGGCTGAATGGAAACCGTTCTATAATCCGAGTATTCAGCTATCCAAACGCTCATTCTTTCCCGTAAAACCTCATAATCTACTCTTATTTCTAGCTTAAACATCAACATACGTACGAAATCAGCTAAAACCTCCAAATTTTGTATCTCCCTCCTAGGGCTCACCCAACTCTCTCCCTAATTCCACTTTTACCGCTCAAAATGACTAAAGGACTAGCTATCTACTGAAAACTAAACAAAACTTACCGTAGATTTGAAGAAACAGATGAGAACGGAAGGAAACCGCCCCTAAAAGGAGACGTCGAGCTGTTCATGCGGGAGAAGAAGAAACAAGGGGGAAGCGATTGTTGGGGAAGAAGAACACCGAATGTTCTTCTTCTCTTTTTTTTTTTATATACTATTTAATATAATTTATCACAATTACCATTTCGCCCTCAAACATAACCCTTTCGATAAATCTACTATACGATCAGTGTTCGGATAAAATCTTAAAATTTCACTTTCGTCATTATTCCTGGAATAATCCTTTACCTAACGTTACAAACTTCTCGGCCTCGATTCCGACTCAAACCTTGTCGTTGACCAATACGAAATTCTAATAAATCGAATTAACTAAAATTTTTCGGGTGTTACAGATACCATCCGGCAGCTTACTGAGTTAGTCCACCGCCAGTCTCAGCAGCTTGAGAGATTTATGAGCAGGGACAAACAGGGTCAGTCTAGTGCCCAGGGTTTGTCTGATAGAGGGGGTGATAGGCTGGATAGACCTAGACCCCCGACTTTTGACGGGTCATCTCCGGATCCTCCCAGTGCTGAGGAGCGAATACGGAGCATAGACAGGATGATGGGTTATGCAAAGGTGGAGAAGCAAGACAAGGTGTCTAGTGCGGCATTCTATCTGGCCAAGGATGCTAACCATTGGTGGGATATTGTAGTGGCCATGAGGGACGTGGGGACCATGACTTGGGAGGACTTCAAGACACTATTATTCGGTAAGTATTTCAACCACTCTATCAGGACAAGAAATATGGTGCAGTTTGCACAGCTGAGGCAGACAGGCACTTTGGCTGAGTATGTCCGACAGTTCGAGGCCTTGTCGCGATTTGCGGGGCATTTAGTGAGCCCCAACGAAAATAAGGTACAGTAGTTTGTACAGGGACTAAAGCCAGATATCTATATGGGTATGCAGATTGCAGGGACTAGAAGGATGCCATACGAGAATGTGGTAACGAAGGACCTAGATATTGAGGAGGCTTGGGCGAAGCTACCTAGTTATAGAGAGGTACCTAGGGAGCAGCCTCGGAGATCATTTAGAGAGTCACTGCCACAGTCGAGTGGAGAGGGGGCGTCCATGCAGAAAGGCCTGAAGAGGTCTAGTGACAGTTCCAGCAACCAGGGAAGCACCAAGAAGCCGCAGGGATCGGGACAGTTTCCAGTGTGCTTGAAGTGTCAGAGGAGTAACCCTGGTGAGTGCAGAGTGGGCCCAGTAAGGTGTTATAACTATGACAAGGTGGGCCACATGTCTAGAGAGTGCCAGAAGCTGCGTTAGAACCCTTGCTTCAACTGCAATGAGGTGGGCCACTTTGCCAACAGATGCCCAACTGCGAGCAAGACATCAGCGAGAGTTGCACAGAGGGTCTTTGCCCTTTTTGAGCCAGATGATGCTGCCCAGCCATCAGTGATTGCAGGTAACATTTTTGTTTCTAGTGTGGCAGCTTATACCTTTGTTGATACGGGCACTACGCACTCTTTTATGTCAACGCGTTTCGTTGTTAAGGTAAATTTGGAGTTCAGCCCTGTCGGGCAGCATTATGATGTGACCTTGCCATCAGGGGAACATTTGTAATGGTGGTGCGGGGCAATGTGGTGACAGTGGGTAAAAAGCAGTTGTATGCTGAGCTAGTCATACTCCATATGAGCGGCTATGAGGTGATCTTGGGAATGGACTGGTTGTTCAGACATCGTGTCAAGATTGACTGCAGGACCCGAGAGGTTTATTTTTGGCCCCCGGGCGGGGAAAGCTACACCTACAGAGCAGGTAAAGGTCTTACCAGGATTTTCGCTATCTTTTCTCGGCAGACTCCGCAGTTGTTGAGCAAGGGTTGTCAGGGATTTCTGGCAAGTGTCGGGGATGCACAGTCACAGGATGATACTCGGTTATAGGATATTCCTATTGTGCAGGAGTTCCCGAAGGTGTTTCGTGATGATTTACCAGGGCTGCCCCCTGACAGGGAGATCAAATTCGAGATAGATATTATCCCAGGTGCCGAGCCAGTGTGCAAGAACCCATATAGGTTAGCACCTATAGAACTTAAGTAGCTGAAGGTTCAGTTTGAGGAACTAACAGATAAAGGCTTAATATGCCCTAGCTTTTCACCATGGGGCGCGCCAGTTCTATTCGTCAAGAAGAAAGACGAATCCCTACGTATGTGTATTGACTATCGGGAGGTGAATAAGTTGACGGTGAAGAACAGGTATCCATTGCCGAGGATTGACGATTTGTTTGATCAGCTACAGGGTGCCCGGGTGTTTTCTAAGATCGACTTGAGGTCCGGCTATCATCAGTTGAAGGTAAAGGGTGAAGATGTACCAAAGACGGCCTTCAGAACGAGGTATGGACATTTTGAGTTCCTGGTTATGTCCTTCGGGCTGACCAATGCCCCTGCAACTTTTATGGATCTGATGCACTGGGTGTTCAGTGAGTACCTGGACAAATTTGTGATTGTGTTTATCGACAACATCCTGATTTACTCGCAGAGTGAGAAGGAGAACAGAGAGCACTTGAGCATCTTATTGACTATTCTGAGCCAGCATCAGTTGTTTGCTAAGTTTTCTAAGTGCGAGTTTTGGTTGGACAGTGGGACACATTATTTCCTCTGAGGGTATTTCAGTTGATCCGGTAAAATTTCAGGCTGTAAAGGAATGGCCGCGACCGATCAGTGCTACTGAAATACGCAGTTTTCTGGGCTTGGCTGGATATTATCAGAGATTCATTAAGGGGTTCTCCAAGATTTTAGCTTCTTTGACCCGGCTGACCCGAAAGAATATAAAATACGAATGGACTAATAAGTGTGAGGACAACTTTCAGACATTGAAGCAGAGATTGACTACAGCTCCTATACTGACGCTGCCCGTGGAAGGAGAGAAGTTCTGCATTTATTGTGACGCCTACAGGATTGGTTTGGGGTGTGTTTTGATGCATAGTGAGAGAGTCATTGCTTATACCTCTAGACAGTTGAAGACTTACAAGCAGAATTATCTCACTCATGATTTGGAGCTGGCGGCAGTTGTATTTGCACTCAAGGTTTGGACGCAAAAGTTATGCACGTCTAAAGTTTAGGCTGATTTTCGGCCGAATCGAATTAGTGACTTGTTTTAGTTGGGATTTCATAGGTTTAGTTAAGGAATGTGATTTTTAGCGTATTTAGTGAATTTTGATGCGAAGATTGACGAGTGATTGTTTATGTTTTAGGTGGAGGCGTTTTTGGTGAAGCTGTGCGTCGACTAAGCTTAGAATGCTAGGTAAGTAGTGCATGCATGTGTTTTACCCAAGTGGGCCTACACCGTAGAACTTTAGGATTTATGTTATTGATTGTGGTGTGCGTGCGTATTGTTTGACATGCATCATTTTTTTAAAAGGGAATGAAAATGGTTTTGAACAAATTTTGAATAAGTGGTGAGACGTGTGGTGGTGGTAATCCGGATCTTGCTAGTATGTGGGCTGGTGCATAATTAACCGCTCAAGGAGTGGGCCGGCTGGGCCGTCGCACGGCGTGTATGTGTCGACGGTGAGGATAATGGATAGTGGTACCGCGGATCCTGCTAATGTGTGGGCCGGTGCACTACAAGTTGCGAATTCCACTTGAGGAGTGAGATAGCTGGGCTGTCACGAAATGTGTGTGTGTGGCAAATGTGGCCCCGTTGCTGAGGAGGCTGGGACAGGGGTGACGTGTCAGGGTGTAGTGTGGCGCGCGTTACACTCTCACCCTGATGTGGTTGCTGTGTGGTGATGCGTGTGTGTAGCTTATGGGCCTTGTTACTGGGGAGTCCGGGACGGTGGCGACGTCTCAAGGTGTAGGGTGGCGCTAGGTTCATTTTTACCCTGGTGCGGCTACACTACGCGTCACAGATGTGACAACATGAGTGTGAGTGTAGAGACTGCATGTGATAAGATTGCATTGTCAGCTTTTACTTTCATATTGCATTACTTACTGAGCGTTAGGCTTATGTTGTGTGTTCTATGGTATAGGTACAGATATTGTCTCTGGTCAACCACGAGAGCCTAGTCCTGAGGTGTAGCACAGTTGGCGGCGCGCAACCGAGGCACCGAACGTCAGATTTCTTAGGGCGACCAGACCCGTGGAGATGGTAGGTGGTGGCTAGACTGATGAGGTATTTTCTTTTGTTGTGTCGGTACATATAGTTGATCAGACGAGTTTGTATAGGCGTCAGTTGTATAGGGGTTCATGGAATGTTTGTGATTTTGGTGACGCACGTGTACTCTTTACATGTAGGAGCTTGGTAATGCTTTATACTGTGAATTTTCTTCAGTTGATAGTTGATGGATTGTTGTAGTTTTATTTCTTTTTAAAACTCTGATTTGGTGGGGATCTCTGGATAGGTATTCTGGAAAGTTTTGTGAATTATGTGCAAGTTCAGATTTTTGGGATAGCCGATTTTTAAACGTTACTCTGTCGAATTTTTAGGAGAACGGTCGTGAGTCGAAAGGGAATGGAATAGGTCGGAGTGTGCACGGTGAGATATTAGAGGAGTGGCAGTGTGCGCGGGAGCGCTTCGTGACTGCAGGCGCGCAGGGCACGTGGCCCTGCAAGTGCTCACCGGTCGTGTGGCATCAGGTGACGGAGTGCGTACGGACGTACTGCACGGAGGCAAGGTGCATGGGACATGCGGCACTATGGCCGTGCACGTGACGCGGCGGTGTTGAGTTGGCGCGGCACCGAGAGGGTGCGCGCGGGGCTCCAAAGTGGGGATGTGGGCGTGTAGGTCGCGCTGCTCGCAAGCCGAGTGGGAGCTCGCGGGGTGCTCGGAGCCAAGTCGAGTGTGCGAGCGCGCGCAGTGCGGGGCGCGGAACCAAGGGTGCGCGGTGCCGTTACACGGGCGCGCGACACTAAGTCGAGTAGGTCGAGGCGTGTGTTGGGCCCCTTCTTAGAATTTCAAGTTTTGTCGTCTTATTTTTAAAACTACTTCAAATTGTCTTTTCCGCTGCGTATTTTATATTGAGGATTTCGTGTTCGCTCGTCGGGGCGTGAGTTCTTTTCGAATCGAATCGAAAAATTCTTGTACTCACAAATGTTCTTTTGAATATGTTTTGAAAATAAAAGTGGTATTAAAGTAAGTAAGTTCGCGTCAAGTCTCTGTATGTCACAGTGTGTACACGTAATTAATGCACCGGGAACGTGTGGGTTCTCGGGGAATTACAATATTGATACTGGAAATATTGATTTTTTTTTAAAGAACCAAATTTGTTAAGCAAAGAAACGTTGCTTGAAAGTTTTTGGGAATTTTCGAATTTTTTTTTCAAATGAAGAAATTTAAGAAGTAAAAAAAAATAAAGATAGAGATTTGAATTTAGAACCCAAAACTCTGATACAAAATGATAAGAACTACTGATATAAGAAACCTGATACCTTTCAACAATGCAGAATAAAAATTTAGCAATGCATTTGAAATCAAATATAAGAAACTTGACCCTAATCGAACATTGCTGACAAAATCAAAGTAATCAAACAAGGAAGTTGACCCATAACCAAACTTGTGGTTAAAACCAAAACTATCAAGTTGATATTTCAAGTTTTGATTTGAAGAAGATCTAGTTCTTCATAAAGAAACAAAGAGAAAATTCTCACAAAGAGTAACTAAAAATCTATATATTGATTGTATACTATTGTAGGGTTTATGTTTTTAAAGAGTTTACAAAATACCCTAATGTAATAAGAAAGTAATTAGAAAACATCTATAGATTAGGAAACTTAACAAATTAATAAAAGGAAACTAGACTAAAAACAAAGGAAAATTAGGTAACCAAACAAAAGGAAACTTTGACCACATAATAAAAAGAAGCTTTGAACAATTTGATTAATGAATTTCGTGACTCTTATTCCTAATTGTGTGCCCCATCTTCCTTTAAGAATTAGGAAATAAGAACTTGCCAATTTGATAGAGAAAATGAAACTCTTTATGGATTTTACATGTGCATGTTTTGTTGTTGTGCTTCCATCCTACTTGATACTAAATCTCTAGTTATTTTTCAAGTATCTTCAGTCTTCCTTTCCTCCCAAGTATACTCTTCAATACTTAACAAATTTATTAATTTCAGCTATTGTTGAAAAGAATCTTTCTCTTAGATTTCTAGAATTAATTCATGTATGGCTTCATGTATTTTCTTTGTTCAAAACCATCCTCAAATTCATTTTCGACAATTTTTCAAAAACATGATACATGACAAAAGTAAACATGCATATCAACATACAGCAAATCCTATCGTTCTATAGTATAAGCCCATTTGGGCAAAGCACATGTATGCACTACTTACCTAGCATCCTAAGATTTCTCGGTGCACGACTTCACCAAAAATCTAATTCACCTAAACATAAACAACCACTCATCAACATTCGCATCAAAATTCTCTAAACATGCTAAAAATCACATCTCCCAACTAAACCCATAAAATCCCAACTAAAACGGGTCGCTAACTCGGTTCAGGCAAAAATCGATCTAAACTTTGGACGCAACTTTTACGTCGGTTATCAAAATCGAATGATTCTAGCTGCTAAACGCTTCACTAATAATCTAATTTAACACACTAAAACTGAATTTGAAACAATTAACTGCAGCTAAGTTAAAAGTCCCAAAAACAGAGTCGGGTTTTTGCACTAACACGCCCGAAATCTCAACTTTGACCCAATTTCACCAATTTCTTCATTCCTGGATAATTTAAATTGAAAATTGGAAATTTCAAACACCAAACCCGAACTTTAGCTCACATTTCCCCTCAGTTTTTAGCAAAATCATGGGCATTTACTGCCCATCGCCTAACTACCATGATTTTGCTTTTAATCCACCCTCATTTCTCCACAAAATCAGCCGAAAACCACCCCGTCCAACAGAGCCTCACACTCGGTCATCAAAACAGAGAGGGAGACAGGGGAATGCTCACCTCTTCCCATAAAACCGACTCAACACCCCACAATTTCCATGAAAAAAATCGAAGAGAAAATCGAGCATCAACTCGGCCGAACAGTACCAGAACAGAGTGCTTACCTTTGATTTTTAGCTCGGGAAAACCGCACCCACACTTCCACTTCTGTCCCGCAAAGTTCTTCGCTCATTGGTGCTCGGTCCTCCTCCTTCATCAGTGTTGGCAGGCCGTCGTACTCCCTCTCCCTCTCCTGGTCTCTCTCGCTCTCTCAGTTGCTCTCTCTTTCAGGTGCTCGGGAAGAACAGAACAGCTGAATGGCTTCCTCGCGAAGCCGTTCAACTGTTTTATTATTATTTTTTATTTTAATAAATCAAATTACTAAATCGCCCTCATGTATTTTGAACCTCCGTATTTCAGTTAAATTCGCATCCTCCTGAGTTCAAAATTCACAAATTCTTTACGAATTAAATTTCAAGTTTTATAAAATAAACTTCCTGCTAAAAACTTTCTGAAAATTTTAACGGGAAAATAATTTGAAATTCAGAAATTTCTGGGTTATTATAATCTTTCTTTAAGAATTAGTAAATAAGTAGTTACCAATTTGATAGAAAAAATAAAACTCTGCATGGATTTTGCATGTGGATGTTTTGTTGTTGTGCTTCTGTCCCACTTGCCACTAAATCTTTAAGTATTTTTCAAGTATCTTCAGTTTTCATTTCCTCCCAAGCATACTTTTCAATACTTAACAAATTTATTAATTTCAGCTATTGTTGAAAAGAATCTTTCTCTTGAATTTTTAGAATTAATTCATGTATAGCTTCATGCATTTTCTTTGTTCTTGATCTTGTCATTGGGCCTCTAATGTCTTGACATGGATCTTTAACTTTGGCCTTGAAATTGGTTGCACCTTGATTTGCATCACTTGGAGACTTCAATATCTTCTCAGTCATTCAATCATCTTAATTTATAAGGGTTAGGATGTAGGGTAATTTCCAACCCTAGCTTGTCCACAAGATCACGAGAAGCAACATTGGCACAACTTCATCTATCAATGATGAGAGAGTAAACTTTCTCCTTGATCAAGTATTGGCTATGGAATATGTTCCCTCTTTGACACTCTTCATTGTTTGCTTAAGATTTAAGACTCTTCGGATAACCATTAATAGTGGTCATTCTTAAGCATAGAAAACTTTTTCTTGAGCCTTAATATCTTTACTAGAATTTTCTACCAATTCATCTTCACTCACCACTTCATTGGTGCCTTCTCTAAGAACCATGACCCGCTTGTTAAGACATTAGGAAGCAATATGCCCCAATCCGAGGCATTTGAAGCATGTAACCTCTTTTGTTCTTGGTAGAGTGGTATCTTCTACCACCTTCTTGTCCTCTACTTCTTTTGTAGGTCAATTCTTCAAATTATGACCTTCTCTTCTACTTTGGATGGTGATTTATATGAACTTGTGGTCTTTGAAAAAAAACTGGTTATTAGTCTCTTTTCCCTTTCTTTTCATCTGTCTCTCCACCTTCATGGCAAGTTGAATTGTTACATCCAATGATTCAAAAGTTTGAAATTCTACTACATCCTCAATCTCTTTATTCAAACCCCTTATGAATCTTACAATAACTTGTTCTGCGTTCCTCCAATCCACTTCTCATCTTGAATGTCTCTAACTCGGTTAAGTATTCTTTTACCAATGAAGTGTCTTGTTTCAAATTTTGTATTTATAAAAATAATTCTTATTTATAGTGGCGAGGTACAAACCTCTTCCTCATCATGGTCTTCTTAACCCTCCAAGTCACAATATCTTCATCCATCATTTTCACGTCTTTTTTGAGCCTTTAAATTATCACACCATAAGCTAGCATAACCGGAGAATTCCAAGGAAACTAGTTGTATTTTCACCTTTTTCGAATAACTATAAAATTCAAACATTTTTTCTACTTTTTCTACTCAATCCAAAAATGTATCACCATTACAAGAACCACTGAAAGGGAGAATAGATACCTTAACATGCTTTAATTCATCACTAGGATCGCATCTTGCATGAGGACTTCATAGTCTTCTCCTTTGCATTCCTTCTCTTCGTTGTTCACAACATGGTTGTTTCTCCTTCTTGGGTTTCCGGTTCTCCTCTCATGTATTGGGGTTTTAGTAGTCCTCATATGCTTGTTCCGTTCCTTGACTCTAACAAGAGTTGGTGAAGAGATTCAAACTTGTTGTTTTGCTCATATAGTTGTCCTTGAACACTAGATTCGTCCTCTTTTGAGTTTGGTGCCCTGATTGCTTGAGTAGTAGTGTCACGATTTTGGAATTATTTGCTATACTCTTTGTCATCATCTTGGCACCCAAATTACACAACAAAATTAAAGGAAACATAACAAGGAAGGACACAACTCTGATACCAAATAACATCCTTCAACTAAGGGGTGCAAGTTAAACACAAAATCTGCTCTCGACAAGATGAGTTAGACCTAAAAAGACTGATTCCTAGAGTGAATAGCTCAATCGAAAACAACTTCAATCAAGCTAAAAATCCAAAAATCAAGGTCAACTCTATAAAAATGAAAATATATGGATGAAATGGTGCATGTTGATCCAGAAAATAATAATGAAACACATTCTTGGGTCTTTGGCTCTCCTTGAAGAAGAGCTCTTCAACTTGTTGTGAAAAGAGCTTGATACAACCTTACTAGATGTTTACTCTTAGGGAAGAGGTAGAAGAATGGTACAATAAAATGGATTCCACTACACTCACAAAGATGAAAACTGAACCACACACACTTGTTCAGATATGACTCACCGAGGAGATACGATTAGTTGATGCTTGCGAGCTTGAAGGTTTGGACGAAGAGGAACTTAAGTTTTTCTATTCAAAATGTGCTGCTTCTCAGCATCCATGAGGGTGGTTTAAATACTAGTCCTCTTTGCAAAATTAGAGTTCAAATGAAACAAAACAAAAGATATTCTGCCAAGTGTACAAGCCGAGTACAAACATGTTTTGCCAATTTTGACAAAACCCTCCTTATCTCCAAAGGTCACTTTCAAGTGGTCCATTCTTCCACAAAACACAACCACAAATGACCTTTAATGCACATATGTCAAGCCATCACAATGCATGCAAGAAGAACTACTAAAAGACTAGATGTAATACCCAGAAAATTAGTTTCGGATTTTGTAATTTGTAATCGGTGGAGTTTTGGTCCAAATTAATAATGAAAAATTTCAACCCCTAGGTGGAAGGTTATTTTAAGGCTAATGGTGGAAAGAGAAATTTAAGAATCTAACTAGAATAGGACGAAATCACAGAATTTGTGAAATAGTTTAAGGTGGAGGGCAATTTAGTAATTATGAAATAAAATTTAAAAAAAAAAAAGAACTGAGGGTGTTTTTCTCCCAGCAAACCCTCTCTCTCACTTCTCCTCTTCCGCGAGCGAGCTAGCGTCCCCCTTTCTTCTGCGCTGCGATCGCGTTTCTTCCACGAATCTTCTAAAGTCACGGTAAGTTCTCGTTAGTTTTGCGTAGTTAGTTGATGTGTTAGTGTTATTGGTGACGAAAACTGGATTTGGCAAAGGTATAGGAGGAATTAGTGAAAACCTAAGAGGGTAATGTGAGAAATTGAGTGTAGAGCTGAATTCCATCAGTGTATTGGTGCTTAAGATAGAAATAGGAGTGGAATACGAGAATTGGTAGGAAAGATTGGATGATTTGTTGGCCATGTACGTGGATGTTGGAACGGTGTTCATTCGGCCATGTTCGGTTAAGTCGTGAGCATCCGAATGGTAAATGGATGGGACCATAGGAAGCTAGACGTCCTTAGAAACCCGTAGTATTTTGTATCGTCCAATTCGGACGAGTATTGAAGAAGTTGTGAATTTATGATGTTGGACAGAAATTGTGCGGGATTTCAGATTTATTGAAGAGTTTCGGTTTTGATGTGAGTTAGGACTTTTAAGTCAGGGAGTTATGAATTTGATGAATTAGAATTGACGATGTGTCATTTTATAGGTATTCCAGTTAGAGCACCAAGTCACGAAACACGAAAAGAATTTGAGAACGCCAGGTAAGTGGTGGAACGTGTGTGAATTGCCTTCGGACCTACACCTTGGAATGGTAGGATTGCTTGTTTGTTTGTTTGTTTATTTTGTTGTTTCAGCCGTGCATTTGTGATTGTCATGCATCATGGTTTTGAATTACGAAATACGAGTTTTTAGGATGTTTTGAAATGTGTATGTGAAACGTAACCAGATAAGAAAAGACTTGTCACGCATGGGTGAACGCCTCGTTGTTAACGTGCTACTGAGAGAGCACTAGGGGGTTCCTATGAATGAAAGTACGTAATGTGACACGGTTTGCGAACGCCTCGTCGTTAACGTGCTATTGAGAGCACTAGAGGGTTCAATGATTGATGTTAGTAGGAGGTTACGTAGGGCCGTTCCGTGTGCAAACATGATGTGTGCCTCTAACCTCGCTCCGTGGGTTATGGATCGGCCGTCCCGAGTGTGGAAGGGATGGGTGCCGGCTTGACTCACACGTGAAAGTGGAAGATGAAAATAATGAAACGAAAAGAAAATGGAGTTGAGTCTAGAAACTGCATGAGTAGTGGTTGAGTTATGCATTGGTTTTCGAGTTCATATTCCATACTTGCTAAGCATTAGGTTTTGTGTTCCTCGGTGTAGGTGACGACGAGCTTTCGGGTGAGTTGTTAGGTGATGGACAAGCTTATATCGGAGTTGGCAGGAGATGTCGCATGCCGGTGCAGGAAAATGTTGGGGCAACACGACCATGGCAGGTAAAAGGTGTGATTTTTGTAAGTGTTTTGAGTCGGATAATGTTGTATAGATTTTGAGAATTTAGGAGGTGTAGTAAGAGTAATGTGTATAATGAAAGTAAAATGTTGTTGTTTTGAAATTTACTTGAAGAAAGTATGTTTTTAAATCGTAGGAGTTACTTCGTGAATTTTGATCGAGTAAATATTTGTGTGCGTTTGAGTTTTTACGAACTGGTGCGATTTTACTGATACTGGTGTAAGGTGTCGATCGAAGTCGAGATGTGTCGACCGGTCAGTGTAAATGTAAGGTGAGTGTCAACCGCGAGGCTCGACCTGTAACAGGCAGAGCCGAAGCAGGTGTCGACCCCTGGTTACAGGTGTCAACTAGTCCATATAAAAATGGTAGCGGTGTCGACTGTGGGGAACGACCTACGCGGGCAGAGAGGATTAAAGTGTCGACCTGTGGAGACGGGTGTCGACCCCTCTCTGTGGTGAGCATAAAAGTGTCGATCGGTGTTTCCATGTGTCGACCAATGAAAAGACCCGAGAGGGACAAAGTATCAACCAATGTTTCCGGTGTCGACTGATGAGAAAACCCGAGAAGACTTAGGTGTCGACTGATGCTTATAGGTGTCGACTGGAAGTCTTGGTTTCATGTTTAACAAAATGGAATTTTATCCTAAGTGAATTTAATCGAATTTCCACTGCATAGCTGTCAAAAACATTTTCAGAAACATCGTTTTAAATCAAGAAATAAAAGTTTTAAATTTACATAAATTTTACGATACGAATGTAAGAATTTAGTATCGGAGCAGTAGCGAACCAAAAATGGGAGGGTTTTTGGGGCGTTACACTAGAGAACATAAGCTAAAATTATGGTTTCATCAATTTACTTCTAGGAAGACATTGATTCCTTCTTCAAGCTCGGTTCGATCATGAGGTTGCTCTCATGTCAACAAGTGAAATGATCTCTCTTTGTCTTGTGTGCTAGGCTCTAGCTCTAATTGGTTTTCAAATGCATTACCTACAAAATAAGTTGACTATTTAGTTAAAGTTTTGACTCGTCACTGAGTGGTTACTCTTCTTGGCACATCACATGTATAGGATGTTTCCATAACAAAATAGCTGAATATTCAAGTTTAATTAATTTTTGCCAATCAGTCGTCCTTTTTAGTCAAGATCTCTGTATTGATTCCTATATGATTAAGCTATTTCCTTTTAGGGATAGATATTAAACTGATTGATAGGGCTTGTTTTTAATTCATACACATATTTTTCATGTGAAATAGATATTTATCTTGTTTTGTTCAAAGGACTTTTTGTGTGATCCACATTCAATAGAAGGGATGATCTCCCCCCTACTTTGTTTTAAATGTACTATTGTTCTTTGTTTGTCCACTTTCTTGATTTAGTTTAATACACAACGATTTTGAAGCATTTGATCTTGTGTTTCGTCATTAGAGGTCTAATTTTAGAAGATTGTCTCGTTGGAGTTGGATCAGTAGTCGTGATTTATGGCTATGTTGTGATCTTTGATTTATTTAGATTCATGGCTCATTCAAATTTTGGAATTTTACGCCACCATTTGATTGATAGAATTCCTCTCATCATCTATTCTCTACGCACCAGTGTAAGCATGAAACTTTTTTTCGATCTAGAAATTAATTTTCTCATACTTTTTATTGACTCTATATTGTTATTGTTGATTAAAGTTAATCTTCTTTCTTGCAAAAAAAATCTTATGCTAGAATATATA
Organism: Begonia peltatifolia; assembly: GCA_022433055.1. Classification (NCBI taxonomy): domain Eukaryota; kingdom Viridiplantae; phylum Streptophyta; class Magnoliopsida; order Cucurbitales; family Begoniaceae; genus Begonia; species Begonia peltatifolia. The sequence goes on from CM039522.1 coordinate 6,310,999, forward strand.
TCACAGCTTCAACAAAAAATGTCAAATTCTTTCAAGTCATTCATTTTTTGAAGTGCCTCAAAAATGGGTGAACTTTGAAATAAGAAAATCAAACTTGCCCTTTTGTTGAAAACGAACAACAACTTTGAACAACAACCACTCAAGCTATACTTGGCTTTTGAGGCTGTAATTTTAACAACTTCTAGCCCTGTATGTTCGAAATGAACCCTCAACATATCAAAGCCTAAGCCAATATGGAACAAAAGTTATGGTCAAAATACTGGAGGTTGCCGAAACTCGAATTACTGCTATGGCAGAGAACAATGTATCAACTTTGGAGTGACATAACTCTCTTATGTGAAGATAAATGGATGTGATTCTTATGGCATATTGAAGCTGTATGTGTGGAGTTGACTGTATCTACAAATGAGAGGGTGAATTGATGGGGATGAGAAGATATAAATGAAGAAGTGCTCGTTGGTATGAAGGTGATAAAGAGGCATCTTATTGGATCTTTGGCTCTCCTTGAAAAAGAACTCTCTATCTTGCTATGAAGTGAACTTTGTATACAATTGCTTAATGTTCTACCTTCAAGGAAGAGGTAAGGAATGAGGCAATAAAATGGATTCCACTACACTCATAAAAGTGAAAGCCGAAAACACACAAATTCAATCGGATGTTACTCACTGAGGAAGCTTGGGAGCTTAAGGTTTTTCAAAGATAACTTCAATTTTTCATTGTCAATGAGCCGAAGATTACAAGCTCTAAGAATGATATAAATAAAGCCTTCAAGAGAATTAAGGTTTCCACTCATAGTTCTTATAAGACACGTAAATATTGAAAATGAAGAAAATGGGGGAAAATGTGTGTTAGACCAAATGAGGAAACCAATCACTTTATGATCTCCTCTTAACCTAAAATAGTCTCCACTAGTATAATGTTCAACAAAAGATTAAAAACATACAAATATAAGCTAAAATTAAAGTGCTAACACTTTCTCAAAAAAAAAAAAAAGGTTAAACTTAGATTGGTTTTGGGCTCGAACTTCTTTGTGAGAAAAGTCTTTATGTAACTTGATTAGCTGGCCAAGCAAACAATATCCAAACAACTTAAACTATTCTAAAAACCTTTATGAAGTTCATTTTTCCAAAACAGATAAATAAAGCTGCCAAATATTACAAATACTATTCAGAGGTCAGTGTGAAAACAGATTTTTAGAAAGTCGAATAATCCTTCGACGTGTGCTTGGTATTTCATTTATGGCTCAACAAAATAATGTCCACCAAGTATTGTTCATATGATTTCATGTCTTTAATGACTTCATCATATAATTCTCTTACAAAATATAAACTGAAAAATTGAATGATTGAGTAATGACAGATCAGTGACACATCATTTTTTGACACCGAAACTTTGTTACAATGTACTTTCAATATCAACATCATAATCTTTCCTTCTTTTTTGCATGCATCATATTGCCTTTGCATTCTATCCTTAACAGAGCTTACTGACTTGAACTATGTCTTTGTCACTATGTCTTTGTCACTATGTTGATAGTATTGTTTTGTAACAAAGAAAAGAAAGTTAGGAAATTACTTTCTTAATATTATGTTCACGTGAAACTATAATTTTTGTTGTTTTGCTTATTTGAAAATGGAGGTTTTGGTAGAGAGTCAACATGTCTGTAATCCACACTAAATGAGTTATCCAGTATACTTCCCACTAGCTGAGCAAGGCTATTTGATATGGATTTGAATCGTATCTTCAACGCTCATCTCTTCTAAATAACCATTCGCTATAGCTATCTTCATTTTGATTTTTGAATTTTTTTTTCAATACTTCATTGTCATTATTGTTGGATAATTCTCCATCTTTTCTTTCTTTGTTTCTTGTTTCAGGTCGAGACTTGATTACTGATAACTCTATATTTATCAAAGCTTTAAATAATTTTTTCATTATATGCGACTATGTTATTATTTTCTATTGACAGATGATGTTTTTATCTATATGCTCACTTTTGTGCAGTTTTTCATTTTATAATTAAAAATCAATAACATTATTTGTCAATAACTATATCTAACAAAACAAATCTACCACTTTATTATTCGTGGGAGATTGTAGGTGAATGACAGGAATTTAGTTGCCTGATGATATAGCTTCTACACTATGGAGGAACATGCCCAATTGATAAATGATTGTCTCTTTCTGTAAAACTTGCCGCATAAGCCTTTGATGTATCAAAAACTAGTAATAAAAAAAAAAAAAAGGAACCAAAATGAGTCACGAACAAACACCAGCCATCATGAATATATTATTATTATTGTTTTATTTTAAAAAATTAGAATGATGAATATTTTTCAGAGTATATCCACACTAATTCTAGAGAAATCATTATCAGACTTAGAAAACAGTTACCTCCATAAGAAGAAAGCGACGTTGGCCCCAACAAGTCAGCGCGAGTGAGTTCTAGATTTGTTTGGTCCTGCGAGTTGTATTAAGAAAATTAACTCAGAGTTTCTCTCTATACAGTATTTACCAAAAAAAGTTTTTGAACTTTATCCTTTCCAATGAAGCATGTTTCTCCAACTCCACCAAAAGCCTCTCACTCACGGGCCCCAATCCTTGGTGCCAGTCTAAAGTTCAACTGTATCCAACTTTCCTGACACTAAACGCGTCTCTTAGGATACTAGTGCCTATCAAGGTGCAAAGTCTGTCTTTGCGTATTCCTTTTTCTGGATCATGGATCCTCTACATAACTTCGTATGGGGATTTTTCAGACTTTACCTATATCCTAGAGACTCACGAGTTTTTAGGGAAATGAGAGTTTTTCTTTCAGCTCAGCCACAAGACTGACATAATTTAAAATCCTAACATGACCATTCGTGTTCTTCACATCTCTTATACTTTTAACTTGACAAGTTTTGTCATCGCCTAGTAAACTAGGTCTTTGTTAAGTTTTCTATAGGTATTTAACCAGTCTTTATGAGGTGTCATGTGGAATGTACATCCACTATCTAGGACTCACTCCTAAAATGTGTCATCACTGTGTGACAACCAACACCTTAGCGCTCTCATTACCCTTCTTCAGCAACTGAAACCTCATTACCTTCCTCAAACGTCTAAACCTCTTGTCCTTTTTTCTCTTTGGACAGACCTTCCTAAAGTGTTCTTATTTGTTCTAAAAAAAGCACTTGGCCTTTTCACCTTTGGACCTTGATCTAGCCTTATCTCTATTGTTTAACCTATTTCAAATTTTCCCCTAGCTATTAGCCCCTCAGCAAAGACTTCGATTCGTTTATCTTCTTTCTGTTTAGACTATAAACAGACTAGAACTTCTTCTAGGGGCAAAGTCTCCCTTCCATACTTCACTGTCTCTACGAAATAACTAGATGATTTATATAGAGCAATGAGGAAGATCACCGCATGATCAACATTCTGTACCTAGACTCCTACATTCTCAAAGTCCATAATAATGTTTTTAAAATCATTTAAGTATTCAGCTACTGAATTATCTGTATCCATTCTAAACCCGAACATCTGAGTTTTAGTATAGATTAAATTTGTAAGAGTAGTTGTAATGTATAATGACTCTAACTTCAGCCACAAACGAGCCACTGTAGACTATGAGAGTGGAAACTAACACGCAGAAGAAGGATTGGGGATCGGAAATAAGAGTGAACCGAACCGTGGTAGCTGGTATGTTATTTTTTTGCCACGTTTCGGACGGTTTTTGACCTACAAATCGTGGTAGCTTGTATGTAATTTTTTTGCCACAGTTCGGACAGTTTTTGACCAACAGAACCATTAACCGAACTGAGGGTAACAGTTCAATTATATTTGCAACTGTTCACAATTCTTTCTCCTTCGAGAACCGGGGCGACTCCATTCTCCATCGTTCGGGTAGATTCTGCCGGTTAGATCCAGTTCTGCCCACCCCTCTATTCTGTTCTAAGAAGTCTTCTTGCTCACAATTCATGAGTATCTGTCATCTTCTCTTTTCCTAATAAAGGCTTAGCTTCTTTTATTAGGACAAAAGATATCATACATCCCTTTCTTCTTAAGTTCAAAATAAGTTTTGCCATCAAAAGGTATAAGATTGACTTTGGGCATCTTAGAATCAGTACATTTTCTATTTTATTTTAAGATTCTAGCTAAAGAATAGCTTCTACCAACAACTATTAACTTTTCATTCAAGAATGCACTAAATAACAAGTTAATGACAAAACAAGTCCGTTTTGTTTTCACAAACAGACTAGAAAAACAACTTAAGTTTACTTACAAACTTTAAATTCGGAGGATATAGTTCAAAACAAATAATTTTTCGAATGAATCCAACAGTGAACCAGTAAACAACTATAACAAGAATTAACGCAATGACAGTTTTCAGATCAACAAATTGGATTATTACACTCAACTAAATACTAAAATTTTATTTAAGCAGATATCAGAACCGGAAAAATATATACACACTAAATATATGAATATGATAGTATCCACTGTATTTAAATTCCGAACAAATCACAAAAGAACAAGCAACAATCTCAGCCAAGGTCCACACGCACACAGAGGTATTCTAGAGCCCCTGCACTCTCTCCTTTCAGTTTCTCCTCCCCCTTCTCACCCCTTTTTCCCCACGTATATACCCTTCTAACAGAATTATAAAGTCTATTTCCTTTTTACCCCTCCTCCCAAGTATAATTAGGACCATTCCCTCTCCCTTAATAAAAATAAAGGCCATGAGTAAGTAAAATAAGCAAAGCAAAATAAACATAGTTATCCCTCCTTGTTTTGCAAGTTCCTAGCATCTCTCTTTCTCATGGAATACGTGAATTGAATTGGTGGTCTCCTAACAATACCTGCTGCCCAAACTTTCACCTTGTCCTCAAGGTTGAATTGAGGAAATTACGCCATGATAATGTCAAAGAACTCCCATGTCGCTTCATCGTCCGGCAGCCTCTTCCATTGAATAAGTACTTCTCCCCTAGCTAGAATATCATCCTTACTCTGTCTCACATTCAATACCTCTTCCGGTTCTAAGTGAAGCTCCATATCCTCGAATAGAGTAGCTGGTAAGGTTGTAGTGACCTTCTTGTTGCCTATTGCTCAGCGCAACTGAGACACGTGGAACGCATTATGAATGTTAGAAGTTCTGGCAATTGTAGTTTGTATGCTACTTGTCCCACCCTCCGAAGCACTTGATACGGCCTATAAAAATGAGGACTAAGCTTCTCATTCTTTTTCTTTGCCAGTGAACGCTATCTATAAGGCTGTAATTTGACAAACACCTTATCGCCCTCACAAAAATACACATCACGTCGCTTACCATCAGTGATCTCCTTCATACGTGCTTGGGCTTTTTGTTGTGATAATTGCATCTTGTTCTTGTAAAAGATCTTCTACTGATTGAACGGCTGATTCGCCCGTCCCTACTCGAATCAAGGAAGGTGGCTCTCCACCATAAACTGCTTTGAATGGAGACATCTGAATAGCTGTGTGAAAGGACGTGTTGTACCAGAACTCGGCCCAAGATAGCCACTAAACCCATGACCGAGGTTTATCTAATGCAAAACAATGCAAATAAGTCTCTAGGGAGTGATTCACCACCTCTGTCTGTACATCTGTCTGTGGATAGTAAGCCGAGTTGTGTTTTAACAACGTACCTTGCAGATTGAATAATTCTCTCCAAAAAATGCTGAGGAAGACTTTATCACGATCACTTATGATTGAACGAGGAAAACCATGTAAACGAACAACTTCCTATATAAACTTTGCAGCCACGGATTGAGCGGTAAAATGATGTTTCAATGCGATAAAGTGGGCATACTTACTCAGCCGATCAACGACTACCAGAATGGCATTATACCCCTCTAATCTAATCGTGGTAAGCCTTCGACGAAGTCTATGGAAATATCTTCCCAAATCGAGGCTGGGATCAGTAGAGGTTGAAGAAGCCCGGCTTGATATTTATTACATTGGCAAACATCGCAGGCTGCTACGAAATGTTTAACGCAAGTCCATAACCCTTTCCAAAAGAACTCCGCAGGTATTTGTTGGTAGGTTTTAAACCCTCCCGAGTGACCTCCCAATACTGATCCGTGAAATTCTTGAAGCAACAAGGGAATCAAGGTAGAATTGGCGGCTAAAACCAGTCGTCCCTGATAATACAATCGCCTGTTCTGTAGGAAGTATCCCTTTCGAGCCTCGATGTGCTGCTAGAGCTGAGATAGGATGGTCGATAAATCCTTGTCAGCCAGTATCTCTTCCTGAATATCCTTCCAAGGCAAAAGTGTTGTGAACGATAAAGCCACAAGTGTGGTTAGAGCAGGTCGACAAGAAAGTGCGTCGACTGCTTTATTTTCTAATCCCGCCCAATATTGAATTTCAAAATCATAGCCCATGATCTTGGTAAGCCACTTTTGATGCTCAGAACTCACTAAACATTGCTCTAACAAGTACTCGAGACTTCCCTGATCTGTTCAAACAATAAAATGACGACTAAGCAAATAGGGCCGCCACTTGATGATCGATAAAACAATGGCTCGTAGTTCCCTCTCATACATCGATTCCATTTGAGCGCCCAGAGATAATGTCTGGCTCAAAAAAGCAAACACACGACCCCCTTGCATGAGAACTGCCCCTATACCCTTAACAGAGGCATCTGTTCCCACTACAAAGGGTTTTGGACAAATCCAGTAACATCAAGACTGCCACTAAAGTCATCACCACTTTATGTTGATGGAAGGCAGCTTCGACCTCGTCCGACCATAGAAAAGCATCCTTCTTAAGAAGAGATGTTAGTGGGGCAGCCACTTTACCATATCCAAACACGAATCATCGGTAATAACCGATTAGTCCCAAAAATCCCCTCAGGTCCTTTAAATTGTGTTGTGTCGGCCAAGATAACATGGCCTCAACTTTAGATGTATCGACTGCAACACTTTTAGCTGAAATGATATGCCTCAAATATTCCAACTGTGGTTGAGCGAAGAAGCATTTGGAAAGATTAACATATAATTTATGCTCTCTCAAAACTATAAGGATGGTATGCAAATGTTGTAGGTGCCTCTCGAAGTCCGTGCTGAAGATCAAGATATCATCAAAAATACCAAAACAAACCGCCGCAAGAAAGGTTTAAACGGATGATTCATAACAGGTTGGAATGTTGAAGGAGCATTAGTGATCCCAAACGGCATTACCAAGAATGCATAATGGCCCTCATGAGTACGGCAAGCTATTTTCAGAACATCCTCTGGCCTTACTCTTATCTAGGGATAACCCGACTTCAAATCTAGTTTGGAAAAAATAGTGGCGCCCGATAAATCATTCAGAAGCTCATCCACCCAAGGTATGGGGAATTTATTAGGAATAGTGACTTTGTTTATGGCTCGGTAATCTACACAAAAACGCCAATTCCCATTTTTTTTCTTTACCAAAATAACCAAGCTGGAGAAAGGGCTACTACTTGGTTGAATAATGCTTGCTGCCAGCATTTCCCCCACTAGTTTTTCGATCTCATCTTTTTGAATATGAGGGTATCGATATGGCCCAACACAAACAGAAGGCATGCCATGAGTGAGCACGATTTGATGATCCAGAGCCCTTAGAGGGGGTAATCCTTGTGGCATAGTAAACAAATCATGGAAGGAGTTCAAAAGGTCCAATGGTTGTAAACAAGGCTCGGCGGCTAGATCGTGTAACCCCAATAGTAACCCCGTCTCTCCTGGCTGAAAATGCTTAACCAAGGATCGAAATGAAATTAACGATTTCCCCAAGCTCAGATCGCCTTGTAATATCATCTATTCGCCATTCACAGAAAAGGCCATAGTAAGTGCTCCCCATTTGATCCTCATTTCCTCCTGAGCCTTCAACCACTTAAACCCCAATATTACGTCTGCACTGCCTAATTCCAGAGGAAAGAAATTCTCTACCACCACGAAATCCAGAAAAGTGATTAGCAGTGCTCTACCAATACCTGCATTGCGAACAGTCTTGCTGGTACCTGTCGTGACCTCAAAGTGGTTACGTTGCTCCAACGGAATGCCCAATTGATCAATGACGGTGTGGGAAATGAAATTGTGAATTGCCCACTGTCGATAAGGACAACCACGGCTTGCACGAATATTGTTCCTCTGACTTTCATTGAATCGGGTGAAGAAAATTTCACTATTGAATTCAGAGATAGCTGAGCTAACTCAGACGACTCAGGTTTTTTGGCTTCCCCTGGCGAGTCCTCCTCTCGGTCAGGTTGCTCTTCGTGCAACTCTTCCTCCTCTTGACAGACCAACACTAGGAGATCCTTAGATTTGCAGCGATGCCCTGAAAAACAACCATTCATCGCATCTGTAACAAAGTCTTTTTTCTCTCCTCAGGAGTATTTTCAAATTTGATAATCGTCGGAAATTGGACACTGAACGAATCAGATGGAGAGGAACTGATTTGGACGCGACTAGTGGAGAAGGTGAAGCTCGACCTAGGTTCGTTGGCCAGCTCCGACCCGCTGCTAGCTGGGGCGACAATTGGGCAGGCGAACCAGGTTTGGGCGGCCCAACCCCTCTCATGCCTGGGCCTGGTCCAGTTTGCTGAAGGAATACAAACTTATCTTCCACTCGCTGTGCTGCCAGCATCATCTGGTCGAGTCGCGGCGGCCGTATCACCAGGAGCTCAGCGCAAATCTCCGATCGCGAGGCGGCCATGAATTGCACCTCCAACAAGTGCTCTGGAAGGTCCGAGAAAGGAGACGCAGCTCGCTCAAAAAGTTGGTGGTATTCCCTCACGAAACCATTCTGCTTCAGTTGCAGAAACTTCTCCGATAGAGTCCCTTCAAGGGACGATTGAAATCGCTCCAGCAAAAGGAAACGGAAGTCAGCCCAGCTGCAGAATGGACGACGTCGTTCTTCCCATTGAAACCAAGCCAAAGCTTCGCCTTCCAAATGAACAGCCACCCAATGGAGTTTCTCCTGTTCTGAGAGTGGTTGTAGCACAAAGAAACGCTTGACCCGACATATCAAATCGTCTGGATCACCTCCCGCAAAGACAGGCATCTCCATCCTGCGATTCAGGTGCTCGTCCTTCCACCAATATGCACCGCCTCGTGCCTGTGATCCTCTCTATCACAGCTTGATTGTTCCACAGGTTCGTCGACGCGCTGCTGTTTCCCTTTGTCCCATGGCCTCGAAGGTGCTGAATCGACGGCGTCGGCTAGCGCATCTAGTTTCGCCATGAGTATAGCCATATTTCGTTCCACTTCCGGTAGCCAAGTGAGGTTCTCCTTAACGATACCCATCTCCTGCCACAATTCACTTTGAGCCAGCTGATCATTGCTCACGCCTGGTTTTCCCATACCCATCGATGTCTACTTCTTCCCCGCCATAGTCCAGGAAATTGCTCTGATACGAATGATAAGTATCCACTGTATTCAAATTCCAAACAAATCACAAAAGAACAAGCAACAATCTCAGCCAAGGTCCACACACACACACACAGGTATTCTAGAGGCCCTGCACTCTCCCCTTTCAGTTTCTCCTCCCCCTTCTCTCCCCTTCTTTCCCACGTATATACCTTTCTAACATAATTATAAAGTCTATTCCCTTTTTACCCCTCCTCCCTAAAATAATTAGGACCATTCCCTCTCCCTCAATAAAAATAAAAGCCATGAGTAAGTAAAATAAGCAAAGCAAAATAAACATAGCTATTCCTCCTTGTTTTGCAAGTTCCTAGCATCTCTCTTCCTCCTGGAATATGTGAATTGAATTGGTAGTCTCCTAACAGAATAATTCAATAGAGGTTATAAAAGATTAAGATCTAAAGAATGATTAAATACAGAGATTATAACGCCTTGGAAACCCACCACGATTCTAGGTTCGCTAACCACTACTACTCACTGCTCCTACTCATAATCCACTGATAAAAATTCGTTTAAAAATTTAAAACTTATTTTTTGACTTGAAACAATATTTTTAAAATCGACTGAAAACTTCGTAGTGGAAGACTTTTGGTTAAAAATTATTTTAAATAAAACTTCATCTTATGAAACATAAAACAGAGAAACTGGTCGACACTTGTAAGTATCGGTCGACACTTGGGTTGCCTCGGATTTTTCATCGGTCGACGCTGGCAAACACCGGTCGACAGTACATTTCTCTCGGGTTTTTTCGTCGGTCGACACTGAGGACACCGGTCGACACTTCTACGCTCATCTCAGAGAGTGGCCGACACCTACTTTCACAGGTCGATACCTTAATCCTCTCTGTCCGCGCAGATCGACCATCGCGGTCGACATCGCTGTCATTTTTACACTACTGGTCGACACCTACAAACATAGATTGACACTTACTTCGGCTCTGCCCGCACCGGTCGACCCTCGCGGTCAACACTTGCAAGGTTTGGTCGACCACTAAGCCTATCAGTCGACACTTCCTCTTCAAAACTCTGTTTAAAAACTTTAAAAACTTTACAAAATCGATCGGACTTCGACTCAACGCTAATAATAATACAACACATAAGATTTGAGTTGATGGAAACGTATGTGTTGTATTATTATTAACGAACTGAAATCATTATTCACATAAAGAAAACGACTACTCAAGTTTGAAATCCGTCTATATACTCATTCGACTCAAAACAACTTAAAACCCTCTCAATTACACTCTCAAAATCTATACATATGCCTACCATAGTCAAAACGCCCTATTAGCCGCCCAGATCGTCCACGTGCGTACTCCTCTAACCTCCTCCTAACCCTGGGCATGCTCTGAGTACTCACCGACTATGTGAAATGCCCCGAAAAAAAAAAAACCCCCGCGTTCCCGGTGCGCTACAGTGCAACTACACACAACACGTACACTAACACTTGACCTAACTCACTCAATTTAATACCTCTTTCGTTTTCAAATCATTTTCAAAAGAACATTTGTGAGTATGAAAAATATTCGACTCGATTCGAAAACAACTCGCGTCTCGAAGAGGGAACACGAAATCCTTGATATAAAAATACGCAGCGAAAAAGAAAACCATTTAAAACAGTTTAAAATAAAACGGTAAGACTTGAAATCTTAGGAAGGAATCCAACGCACCCCTCGAACTACACAATCCGGTACCGCGCACTCACGTCCTCACTTCGACACCCCGCGCACACTCTCGCAGTGCCGCACGTGCCAACTACACGTCACTATGTCTCGCGCACGCTCACAACGCCGCGTGCCCCACGCACCCTGCCACTGTATAGCACGTCCGCGCGCACGCCCTCACTCGGCGCCGCACGACCCGTGAGCACCCGCAGGGCCGCGTGCCCCGCGCACCTGCGATCACGCCGCACTTCCATGCTCATCTACCCTTCTCTAGCATTCACTATTCACATCTCAACCCATTCCATATCATCTCGACTCCCTACCTCTCCCCCGAAATTTCGGCAGAGTAACGGCTAAAAACTGACTATCCCAAAATTTAAAAACCCTACACACAGCTCACCAAAACTAACAGTATCTATCTATCCATCATCTAGAGAAAATCACCATAATCAAATCAGAGTATGAAGACAACGAAAATCCATCAAATACAAATAAAGAAAGTCCCCAGTATAGAGTAATATCATACTCTAACATGAAAAATATCTGCGTACGTCACCAAAATCACACGCACTCCATATACCTATACACTGACACATATACACCTCATCTCATCGACTGTACATAATCATCACAAAAGAAAGAAAACCCTCAAAACCAACCATGCCACAACCTACCAACTCCACGGGTCGGGTCGCCCTAACAAAAATCCGCCATCCGGTGCTGCGGTCGCACGCCGCCAACCATCCTACGCCTCTGGACTAGGCACTCGAGGCTCACCAGCAGTATCGTCAGCACCTACACTACAGAACACACAACATAAGCCTAACGCTCAGTAAGTAGTGCGATATAAAAGTAAAAGCCGACAATGCAATCCTAGCACATCCAGTCTCTACACTCACACTCATGTTGTCACATCTGCGACGCGTAGTGCAGCCGCACCAGGGTAAGGAGGAACCTCACGCCACCTTACACCCTGACACGTCGCCACCGTCCCGGACTCCCCAGCAACGAGGCCCACAAGCTACACACACGCATCACCACACGGCAACCACATCAAGGTAAGGGTGTACCTCACGCCACTCTACACCCTGACACGTCGCCCCCGTCCCAGCCTCCCCAGTACAGGGCCACAGTTGCCACACACACACGTTTCGCGACAGCCCAGTCGGCCCACCCCTCGAGTAGGATCCGCGACTGGTGTTGCACCGGCCCACACACTAGTAGGATCTGCGGTACCACTGCCCGAATCCTCACCGTCAACACATTCACGCCGCACGACGACTCAGCCGTCCCACCCTTCGAGTAGGATCCGCGACTGGTGAAGCACCGGCCCGCACACTAGCGGGATCCGCGGTACCACCGCCACACGCTCACCTCATACATCAAACATGCTAAAAATCATTTTCGTTCACGTTTTTTTTTTTTTAAATATGATGCATGTCAAACAATACACACGCACACCACAATCAATCACATAAACCCTAAAGTTCTACAGTGTAGGCCCACTTGGGCAAAACACATACATACACTACTTACTTGGCGTGCTAAGCTCGCTCGATGCACAGCTTCGCCAAAAGAAAGTCTCAACCTAAAACACAACCAAACTCTCATCAGTATTTATCTCAAAATTCACCAAATAGCCAAAAATAACCTTCCTTAACCACACTCATGAAATTCCAACTAAAACGGTCCATCGATTTGGTCCGACCGAGGAATTCTTTCTAGTTTTGAAAAGATAAAACTAATCCTAATTTTTTTAGAATCCTATTCTTAATGCCAAACAAATTAATGTCAACTATTTTGTAATAATTTAATTTATTTAATCAATTATGTATCTCAACATTTCTATCTACCTCTCGATACAATAGAAATATATAACATCAAATTTTTTCGTTGACACAATTTGAATTAAATAATAAACTTCGTGATAAATTATTCAATAGAAAAAACAAACTTTCATAGATCTAAATAAAGCAAGTAACGAGTAATTTCTCGCCTAACCAAAATTAACAACCTATTCCATAATCAAAATAATAAAATCTATCCAATTAAAATTCATCAAAAAGAAAATAAAAAGTCGAAGAAGAAGAATCCTCTTCTAAGAGTCTGCTGGTAATCCACTCTCTGCTCTATTGGAGAAATCTCCCCACAACCTTCCTCCACCATCAAGAATAATGAGAGGTGTAATAACCCGAAAAATTTTAAATTTTTAAATCTAATTTCTGAAATTTTTAATTTAATCTCGGTCGGAGTTTCGAGAAAATATTTTAACAGGAAAATTAAGTCATAAAACTCGGAATCTAGTTTTAGTGATGGTTTTCGAAATTTTAAGTCGGGAATACGAGAATTTAACGAAATTACGAGCTGTTAAGACTCGTGAGGGCGTTTTGGTAAATTTTATTATTTAAAAACCTAAAAAAAAATTAAATTAGTTAAGTGGAATGGCTTCATGAAGAAGCCATTCCACTTCGGTGTTCTGCGACCCGAATACCCGAGAGGAGAGGCGCGAGCGAGAGAGCGATCGAGGGCATGTGAGAAACCGAGCCAAACTACCGATCACCGGCGACCAGCGTGGAGAATCCCTTGCCGGTGAGCCAGACCTGTTCAGCAAAAATCCGTTTCAAACGTGGCCTGATTCTCCGAGCTCTAAAAATCCGAAGGTAAGCTCTGTTTCGGGTTTTCTGTTTTGGCCAGCTTAGTGCTCAGTTTCCTTCAATTTTTACGATGAATTTAGCCGCAATATTGGAGTGGATGCTTGGTGTGAGGGAGAAAGACCGAGGGGAGGAGATAGGGCCGAGGAGGGGTTGAGTTGGAATTCGGGTTCAAGCTCGAATTTTTCTGATTTTAGTTCAGATTATGCTAAATTGATGTGAATGTGGTTGTCTGTACATAGAAATTTTTGGAACTTGAATGGAAATAAAAAACGGATGTTTTTTTTCGACAGAACAGGTTCTGTTTTTGGCCTTTTCGGCCTAGCTTCAGTTAATCGTATTCAATTCTGTTTTTGTGGGTTAAATTAGGTTATTAGAGGGATGTATGGCCGCTGGAATCATTCGATTCCGATATCCGACGCAAAAGTTATGTCCGTCGAAAGTTTATGTCAGATTTTGGTTCAAGTTAAATTAGTGAGCGTTTTTTGTAGAATTGTGATGTGTGATAGTAGCATGGCTGTTTTTAATGCGTAAAGCCAATTTTGAGTGAGTTTTTGTTGAAGGAAACGAAAATGTGAAATTGGATAAAAAAATGGCAGATTCAGTTTTTAGTGTTTTTCACCTATCTGCAGCGTACCGTTTTAAAATCCATCTTATGTTAAACTAGGTTCATAAGGGGACATTTAGCCACTTGAATCGTTCGATTCCGTTAACGGACACAAAAGTTATATGCGTCCGAACTTTAGGCTGGTTTTCGGCCAAATAGGCTTGGTGATTTGTTTTAATTGAAATTTCATGGATTTGGTTAAGAAATGTCATTTTAAATAATTTTGTGAGTTTTGAAGTAAAGACTGATGAGTGAATTGTTTACGTTTTAGGTTGAGTTTTTTGGCGAAGCTGTGCATCGAGCGAGCTTATGACACCAGGTAAGTAGTGCATGCATGTGTTTTGCCCAAGTGGGCCTACACCGTAGAACTTTAGGATTTATGTGATTGATTGTGGTGTGCGTGCGTATTGTTTGACATGCATCATTTTTTAAAAACGGGAACGAAAATAGTTTTTGAGCATGTTTTGAGTATGTGGTTAGACGCGTGGCGGTGGTACCGCGGATCCTGCTAGTGTGTGGGTCGGTGCGTAATCAACGGTGGATTCTGCTCGAGGAGTGGGCCGATTGGGCCGTCACGCGGCGTGAATGTGTTGACGGTGAGGGTGATGGGCAGTAGTTATGCGGATCCTACTAGCGTGTTGGCCGGTGCAACACCAGTCGCGGATTCTGCTCGAGAAGTGGGCCGACTGGGCTGTCACGAAACGTGTGTGTGTGGCAACAGATGCCCCGTGCTGGGGAGGCTGGGACGGGGTACACCCTCATTCTCATGTGGTTGCTGTGTAGTGATGCGTGTGTGTAGCTTGTGGGCCTCGTTGTTGAGGAGTCTAGGACTTTGGCAACGTGTCAGGGTGTAAGGTGGCGTTGGCCTCCCCCTTACCCTAGTGCGGCTACATTGCGCGTCACAGATATGACAACATGAGTGTGAGTGTAGAGACTGCATGTGATAGGATTGCATTGACGGCTTTTACTTTCATATTGTACTACTTACTGAGCGTTAGGCTTATGTTGTGGGTTCTATGGTGTAGGTGCTGACGACATTGCTGGTGAGCCTCAAGAGCCTAGTCCTGAGGCCTAGGACGGTTGGCGGCGTGCGATCGAGGCACCAGACGGCGAATTTTGTTAGGGCGACCCAACCCGTGGTGGTGATAGGTGATGGTGAGATTCGTGGGTTGTTATTTTGTGTCGGGTATTTATGTAGATAGAGGAGTTTGTATAGACGTTGGTTGTACAGGATAGTATAGAGTGGTAGTAGTGTTTTGGGGACGCCTACGTACTTTTATATGTTAGAGTATGATATTGCTCTATACTATTGACTTTCTTCATTTGTATTTGATGGAATTTCGTTGTCTTTAAACTCTGATTTTGTTATGGAGATTCTCTGGATTGTTGATAGATAAATACTGTTAGTTTTTGGTGAACTGTGCAGGGTTTAAATTTTGGGATAGTCAGTTTTTAGGCGTTACTCTGTCGAAATTACGGGAGAGAGGTAGGGAGTCGAAAGGATATGGAATAGTTTGGGATGAGTACAGTGAGTGCTAGAGAAGTGTAGATAACTATGGGAGTGCGGCGTGATCGCAGGTGCGCGGGGCACGCGGCCATGCAGATGCTCACGGGTCGTGCGGCGCCGGGTGAGGGCGTGCGTGCGAACGTACTGTACGGAGGCAGGGTGCATGGGGCACGCGGCGCTGTGAGCGTACGCGCGAACGTACTGTACGGAGGCAGGGTGCATGGGGCACGCGGCGCTGTGAGCGTACGCGTGACGCAGTGATGTTGAGTTGGCACGTGCGGCGCCGCAAGGGTACGCGCGGGGCATCGAAGTGGGGACATGAGTGTGCGGCACCGATTTTAGGTAGTTCGAGGGGTATGTTGGAATCCTTCCTAGGATTTCGAGTCTTGTCGGTTTATTTTAAAACTATTTTAAATTATTTTTTATTTCGCTGCGTATTTTTATATTGAGGATTTCGTGTTCCCTCTTCGGGGCGCGAGTTGTTTTCGATTTGAGTCGAAAATTTTTCATACTCACAAATGTTCTTTTGAAGATGATTTGAAAACGAAAGTACTATTAAACTGAGTGAGTTGTGTCAAGTTTTAGTGTGTCATAGTGTGTATATGTAGACGTACTGTACCGCACCGGGAACGTGGGGTTTCCTCGGGGAGTTACAGTTATGGTATCAGAGCCACGGGGTCGACGTCGTTCAGAGGATTACCTAACACCGTCAGCCGCTGCACGGGAATACTCCACCAATTGTAAGTGTTTAGATTTGAATTTATTGTAGTACTAATGTGAGCTTTGTATATGTTAAAGGTAGAAAATGTCAGGAGAGGCGAGAGGTACAGGTAGAGGGCGACCACGACGAGAGTCGCCTCCTAGAGCTGTAGGCGACATGCATGTTACCGTCCAGCAGCTTACCGAGTTAGTCCATCGTCAGTCTCAGCAGTTGGAGATATTTATGAGCAGGGACGACAAGGGTCAGTCTAGCGCCCAGGGTTCGTCTGACAGAGGGGGTGACAGGCTGCATAGACTTAGACCCCCCGACTTTTGACGGGTCATCTCCGGATCCTCTCAGTGCTGAGGAGTGGATACGGAGCATGGAGATGATGATAGGTTTTGCAAAGGTGGAGGAGCAGGACAAAGTTTCTAGTGCGACATTCTATCTTGCCAAGGATGCGAGCCATTGGTGGGATACTGTAGTGACCACGAGAAATGTGGAGGCCATGACCTGGGAGGAGTTCAGTTCGGTGTTTTTCGACAAGTATTTCAGTCATTCTATCAGGACACAGAAGATGGTGGAGTTTGCGCAGTTGAGGCAGATCGGCACTGTGGCCGAGTATGTATGGCAGTTTGAGGCCTTGTTGTGGTTTGCAGGGCATTTGGTGAGCCTCGATGAGAATAAGGTACATCAGTTTGTGCAGGGCCTGAAGCCGGATATCTATATGGGCATGCGGATTGCAGGGACCCGAGGCATGCCATACGAGGAGGTGGTGGCGAAGGCCCTGGACATTGAGGAGGCACGGGGGAAGCTTCCTAGTTATCGGGAGGTACCCAAGGAGCAGCCTCGTAGATCATTCAGAGAGTCGCTGCCACAGTCGAGCGGGGAAGCGTCCATGCAGAAGGGCCTGAAGAGGCCTAGTGACAGTTCTAGTAGCCAGGGGAGCACTAAGAGGCCACAAGGGTCGGGACAGTTTTCAGTGTGCCCGAAGTGTCAGAGGAGCCACCCGGGCGAGTCTAGAGTGGGCCCAATGCGGTGTTATAATTGTGGCGAGGTGGGCCACATATCTAGAGAGTGCCAGAAGCCGCGTCAGAACTGCTGCTTTAATTGCAATGAGGTGGGACACTTTGCCAACAGATGCCCAGCTGAGAGCAAGACGTCAGCCAGAGTTACACCGAGGATCTTCGCCCTTTTTGAGCCAAATGATGCTGCCCAGCCATCGGTGATTGCAGGTAATATTTTTGTTTCTGGTGTGGCAGCTTATACCTTGATTGATACGGGCGCTACGCACTCGTTTGTGTCGACGGGTTTTGTTGTTAAGACAAACTTGGGGTTCAGTCCCGCCGAGCGACATTATGATGTGACCTTGCCATCAGGGAAACATTTATATTCAGAACAGGTGGTGCGGGGCAATGTGGTGACAGTGGGGAAGAAGCAGTTATATGCCGAGCTAGTCATACTCCATATGAGCAGTTATGAGGTGATCTTGGGTATGGATTGGCTGTTCAGACATCATGCAAAGATTGACTGCAGGACCAGAGAGGTTCATTTTCGGCCCCCGGGCGGGGAGAGCTACACATTTAAAGCAGGTAAAGGTCTTGCTAGGATTTCTGCTATCCTTTCTTGTAAGACACCACGGTTGTTGGGGAAGGGTCACCAGGGGTTTTTGGCAAGTGTCGGGGATGCGCAGTCACAGGGTGATACCCGGATACAGGATATTCTTGTTGTGCAGGAGTTCCCGGAGGTGTTTCTTGATGATTTCCCAGGGTTGGCCCCCGACAGGGAGATTGAATTTGAGATAGATGTTTTCCCAGGTGCCGAGCCGGTGTGCAAGAACCCGTACAGGTTAGCACCTACCGAACTTAAGGAGCTGAAGGCTCAGTTGGAGGAACTAACGGATAAGGGCTTTATACGCCCTAGTTTTTCACGTTGGGGTACGCCAGTTCTATTCGTCAAGAAGAAGGACAGATCTCTACGTATGTGTATTAACTATCGGAAGCTGAATAAGTTAACGGTGAAGAACAGGTATCCATTGCCGAGGATTGACGATTTGTTTGATCAGCTACAGGGTACCCGAGTGTTTTCTAAGATCGACCTGAGGTCCGGCTATCATCCGTTGAAGGTGAAGGGAGAGGATGTACCGACGACGGCCTTCAGGATGAGGTACGGGCATTTTGAGTTCCTGGTTATGTCCTTCGGGTTGACCAATGCCCCTGTAGCCTTTATGGATCTGATGCACCGGGTGTTCAGGGAGTACCTGGACAAGTTTGTGATTGTGTTTATCGACGACATTCTGATTTATTTGCGGAGTGAGGAGGAGCACAGGGAGCACTTGAGGACTGTATTGACAATTCTGAACCAACATCAGCTGTATGCTAAGTTCTCGAAATGCAAGTTTTGGTTGGACATGATTAACTTCTTGGGGCATGTTATCTCCTCTGAGGGTATCTCAGTTGATCCGGTGAAAATTCAGGCTGTAAAGGAGTGGCCGCGGCCGACAAGTGCTAGCGAGATACGCAGTTTTCTGGGGTTGGCTGGATATTATCGGAGATTCATTGAGGGATTCTCTAGGATCTCGGCCCCCTTGACCCAGCTAACAAGGAAGAATGCGAAGTATGAATAGACCGATAGGTGTGAAGACAGCTTTCAGACATTGAAGCAAAGATTGACTACAGCACCTATACTGACGCTGCCCGTGGAAGGAGAGAAGTTCTGCATTTATTGTGATGCTTCCAGAATTGGTTTGGGGTGTGTTTTGATGCAGGGTGGGAGAGTCATTACCTATGCCTCTAGGCAGTTGAAGGCGTACAAGCAGAATTATCCCACTCACGATTTGGAGCTGTCAGCTGTTGTATTTGCACTCAAGATTTGGAGGCATTACCTTTATGGGCAGCAGTGCGCGATTTACTCAGACCATCAGAGCATGAGGTATATTTTCACCCAGAAGGAGCTGAATTTGAGACAGAGGAGATGACTTGAGCTGGTCAAAGATTACAATGTGGAGATTGAGTACCACCCGGGGAAGGCAAACATGGTGGCAGACGCCTTGAGTGGGGTGACAGCTTCGACTTCTGCTATGACTTTGATAGGGCCTGTTGAGTTGATGACAGAGATGCAGAGTTTTGGCCTGGGGGTGGTTTCTGATCTGGCCGCCACTCTCTCGGCCTTGTCGTTGAAGCCAACTATTCTAGACAGGATCAGACAGGCCCAGGAGACTGACTCGAAGTGTAGCGAGCTGAAGGCGAGTATGGAGGCCAGGCCTAATCCTGAGTTCAGCTATTCAGAGGATGAGATTCTGAAATTTCGAGATAGGTGGTACGCCCCGAAGGATGAGGAGTTGAGGAAGGATATATTATCAGAGGCCCATTCATCTTCTTTCTTTGTCCATCCCGGAAGCACTAAGATGTACAGAGATTTGAAGCAGCACTATTGGTCGCCTAACATGAAGCGAGCAGTGGCTGAGTATATTGAGACCTGCGTAGTCTTTCAGCAGGTGAAGGCGGAACATCAGCGACCGTCCGGGATGCTCCAACCGTTGCCAATACCGGAGTGGAAGTGGGAGCGGATTACTATAGATTTTGTGGTGGGACTGCCTAGGACTGCCAAGGGCCATGATGCTATCTGGGTGATTGTAGACAGGTTGACGAAGTCGTCTCACGTTTTGCCTGTGAGGATGACTTATACCATGAATCAGTTTGCCTAGTTGTATATTCAGGAGATAATAAGACTTCATGGGATTCCAGTGTCGATTGTTTCAGACCGAGACCCCAGGTTCACGTCCAAGTTTTAGAATGGTCTGCATAAGGCTATGGGGACCAGGTTAGATTTCAGTACGGCCTTTCATCCTCAAACCGACGGGCAGTCAGAGCAGACTATACAGATTCTGGAGGATATGCTCAGGGCGACCAGGTTCGGAAAGCGAGGGAAAGCTCAACCCTCGGTTTATGGGACCATTCCCGATTGTCAAGCAGATTGGGAGAACTGCGTACCAGCTTCAGTTGCCTGCGTCGATGGATGCCATCCATGATGTTTTCCATGTCTCGATGCTGAGGAAGTGTATGCGCGATCCCTCTCAGGTAGTGCCACAACAGGATATAGAGATCCAGTTGACGCTGTCCTAAGAGGAGAAACCAGTGAGGATCCTAGGATCAACTGTGAAGGTGCTGTGCAATAAGGAAATCCTTTTAGTCAAGGTGTTGTGGCGCAACCATGGTGTAGAAGAAACTACTTGGGAGCGGCGTGATGATATGGAACGGCAGTATCCCAATTTATTCAGTACGTAAATTTTGTGGACAAAATTCTTATAAGATGGGGGAGATGTAATAACCTGAAAATTTTCAAATTTTTAAATCTAATTTCTGAAATTTTTAATTTAATCTCGATCGGAGTTTCGAGAAAATATTTTAACGGAAAAATTAAGTCATAAAACTCGGAATTTAGTTTTAGTGATGGTTTTCGAAATTTAAAGTCAGGAATACGAGAATTTAACAAAATTACAAGCGGTTAAGACACGTGAGGGCATTTTGGTAAATTTTATTATTTAAAAACTTAAAAAAATAATAAATAAATCTGTTAAGTGGAATGGCTTCACGAAGAAGCCATTCCACTTCGGTGTTCTGCGACTCGAATACCCGAGAGGAGAGGCGCGAGCGAGAGAGCGATCTAGGGCGTGGGAGAAACCGAGCTGAACTACCGATCACCGGCGGCTAAAAGACAAATAATCACTCATCAATATTCACTTCAAAATTCATAAAATAAGCTAAAATAATATTGCTTAACTAAACTTATGAAGTTCCAGTTAAAATGGTTACCAAATATGGATTCGTCTGAAAACCAGCCTAAAGTTCGGACGCGCATAATTTTTGTGTCGGTCAACGGAATCGAACGATTCAAGTGGCTAAACGTCCCCTTAGCAACCTAGTTTAACCTACTAAGACGAATTTTAAATGGTAAGCCGCAGACAGGTGAAAAACACCAAAAACCGAATCTGCCATTTTAATCCAATTTCACATTTTCGTTTCTCTTCAACCAAAACTCACTCAAATTTAGCTTTATGCACCAAAAACAGCTGTTACTATCACACGTCAAAATTCCACAAAAAACGCTCACTAATTTGACTTGGATCAAAATTTGACATAAAATTCCGACGCGCATAACTTTTGCGTCGGATATCGGAATCGAATGATTCCAGCGGCCATACGTTTCTGTAATAACCTAGTTTAACTTACAAAAACAGAATTGGAAACGATCAACCAAAGCCAGGCCAAAACGGTCAAAAACAGAATATGTTTTTATACGAAAAATAGCCGAAATCTCAACTTCGATCCAATATCGCCAATTTCTTCACCGAACAATCACATTTCAACCTGTTAAGCACAATCTAACCCGAAATCAAAAATTCAAGCACAAAATCTGAATTTTGGGTCAACCTTCTACCTCGGTTTCTCTCCCTCTCACCTGTCTCCTACTGTCCACCAGCTAACACACACTCACCCTCCTAATCCACTCAACATTTCAGCCAAATTCACAGAAAAATGGAGGGAAGCCAAACCTTAGTTTCGGCCAAACTGGACAGAACAGCAAAGGGAGAGAGAGAAACTTACAGGGTGGTGTCGCTCTGCACTCAGGTGGGGGAATGGAAGTAGACTAAAATCCGACTACTCAACTGCCAGCAACAGAACCGAATGAGGCCCTTCCTCGCGGTCGTCGGCGGAACACGCTTGGCCCTCACCTCGAGGGTTCGAGCTGTTGAAACTAAACAACCTCGGTTCGTCGGAGAAGCAATGCTCGACTGCGGTTCCGCTCACAAACCCGCGCCCGCCATCCACCGATCGAAGACCAAAACCGAGCTCCTCGATCGCCCTCTCTCCCGCGTTCGCTTTCGGCACTGGTGAAAAACCCAAGCACTGAACGGCTTCGCGAAAGCCGTTCAGTTGTTTTATAAAATTTTAATTTTATAAAATAATTTAAATAATAAAATTACCAAAACACCCTCACGTGTTTTTATCGTCCGTAACTTCGCTAAATTCTCGCCCTCCCGACTTTAAAATCTCGAAAACCACCACAAAACTAGACTTCGAGTTTTATAATTTAATTCTCCCGTTAAATATTTTTCTGAAACTCTAATCGAAATTAAATTAAAAGTTTCGGAAATTAAATTTAAAAAAATCCAAAATTTTCGAGTTATTACATCCCCCCACCTTATAAGAATTTTGTCCCCAAAATTTACGTACCGAATAAGTTGGGATACTGTCGCTCCATGTCTTCACGCCGCTCTCAAGTAGTTTCCTCCACACCATGGTTACGCACATCACCTTGACCAGCGAGATCTCCTTGTTGCGCAGCACCTTCACAGCTGATCCTATGATCCTCACTGGCTTCTCCTCGTAGGAAAGCATCGGCTGGATCTCTATATCCTGTTGTGGCACTACCTGAGAGGGATCGCGCATACACTTCCTCAGCATCGAGACATGAAAAATATCATGGATGACATCCATCGACGCAGGCAACTGAAGCTGGTACGCAGTTCTCCCAATCCGCTTCACAATCGGGAATGGTCCCACAAATCAAGGGTTGAGCTTCCCCCGCTTTCCGAACCTTACCACTCCCTTGAACGGCGAGACCTTCAGAAAAACCTCATCGCCCTCATTAAACTCCAACTCCCGACGCCTCTGATCAGCATAACTCTTCTGTCGACTCTGAGCCGCTTCAATCCTCTTCCGTATCACAGAAATCTTGTCGACAGTCTGCTATAAAATCTCAGGACCTATCAATCGGGCCTCCCTAACCTCATCCCAATATAATGGCGACCTGCATTTCCTTCTATAGAGGGCTTCGTATGGCGCCATACCAATGGTGGACTGATAGCTGTTATTATACGAGAATTCCACTAGCGGTAAGAACTTGCTCCAAGTCGCCTGAAACTTCAACACACAGGCGCTAAGCATATCTTCCAGAATCTGTATAGTCTGCTCTGACTGCCCGTCGGTCTGAGGATGAAAGGCCGTACTGAAATCTAACCTGGTGCCCATAGCCTTATGCAAACTCCTCCAAAACTTAGACGTGAACCTGGGGTCTCGGTCTGAAACAATTGACACCGGAATCCCATGAAGTCTAACTATCTCTTGAATATACAACTGGGAAAACGGATCCATCGTATAAGTCATCCTCACAAGTAAAAAGTGAGACAACTTTGTCAACCTGTCCACAATCACCCAAATCGCGTCATGGCCCTTGGCAGTCCCACCACAAAATCCATGGTGATTTGCTCCCACTTCCACTCCGGTATAGGCAACGGTTGGAGCATCCCTGACGGTCGCTGATGCTCCGCCTTCACCTGCTGACAGACTACGCGGGTCTCAACATACTCAGTCACTGCTTGTTTCATGTTAGGCCACCAATAGTGCTGCTTCAAATCCCTGTACATCTTAGTGCTTCCCGGATGCACAGAGAAAGAAGATGAATGGGCCTCTGATAATATATCCCTCCTCAGCTCCTCATCCTTCAGGACGTACCACCTATCCCGAAATTTCAGAATCTCATCCTCTGAATAGCTGAACTCAGAATAAGGCCTGGCCTCCATACTCGCCTTCAGCTCGCTACACTCCGAATTAGTCTCCTGAGTTTGCCTGATCCTGTCCAGAATAGTCGGCCTCAACGATAAGGCAGAAAGAGTGGCTGCCAGATCAGAAACTACCTCCTGACCAAAACTCTGCATCTCTATCACCAACTCAACAGGCAGTATCGTAGTCATGGCAGAAGTCGAAGCTGTCACCCTACTCAAGGCATCTGCCACCACGTTCGCCTTCCCCGGGTGGTACCTGATCTCCACATCGTAGTCCTTGACCAGCTCGAGCCATCTTCTCTATCTCAAATTCAGCTCCTTCTGCGTGAAAATGTATCTCAAGCTCTGATGGTCTGAGTAAATCTCGCACTGCTGCCCATACAGATAATGCCTCCTAATCTTGAGTGCAAATACAACCGCCGCCAGTTCCAAATCGTGAGTGGGATAATTCTGCTCGTAAGTCTTCTACTGCCTAGAGGCATAGGTAATGACTCTCCCACCCTGCATCAAAACACACCCCAAACCGATCCTGCAGGCATCACAATAAATGCATAACTTCTCTCCTTCCACATTTACTACTAATCTACTCTCTTTTGCCCATCTAGACTCAGCTTTCTGAATACTTCCCTTGCCCACAAGTAAGGATTCACCCAATTATTTTCTTGCTTGCAAACTTGTTGTCAAATGAATTCACATCCTTATCCCGAATCCCCCAGTTCCTAAGTCCTCAACCTAGTCCGATTCACCAATGTCCTCAATAATTACCCTGCTAAGTATAATCCTCATAAATCTAACTAACCATAACTAATTCGTCCCAAGACTCCTTTTGTTAAACTACATTCTTCTATACATGTTTTTTTTTTCCTTGATGGAACCTAACTTCCACGTCTCCCTCACTCATAATAATTCTAAACAACTCATCTCTAAACTCCTCTAATAATAATATTAGATCTTAAGATCTATATAGCTAGTATAAGTCATACCTAAATCCACTGGAGGTTGTCCGATCTCATCTAGCTCGATGAGGGCAAAGAGCCTCGGGGTACTCTCGCTGAAGTCATACTCGTAGCTGGACAGTCCCTTGCAGAGTGGTCTAACTCGTTGTAGTTGTAACATCGAACCGGATTCGTCTTCGAGAAATCTCCAGCAATGTGATCTGTCTCATTACACTTATAACATCGGCCCAAGTCTATTCTACACTTGCCGGGGTGACTCCTCTCACACTCAGGACATAAAGGGGACTGTCCCGACCCCTGCGGCCATTTGTTGCTCCCCTGGCTGCTAGAGCTATCATTAGGCCCCCTTCAGGCCCTTCCGCTGAGATTACTCTTCCCTGTTCAACTGAGGCAACAACTCTTTGAAAAATCTTCTAGGTTGCTCCTTAGGCGGCTCTCTGTAACTGGGCAGATTCATTCTAGCCTATTCAATGTCTAGAGCCTTCGCCACCACATCCTCGTAAGGCACCCCTCGCGTTCCAGCTATGCGCATGCCCATATATACATCAGGTTTTAGGCCTTGCACAAACTGGTGTACCTTGTTCTCATCTAGGCTCACCAAATGCCCTGCAAATTGCGACAGCGTCTCGAATTGTCTCACGTACTAAGCCACTGTGTCTGTCTGCCTCAACTGCGCAAACTCCACATTCTTACGAATTCTGATAGCATGGCTATAATACTTACCGAAAGACAAAGTCTTAAAATCTTCCCAGTTCATGGCATCCACACCTCTCGTGGCTGCCACAGTATCCCACCAATGGCTCGCATCCTTGACAAGATAGAATGCCGCACTAGAACTATATCATGCTCCTCTACCTCAACCCCTCGCCTCTCCTGACATTTTCTACCTTTAACATAAATATAAAGCTCACATTAGTACTACAATAAATTTATATCTAAACACTTACAGTTGGTGGAGTGCTCCCGTGCAGCGGCTGGCGGTGTTAGGTAATGCTCTCCTCGTGGCTCTGATACCATAACTGTAACACCCCGAGAAAACACTGCGTTTTCGGTGCGCTACAGTGCATCTACACACTACACACACTAACACTTGACATAACTCACTCAATTTAATACTCCTTTTGTTTTCAAATCATTTTCAAAAGAACATTTGTGAGTATGAAAAAGTTTCGACTCGATTCGAAAACAACTCGCGTCCCGAAGAGGGAACACGAAGACCTCAACATAAAAACTACGCAGGGGAAAAGAAAACCATTTAAGATAGTTTAAGATAAAACGGTAAGACTCGAAATCTTAGAAAAGAATCCAACGCATCCCTTAAACTACACAATCCGGTGCTACGCACTCCCGTCCCCACTTCAACACCTCGCGCGCACCCTCGCGGTACCGCACGTGCCAACTCAACGTCACTGTGTCTCGTACACGCTCACAGTGCCGCGTGCCCCACGCACCCTGCCGCTGTACAGCACGTCCGCGCGCACGCCCTCACCTGGCGCCGCACGACCCGTGAATACCCGCAGGGCCGCGTGCCCGCGCACCAGCGATCACGCCGCACTCCCACGCTCATCTACACTTCTCTAGCATTCACTGTACACATCTCAACCTATTTTATATCCTCTCGACTCCCAACCCCTCTCCCAAAATTTTGGCAGAGTAACGCCTAAAAACTGGCTATCCCAAAAATTTAACAATATTTATCTATCCATCATCCAGAGAAATCACCATAATACAATCAGAGTATGAAGACAACGAAAATCCATCAATTGCAAATGAAGAAAATTCACAGTATAGAGCAATTCCAAGCTCCTTCATGTACAATATATGCGTACGTCACCAAAATCACACGCACTCCATATACACCTATACACTGACACATATACAACTCATCGCATCGACTGTACATAATCACCACAAAAGAAAAATACTCACAAACAAACCCTGGACACCACCTACCATCTCCACGGTCGGGTCGCCATAACAAAATCCACCATCCGGTGCTCGGTTGCACGCCGCCAACCATTCTATGCCTCAGAACTTGGCTCTCGAAGTTCACCAACAAGATCGTCAGCACCTACACTACAAAACACACAACATAAGCCTAACGCTCAGTAAGTAATGCGATATGAAAGTAAAAGCCGACAATGCAATCCTATCACATGCAGTCTCTACACTCACACTCATGTTGTCACATCTGTGACGCGTAGTGCAGCCGCACCAGAGTAAGGAGGAATCTCACGCCACCCTACACCTTGACACGTCGCCACCGTTCCGGACTTCCTAGCAACGAGGTCCACAAGCTACACACACGCATCACCACACGGCAACCACATCAGGGTAAGGGTGTACCTCGCGCCACACTATACCCTGACACGTCGCCCCCGTCCCAGCCTCCTCAGAACGGGGCCACAGTTGCCAAACACACGCGTTTCGCGACAGCCCAGCCGGCCCACTCCTCGAGCAGAATCCGCGACTGGTGTTGCACCGGCCCACACACTAGTAGGATCCGCGGTACCACTGCCTATCACCCTCACCGTCAACACATTCACGCCGCATGATGGCCCAGCCGGCCCACTCCTCGAGTGGAATCCGTGACTGGTGAAGCACCGGCCTGCACACTAGCGGGATCCGCGGGATCCGCCGCCACACGTCTCACCACATACTCAAAACATGGTCAAAACCATTTTCGTTCACGTTTTTAAAATATGATACATGTCAAACAATACGCACGCACACTACAATCAACAATATAAAATCCTAAAGTTCTATGGTGTAGGCCTACTTGGGCAAAACACATGCATGCACTACTTACCTAGCGTCCTAAGCTCGCTCGACGCACCGCTTCGCCAAAAAGTGTCTCATTCTAAAACACAAATAATCACTCATTAATATTCACTTCAAAATTCACCAAATAAGGTAAAATAATATTCCTTAACTAAATTTATGAAGTTCCAGTTAAAACGGTCACCAAAAATGGATTCGTCCGAAAACCAGCCTAAAGTTCGGACGCGCATAACTTTTGTGTCCGTCAACTGAATCAAACGATTCAAGTGGCTAAACGTCCCCTTAGCAACCTAGTTTAACCTACTAATGGATTTTAAAATGGTAAGCCGCAGACAGGTAAAAAACACCAAAAACTGAATCTGTCATTTTAATCCAATTTCACATTTTCGTCTCTCTTCAGCCAAAATTCACTCAAATTTAGCTTTACGCACCAAAAACAGCCATGCCACTATCACACGTCGAAATTCCACGAAAAACACTCACTAATTTGATTTGGACCAAAATCCAACATAAACTTTCGACGCGCATAACTTTTGCGTCGGATATCGGAACCAAATGATTCCAGCGGCCATACGTTACTGTAATAACCTAGTTTAATCCACAAAAACAGAATTAGAAACAATCAACCGAAGCTAAGCCAAAATGGCCAAAAACAGAATCTGTTTTTATACGAAAAATAGCCGAAATCTCAACTCCGATCCAATCTCGCCAATTTCTTCACCGAACAATCACATTTCAACCTATTAAGCACAATCTAACCCGCAATCAGAAATTCAAGCACAAAATCTGAATTTTGGCTCAACCTTCTCCCTCGGTTTCTCTCCCTCTCACCGGTCTGCTACTGTCCACCCGTTAACACACACTCACCCTCCTAATCCACTCAACATTTCAGCCAAATTCACAGAAAAATTGAAGGATGTCAAACCTTAGTCTCGGCCAAACCGGACAGAACAGCAGAGGGAGAGAGAGAGAGAGAGACTTAAAGGGTGGTGTCGCTCTGCACTCGGGTGGGGGAATGGAAGTAGACTAAAATCCAACTGTTCGGCTGCCGGCAACAGAACCGAATAGGGCTCTTCCTCGCAGTCGTCGGCAGAACACGCTTGGCCCTCACCTCGGGGGTTTGAGCTGTTGAAACTAAACTACCTCGGTTCGTCGGAGAAGCAATGCTCGACTGCAGTTCCGCTCACAAACCCGAGCCCACCGTCCACCGATCGAAGACCAAAACCGAGCTCCTCGATCGCCCTCTCTCCTGCGTTCGCTCTCGGCACTGGCAGAAAACCCGAACACTGAACGGCTTCGCGAAAGCCGTTCAGTTGTTTTATAAAATTTTAATTTTATAAAATAATTTAAATAATAAAATTACCAAAACACCCTCACGTGTTTTTATCGTCAGTAACTTTGCTAAATTCTCGCCCTCGCGACTTTAAAATCTCGAAAACCACAACAAAACTAGACTTCGAGTTTTATAATTGAATTCCCCTGTTAAATAATTTTCTGAAACTCCAACCGAACTTAAATTAAAAGTTTCGGAAATTAAATTTAAGAAAATCTAAAATTTTCGGGTTAATACACTTGGTGGGAGGGAGAAAGACCGAGGGGAGGGGATAGGGCTGAGGAAGGGTTGAGTCGGAATTCGGGTTCAAGCCCAAATTTTTCTGATTTTAGTTCAGATTATGCTAAATTGATGTGAATGTGGCTGTCTGTACATAGAAAATTTTGGAACTGGAATGGAAATCAAAAAGGGATGTTTTTTTGAGAAAGAACAGGTTCTGTTTTTGGCCTTTTCAGCCTAGCTTCAGTTAATCATATTCAATTCTATTTCTGTGGATTAAATTAGGTTGTTAGAGGGACGTATAGCCGCTAGAATCATTCGATTCTGATATCCGACGCAAAAGTTATGCGCGTCGGAAGTTTATATCAGATTTTGGTCCAAGTCAAATTAGTAAGCGTTTTTCGTAGAATTGTGACGTGTGACAGTAGCATGGCTGTTTTTAATACGTAAAGCCAATTTTGAGTGAGTTTTGGTTGAAGGAAATGAAAATGTGAAATTGGATAAAAAAATGGCAGATTTGGTTTTTAGTGTTTTTCACCTATCTGCGGCATACTATTTTAAAATCTGTCTTAGGGTGTTAAACTAGGTTCCTAAGGGGACGTTTAGCCACTTTAATCGTTCGATTTCGTTAACGGACGCAAAAGTTATGCATGACCGAACTTTATGCTGGTTTTCAGCCGAACCAGCTTAGTGATCTGTTTTAACTGGAATTTCATGGATTTGGTTAAGAAATGTCATTTTAAATTATTTGGTGAATTTTGAAGTAAAGACTGATGAGTGAATTGTTTGCGTTTTAGGTTGAGTTTTTTGGCGAAGCTGTGCGTCGAGCAAGCTTAGGACGCCAGGTAAGTAGTGCATGCATGTGTTTTGCCCAAGTGGTTCTACACCATAGAACTTTATGATTTATGTGATTGATTGTGGTGTGCGTCCGTATTGTTTGACATGCATCATTTTTTAAAAACAGGAACGAAAATGGTTTTGGAGAATGTTTGGAGTATGTGGTGAGACGCGTGGCGGTGGTACTGCGGATCCTGCTAGTGTGTGGGCCGGTGCGTAATCAACCACGGATTCTGCTCGAGGAGTGAGCCGGTTGGGCCGTCACGCGGCGTGAATGTATTGACGGTGAGGGTGATGGGCAGTGGTACCGCGGATCCTACTAGCGTGTGGGCCGGTGTAACACCAGTCGCGGATTCTGCTCGAGGAGTGGGCCGGCTAAGCTGTCACAAAACGTGTGTGTGTGGCAACTGTGGCCCCGTGCTAGGGAGGCAGGCTGGGACGGGGGCGACGTGTCAGGGTGTAGTGTAGCGCGAGGTACACCCTCACCCTGATGTGGTTGCTGTGTGGTGATGCGTGTGTGTAGCTTGTGGGCCTCGTTGCTGGGGAGTCCAGGACAGTGGCGACGTGTCAGGGTGTAGGGTGGCGTTGGGCTCCTCCTTACCCTGGTGCGGCTACACTATGCGTCACAAATGTGACAACTTGAGTGTGAGTGTAGAGACTGCATGTGATAGGATTGCATTGACGGCTTTTACTTTCATATTGTACTACTTACTGAACATTAGGTTTATGTTGTATGTTCTATGGTGTAGGTGCTGACGACATTGTTGGTGAGCCTCGAGAGCCTAGTTCTGAGGTGTAAGACGGTTGGCGGCATTCGACCAAGGCACCGGATGGCAAATTTTGTTAGGGCGACCCGACCCGTGGTGGTGGTAGGTGATGGTGGGATTCGTGGGTTGTTATTTTGTGTCGGATATTTATGTGGATAGAGGAGTTCGTATAGACATTGGTTGTACAGGATGGTATAGAGTGGTTGTAGTGTTTTGAGGACGCGTACGTACTTTTATATGTTTGAGTATGATATTACTCTATACTGTGGACGTTTTTCATTTGTATTTGATGGAATTTCGTTTTCTTTAAACTCTGATTTTGTTATGGAGATTCTCTGGATGGTTGATAGATAAATACTGTTAGTTTTTGATGAACTGTGTGCAGGGTTTAAATTTTGGGATAGCTAGTTTTTAGGCGTTACCCTGTAAAAATTTCGGGAGAGAGGTATAGAGTCGAAAGGATATGGAATAGGTCGGGATGAGTACAGTGAGTGCTAGAGAAGTGTAGATGAGCATGAGAGTGTGGCGTGATCGCAGGTGCGCGGGGCACGCGGCCCTGCAGATGGTCACGGGTCGTGCGGCGCCGGGTGAGGGTGTGCGAGCGTACGTGCTGTACGGAGGCAAGGTGCATGGGGCACGCAGCGATGTGAGCGTACGCGTGACGCAGTGATGTTGAGTTGGCACGCGCGGGGCATCGAAATGGGGACGTGAGTGTGCGGCACCGATTTTGGGTAGTTCGAGGGGTATGTTGGACTCCTTCCTAGGATTTCGAGTCTTATCGGTTTATTTAAAACTATTTTAAATTATTTTCTGCTCCGCTGCGTATTTTTATATTGAGGATTTCGTGTTCCCTCTTCGGGGCGCGAGTTGTTTTCGAATCGAGTCAAAAAATTTTCATACTCACAAATGTTCTTTTGAAGATGATTTGAAAATGAAAGTACTATTAAACTCAGTGAGTTGTGTCAAGTTTTAGTGTGTCATAGTGTGTATATGTAGACGTACTGTAGCGTACCGGGAACGTATGGTTTTCTCGGAGTGTTACAAGAGGAGAGAGAGTTTTTTATTCCGAAAACCCCTCTGCCCTCTTTCCTTGCCAGCCATCTCATATTCTCTCTCTTGTCACTAGCTAAGAAAAACGTGATCCTCCTTTCAAAATCAATTTCTTTCTTTATTACTTCAGCCCATTTTCTCTTTCTTCCTTAATTCTAGGAAATTCTCCAGCAACTTCCCTATCTCTCTTTGTTTCTAGGAATTTATTCTTTCAATTGCACTTTCTCTTTTGGTCATTCAAATAAAAATTCAATCTTTTTTTTCTCATTTTCCGCTACTAAATCTGTGATAAAACGTGATAATAAGAAAATTCAAATTAGTAATAATAATCTGATTTTCTGAAAATATTCATTAAATTCTTAAGATCTATTTGGCCACATCAACCTATGGTAATTTTTATAATTTTTACCTAATTTTTTTTTATATTCACTCAAATCACACGAGTTTAATAAATAAAAATATGATAAAATAACTCTATTTTATGAGTTATCAACGGCGCGCTAACTGCGAGAGAGAACTGCGAAGAGAGAGCGCAAGCGAGACGACTTCGAAGTGTGAGTGAGAACTGAGAAATGAGAAGAGAGAGTGGCATAATGCGACCTGCAGGCGTGGGATCTGCAGAATAGAGTTTCAACTTTCAATGGTCTGGTTTGGATTTAGTGTTTTGTATCATTAAACTCGAAAGCTAAACCGAGAACTTCGGTTCTAAAAAAAAAAACCAAAATTCCTTTATTTTAGGTGAAAACTGACCAGAACGGAATCAAATATGTCGGTTCTAGTTCGGTTCTTCGGTCTGAGTCGGTTTTGCTCACCTTTATCGTTTGTAATGAATGACTAACTCAGTAGGAATGTTATATTAAATATGATATTTGTAAAACTTCATTTAACTTTCGTCTCAAAACATGATTAAATATCAAATGATTTTCAAACATCGTTTCAAGAAAAACTATTTCAATCATTTCAAAAAACTTTCTCTGCGAGTAACTGATTTAACATTATTTAAAAATATTGTTGTTACATAGATAACTATACCAAGTCATCGTACATTTCAAATAAACATCATCTCAATGAACAATGAAGGTCGCTCAAAGACCGTTCCAGCACACTAGTATAGAAATATGGCGATCTAAAGATCCACCAACACCTCAAGAGCCAGAAGATAGCGATCAAAAGATCTATCAACATTACCCCGGGGTGGCTGATGATCTAGTCAGCGATGATACCACCCGTAACTAAAATAAATAAACATACTCTAATCAAATTCAAGGATTCAAAACTCAAACAACATGTCATCAACGCTTTATTATCCATTTTCGCAACATGCAAGCAAAATAACTTTCACGTAGCAAAATATGTATTGGATAGCCTCGTGATGCTTTAAAACTGAAACCGTCCAAAGCATCAAGAAGACTCATTCTCTAGAATATAGATTATCACAACAAAGAAAATACCATACATAAATGGTAAATGCGTAAATCATATATACATATACCTAAAAATAAATATACTGGTGAAAGGGGTGAGCAGGACCGGACAGTGTCCCGAAAACCAGACCAGACCATCAGTTTCAGGCCCAACTCGCCAGACAACGGTCTGGTCCTCAGTCCATAACTCAAAATCCCATCGATTTTGGTCTGGTTCTTGGTCCGAAGCAAAAACACCCGAAAAATCAGACCGGACTGCAGGTAAAAAAAAACCTAGAGACTGGCCTTTCGGCCTTTCAGCCTTTCAGATTCATTCGCATTCAGAATTCGCCAATTGCTAGTTTGTCTCGCCTGTCGTTCTCATATATTCTCCATTTCACACTTCGCCTCGCCTGTTGAGTGTCGTCGTTTGGCCCGAGATTCGTTTGGCATTCGGCGTTCTCCATTCGCCTGTCGAGTTTCTTGCTTCGTAGTTCATTCTTTGCCAGTTCGCCTCGCCTTGCCCTCGCTGTCACCCTCGCGCTCCTGCTCTGATTAACTAAAGATTAAAGTCGACAGTCTTCTGTTCTTCTGTACGCGTTTCATCTCGACAACGGCGTCTCCCGCTCGGCAGTCAGCAGTCACTCGTTCACTGAACTGCAGGTATGAAAAAGTACTGGTGATTTATGTCACTTAACTCGTTCACTGGTGATTTCGTTTTGGATTAGCAATTGTTGATATTGGTATAAGCTACTGTATTTTTTGTATAAACTTTGAATATGCAAAACCGTAGGGGAATGGAAGCTACTGTATTTTTGCAAACTTTGAATCTGTATAAACGTCTTCTTCTTAATTCTTATTAGAGCTGCATTCTGTCTATAGAATGAGATTATAGAAAATTGCTTGGTTGATAGAAAATTGCTTTTTGGTTGTTTAATTTTTTTGTTTGTTTAGTGATGTTCTGAGTCTCAACATATTGTGTTGTCTAAATTCTATTTAATTTTTCTGTTTGTTAATTGTTTAGCCTTTTAGGTTGTCTTGAGTCCTTTAGGTTTTTTAGGTTATTGTGTTGTGTCTAAATTCTGTTTTTGTTGTTTCGTTTAAGATAATTGGTTTAATAATATGTTCAGGCAAATAAATCCATCATGTTGTAGCTCTTATTCGGATAAAATCAACCCTAAATTGATTGAACTGAAAATTAAGAAATGTTTGGATTCATATTATGTTGCTAGGTGTTTTTGTTGTAATTCTTTGTGTTTCCTATTTTGTTTAGTCTTTAGGTTGCTCCTATTTGTATTTTTAATTACTAAAACTGTTTTGCTTCATGGATTTGGGATTAGCAATTAAAAATTGTATGTTTTGTTATATTTTTTCAGAATGCTTAGAAGCTATTTATGAAAATGCTTAGGTGAAGCTGGGAAATTTTTTTTTATTGTGTTTTGTTTCTTATTTTTCAATTTCCACAACTTCTTCTCGTAATTAAAATAGCAACATGCTTAGGACAAATTTGTGGATATTTTTTATTATGTTTGCTGCATTAAATTGTTTTGAATGCTCTGCAAATGTAAGTGTCGATGCATGATCATTTGTAGCTTGAACAAATTGTTTTAATTATTGCTGAATCTTGGGTTTAAATGTAAGGTGATTAATGTGTTGATCTGTAATCTGTTTATTATTTTTTATTCCATGATAGGATCAAGGATGGATAGTGGAAGTTCTCAGGTCGAATCGAAAAGAACTAAATTCTTAGCTATGATTCATTTTAAAAGGATACCAAATACGGATTCAGCAAAATGTAACTATTGTGAGCAGATTTATGCAGCACGTCCAACAAAAAATGGAACTTCAAGATTAGTAAAACATATTAAGATATGTAAAAAGTTTCCACAAAATGTAGACAACAGGCAAAAAACTTTGTCCTTTAAAGCTAATGAGAGCAAAAATGATGGTATGCCTATATTTACTGTAATGACTGCTAGAGAATTCCTGGCAAAAATTATTATCTTAAATGAAGTGCCATTGAAAGTTGTAGAAAGAATTGGTTTTAAAACATTTTGTCAGTATCTCAATCCCAAGTTTATCATGTCATCTAGGAGAATAGTAGCAAGAGATATTCGCAACATATTTAACAAAGAAAAAACCAAGTTGCAGGAGTATTTTTTTACAACATCACAAAGGGTATGTTTGACAACCGACAGATGGACCTCTATTCAAAATTTGAATTACATGGTACTGACATGTCATTTTGTTGATAAGGAGTGGTGTGCAGAAAAAGATTTTGAATTTTTGTTTGATCCCGAACCATAAAGGTGAATATATTAGTAAGTAAGTCGAAAAATGTTTACTTCGTTGGGAGATTGAAAATGTTACAACCATTACCATCAACAATGCTTCTTCCAACGATGTTGCCATTTCGTATTTGATTAAAACAGTTCGAAATTGGAAGGGGTTGATTTTGAATAGTGTTCATATGCATGTAAGATGTTTTGCACATGTTCTCAATTTGATCGTTTCTAATGGTTTGAAAGAATATCAAGAATCCATAGCAAGAGTAAGAAAAGTTTTTAAGTACGTTAGGTCTTCTACAGGAAGATTGCAACAGTTTAAAGTATGTGTTGATGCAGTAAAAATTACGTGTAAAAGTAATTTGTCGCTCGATATGCCTAGTCGTTGGGACTCAACGTACTTGATGGTGGCAAGTGCTGAGAAGTATGAAGCGGCAATTGAAAAACTAGCAGAGAATGAAAGTTCTTTCTTATAAGAAATAGGAGTGGAAGGTCCACCCACATCTGAAGATTGGTCATTCATTCGAGAATACATAAAATTTTTAGAGATATTTCATATTATGACACTTAATGTTTATGCTTTTTTGCATATTACAGCGAATTTGTACTTAGGTGAAGTCTGTAATTCGAAAATTGCTATTAACAGATATGGTAACAACGATAGTTCAATGCTAAGAAGAATGGCCAATAAGGTGCAAAAGAAGTTTGATAAATATTGGGGATCTTTTGAAAAAATAAATATGCTTCTATGTGTTGCTGTTGTTGTTGATCCAAGTTGCAAGACAATTTTTACGACATTGTTTAACTATTTTATTTGACAGTGAAAGAGTTGGACAATATATAAATCAAGTAGATGATGTAATTGGAAAGTTGTATACCGAATATAAAGTTGATACAATCAATAAAGATCAGACTCCAAGCGACATCAATAGTGAACAAAGGTTGTTAAAGTGTATGAGTTATTCGGCGCAAACTCGTTCAACCGAAGTGTATTCGAAGTTTTATGGGGTTGGCAATTCTTCGGAGATTAGTGATGAAGCTAATGTGTCAGAGATTGATTTATATTTGTATGAAAAATTAGAGAATTTTTCAGACAGTTTGACATTTTATTTTGGTGGAAGAAGAACTCCGATAAGTATCGAGTTTTAAGTGCAATTGCGAAAGATGTATTGATAATTTCAATTTCTACGGTGGTGTCAAAATCTGCTTTTAGTTGTGATGGTCGTATTCTTGATGTTTTTCGTAATTCTCTAAACCCCCAAAGTGTAAAGCTCTTATATGCTCTCAGAGTTGGCTCAAAACATTCAATCCTTTTAAGATTTCTACAAACATTCATGATGAGTTCGAAAATAGTACTAGCACACCCATAGAAGAAGGTTCGGGCATTTTTTTTTATTTGTTTTATATGTCTATCTCTGTTCTCTAATGATTACTTAATGCATTCAATATTTTATTTTGTAAACTTCAATGAATCTACTGATGAAAATTTTATAGAAATAGAAAATGACACATCGATAATTTGATATTTTTAGCACTGACTTCATTTTCAATTTACAAATTAGTTGACTATTTAGTTACATTGAAATTGACTATTTAGTTGGACTCTGATTTACTATTTAGTTTGGATGTTGAATTTAGTTTATTATATTTTATTTTAATCGTAGATAGTGAATATAAGTTTATTTTATTTAATTTTGGATGTTAAGTCGTAGATATTTTAATCGATGATTTG
Source organism: Begonia peltatifolia (assembly GCA_022433055.1). Lineage (NCBI taxonomy): Eukaryota > Viridiplantae > Streptophyta > Magnoliopsida > Cucurbitales > Begoniaceae > Begonia > Begonia peltatifolia. Next base: position 6,348,439 of record CM039522.1, read on the forward strand.
ATATTTTTGGCATTGACTTCATTTTCATGGTTTGAAAATTGAAAGTTAGATTGTAATCGACTATTTAGTTAGATTTACTATTTAGTTTGTATTTATTTTTGATTTTGAATGGTTTGGACTTTTAATGTTGAATTTAGTTAATCGTAGATAGTGGAATTACGTTTATTAGATTTAATTTTGGATGTTGAATCGTTGAATTAAGTTTATTAAATTTAAGTTTATTAGTTTATTAAGTTGATTATATTTTTCTTTCCGGATAGAATCAAAATCGGTAAGTTTTACTTTATTATTTAATTTTATGTAAAAAAAATATTATAGTGGGAGAAAAGGGATCGGACCGAAATTTTTGGTCCGATACCGGTCTTGTCCCAGTCCTCCCGACACCAGTTCTGAGATTTGGAAAAAAAATTTCAAATATTTGGTCCGGTTTCAATCCGGCCTCGGGACTGGACCGAACTGGCCCATGCCCAGCCCTAACTAATGATCATACCCCATAAGATTTTATACAGGTGACAACTCAGCAAAATAGATTTTTATAGAATGATTCAATACAATGCAAAGAGTATAAAACTCTTATTTCAATGAAATCTATTCTTCAGGCGCACATGAGCAACAATCTCTAGTATTGGCTCGTAGTCCACAAATTCGTCTGAACTTAAAACAAAACAAATGTTATGAAAATTTCATTCAATTCTAAAAGAAAACATGGAGGTGTCTTATACTGGGACTAAGAACCCAAATCAAAAACACTATAAATGGTCGCGAACTTCGTCGAGGCGCAACAAGATTTTCCATTATGTATAACACTATGCAGCATACAAACCCTACAAAGATCGAGACTTGTTCCCTTTTGTTTGAACTAGGGTCAACCACTCAGTTTATACTTTTAGACAAGGGTCTACCCATCAGCTGACACTTATAGGCAAGAGTCAAAACCTTCAAGCAAGGGTCCACCTTTAAAACTTTTGAGAGTTTACAGCAGTCGACACTTTAGTTGTTGACCGACCTCTCAAATGGGTCGACACCTTGACAACTGTAACGCCCCGAGAACCCACACGTTCCCGGTGCGCTACAGTACGTCTACACACTATGACTTACAGAGACTTGACGTGAACTCACTTAATTTTATACCACTTTCATTTTTCAAAACATATTCAAAAGAACATATGTAGTATATAAAAATTTGACTCGATTCGAAAATAACTCACACCCCGAAGAGGGAACACGAAATCCTCAATATAAAATACGTAGCAGAATAGATAATTTAAAGTAATTTTAAAAATAAGTCAACAAAACTTGGAACCCTAGGAGGGAGTCCAACACATACCTCGAACTATACAAATTCGGTGTCGCGCACCCTCACGGTGCCGCGTGTGCCAACTCAACATCACCACGTCACACACACGCTCACAGCGATGCGGTCCCCACGCACCCTGCCTCCGTATAACACGTCCGCACGCACGCCCTCACCGGACACCGCACGACCCGTGAGCACCCGCAGGGCCGCGTGCCTCGTGCACCTGCAACCAAGCCACACTCCCACTCCCATTCACACTTCTCTAACACTCACTGTACACATCCCAACCTATTCCATATCCTCTCAACTCCCAACCTCTCTCTTGAAATTTCGGCAGAGTAACGCCTAAAAACTGGCTATCCCAAAAATTTAAACCCTGCACACAGTTCACCAGAAACTAGCAATATCTATCCATCAACCATCCAGAGAATCTCCATAACAAAATAACCAAAGTTTAAAAACAACGAAAATCTATCAACTACAAATGAGGAAAGTCCACAGTATACAGCAATATCATACTCTAACATATAAAAAAATATGTACGCGTTCCCAAAACACTACAACCACTCTATACAATTCTGTACAACCGACGTTTATACGAACTCCTCTATTCGCGTAAATACCTCGACACAAAACAACAGCTCAAACGCTTCTCACCATCACCTACTATCTCCACGGGTCGGGTCACCCTAACAATCCGCAGTCCGGTGCTTCGGTCGCACGCCACCAACCATCCTATGCCTCAGGACTAGGCTTTCGAGACTCACCAGCAAAATCATCAGCACCTACACCATAGAACACACAACATAAGCCTAACGCTAGTAAGTAGTACAATATGAAAGTAAAAGCCGTCAATGCAATCCTATCATATGTAGTCTCTACACTCACGCTCATGTTGTCACATCTGTGACGCGTAGTGTAGCCGCATCAGGGTAAGGAGGAACCTAGCGCCACCCTACACCCTGACATGTCGCCATCGTCCCGGACTCCCCAGCAACGAGGCCCACAAGCTACACACACGTATCACCACACAGCAACCACGTCAGGGTGAGGGTGTACCTCGCGCCACACTACACCATGACATGTCGCCCCCGTTCCAGCCTCCCCAGCAACGGGGCCACAGTTGCCACACACACGTTTCATGATAGCCCAACCGGCCCACTCCTCGAGCAGAATTTGCGACTAATGTTGCACCAGCCCACACACTGGTAGGATATGCAGTACCACTGCCCATCATCCTCACCGTCAACACATACACGCCGCGTGACTGCCTAGCCGGCCCACTCCTCGAGCAAAATCCGCGGTTGGTTACGTACCGGCCCACACACTAGTAGGATCCGCGGTACCACCGCAACGCGTCTCACCACTTACTCAAAATATGCTTAAAATCATTTTCGTTCCCTTTTTAAAATATGATGCATGTCAAACAATACGCACTCACACCACAATCAATAACATATATCCTAAAGTTCTATAGTATAGGCCCACTTGGGCAAAACACATGCATGCACTACTTACTTGGCGTCCTAAGCTCACTAGATGCACAGCTTCGCCAAAAATTACCTCAACCTAAAACAGAAGCAATCACTCATCAATCCTCACTTCGAAATTCACCAAATAAGTTAAAAATAATATCTCTTAACTAAACCCTTGAAATTCTGATTAAAACGGTCCACCAATTTGGTTCGGCCGAAAACAAGCTTTAACTTCGGATGCGCATAACTTTTACGTCCGTTAACGGAATTGAGTGATTCAAGAGGTTGAACGCTCCCTTAGGAACCTAGTCTAACATACTAAGACGGATTTTAAAACGGTAAGCCGCAGATTGGTGAAAAATACCAAAACTGACTCTGCCCTTTTTATCCAAATTTCACATTTTCGTTTTCTTCAACAAAAACTCACTCAAAACTAGCTTCACGTATTAAAAACTGTCATGCTAATATTATGCGTCACAATTCTATGAAAAACGCTCACTAATTTGACTCGGTCCAAAATTTGACATAAACTTCCGACGTGCATAACTTTTGCGTCGGATATCGGAATCAAATGATTCCAGCAGCCAAACATTCCTCTAATAACCTAGTTTAACCCACAAAAACTGAATTTAAAACGGATAACGAAGCTAAGGCGAAATGGCCAAAAACAGAACCTATTTTTATACGAAAAAAAATTGAAATCTCAACTTCGACCCAATTTCACCAATTTCTTCACCAAGCAGACACATTCCAATCAATTATGCATAAGCTAACAACAATTTGAAGCTTCCCGCTCAAAAAATTCGAATGGCAGCACAATCCCTCCCGGTTTTCTTCTCAAAACCAGAACACCACCGATGCCCACCCCTTTTCCCCCGCTGCAAATCCCTCCACACTTTGGCACAACTAGCCGAAGCCGGAACACAAGCAATACTACACCTTCGGCCACCAAAAATAAAGGAGGAGAAGGGGATATCCCCACCTGTTTTTGGTCCGGTTTGGAGCGGAAATGCCGAGCCCCTAGCGCACCCACCCTAGCCTCTAAACACCAAGGACCGAGCTCAAACAAAGTGGGAGTTCGGAAGCAACCGAACTCCCCACTTGCTGGCAGAAATCGAAATGGAGGAGGGCAGATTACCTTGGGTCTTCAGCACGGGAATGGTCGAGCTACACGTGGTCTCGACTCGTCGGAGCTCCCTAACCACGTCGGCTGCCGCTAACCTCTCTTTCGGTCGTCAGTCGTCGTCGGAGCTCGGAGCTTTCTCTCCTTCTCTCGCGTCTCCCTCTTCTCGGGCGTTCGGGTTGCAGAACGCGTGAAGTGGAATGGCTTCTTCGTGAAGCCATTCCACTTAACAGGTTTTATTTTTATTTTTTAATTTAGTTAATTAATTTATCAAAACGTCCTCACGTGTTTTTATCATCCGTAACTCTGTTAAATTCTCGTCCTCTAGACTTTAAAATTTCGAAAACCATCACAAAACTAGATTCCGAGCTTTATAACTTAATTTACCCATAAAAATATTTCTCGAAACTTCAACCGAGGTTAAATTAAAAATTTCAGAAATTAGATTTAAAAATCTAAAATTTTCCGGGTTATTACAACAACTCTGTTTCTAATAGTAGGATTGGAAGTGTCGACTAGTCATCCACAGTGGTCGACACGTAGGTGATTTCTACCGATGGGAAGTCGCGAAAATTGCCTCCTTTGTCGTTTCTCTCCTCCAATCAAGCGACCAACACACAAAAAACTTAAATCTATCTAAGTAGACCAAAAATTAATCATAGATTTTAGTTTCCAAACTCGAATCTAAATCCAAATAAAACTCAACTTTCAAAGCTTAAAATAGAAAGAAAAACTTGTCAAGTTTCAAAACTCCTTCACGAAAGTTGTTGGAGGAAGCCAATCAAAAACTTCTCTAGCATTAGAACATGACAATTTGCACGAATGAGAATAACCCCCTTCTCTCCTCTATTCCTTTGGAGGCCACTTCAAAAATTGACAAAGAATCTTCTTTTATTATTTTTACTTTTCTCTTATTTATTTAATTTAAATCATTTTTTAAAAATTAAATATAGGTTTTATGCAAGTGACAACTCACAAAAATAGATTTTTATAGAACGATGCAATACAATACAAAAAGTATAAAACTCCTACTTCAACAAAATCTATTCTTCAAGCGCACATGAGCAATAATCTCTAATATTGGCTCGTAGTCTACAAACTCATCTAAACTTAAAATAAAACTAAGGTTATGAATATTCCATTCAACTCTAAAAGAAAACATGGAGGTGTCCTATACCTGAACTAAGAACCCAAATCGAAAACACTAAAAATGATCCCAAACTTTGTCAAGGTGCAACAAGATTTTCCATTATGTATAACACTATGCAGTATACAAACCCTACAGAGGTCGAGACTCGTTCACTTTTGTTTGATCAGGGGTCGACCACTCAGCTTATACTTTTAGGAAAGGATCTACCCATCAGCCAACACTTAAAAGTAAGGGTCAATACCTTCAAGCAAGGATCCACCCTTAAAACTCTTGAGAGTTAACAGCAATTGACACTTTAGTTGTCGACCAACCTCTCAAATGGGTCGACAGCTCGACAACTCTATTTCTAATAGTAGGATTGGAAGTGTCGACCAGTCATCCACAGTGGTCGACGCTTAGGCGATTTCTAGCAACATGAAGTGTTGCGAAAAATACTACAAACGCAAATAAACTTGTTGCAAAAATAATAAAGTGTATAAATACGAGTTGAACCCATGAGGACTATTTTTACTAATTATTAAACGACTTTAATTCTAATTATAGCTGAACAACAAAATTTTGATAATATTTTATTAAAAGAAAATAATAAAATTTAATTAAGTAAACTGAAATTAAATAAAGTTGTAGGATCTAATGAGAGAAAAATTTAGGGTTTTTGACTTCATCTTAATTAATGATGCTTGGTAACCATAACTCAATTTATTAAAATTTATTCCTTTGTATTGATGGCAATTTCACATGTATATATTCAATTAACAGATTATTACATCTCGGTTTCTAATCCTAACAATTAATTGAATACTTTACGAACAAGAAACACAAACGCATTACCTATCTACAGTCTAACATCATTTTCATGGTAAATTATCCAGTGCACGATTATTTTTCATCTCTCAATTTCAAAACAATCCTATGAACATGCTATTGTTGAACATACAATCACAAGCCATAAGAACAGTAATAACTTACTCAACACACAACTGAAATAGAACATCAATAAACTGAATTAAAGGAAATACCAAACTGTCAGAATTTTGTTACATCTTAACCATAAAAAAGAAAATTAGTTCATGTTAGAGTAATGAAAACTAAAAGAAATAACAAGGCACATAGTTTCAAAAGAGAAAGAGGAAGAAAACTATGTTTGTCGACCCGAAATCTTCTCCTCGAAGCTCTTTCTCCATTCTAGTTTCTGTCTTTTTATCCCTAGACGACTCTCCAGCTATCTTCTGTCTCTTGATCTCCTCTTTTCTTATAACCTCATTCTGCGAAGATATGATTTTGTCCCTCTGATTAATGGTAGAGATTATTTTGATCAAGATCCAAAAATTGAGTTTTTTCAGTTCGTGACAGCCGATCGATCGAGGCACAGTAGCCGACCAATCGGCGCTCTTTCTGCTCAAACATCTTTCTCGGCTGATCGATCTCTCAGATTTGGCGATCGATTGGAAACCCTTCTGTTTGCTTCGCTGAAAACGATGATTTTTAATCCTTTGGCCGATTGATCGGCCCATATGTGGCGATCGATCGGCTCTGCTTCTGCTTGTTTCTCTTAAATTTTGATTTTTCTCATTTTAGCTGATCGATCGCTCAAATTTTTCCGATTGATCGACACAGTTTCTGGTTTTTGGCTTCATTTATGTTAAAATTTGGTGTTTTAGCCAATCGATCGCTCAAATATGGCGATCAATCGGCCCTGCTTCAGGTTTTGCCTTCTTAATTTATCTCGTTTTGTATCAAATTATTTTTTGTTGAAACTCTAACCTGTTATATTTCATTTTGTCTGTGCACTTACACAAAAAAAATGTTAAATTTTCTCAAACACTTGAGAAAAGTTTACCGAATCAAGTATAAAAGAGTACAATCAAATATGTAAAATACACACTTATCAGAAAGTCGTGAAAATCGCCTTCCTTCGTCGTTTCTCTTCTCAATCGAGCGGCCAACATACAGAAAACATAAATCTATCCAAGTATACCAAAAAAAACTCATGGATTTGAGTTTCCAAACTCAATTTAAATTCAAATAAAACTCAATTTTCAAAGCATAAAGCAAGGAGAAAAACTTTTCAAGTTTCAAAACTCTTTCACTAAAGTTATTGCACGAAGCCTCGTGAACACTTCTCTGTCATTAGAACGTGACAATTCGCACGAATGAGAATGACCCCCTTCTCTTCCTCTTTTACTTTGGAGGCTGCTTGAAAAATTGGCAAAAATCCCTCTTTTATTATTTTTACTTTTCTCTTCTTTATTTAATTTAAATTAATTTCTTTAAATCCTAATAGTCAAACCCGAATGTTATCCAAAATCTACAAGGTAATTTTTCAAATTATCGATTTTGACCAATTCATCCAAAAAATCTAATGTGGCCATAAATCGACAATACGAATCAATCCTGTTATTGATCATCTTTAACACCAATAATTAACGTATAATTTAATTGACATAGAAATACTGATTTTTATAGTTTTGACTCACAAAATCATGTACCAGACTGGTACCTACAGTTTTTGGGTATTAAAAATTGAATACAGCTCCTTTGATGGATAGAACAGGCATGAACTACCGAACCAAATCGGTCGAATCTGACCTGCAATTCTGGGTTGGTTCAGCCCACCTACAAGAGAGGTCTGAATAGCGTTTGAAATAAGCAGTGAGTATAGAAATTAGCTCAAAATAAACAAAGTAAAAATATGTTGCATTTAATGAAAAAATTGATGAAAAGCTCTAAACTGTTCAGTTTAAATGTGAATATTGAATTTTTCAAAAAAAATTATTATTTTGATATTAGAATGATATGAAATATTAGGATTTAAACTGAAATTTTCTTTTGTTTTCGCTTAGTGCAGAGAGCAAGGCAGCACATCAATCCCCGGGGGGTGTGGTAGGAAGCCACGATAGAAGTCAACTGTGGTAGATCTAATTCTAAACACGGTTTAAGCTGACCAGCTAAACTCAACTCAACCCAACCATTATTTAACTAAATGTATATTATTTCAGTTATTTAATGACTTACTATAAATGTGTCTGGAGCCCAAGGCTTGTGAGTACCTAATTATTTCTTCCATAAAATGTAAATAAACAGGCTATGTATAGAGCGTATAGAGCTATTACATTTACTTTTCTAAATTTGGTCTCCTAAAAATAGTATGCAGAGTCTACTTGCACCTCAGGTCAGATAAATGGACTCAAAACAACACTACTTTTTAATTATATAAATTGCATTTGTTGAAATGAATTATTGAAATGGGAAATAATATTCTGATTATTTTTTAATAATTTACCCGTTCAAAGGGTTGTTGGATTAAACCTTGAAAACATATGCATTTAATGGGAGATACATAGGCTATAAATCAAATAATATAATTATGCCACATTTGTATTATATTAGATAGTCTTCTGCTTCCCCGAGGAATGAAGTCTTGATAAAGAAATATAAGAGAGAGGGTCTCTCTCTCTCTCTCTCTCTCTGATCGAACATGAAGGCATGCAATCGTCTCTCTCTCGTTCGAGCAATTTGGAGTTTCTGTTTTATTCTTTACTCTTTGTTTTTCAGTTTTTCTTATGTAACCTGATATTTCTTCTTCCAATGGCAGGGCTCCAGAAGATTCATTCTCCTTCAAATCCAGCTTTTGTTCGTCGCACTTTGTCTCTTCACCTTCTCTTCATCTCTTGAGGTTCGACTTTTCACATTCAAATACCAACGTCTGCCATTTCAGTTTTTCTTTTTTGTATTCACTTCCCCTCCTTTGATTAACCTTCTGTGTCTCCTCCTTCAGATCGGAGAAACTTGTTCTACCGACGGCCAAAGTCAATGCGACGCCGGTCTAATATGTCAGAGCTGCAATCCGAACGGAAATACTCGCCTGAGATGCACCCGCACGCAGCCAATAATTCCTACGTCAAGAGTAGGTTCTTCTTCCATGGATGCCGACGATATTGAATTTCTTTTATTACTTTTCATTTTATATTTTAACGACGATTCTATTTTTCTATTTTGTTAGGTGAAATCCCTACCGTTCAATCGATACTCGTGGCTGACAACCCACAATTCGTATTCTCTTCTAGGAGCGAAATCAGCGACGGGATCGGTCCTTTACTCTCCGACGAACCAGGAAGACACGGTTTCCGATCAGCTAAATGTAAGTCTGAGCTGTTTTTCCGTGTTTCGGCCGAGACTCACCCGGGTTTGACCTTTTCGTCTCGGCCATTTTCCATTAAACTTTCCTTGAACTTTTCTTCTTTATCTCGAAAGACTGGAAGAGTCTTCACCTGCTCCCTTTGAAAATCTTTTCGCTTGAGTAGAATTTTTTTGATAATTTATTATTTAAATATAGTTCATCCTTATTTATGGAACAGCAAAAGATGAATTAATACTCGAAGTAAGAAAAAGGTTATTTGCATATTTTATTTTCTAAATCGCGTGGCTCCCGTGCTCTTGATACAATATTACCTTCTTTAAGTTTGAATCTATACATATTTATTTTTAAAATTAGTATATAATATTTTTGGAATTAGCATATAATGCATTGTGCTAAATAGATAAAAGAATTTTTATTTTAAATTATGTATTTTTTATTTTTTTTTTAAATATAAAATTGTACACCAGGTATGGACTAAGGCCTCCTAAGCCTTTATGCTGCGGGCTATCACAATATGTCAATTTGGTTGCATATTACTTTTATTAGTTAATAATAAAATAATGACATGGTTAGGAATCAAACATCCAGCTATTATGTACGTTCCAAAAGTAAGCATCTCAACGAACCCCACTTGACAATTCTAGCTCGTTTCTATCTTCTTTATCTTTTTCTTCCTGTGGGATTTCGTCTCATCACTAGCAAACCCTTTTAAGATTGAGGATATTAAAACATAACTGTACATTCTGTTTTTTTGTTGTTCAATATGATTGGATAATGCAGAATGGAGTTCGTGGGCTTATGTTGGATATGTACGACTTCGAGGGCGACATTTGGCTGTGTCACTCAACTGGTGGACAATGTTACAATTTCACAGCATTTGTAAGCCGGATTTTAATTGATAAAACATAGGTTAAATGAGTTATTAAATGCTAACTTTTTCACGTCTTTCTTTTTTGTGCTTGGGATGTAGCAACCAGCAGCTGACGTGATGAACGAAATCAGATTGTTTTTGGAAGACAACCCAACAGAGATCATCACCATCTTCATTGAGGATTATGTCACTTCTTCAATGGGCTTGACTAAGCTCTTCAACGCCTCTTCCCTGACCAAATACTTCTTCCCTTTGTCCCGGTTTCCACAAGACGGCGGAGACTGGCCGACAGTCGATGACATGGTTCAGAAGAATCAGAGGTTGGTAATTTTCACGTCAAAATCTTCCAAGGAGGCCTCCGAGGGAATCGCCTACCAATGGAAGTACATCGTCGAAAATCAATGTAGGAGAAGATTGAACTAATCACTGTGTTCTTTTATTATTATGCTCTTTAGAGTTGATTATGTTAGAACACCACTTTAGCCTTGCTCTTGAGTAAAAACCTTTTGATTCAATTATATAGACGGAGATAGAGGGATGAATGCTGGGAATTGTTCACAACGGGCAGAATCGTCTTCGTTGAACACAACGACAAAATCTCTGGTTCTTCTGAACTATTTCCCTGATGACCCGAATGTGGGAGAAGCTTGTGCACAGAACTCAGCTCCTTTACTTAACATGATGAGCACATGTTATGAGGCAACAGCTAAACGTTGGCCAAATTTCATAGCTGTTGATTTCTACAAGGTTTTGATTTATATTTCATTTCAGGAATTCTAATTAAAATTTAAAAGCATTTCAGTTAATGTTTTTTGAACTTGTAGAGAAGCGATGGCGGAGGAGCTCCGGAAGCTTCGGACGAAGCGAACGGCCATCTTACATGCGGTTGTAATAACATCGCTTATTGCAAGGTTTGCTTCTAATTTAACAACACCCATACGACTTTTGCTTACTAGAAGAAACTTTAAGGCATTATTATTATTGAGATATGGTTTTGACAACTATTCTACAAATAATTATTGAAAATCTGTGATTGATTTTGTGATATTTGAATTGATGAGCAGGAAAATGGTACCTTTGGAACGTGCGATAATCCACCAATTTCTCCCCCTCCACCAGCCGCTCTAAACACAACAGACTCGCCAGGAAATGCTGCGCCATCTAGTTTCCGCAATGAAGTATCGCAGATATGGCTTATAGTCGGGGCCATACTATGCATGATTTGAGACACCCTTAACCCATGAGCTGGTGTGCCGGAGGTTGAGTGCGAGAGCTATACATTATTGTTCATATTTTTTGGAAATTAACGGGTAATTTAATTTCTTTTTTTTTTCCCTACCTCATTGGTTTCAATCTAATCTTCATATTTATAACTTGTAACATTACAAAATATAATGTCCCACTACAAAAAGAATATTCATTTCATAATATTTTGCAAAGACTAATGTTAATATTATTCTATTAAAACATTTTCTTAGGTATCAAATAATAATTTATAATTAATATAATAAATTATAAAAAATAATAATTTATTACATTAATTACGTACTACTATCTTCTTAATTAATAACCATGCGTGTCAAAATTCGACAAGCGTTGGTCACAGCAGTAGCGGTTTCTAGTTCAAAAAATGTAGCGAGCTCAATAAAAATCTTGCCATACCAAGTTTTTAAATTAAAAATGGTTCGACCAAAAAGAAACATTTGACAGAGAATAGAATAACTATTACAAGATCAAAAGCCTGGAAGCTGCAATAAATCCAAGACCGAGAGACTTCGCAGTAAGCGTATTCACGTGAATGTTATGATGTTTATGAATAGGATTTTCATTATCAGAAGGATGGATTTGGTGAGTCACATTCATAGAGCGGGGGCCATGCTGATGTTCCTCGAGGGACCTCCACTTTATGATCCAACCCGACTGGCTCACCGTTTTTGTTTGGTACAAACATCTTATAAACACACCGCCTAAGTAGAACTTTTGTATTATTCACAATATTCCAAGACACAACAAATAGTTACTCCAACTGGGTTACCAGAAGATAAAACAATCCCCAACTTTTATCCAGCAATCATTGAAGAGAGCTCGTACTTTCTCTCCCATGGACAAGGTCGCTGTTCTTACTAATCTCTACTACTACTTGTGCATGCCTGCCCTTTACACGCCACTCGACTCTTCCTCTTTGACGCCATCATTTTTGCTGATGGAATTTATCGCCCTTGACTCCCTCCCACCTTTTTGATCCTGAAAAAGAGACCACTCGAACCAACTTGAGTTGAAAAATCATAATCTTTCTCATTGAGGTGAGTAAGTATGAGATTGTTAAACTAGACACCAAATTTAGTGGATTTTAGTCCATACTTTTCTTGGAGTAGCTCCTTCTGCCTCGAGCATGTGAATCACATATCCCATTTTTGGCCGCTTTTGCGCATTTGGATCAATGCATCGTAAAGCTACAAGAAGAGCTCGTTTTAACGCCCTTGTAGTAGGCTTTTCCTTGAGCTTTGGATCCAATACTTCCTCTGGCTTCCGTTCCGAAACCATTCTCTTAAGCCATTCTACCAAATTCACCTGAAAAATGAAGAAGGAAATCTGCATAGTTAAGAGATTTCTACCAGAGAAATATAATACAGGTAATGTAGAACTTACCTCCTCTGCGGGTCTAGCATAATCGACTGGGTTTCTTCCTGAAATAATCTCCATAATGAGAATTCCAAAACCATACACATCACTTCTTTCATTCAACAAACCCGTGCTTGCATATTCAGGAGCTACATAGCTGCAAAGTTGACAAAAAAGATAGAAATATGGTAGCTAATGGTGGTAAAGACAGAATTATCCTACATACCCAAATGTCCCCATCACTCGAGTTGTAACATAGCTATGATCCGATGTAAGGAGCTTGGCAAGGCCGAAGTCTGATACCTTAGGATTCCACTGTTTATCAAGTAAAACATTGCTTGATTTAATGTCCCGATGAACCACTTTGGGTTCCAATCCCTCGTGGAGGTAAGCTAAACTGCATGATTGATTCATAAACCTTTAGCAAAACACAAAATTCAATGAAAAGTAGCAGTAAACATAAGATGATATTCATACTTCCCATGATTGATTCATACCCTTTTGCTGTTCCTAAAATGATATTCATTCGAATCTCCCAGGTTAATGGGCTGACTGAACCCACATCTCCGTGAAGCCATTGCTCTAAGTTTCCATTGTCGATGTACTCATATACAAGCATCCTATCAGATGAAAGAGCAAGAAGATAACAATGATCAAACAAAGCAAGTCTAATATGCAGAACAAAGGAGAGGATTTAGCAAGAAAGCAATGGCAATGAAGGTAAATGGGAAGTACCTATGAGCTCCTTCAGCACAGTAACCAACCAATCTAACTAAATTTTTATGTCGAACTCGTCCAATTGCTTCCACTTCAACTTTAAATTCTCTCTCAGCTTGTCCCCTGATAAATAAACTCATTATTTCCAAAGTTTAATTCTTCAACCAATTCGACTTTCATCCAATTTTATTGGCTATAGACTTGCAGACACTTTCTAACTGGTAGTTTCACTGAAAGAGGAGTAAATTAATAAAGTCGAAAGAAAAAAATTAATGAAGGAGAAATACTTGTTGTTCAGCAAATTTTTTACGGCAATCTGAGTGCCATCCTCCAACACGCCATGGTAAACGATTCCATATCCGCCTTCACCGATTACCTTCTCGTCTGCAAAGCTATTTGTTGAAGCTTCAAGCTCTCTGAGAGTATACCAATGTCCCCAGCCTAAATGCGAAACTTCAGGAATCACCACAGGAACTTGATCGGTACCACATCGACCTTCTCCGCTACCGTGTGAAGATGAAGAACCAGCAACGCATTCTGGGTAAGAAATTCTATGATCTTTCCCAATTTCAATGTGGATTTTGTTGTAACTGCTAGGCCGTTCTTCGTCTTCCCGAACCGAAAGCAACGATTGCCATTCGACAACGGGTAATAAATCGGATTCCTGATGGTGATGAGCCTGACTTTGGGCTCGAGTCGGCTTGTTTTCTTGGTGTTGTTGATTTGAAAATCCGCCATTGTCGACTCTGATTTCCTGGATTTCCTTTGAAACAATTGGGATAGCGCTTTTCTTACAGATCTTCCTCTTCGAGCGTTTCGAGGCCAGCCAAATCGAAAGAACAAAGAGGAAGAGCACAAATGCAGCTCCGACACAAACCCCAACAACGACCCACAATCTCAGGCCAAAAATTGAGGTCTGCTTCGAGAGCTGGTCATTCATGAAGCCTGTTTTGTGATTGGACAGTCGGAACTGTCCACTTCTCAATGTCCGGACTGCAACGATTAACTCATCCTCACATGCTCTTTCCACAGCAGGAACGGACTCAACTGATATAGCCCAGCAGTAAAGAGTAATCAGGAAAGAGAATGGGGGAAAAAGGTTGAGAGAGAAAGAGAACGGGAGAGACAGACGTTGGAGATTGCAGTGCAGCTGGCAATGATGGGACTGTTTAAATCTTGAAAATCTCCACTGTTTCATCAGAAGACCCGTGGAAGGTCCTTGGAATCTCCCGATTTTCACAAAAATTGCAAAATGCGAGGTCGGTGATGTATTAATTCAAGTATCTTCTAATCAAACTTGCTTGCTTATAGTTTAATTGGTATCGTGGAATTCGTACAAGCTTTCTTTCAAGTTTCATTAATAATCAATCAAAGTAAGTAGGTGATGTTATTAATAGGAGCATGTTAGTATAAAGTTTTTTTGTGCTACTAAAAAGTTTTAGTTTATCTTGTAATTTTACCCATAGATAAATCTACTATTATTGATAAATAAATACTTTATGGTGCGACTGTTATGCGTCATTTATTAATTGATAGATTAATTAAAATAAATTATAAGAAGTTAAATGAGATAAATATGTTGTGACAGTTTATCAAGTGAAGATTAAGATGATCTAATGTGAGAATGTAGGGTTATACAATTCTGCACGCTTGAGACAATAAAAAATGCATAAGTTGTAAGTATGGTTCCTCTCCCTATTTAATATAACTTGTTTTAGGCAAATCAAGAAAAAATTTGTACGAATTTCAACTCAAAACAGATAATATTGTACTGAGAGCACCTAAAGACGATCCAATATGTAACATTAAAATATAAATTAAAAAGTAAACTTAATATCATTATGTATTTATGTACTAGTAATTACAACCAGTACTAACAAATAACAAACTATTATGGATTGCATTGCACAAGAAAGAGCATGCTTGAAAGTGCAACCTCTTTTGAAACTTTAGCGTGCTTGAAAGGGCAGTTCTTATTCTTTGGTTGACTACTGGAATGATCATAGAAGAGAGCCCGGGAGAGTTT
Source organism: Begonia peltatifolia (assembly GCA_022433055.1). Lineage (NCBI taxonomy): Eukaryota > Viridiplantae > Streptophyta > Magnoliopsida > Cucurbitales > Begoniaceae > Begonia > Begonia peltatifolia. The sequence continues at coordinate 6,363,861 of CM039522.1, forward strand.
GTATGGACTGACTCCTCATAAAGGCTCTGGCTTTCACAGGAATAACGAGAGGAAATAATACCTAGTGTCTTGGCTTTACACACTTGAAAAAGTAATTAATACCCTATTCCAATCAGAGACAACTAGACCTTTTATTTTAAGTTGAAACTTTTATTGTTGTGTGTAGCGTGAGAGACGTCACCTTAAATGGTGACAAAAAAAGAGGTATAGATCTAACTCAATTAGAGATCATGCAGATATAGTTTATATTATTCATTTTGTTGCAGCGAGGTCTTCGGTGGGAACTCGTGGAGCAGATCACTCAGCTCAAACGAGCCAGACGCTTGATCACCGCTAGGGACGAAGAGCAGAATTCCTTTATCCATACGTGACCAGCCATCTCGATACAAAGTTCATATAACAATGTGAAACTATTTATCACCTCTTGTATATCATTATACCAAGAGTATACAAAAATAATCTCAGCTATATATCAGAATTATGCACAAAGGATATACGAAATGAAATATCCAAACAATAAACATCTGTCTACCTATCAGTGGTCTCAAATAAGGCTCCTTGTTCTTGACTCCCAGAGACGTCTATGTGATTTTCTGTTTCACTTTGTTATTGTTTTCTTTCCTTTTGTGTCCTTAGTTGTATCTATAGAAAATAAGAAAACACAAGGTGAGCCATGAAGCCCCATAAGTCAGAATTAATATCAGTCACCTTACAGTTAAGTCCTACTCTAAAAGTGAGTAGTGTTCCTCATACTGAAGCCAATCCCAGCTCAACGTATATCTAGCAACCTGGCAAAATGAAGCATGTCTAAAGTCCTCTCATGGTATGAACGCTAGTGAAATGATCAGGCTAGTGGCATACAATGAAATCAACTTGTATTATGCATGCAAGATTCACCAATTTCATACCACCATGTAATGTCCATTTATGAGTAACTATCATGTTATTTTTTGTAAAAATCACACAATTCATACACTCGCTTTGTTCATGCCTACACAATAAACTATAAACATGGCAATGTATGCAAAATGAGGGATAAAAACCACCTAAGCAATTTGGGTTTAACAATTCATAGTATATATTGTGCAATGCCACTTGGAAAACCACATAATACACCTTAGGATATGCAAATAGTGCAGCTCAATGACAAAATTAGTTACCAAACTAGAGCCTTAACATTGATATACTGACACAACAACACCATGTTAGCGAAATATGTATTAAGCTTAATTAATCAATATTAATTCTAAGTTAATGATAATTGTGGATTGATGAATATTTTTATGTCTGCTTGCACTTTATTGAAATACCTTTCTCAATGGGTATTTTGAGTTTCTAATGTGTTGACTTGAATCCATACATAAATGGTTTAAATTTATGCATAGGACACAATCGAAATTGGCTTGAAAAAGTTTGTGCATAGACAATGCAGATGCCCTGAGATGATTTGCGAAAACCCGGTTGCAAGCCATATGCAAAAAGAAAGATTTTGTAGTTGTCAAATCCTGAGAACTATTTTGGCTATAGACTCCGACAACGCAAGCCCATCCAACTATTTAGAGCAGACGCCCAGACAAGAAGAACGAACCTTCATTGCAGATGCCCAAAGTGTGCTACGGAGCCGAATCCCAAGGCAACACTTTAGAAGTTCAAGTTGTTGACGCTAGGAGACTGAGCCACACTAAAATATTCGCAGTTAATTTTTTGTTGTTTTATTTAATGTCAACTTGTTTTTTGTTGACTCAAATTGTCTTGATGCATTAACATTTTTCCATGTGTGATTTTTCGTTCAACTAGTCAACCATTAGAATCACGTTATCTGCCATTTTTTCTATTCTTTATTGTTATGAGTAAATTTTTTACGTTATTCGATGTAATCTTATTTGGTGTTAACTCGAATTGTGTTATCTTTTTGACATTTGGTCACATGTAAATTTTGGTCAAATTGATCGAATCGTTAGTTTTCATGTCCCACATAGTAGAATTTCGAAACCTTGCATCGGGTAGATGAATAATTTCTTCAGGTTTGTTAGAAGGAAATTTCATAGGCGTTTTGGAGAATCGAGAACCCTAGGAGAAGATTTCAAGATCGAGAACCTTCTGCAGATGATAAAGAGATTGAAAACTGAAGGAGAATCAAACGGATCTACTCAACCTTGGGCCATTGCGGATACATGCCTAAGAGCACATCAAGAGGGACACAACCACTCAACCCTGGACTTATAAACTAGGGGTAGAAACGAACAGACACTGCCCAAGTCGGGTAACAGGGCTAGTAAAGCTCAGAGCCCATCACTCCATTCGCGGGGAGTACCGCACAATAATCAATCATCTAGGAGGATACACGACCCGTCAACTCTTGGGCTCTAGGAGGGTACACGACCCGTCAACCCCTAGGCTATATCCAAACAAGTGTGGGTAGTACCACGGCAACCCTCAAACACAAGTGCGTCTGGTAAAATCCTCGGATACTCGCAGCGTATGGGCCCAGCTGAGAGTGCCAGACGATTATCTCTAGAATCAAAATCCAATGCACAACAAAATAATGGCGTGCGTGAGAAAACCAATGCATGAATAAAACACATGTGCATGGCAATATAACAAATCTCGGGATATATCTCAAATCGAGCCCATCAGCAAAGGCGAGTAAAAGATGGCATCCAAACTCAATTAGGCAGTATAAATCTAGCAAAACGTGTACATGCCTAAACAATGTAAAATGCACATGCTCATAAAAATGCCGATGTCAATACTGGTGGTATCCCACCAAAAATAAATATACATGCATGCTAGGCTAGATATAACATAATAAATATAATAACAAATACTCGTGTGGCGAGTCCTCCTAAGCTCGGCAGTCAATGACTCTTCAGGCATCGTCTCAAATTCAGCAAATTCTTCCAAATTTGGAAATTAACACAAAGGAGGAACCCCGTTAAAGTCTAATAGGGGTCATAAACGATATAAATGGGGAGTCGGGGCAAAAACGAGCCCAAACGACTCAAGTTGACTTTTGGACAAAAAGTCAACGAAACTCATTACGGTCCAATCGGGGTCCGAAACGTTATAAACAGGGAGCTGGGGTGAAAACAGGTCGAAACGGCTCCAGTTGACTTTTTGGTCAAAAGCCAACGGTCAATGGTCAAAGTCAATGTTGATGGTCAACGGTCAAAGTTGACTTCGACCTCGAGTCGAGTCGGGTCGGGTCGGGTCAGACCCGGGTCAGGTCATACTGAATCTGCTGGGTTCGAGTCGAGTCGGACCAAACTGGTTGGGTTCGGGTCGGACCCGAACCGGCTAGGTCCGGGTCAGACCCAACCTGAAATGGGTCGGGTCCTGACCCAGCCCACGTCTAGCTTGACCTGAGGCTTGAGTTGACCTGACCCAATTGGGTTCGAGTCGAACCTGGATGGCATCCTTTGAGCTTAGGTCGAATCTGACTTGGCCCGATGAACCCACCCCAACTGGGATCGGGTCGAACCAGCTCAAAATGGCTAGGTACTGGTCCAACCAGGGCCCAACTCAGCCTTGGGCCTGAGTTGACTCAGTCCATGACAACTAAGCCTTGGGCCCGAGTTGACTCTACCCACTATTGAGTCAACTCGGGACTGCCGAGTTGACTTAGCAGTCGCCGACCGAGCGCTTCAATGGCCAAAAATCGACGTTTTTTCGATTCTTTTTCGCCAAATCTCGTTTCCAACATGTTTCTCACATGTTTCTCACATTAGTTTTAGTCCTTTCATGCCATAAACACAAATAAACAACCTCAAATCTCGCGTTTTCCAAAAATCTGAAAACGTAACCTTTTAAACTCAAATCTAGGACGAACGAGAGCTCACTTTCAAAAACACTCTTCGCCAACGTTGCTCTACTCTTCGAGACAAAGAGTTTGATACCAAAATCGCTCCGAACGAACGTCGTTTGGTCGTAGTCGATTTTCTCCCCTCTCTCGTCCGATTCTCTCTCTCTTTTTCTGAAAACCAAAACGAGAAGATAAAGTTTTCTTTTAATTAAATAAATTTATTTTTATTTTATCTATTTCATCTATTTTATTAATATTAATTTCATTTAATAGTTTTGGTTTTTCGATTCTTGAATTTTTCTGAATAATTCATTCGTTAAATTTCAACGTCATTTACCTGTGAATTAATTTACTTAGATTACGCTATCGGTAGCGACAAATCTTTGTTTAATTCTTTAAATTATACGCACGTGCCATGCGTAACCAAAAATTTGTAAGCTGCACTCTGTTTAAATTTACATTTAGAATTTCACGAAAAAAATTATACGAAATTTTTCTCCAATAAATTTTTGGCGAATCTCACAATATGGTTACTAAATTAGGACTGGAGACTAGTACACATCCCCACCCCTACAAACTAAGATTGTTAGACGATAAAGATGACGTAAAGGTAACCAAGAAAGTGACTATCGAGTTTGCTTTATGTAAGTACAATGATTCTGTTTTTTGTGACGTAGTGCCAATGAGTGTGAGCCACCTACTTAATATGCCTAGGATTGACATCAATCGACTATGGCCTAGCCCATGGCCGAATTTCTATTTTTATGGGTTTGTTCATTTTGTAGGTGTCTCTTGCGAAGATCCAATGATGAAGTTCATTCGTCGCCAAGGAGTGCATAGAAACCACATTTTAGATTTGTGGACAAATCTCAAATCCCCCGAAGAGCATGATATGACCCAGAGCCCGAAGACTCATGCTCGGATAAAGGTAAGTCTTCAATTGAGTTCTTTCACTAAGACATTTGTTATTATTACAGGAAAGGACCAATGGAATGCTTGGATAATGCTTGGATCGAATCTTGGATAAAATTGATGCAAATACTTAGAAGTGGCATTTCATTGAGCAATTAGCGTGTACTCAAGAAACGAAGGCATGGTGCACACCAGAATGATCCATGGTGCCCAGCTAGCATGCAGTAGCAATATGGCACACCAAGGAGGGCTATTGCCTAGGCATGGCGCGTAAAGAATGCTTATGGCCGAAGATGGCACATAGGAGACGCGCAACGCTCAGAGGGAGGTGCGCGAAGAGAAGCCATGGCCGAGTAGCATGCGCGAGACTCGCCAGCGAGGCGGGGGATGATCAACACGATGCACGCGCAACGACCTCATCCGGCATGTGCGAAGGAGATGATAGCGCATCAGGAGCAGCGCGTGTGCGACAGCGACAACCATCAACGTCTAGTTTTCTGATGGCAACAACTCTTTTCTCCTTTCATATTTTTCAGCTTTTCCAGAACACCCAGCTGATTTTCCTTGTATTTAAGGTCGTTCTGAATGCTTGTAAGGATTGATGAAGGTTGATTATGGATTATTGAAGCTTTGAAGCTTTTTGTCGAAACCAGTTGCGGTTTCAGAATTTCGTGAAGGAATTACGTCGGTTGCAAATTGAAAGGAGAAAGCCTCCTTCCTCGTGAGTGTGGTTGCTTGTCGGGTGATGCTCCCTTGTTCTCTTAGCTCTTGAAGAGCCAGTGGCAAGAGATTGTGGCCCAAGACCAGCTCCCAACCGCTGTTGTTCTTTTCGGAAGAAGATTTGCTAAAAGCAAATGTAATTGCTTCTCGGCCTGCCAAGGGACTCCCTTTCACCCCATCGGCCATTTCTGTGAAGGTTCCAAGGCAACCCATCTTCTAGAACATCATCCTCCACTCACGGTATTTACTCTCTGTTTTGCATGATTTTTTGTCTGTTTTGGGGTGTTCTTCGAGCATGGATCATTGTTTTTTGTTTTAGTCATCCGCATGCCATTTCTAACCCCATTTGCAGTCCCGTAGCTTAACACTACTTTTATGTAAACCATGGATATATGATCGTAAAGTGAACCATGACGGTTTTTCAAACTACTACTCCTTGAAGTTTGAAGGTAAAATGTTTAAGTTAGCACCTATGACACCCGAACAAATAGCAAATGATGATGTAACTAGGAAAGAAGAGAAGAACAAGGCAAATCTCTTCATGACCAAAAAGGGATTAGAAGCATTTGTGCTAAGAGGAGATCCCATAATCATGTTCTTATTCAAAGATAGAATTATAGAACTAGGAGTTATACCTTTTCTCGTCAAGAACTTACTCAAGCAGTTCCAAGATGTTTTCCTTGAAGAATTACCCCAAGTATTACCACTTTTAAGTGGTATAGAACACCAAATAGATTTATAACCAAGGGTTATGCTACCAAATCGCCCAGCATATAAGATGAATCCCAAGGAGAGCAAGAAATACAAGATCAAGTTTGCGAGTTATTAGACAATGGCTATAATAGGGAATCAATGAGTCCATGTGTGGTGCCAACTTTGTTAATTCCAAAGAAGGATGGAAGGATGAGAATGTGTGTAGACAACTGAGCTATTAACCAAATCACGGTTAAGTATAGATTTTCCATCTTCAGGCTCAAAGACATGTTGAATGAGCTCAGTAGAGCATGCAGAATGAAAAAAGGTGATGAGTGGAAGACAACATTCAAGACGAATTATGAGCTGTTTAAATAGATGGTTATGTCATTTGAGTTATCAAATGCTCCTTGTACGTTCATGCATTTAATGCACCACGTACTTAAGGAATTTCTAGGAAAATTCCTTATCATCTATTTTCATGACATCAATTTAGACATTCTACAACATCTCAACCATCTAGTACCATATTTTAAACCCGGCCAAGTAGTTTAGCAAGAAGTGATCGTTTGCACAAGACAAAGTGTAAAATCCGTCAAAAATTTTCTACGCCCAAATTTCGAGTAAATTTTTTTTTTTTTTTT
>CM039522.1:6370641-6509192 GCA_022433055.1 Begonia peltatifolia
GTGGAAGCATATGCAATCACCCTCCCATTTTGCATCAACACGTAACCCAAACCTACACTGGAGGCGTCCCAATAAATGCTGAACTTCTCCTCCTTTACCGGTAGTATCAACAAAGGGGCTGCAGTCAACCTCTGTTTCAGCGTTTGGAAGCTGTCCTCGCATTAATCAGATCAACTATATGTCACGTTCTTCCTAGTCAATCGAGTCAAAGGAGCTGCAATCTTGGAGAATCCCTCAATAAACCTCCGATAGTATCCCGCAAATCCCAGAAAACTGCGTATCTCGCTGACACTGGTCGGTCGGGGCCATTCCTTCATGGCCTGAACCTTCGCCGGATCCACTGAAATACCATCACAGAAGATGACATGCACCAAAAAGTTGATCCTGTCCAGTCCAAATTTGTACTTAAAGAACTTAGCATATAGTCGGTGCTGCCCCAGAGTCGTTAGCAAGATCCTCAAGTGCTCTCTGTGCTCATCCTTGCTCCGAGAGTATATCAGGATGTCGTCAATGAACACTATCACAAATCTATCCAAGTGCTCTATGAATACTTGGTTCATCAGGTCCATAAAGGCAGCTGGGGCGTTAGTTAGTCCAAACAACATCACTAAAAACTCATAATGCCCGTACCGTGTCCGGAAAGCTATCTTTAGGATATCTTCCTCCCTAACCTTCAACTGATAGTAATCGGACCTCAAATTGATTTTTGAGAACACCCGTGCACCTTGAAGTTGGTTAAACAAATCATCTATCCTTGGCAACAGGTACTTATTCTTCACTGTCAGCTTATTCAGTTCCCAGTAATGAACACACATGCGTAGGGATTCGTCCTTCTTTTCGACGAAAAGCACCGCGCACCCTATGGCGAGAAACTAGTGTGTATGGAGCTCTCATCCGTCAACTCCTCTAATTACGCCTTTAACTCTTTCAACTCGGTAGGCGCTAGCCTGTACGGATTCTTGCACACTGGTTCAGCCCTGGGGTACACGTCAATAACGAATTCAATTTCCCTGTCAGAAGGCAGACCTGGCAAATCCTCAAGAAATACCTCCGAAAAATCCTGTACAATGGGAATGTCTTAGAGCTGTACCCCACCCTAAAACTGTGCGTCTATGACACTAGCCAAGAAGCTCATACATCCACCACGTAACAACTGCTGGGCTCTCATAGACGACATAGCCAAAATCCTACACAAACCCTTTCCCGCCCTGAATGAGCAACTCTTTCCACTCGGGGGTCGAAAGTGGATCTCTTTGGTCCTTCAATCTATCGTGGCATAATGTGTAGACAGTCAATCCATCCCCAAAATAGCTTCATATCTCTTCATGTCGAGTATGATTAGATCAGTGTACAACTGCTTTTCTCCCATTGTCACAATATCACCTTGTACCACTTGATCCGAACATAAATGCTCTCCCGACGGCAATAACAGATCATAAAACTGCCCAGCATAGCTGGGCACTAGATTTACCTTGACCACGAAGGCAGTAGACACAAATGAATGCATAGCACCCGTATCGACCAGAGTATAAACTGCCATGCTCGAAATAAGAATACTATCTGAGATTACCGATGGCTGGGCGGCATCATCCGGCTTAATAAGGGCAAAGACTCTCGGCGCCACCCTCGCTGGGGCATTGCTCAAATTCAGGCAATCCTTAGCAAAGTGCCCCACTTCGTTGTAGTTGAAGCACCGATTCCGTCGTGACTTTTGACAATCTCTGGACATGTGGCCCGCCTCGTCGCAGTTGAAACATCGCCCCGAGCCCATCCTGCACTCGCCGGGGTGACTCCTCTGGCACTTAAGGCATATCGAAAACTGTCCCGATCCCTGGGACCGCTTGTTGCTCCCCTGCCTACTAGAGCTGTCACCAGGCCTCCTCAAGCCCTTTTGCTTGGATGATTTCTCTCCACTTGACTATGGTAACAACTCTTTGAAATATCTCCTGGGCTGTTTCTTAGGCGGCTCTCTGTAACTAGAAAGCTTCGTCCTAGCCTCCTCAATGTCTAAGGCCTTCGCCATCACTTCCTCGTAAGGTAGCCCTTATTTGGCTTCAGGCCTTGCATAAATTGGTGTAACTTGTTCTCGTTCAGGCTCACCAAGTGACTAGCAAACTGAGACAACGCCTTAAATTGTCTTACATATTCGGCCACGGTTCCTGTCTGTCTCAACTGGGTGAACTCCACCATCTTCTTGGTCCTAACGGAGTGGCTGAAGTACTTGCCAAAGAACACCATCTTAAACTTCTTCCAAGTTATGGTCTTCACATCAGTGGTTGTCTTTATTGAATCCCACCAAAATCGGGCATCCTTGGCGAGGTGGAATGCCGCACTAGATACCCTGTCCTGATCATCCACCTTGGCATAGTCCATCATGTCTATGCACCTTGGCATACCCTGTCCTGATCATCCAACTAAAAAAAATTTGAATTTTAAATACTCCTCCAATCCACTTAATTTCCTTATTTAAAATTTCAATTTACAAAAATCCTAATTATACACTTTTAAATCCCCCTTTCGGCTATTCTATCATTCAGGTCTTTAAATTTTGACTGTTTAACTCCTTTACTTTTATTTGGTAAATCTCTAAAATCTCTTGTAAACTTCTTGCACATTTTGGGGTGTTACAGTAAAACCTAATGTTTATTTAGGGTGGAGTGAGCCTTTTTATATTGGTTTTAGTTGTTTTGGGTTGTATTGGGCTGAGCCAACAAAGCAACCTGACTCTAATTGTATGCATCTTCTGCTGCATGAATGTTGCTTGTTTATACATTGCAAAATGGGTAATATGGTGGTGATGACGTGCTTCTTTCATTTTAAATCCCTAAACCTGGCCATTGTGTTTCTACTGGATACGTTGGGTGGTGTTAACTTTGAGCGTCGCTTGTCGACCAAAAGTGGACGTTACATAGATGGTGTCGTGCTAGAGTTTACTCATTGACCATATTTTGATTTATGAGTTGTACCATTATTGAGTGACTCATCGGTAGCCAAGGTGAAGTTGTTGGATCTTTTAGTTATCGTCACTTTTCAAATTCTTTCGAACTCATGAGGTGCTACTAGACCTTGAGTCATCACATTTTCTATGATATTGTGCCGGAATGGTTCTTGAGTGACCGTTCTCTTTCACTCGGACTGTTTTTCTAAAAAAATGGTGGAGTCTTGCTCAAGATATGTAGCAATGTTTTCAAACTAACTTCATCTATGACTTGTTGAGTCTGTTTTTAAATTGGTAATAAAGATTTAAAGATTACAAAATCTTTGGCTTGCAGAGCCTATTTGAAATGGAAAGGAATTGATTTGAATATAAATCCATGCTCTGCATGTCACGGCCCGAAAATCCACCAGGATTCTCGGTTCGCTAACCACTACTACTCACTACTCTTACTCCTGATCCACTGATAAAATTTGTTTCAAAATTTGAAACCTGTTTTTCGACTTGAAACAACATTTTTAAAATTGACTGAAAATCTCGCAGCGGAAGACTTTTGGTTAAAAATCATTTTAAATAAAATATCAAGTCTTTAAAACATTAAGAGACATCTTCGGTCGACCCCTGTTGTCACCGGTTGACACTTCATTCGTCTCTGCTGCCACAGGTCGGCGCTCACGGTCGATCTCCTTCTACTCACCCTCAAATCGGTCGACATTTTTCTTTAGCGGTTGACACTTCAATCCTCTCTGTCTCCATCGGTCGACCCTCGTGGTCGACACCTCCACCATCTCCTTCATTTTCGATCGACACATATAGTTGTAGGTCGATACCTTGATCCTCTTTGTTCGCGCTGGTTGACCCTCGTGGTCGACACTGCTGCCATTTTTCACACTACTGGTCGACACCTACAACCATAGGTCGAAACTTTATTTCGGCTATGCCCGTGCAGGTCGACCATCGCGGTCGACACTTGCAGGGTCTGGTCGACCACTAAGCCTACCGGTCGACACTTCCCTCATAGAACCTCAATTTTTCCCAATACAATCAATTTTGACTCGACGTTAAAAACAACAAAACCATCATTTTGGCAATCAACTAAAAATCGTTAAATACATCCAGACTACTACTGAACTTTTGAAATTTATTTTCTTTATAAAATGATTCAAAACGACTCCGACTCGACCTCTACACCCGTACCTATGAACACCGCGTCAAAATTGCCCTAATAGCCTGTCGGATTATCCACGAGTGTGCTCCTCCAACTGCCTCCTAGTCCTGGGCTCGCTCTGAGTACTCACCAGCTATTGCTTCGTCACCTACATCACAGAACTCAACTATTAGCCTAATGCTAAGTAAGTAATGCACATAAACACACTAAATCTGATGTGCCTCAGAGAGCCATCACTCGATCACAAACCAAGGCACGAGATTTATCCAACTTGTTCACTAACAAGTTCAATTCTTTTGCAGGAATTACAGGTGTCAAATGCCTCTTCGCGGATTTGGAATGAGACCCGAGCACAAAGGACAAAGATCAACCTTTGCACTTACTATCGTGGGAGGTAAAGGTGGAAGCACATGAAGAAGGGATTTGTCTCCCTCAGAATTAATTTGTAATTGAATTTATTTGGCAAACATTCGCCCTTATGTTTTTGTTGGCAAACATTCGCCTTCCTGTAATGTTTTACAGTTGCATGCATCCTTAGACATTAGGATTAGATGTATGTTAAGTTAGATGATGGTTAAAAGCAACAATTGGGATGGAGTGTAGCAGCATATTGATGCAACAAATGGGCCAAAGCTTAAAGAGTGATTTGGTGTGCAAGTGGACCAAGGATGGCAAACCATGTGGCCCATTTCGAAGCCCAAGCTCAGTCTAACCTTCAGGCACCCTAGGTCTATAAATACGTGGCTATTGATGTGTGTAAAGGTTGTTGAATCTATGATAATAGCCCCTTTTGTGTTTATCCGAAGTAGCTTGAAGCTTGGTGAACGGTAAGGCTTGGTTCTGTCAAGAATCGAGAAGAAGTGCATCTCCTTGAGCTTTCAAGACCGAGGTTGCTTGAATAACTGTCATTCTACTCATCTTCCCTCTCTTTTTTAGAGAAGGATACACGAAGAGAGTGGCCAGAAACCAGTTCCGTTTGCTGCCGTCTTCCTTCGGAAGATCATTATGCCGAGAGCCTACAAGGGTTGCAGCATTTGGTTTTCTACTCATTTCTTGTTTTTCCGTTTCGTTTGTGGGTGAAACACGACTGATTCAAGGTGGAATCGTGTCAAAATCAAACACCCCCTGACACATGCAGTTTCTACAGTTTCGTCTCTACGTTCATTTTTGTCTCTTTCTTACATCGTTTTTATCTTCTTACTACTAAGTTCTTCTTTACGCGCTAGACCAAGTTGACCCATCTCACGGTCCCCCTCATAGGACAGAGCCAACCTTAGCCTAGTAAAGTGGTAGTCTTCGCAATCCCCCTCATAGGACCAGGGCCACCACGTAAAGCGGGGGAAGAAATGTCATACTTCACGGCCCCTCTTATAGGACCATGCCACTCAACCCAATCTTCGTTATCTACTTACGTATCTTCTCAATTTCATTCTACACTACTCACATCCCACTGTTTTTATCTCATATATACATGGAAATTCATTTTCGTCTCGTTCTTCTACTTTAAAATAATGATACACAACCATGAAAGCATAACATAAAATAAACGTGCAATGCATCCTACTGAATTGTGATGTAGGTCGAAAGGCAAAACTCTTCCTACATTACTTACCTGGCGTCCTTAGCAATTCGTATGCCGAAACTAATAGTTCGCTCACTAACTGGAATACCTATGAAATCACACATTCATCAATTCTACTTCGTTCAACTCATAAATTCCTAACTTGAAAGTCATAACTCGTACAAAACAAAAATTCTCTACTAAACCTGAAATCTAACTCAATTTCCGATCAACTTTGGAAATTCATAACTTCTCCAATACTCGTTCGAATTGGACGATCCAAAGTGTTACAGGCTCCACAGGACGTCTAGTTTCTAATGGTCTCATCCATTTCCTAATTGGACATCCACAACTTGGCCAGATGTGGTCAAACAGAGACCATTCCGCAACCCGAGTTATCCGGCTCTCTAAACACTCAATTTTCTCTATAAAAACCTATAATCTACCCATTCTTCTAGCTTAAACACCAATTCATGACTAACACTCGATTAAATCCTGAAATTTCATACCTTCCACTTAGACTTTTACTAAAACTAACAAATACTCTCTCTAACCTTAGTTTTATCGCTCAAAATGACTAAATGACTAAAAGACTAATTGTCTACTCAAAACTAACTAAAACTTGCCGTACATCTGAAGGTTGATAAAGGATTGGAGAGGATCGGCGCTGGCTAGAAGGGAGGACGCAGAGGATTGCATGGTGGGGAGGAAGAGGAAATTGAAGGGGGAGAAGGGTTTACGAATCCTTCTCCTTTCTGTTTCTTTTTCTTTTTATTATTTTTATAATAATAATAATAATAATAATAATAAACTTAATTACTATATCACCTTCACTTTTTAATCTTTTTAGCCAAATGACCATTCAGTTCGTTTTCGGGTCGGGTTCCTAAAATTTTCTCTTCTCCTTTACTCTCGAAAAAGTCTTTTACCTACTAGTACAAATTTCTCGCTCTCTATTCCGACCAAAATTCCACCGTTTACTAATGCAAATTTTCGAAAATTAAATTACAGAAAAACCCGGGTGTTACACTACATCTTATAACTAATTAATGGTTTTGAAAACAAGCGATAAAATAAAGTTTTACATATGCATCCAAGTATAGTATAAGGTTCCCTAGTGAGTTAGTCACTCACCTTAAAAAACCCTTATATCTCCAAGGTTAGGATTGTGTAGGCTGATATTGCTGATACTAGTTGAGGAGTGAATTCCCTTCTTCGTCCTCTTCTTTTGATGAGTGATTGTTTATGTCTAGATTGAGCCAGATTTTTGGTGAAAACGTGCACCAGGAAAAACTGAGGAGGCCACGTAAGTAGTGTATGCATGTGTTTTGCTCAAAAGGGCCTACACTGTGGAACGCTAGGATTTATGTGGTTTGATTGTGATGTGCATGCGTAATTGTTTGACATGCATCATGTTTTAAAAGGGAACGAAAATAGTTTTGGAGCATATTTTGAGTAAGTGGTGGTGAGACGCGTGGCGGTGGTACTGCAGATCCTGCTCGAGGAGTGGACCGGTGCTTAACCAACCGCGAATTCCACTCTGGGAGTGGGTTGGTGCATCACTAGTCGCAGATTTCACTCCGGGAGTGGGCCGCCTAGGCTGTCAAGAAATGTGTGTGTGTGGCAACTGTGTCCTTGTTGCTGGGGAGATCAGGACGTGACAATGCATCAGGGTATAGCGTGGCACGAGGTTCACCCTCATCGTGGTATGGTTGCTGCGAGGTGGCGCGTGTGTGTGGCTTGTGGGCCCTGTCGCTAGGGAGTCTAGGACGGTGGTGACGTGTTAGGGTGTAGCATGGCGCGAGGTTCCCCCTCACCCTAGCACAACTGCACTACGCATCACAGATTGTGACAACAGAGTGTAAGTGTAGAGACTGCATGTGGTAGGATTGCATTATCGGTTTTTACTTTCATATCGCGCTATTTACAAGTGTTAGGCTTATGACGTGTGTTTAATGGTGTAGGTGCAGATATTGTCACTTGTGAGCCTCAAGAGCCTAGTCTTGAGGCATAGGATGGTTAGCAGTGTGCGACCAAGGCACTGAACGGTAGACTATTAGGGCAACCCGACCCGTGGAGGTGGTGAGTTTTGGGTGAGGTGTACGGGTTTTGTTTTCATGATGTATAGTGTGTAGAGGTGGATCTATCCTGTTGTTGGGATAGTTTTGAGGGCACGTATATATATTATATGATTGAGCATTGTGTTGCTCTATATTGTAGATTTTCTTCATCGATAGTTGTTAAATTTATTTTCTTCCACTCTGTTTTTCCTTTGGTGATTTTCTGGATAAAAATTGATGGATACTTTTGAAATTTTCTGGTGAACTGTGTGTAGGGTTAGAGTTTTTGGGATAGCCAATTTTTAGACGTTACTTTGTCGAATTTTCGAAAGAAAAGTTGGGGAGTCGAGAGGGTACAGAATGGGTTGGGGCGCTCGCGGTCAGGCGCAAAGGGAGTGGCGGTGTGTGTGGGAGTGTGGCGTGACCGCAGGCGCGCAGGGCACGTGGCCCTGCCAGTGCGTGCGGGTCGCGTGGCGTCGGGCGAGGATGTGCGCGCGGACGAACAGCGCTGAGACAGGGTGCGTGGGGCACGCGGCACTGTAAGTGTGTGCATGACGCGGTGACGTCGAGTTGGTGCGCGTGGCGTCGAAGTGGAGATATGAGTGCGGGGCGCGCAGAGTTGAGTGGGAGCCGCGCGCCGTGTCGGGCACGCACGGAGCACGCGGCGCTGTTGCTGCGGTGGTGCGTGTGGGGTGCAGTGGGTGCACAGCGCTGGACCCGAGAGGTGTGCGTGGCGTATGTCGAACTCCTTCCCAGAATTTCAAGTCTTGTCGTTTTATTTTGAAACTCTTTTAAATTGTCCTTTTCCACTGCGTATTTTATATTGAGGATTTACGTGTTCCCTCTTCGAGACGCGAGTCGTTTTCGAAAGAGTCGAAAAAAAATTTTCTATTCACAAATGTTCTTTTGAATATTATTTGAAAAATGAAAAATGAAAAATGTATTAAATTGAGTGAGTTCATGTCGAGCTTTTGAATGTCATAGTGTATAATAGTACTGAGCGTACCGGGAACAGTGTGGGTTCTCGAGATGTGACATTTTTAAAGAAGAAAACTTGGTTTTTGTATTAATCAAAAGGATAAGCATGATTAAAATTAAGCTAAATGTTTGCCTAAATGACATAAAGTTCATTGTTTTGCCAAAAATAAATTAAAACCATTAAATAGTAGCTTGGTTACATAATTTGTAATTGGGAAGATAAATTCCCTCTACAGAATCTCAAGGTTTAAAAGATCCCCTTTTCCTACAAAACTCACAAGCCAATTAGTAAATAATTAATAATTAAAATGTATACGTTCGTTCACGTTTGTTGGATCGGGTCGTGGGCACGTCATCCTCTCCAGGAGATTGAAGATTTGACTTCAAATCTAATAGTTGGTCCGTCCCGAATTAGGTTTCTTCAAAATTAGACCTACATATTTTGAATTTAAAAGGGCAAAAAAGTAAACATTCATCAAAGCAAATAATTGAAAACCCTTTAACCACCAATAATATTTAATAAACGATAATAAGAAAAGGGTACATCCATTAAGTGAATAAAAATGGTTCACAAAGGAAGAAAGACTATTTGTTTCATCTTCAAACAAGGATAACCACAATAGAATTTCATTCAAATTCTTATTTACCACTTCAATTCTTTCAAGGTAAGAAGTAATGTAAAAGTTTCTACTCATAAAATAAAAATCATGGTTAGGCGTATGACACTCGTTGAACATGGTAAAACCAAACAAATCAACAAAAAGTTCAAATCGAAGATTATCATTTTAAGAAAACCAACACTTGGTTTCCTCCAACTTAAATTTATCCAAAGTAATGAAAATTACACCAAGCTTAGCACATGATTCAAATTTTATCTTGAACTAAAAAAAAAAGATGCAAATTTTCCAATAAGCAAGGGAGTTAGAATTCATTATCTCCTCAAAATTGGTATCAACAACATTTCTATTTCTAGTCCTTTTCATAATTTCTTAGTCATGCTTAGGTAAATGACATTTAAAATAGCATCCAATAATAATAGCAAGAACAAAAAGAGTTCGATCACAAACATCCAAAGTAATAACACCAACAAACCATCCAATCCTAAGTATCCAAGAGACTAAATAATTGGACAAAACATTCCAGGACATGAAATAAAAATCATAGCTTGGTAAGTAAAGCATACAGAATATGGGTGAATCAAATATGGATTTGTCAAAAATAAATATCCAATTGTTCCAAACAATATTATTATCAAGATAATCCTCTATCATAACAATTCTAAGTAACCACACACTCATTTTAGCATAGGGTGCAAACCTTGTAGTTGAAATGCCTGATAACTTCGTTGCCATTCCATTGTGGGTGCTCTTCACAAAAGGGTTAGAAAGACAAGAAGATAAGCAAGAAGAATAGTTGATAAAACAATTATTGTGCAAAACATACTTATCGCAAGTTTTACAACCTTTTCCAATTTCCATTTTATAAAGTGTAGGTTCGTGCAAGGGTTCCATAATAGCATTAAACTCCAACACAACATAATTAAATCTAAGTTCACTAGTACCCATGTCAAATAACAGGTTATAACCATTAAACCTAAAATTAAGTTGTTCACGGCATATGAATAACCCAAAAAACAACAAACATATTTCATTTTTAAGCCTACTTCTAATTTCATCAAACAATTTAAAACCACTCAAGGATCGACTAGCATTAAAGAATAAATTAGAATAAGGCCATGAGAATAAAATGCAAAAATTTTCCATGTGCATAAGGGTAATCGTACTATTAATATAACATCCAAATTATAATCTTCAAGTTCAACTTCAAATTTCAGTTTATAAAAGATGGATTTATGCAAATATTTCCAAATAAAATTGAACTTATCAATCACATACCAAATTTCAAATTCAATAAAGTTTGCTTCGGCTATCATGCTTTTGAACCAACAACTAAATTGCATATTAATCATGTAAAAACCGCTGATCAAACTTTTTCTTGCCTTGTGACAAAAACCGCAAACAATTTCAATCATATTTTCATTTTCATTCTTCTCCTTTTCAAAATAAATGACTTTAAATCCTAAAAACCAAATTTATCAATTAATTTCATGCCATTCACGAGTAGAATAATCTTTAGGAACCTAATAAAATAGTGTCATGGAAAGACAAGGTAATAAAGATCCATGTTGATCAAATTATCATGCAAAACAGATTTTTCCCAAACTTTACCATATGATTTCTTCACATTCCAAAACAATTTCCTTAAAAGAAAGTAATTACTACTTGCTTCACATTTCCTTTTAACAATGTAATTCGAAAATGAAAGACTTAGTTTCTTTTTGGAAACCAAGGAGTAAGAATCAACATGTTCAACAACGATATGCAAACATGAAAATTCAGCACACAACAAAACAAAATTTTGATCCCAACCAATTTTAAATAACCAAGAAATTAAGTTATCCGGTGGAATAAATGATGTGCCCCAGAGGGCCGTCACTCGATCACAAACTAAGGCACGAACTTTATCCAACCTGTTAACTAACAAGTTCAATTCTTTTGCAGGAATTACAGGTGTCGAATGTCTCTTCGCGGATTTGGAATGGGACCCGAGCACAAAGGACAAGGATCAACCCTTGTATTTGCTATCGTGGGACTAAAGGTGGAAGCACATGAAGAAGGGATTTGTCTCTCTCGGAATTAATTTGTAATTAAATTTTATTCGGCAAACATTCGCCTTATATTTTTGTTGGCAAACATTCGCCTTCCTGTAATGTTTTATAATTGCATGCGCTCTTAGGCATTAGGATTAGATGTATGTTAAGTTAGATGGTGGTTAGAAGCAACAATTGGGCCGGAGTTTAGCAGCCTATTGATGCAACAAATGGGCCAAAACTTGAAGAGTGATCTGGTGCGCAAGTGGACCAAGAATGGCCAACCATGTGGCCCATTTCGAAGCCCAAGCCCATTCTAACCTTTAGCCACCCTAAGTAATAAATACATGGCTATTGGTGTGTGTAAAGGTTGTTGAATATATGAGAAATAGCCTTTTTGTGTTCAGGCAAAGTAGTTGAAGCTTGGTGAACGGTAAGGCTCGGTTTTGGTCAAGAACCGAGAAGGAGTTCATCTCTTTGAGCTTTCAAGCCCGAGGTTGCTTGAATAGCCATCGTTCCACTCGTCTTCCCTCTCCTTTCCAGAGAAGGATACAAGAAAAGAGTGGCCAGAAACCAGTCCCGTTTGCTGCCGTCTTCCTTCGGAAGATCGTTATGCCAAGAGCCTAAAAGGTTGCTCATCGGACAGCATTCAGTTTTCTGCTTATATTTTGTTTTTCTGTTTCGTTTGTGGGTAAAACACGACTCATTTGAGGTGGAATCGTGTCATGTTGTATCAGAGCTATGGATATCTTCCCTTGAATGTCTGCAAACGGGTGGATTAATCTTCTTGCACATTTCGTTTGCTGCAAACTTTTTATTTCTTCTCTGCTTCGTTGGTTTTGAAAAAGGCAGAAACCGGTTCTATTAATTTTGTGTTTAACATATAAGGATAACCTTGAACACTACCGTAGATATGTTATTACTGGACAAAATTTAAAAATCGAAAACTCGAAACCGTTTAGTCTTTAAAGCTGAAAACGTATGTGTTGATCTGTTCATATTCGTATGTTCATAATCGTATGCTTATAATCGTATGTTCATAATCGTCTGTTCATATTCGTATGTTGAAAATTTAAAAATCGTATTGTGTTTTCTGCACAAGTCTTACTCAACTGATTGGCTGCTAGTTGAGGGTAGGTGCAGGTGAGAACAGAACACCCTACAGCTTAACTGCTATTTGAGGGTAGGTGTAGGTGAGGACAGAACACCCTACAGCCTAGCTGCTGTTAGAGGGTAGGTGCAGGTGGTAGGTGTCTATTGCTGGACCACTGGTATTGTACATTTATGTTATTATGCATATGGGTGTGCTATGTAGCAGCTAGTGTTATTACCTTATTCGGAACAACCATTCTGTTGCTGCTCTGTACCTTGTGATTTAATACTATTTTTGTACTGATTATGTTGTCTGCTGACTCATTCCATACTTGCTAACACCTTGGCAGAATACTTTGACAGAATACTTTGTTTACTTGCCTAATCTGTGATTATGTTATTATATCCTTACTGTGTGGTTTAATGATAACTGAGTTGATGCATGATATAAACACTAAAGGAAAAACATGTTTATTAGAATATGTTAATACCCTGGTAAAATTTTATGCCTAGTTCGCTAGTTGTTTTGGTGGGTTTGACCCCTTGAACTTTCGATCATAACTTTTGCTACGGGCGTCAGGATTTTGTGATCGGAATATACCTCGCATTGCTGTCCATATAAATAATGCAAATTTTCAGCGCAAAAACTACCGCAGCTAGTTCTAGGTCGTGCGTCGGGTAGTTCTGCTAATAAGCCTTCAATTGTCTAGAGGCATATGCTACCACCTTCCCTTCCTACATTAGTACACATCCCAGTCCTACCTTTGAAGTATCGCAGTAAATTGTAAATTTTTCGTCCTCGGCAAGAAGCGTCAGGATTGGAGCAGTAGTTAATCTCTGCTTCAACGTCTAGAAACTATGCTCACAATCATCAGACCACAGATATTTCACACTTTTCCTCATTAACCGGGTCAGGGGCGCCGCAATCTTCGAAAATCCCTCAATGAATCTCCTGTAATAACCCGCTAACCCGAGAAAACTCTGTATCTCCGTAACATTCTTCAGCTGTGGCCACTCCTTAACTGCCTGGATCTTTGCTGGATCAACCGTTATTCCATCGCTTGAGATGACATGACCAAGAAAATGGATTCTATCCAGCCAGAATTCGCACTTTGGAAACTTTCCATAAAGTTGGTATCGCTTCAGAGTTTCCAACACCAATCTCAAGTGCTCCTTATGCTCATTCTTGCTCCGAGAGTACACCAAAATATCGTCGATAAACACTATGACAAATTTATCGAGGTAATCATGGAATACTCTGTTCATCAGGTCTATAAGGCGGCTGGAGCATTTGTCAATCCAAAGGACATCACCAAGAACTCATAGTGCCCGTACCGTGTCCGAAAAGCCATCTTGGGAATATCTTCCACCCTGACCTTCAGCTGATAATAACCTGATCTCAAATCAATCTTTGAAAATACACGCGCCCCCTGGAAATGATCGAATAAATCGTCTATCCTTGGCAGAGGGTACTTATTCTTAACCGTCAGTTTATTCAATTCCCTGTAGTCGATGCACATGCGTAACAATCCGTCTTTCTTCTTGACAAAAAGAATCGGCGTGCCCCATGGCGAAAAGCTAGGGCTTATAAACCCTTTCTTTACCAATTCTTCTAATTGCTTCTTCAACTCCTTCAACTCTGCCGGCGCCAATCTGTAAGGATTTTTCGACACTGGCTCAGCTCCCGGATACACATCTATTACTAACTCTATTTCCCGGTCCGGAGGCAAACTAGGTAAATCATCTAAGAAAACTTCAGGGAAGTCTTGAACAATTAAAACGTCCTGCGGTCTCGAATCTTTGGGAATCTGCATATCCATAATACTGGCAAGAAAACCAAAATACTCACCAGTTAAAACTTGACGAGCACTGATAGGCGCCATCACAGATATCTTCCGGACATTCTTTGTGGCTTGGAAAGTATGCTTCTCACCATCTAGCGGTTGGAAGTTCACTGTGCCCGTCCTACAGTCAATCATGGCGTAGTGCTTGAACATCCAATCCATTCCCAGTATCATGTCATATCCCGTTATACCCATAATAATGAGATCGGCCGACAAATTCTTGCTTCCCACCGACACTACGCTATCACGCACTACTTGATTTGAGTGCATACGCTCACCCAAAGGCAACATTACCACATAACCACAGTCCGTTGATACAAGCCATATATCTAACTTAACCACGAATGTAGTTGCAATAAATGAATGCGTTGCACTAGAATCAATCAATGTATGAGTAGGTACATAATTCACTAGTATGGTACCTGACACCACAGCTAGCTGCTTCTCATCTTCTGACTCAATCATAGCAAATACTCCCGGTGCTGTGCGCGTCGAACTCTTCTTCAAAGCTTGACAGTCTCTGCTGATGTGGCCTACCTCGTTGCAATTAAAACATCGTACAACCCTGGGCTTCGGGCAATCTTTGGCCACATGTCTGGCTTCATTGCAGCTGTATCACTTTTCAGAGTTCAATCTGCACTCTCCTGGATGATACTTCATACATTTGGGGCACTAGGGGTACTGTATCGGTCCTTGCGGCCTCTTACTACTTCCCTGCCTACTAGAACCCTCGCTAAATCTCTTTGTGCCTCTCTGTTGTGACGGCTGGGAGACAATTCTGCTTTGCTGTGGGGCCACTTCTCTTAAGGATCTCGTGGAAGCCTCCCTCTAACTGATACATTTCATCTCAGCTTCCTCTACCTCCAATGCCTTGGCCACCACCTCGGAGTAAGGCACATCCCGTATGCCTGCTATTTTCACTCCTTTGTATATTTCCGGCCTCAACCCTTGTACAAACTGAAACACTTTACCCTCATTCTGGCTTACCAAATTGCTGGCAAACTGGGACAAGGACTTGAATCGCCGGTTGTCCTCTGTCTCTGATGTAGTTTGCTTCAACTGTAAGAACTCCATCCTCTTAGTTGCCTGCACCATATTATTAAAATACTTGTCGTAGAAGGCCTTCTTGAACTTCTCCCAGGTCATGTGCTGAGTATCGGCAGTGGTCCCTATAGATTCCCACCAAAATGGACATCCTTTACTAAATGAAAGGTGTCCAGTATAACCTTATCCTCCTCTTCCACCTTCACATATTTAAACATGCTCTCTATTGCTCGGACCCATTCCTCGGCAGCCATCGGATCTGATACTTGTCCTTCGAAAGTGGGCGGCCGCAATCTCCGAAATCGGTCATCCGACTGGTCTTGACTAGAACTAGGGCCTGCACCTCCTTGTACTTCTCGATTCAGCAACATTTCTAACTGCTGAGACTGCTAATTTAATAATTCTGTCAACTGTCGGATCGTCGCAGAGTCGTCTTCACTTCTCGGTTCGGTTGTCTCTCTTGGCTCTCTAGGACGTCCTGGTCGTCTAGAGATTCTGATTATCTTTCCTAGACAAGGGTCAACTATGCTCATAAGTATTTACTAAACAACATTAAACTTAAACACTTATAGTTGTTGGAGCATGTCATGCGGCGATAGGCACTGTTGAGTAATCGTTTGAACGTTTTGACCAAATGGCTCTGATATCGACACTGTAGCGCCCCAAAAATCCAGCATGATTCCGTTCGCTACTAACTACTACGCGTCACCATCCCTCATATTCTCTTCACTAATTCAGTCAACTACATAATAACATCGTCCCTTTCTCTACAACTATTCGATGTTCTCTCACAATAATGCTAGTCTTGAAAAATTTTCACAACCATAATAAATCTATGGGATGATAAAATTCTAAAGACATATTTACTGTTGATGAAGTTCCTCCATGAAGGGTATTTGGTTGTTAGGCAGCTTAAAGAACTGATTTTGAAACACGGGTGCTCTGATACCATAACGTGTCACGACTCAAAAACCCTACGGTTTTCAGAGAGTGACTTGTTCGACGCCTCATAAAATTCTAAATTTAAAATTGTTTAAGAACATTTGTAAGCCTTTGAAAACGTTTGAAATGCATAACGGAAGTTTTTGCATCAGTGGAAACCCTTTGTTGGCTATTTAAAAGTTTAAACTGTAAAATGGTAACACACTTTTTTTTTAAACCATGAATAAGGCTTTGTGGATCGATCGGCGCACCCTCAGAAAAAATCAACTCGAGAGTGGCCGATTACCGATTCGTCAGCCCTCTTGGCCGACCTATCAGCACTTGTTCGGGTGCCAACTCGGCCGCTACATTCCTTGGGTGATTGGTCAGCTCATTTTGCCGATCGATCGGCCCTTATTTTGTCCCCTTTTTCCCTTAAAAACATTTACTTAAAAACTCCAACCAAAACACCTTTTTCTCAACTCAACCTTTCCACAACCAACACATTTTCATCAATTTCCATACAAAACATTTATGAACATCAAAATGCTATATATTCGTTGAAAAACTATCAATATTGAACAAAACACTTCGATACCTCATACACACCCACAGGTCGAAATTGCTTTAACACCCCCAAGGCCACCACCATGATGCTCTTCCTCAACCGCATCCATCAATCTTGAATGAGTTCGTGAATCTCACTGCTCAACTCATCACCTACATTACAAAATTTAAACTATCAGTTTAAGACTCAGCAAGTAATGCAACATGAAATTTTAAACACTTACGTAACATATCCTAACATATGTGGTTTCTTACTTTTTCTTTTCGATTTGTTGTCATATTTTCTTGAATGAATCTAACTCCTCCCCAAAGCTACGACCTAAGTGACGATGAACAGACGATCAATTCCTCCAAAGCTGACATTGAGGAATTTTATTTCTACTAAAGATACAATCCTATAACCAATGGAGAGTAGATTAGTTTCTCCAAAGCTGACATTAGAGAAAGTTAAACCCTAACAAAGATGCGATTTAATGCTGATGAAGGTTCGATCAATTCGTCCAAAGCTTAGATTCTTATAATTGATGAAGGGCAAATCACTTCCTTCAAAGCATACATGTTGGTTTCGTTTCATTTCATTTTTTTCATTTCATTTCGTTTCGTTTCATAAAAACATATGCATAAATTCATTTTCAAAATTTTCTAAAACATGATGCATGAACGTGTAATGCAAACATTAATCATACATTCATAAACCCTAGCATTTTGTGATGTAAGCCAAAAGACAAAACACAAGTAGACATTACTTACTTTAAGTCCTTAGCAATTGAGGGTATTCGAATTCTATTTCGATAATGTGCTCAACCTATAGCATATTAAGCTCAACATTAATCATCAAACGCTTATACCTAACTATCCATTCCAACCACAAAAATCCAAATTCAACTAATCTGTCCAAAGATTTTCCAAATATAGCATAAAAAATAACTCAATTGAAATAACTCAATTCAATTAGCTTAACCCAAATAGGAACGACCAAAAAAATTTATGCATCAAACCCAGATTTACCCTATCCATTGCATAAACTTCAAAAACTCATAACTTTGTATGCACTTATTCAAACGCTTCGATTCAAAAGCCAAACGTTCACCCTAAGAGTCTATTATAACATATCAAATTCGTTTATCAATTGGAAATCCATAGATTAGGCTAAAAACATAAATTCCAAAATTGTCCAGAAATTTCAAATTTTTGCACAATTTAACAACTAAACAAAACATCCATCAATCCATAACATTTTCCATTTCCAACCACAATTAAGACCAAACATAAATTTCATAAAGCATAGAAACATAAAAGATTGAGTCTACATATACACATTTTCGTGCATCATGCTTCAACCCACTCAACTATCCATCAAAACAACACATATTTCATTCATAACCCATAAAATATCTAATCCCTTCAAACCCTAACTCTTACCTTGATAATCTTGAAGGATAGCTAGAGATAAAGAGGAGGAAGGAGGAGCTTTCGTGAGGGAAGGTTGCTGCAGTGAGAAACCGTGAGAGAGGGAGAGCTGCTGTGAGAGAAACTGAGAGAGAGAGAAGGAGGGAGAAGAAAGGAAATGAGAGGAAGAGAGAGGAGGGACTACTGGCGTGAGAAAAGGGAGGGAGAGAAGGAAGAAAGGGGGTGTTTGGTTGATAGGAAGAAGAAAGCTTCTTCAAGAAGCATTGGATTTCAAATCCACATCCAATCCATTCAATTCTCTTAATTAAAATTTTAATTTACGAATCCTAATTATACACCATTAAATCCCCCTTTTTGGTTATTCTATCCTTCATGTCTTTAAATTTTGGCTTTTCAACTCCTTTTACATTTATTTGATAAATCTCTAAAATCTCTCGTAAACTTCATGCACATAGTTAAATTACTCGGTAAAATGTTTCGGATGTTACACTAATGAATCTTCAAAATCGTTTAAATTGCGTAGCGGAAGCCTTTTTGTGTTAGTGGAAGATGATTCGTTTAAATTACAATTTAAAAGTTTAAACCATAAAAAGAGAATAAGTAGTAACCCGAAAATTTTACCGAGCTAATTAAGGTCCCGCGTAAGTTCCGCGGGAGATGTTAACAGATTAATTAATTAGTGAAAAGTTAGGAATGAACTCTGAAGAAAATTTCTGAATTTTAAAAACGAAAAGACGTGATTTGACTGAATTTTCGAAGATTAAACACGTAAAGGCGTAAAATAAAACAAAAGAGGGAATAAGATTTTTAATTTAATTCTCGGGTGGTTTCTCACAGAAGCCCTCTCCCTAGCAATCCCTCTTCAGCCGAGGGCGACGGCAAGCTTTTCTTCCGGCCTTCTGCTCGGCGAGCCCTCTTTTGGCTCTCTCGCTCTCTTGTGCTGATTTCTGACAAGAACTCACGATAAGTTCTGTCCTCTCCTCTCTGTTTCAGTGGTCGAGTGCGGTGATTCAATGGGGTTTCAATTTCTTAAGGTTTTGTGCTAAAATAGAGTGTTTAGAGGTGAGTTGCGAACGTTTGAACCGCAGACAGTGAATGTGGGATTTTGAACAAAAAACCAAGAGGGTGTTCTTTGCAATTCGGGTTTTCTGAATTTGAAACCTCCAATTGTGGTTAGATTATGCCTAATAGATTAGAATGTGATGGATTGGTGAGAAATTTGGTGAATTTTGCTGAAAAATCAAGGATATATGATTTTGGGCCCTAAAACAGAACTGTTTTTGAGTTCTCGCCCTTGCTACGAATGGTTTTTTTAGAATCTCTCCTAGTATGTTAAAATAAACTTCATAAGGAGCGTTTAGCCACTAGAATCGAGTGATTCCGATAATTGTAGGAAAGGTTATGCTCGTTCGAAGTTTATGTCAGTTTTTAGCCGAACCAAATTAGTGACCCATTTCAGTTTGGTTTTATGGATTTAGCTAGAAACCATGATTTTAGCACAAATAGTGAATTTGGAGGTGAATGTTGACGAATGAATGTTTATGTTTTAGGTCAATCCCAAAATTGATAAGAACGAGCACCACGGAAGCTGAGGACCCCAGGTAAGTAGTGTTTGCATGTGTGTTGCCCTTATGAGTCTACACCATAGGACGGTAGGGATGATGTGTATGTGTTGTATGTTTCACATGTTTTGTTTTAGTCATGCATCATGTTTTGAAAAGTATAACGAAAATGAATTTGAGTATGGTTTTAAGTACGAATGTGAGGTGTGATATGTGAACGGTGAGGATAATGGTTATGTGGCCTCGAAGGAAGTGATTCGTCCTTCGATGCAGATAGAGAATCAACTTGGGAAACCTAATCCGCTTCCCAACTCTGTAGGAGGATCATTGATGTGAGATTCATGTGCAGCTCCTGGGCTTTGTCGCTGGTTGAGCTAGGACGGTGGTGACGGATCAGGGGCAATGTGGCGTAAGGGCCGAGTCTTTGGGAAAATTATACGACGTGGCCTCGAAGAAAGTGATTCGCCTTTCGACGCAGTAAGAGTATCAACTTGGGAAGATTGATCTATTTCCCAACTCTGTAGGAGGATTGTACGAATGATGAAAGAAAACATCAACGTGAGCATGAAAGTAGAGATTGCATGTGATAGGATTACATTGACTGTTTTACATTTCATATCGCACTACTTACTGAGTATTAGGCTTACATGTTGTGTTATGTGGTGTAGGTGTTAAGGATATAGCAGGTAAGTTCCGAGAGCCCAGTCAGGCCGAGTAGGCAGTTGGCGGCGCATGACCTAGGCATTGGTTTGGTTGACCGTGTTAGGGCGACCTGACCCGTGGAGAATGTTCTGGGTATGGTGAGCTTTTGGAAGATTCATTTTGAGGAGTCTATGTCATCTGCATAGGACTCATGTGTAGATTTTTTATGCATAGATGAGTTTTAAACACTAGTAGTTGTGATGATGTATATCATGATGATGCATAGTCATATTTTGAAGCTATTTGGGAGATTATGATTTGAAAATCCAGGTTTGAAAATCTAAGTTTTCTTGGTTTTAAATGATTGAAACGTTTTGTTGTTTGTTTTCTCTTCTTGAGTTTGAAATTTGATTTAAGGCTACTGGTGTAAAGTGTTGACCTGTCTGCGTAGGTGTTGACTGAACTAAGTAGATGGCGACCGCGATGGTCGACCTACGAAAAAAGAATCAAATTAGGTGTCGACCTATATGTGTAAGTGTCGACCACAAGGTTCGATCGGTGCATACAGAGAGGATTATGGTGTCAACCTGTTAGTGAGATGAAAATCGAGATGTCAACCGCAAGGTTCAACCGGGGTGGACACAGAGAATTAGGGTGTTAACTAGTGCAAACAAGTGTCGACGTGTGCAAACAGAGACAACTGAGGTGCCGACCTATGAATATAAGTGTCGACCTTTGGGTGCAGAATGGATCAGCTGTCGACCGAAGCTTACAGAGGTCAACCGAGATCTCTTTATTTGTTTTTAAAACTTGAAATTTGTTTGGTTTTCTTTTATATAATGAGTTCTCCACGCAAGTGTTGTTTTCCGCTACAAAAATAGTGAAACGTTTTAAATAATGTCGTCTTAGGGCGATGAATAAATTTTAAACGTTTTTCTAAAAATATTTTTAGTGCGAATACGTAGTCAATTGTCAATTCCAGGTTCAAAAAACCCGGGTCGGTACGAGTCAATAGCTCAAATCGGCGAACCGGGTTCGGATAACTCGGGGCGCCACAGGTTATGATATCAGAGCAAACTGGAAACCAGTGAGTTTTCAGGGCGTTACAATAAATATATATATATATTTCCTTTTTTCTAGAGGGCCGATCGATCGGCTCACTTGACTTGATCGATTGACACCCTCTCGTGTGGTAATCAGCTAAAATGAACAAAAAGGGCAATCGGTCGGCTCATTTTGTTAGCCGATCGGCAACCTCTTGGGTGCCACTTCCATTTGCTCATTATTTTGGCAATCGATCGCCCAAAACTGGGGATTGATCAACCCCTATTCTGATTTTTTGTTATTCAATTATCCTTTAAGAAGTCCAAACCAAAATCAAAACATTTCCCTACTTAAATCTTTCAAACATAATATATCCATTTCAAATCTATCTATTTGCATCCAAAAACATTAGTATACCAAAACACATTTTAGTAAAACATTTCAATCCATAATTATATACACAATTCAAACCAAATCGTTTAGCATACTCGCCCACAGGTCAAAATGTTGCCCTAACAACCATCAAATCGCCATGGACGTACTCCTCCAACTGTTTCTATTAATCTTGTTTGGTTCCGTAAATTTCACCGTCGCGTTCTTCACTTACATCACAAAATTTATTTAGTGAGTCAAATACTCAACAAGTAATGTTTATATGAAATGAAAACATAATACTATTCTCTTTAAACGTTCAGTCTCTAAAAGTTTCTTTTCCTTTTGTTGTCGTTTATCATTGGGGCATTTATTCTGTTGTATCATTGAAGGGGTGAATCTCTTTCTTCAAAGCTAAGATTCTCATATATCATTAAAAGGGGAATCACTTCCTTCAAAGCTAAGATTCTCATAATCATTGTAGAGCGAATCTGTAACGCCCTGAAAACCTACCCATTTTCGGTACGTTTATTGCTCCGATACCACATCTGTAACGTCCCCGAGACGTCCCCGGACCTAGGTCGCCAACCATACGCTCGCTCCCCATTTTGACAATTTCGTACAGAAATTAGAACTTTTGGTTCCTCGACTCAAAACAACGTCTTCGACAATCGTTCATGAAAAACCGCAGCGAAAAACTTATTTATAATTGGTTTAAATAGAATTCACTAGTTTAAAACACAGAAATACAGAGACCGGTTGACATTTGAAAACGCCGGTCGACATCTGGGTCGTCTGGGGTTTCCATCTGTCGACACTGGTGAACACCGGTCGACACCGCGTTCCCCTCGGGTCTTCACGTCGGTCGACACTTCTACGATTAGCTAGGAGTGTGGTCGACACTTGCTTTCGCAGGTCGACACTTTTACCCTCTCTACCCGCGCAGGTCGCCCCTGCGGTCAACACTCTCACTGATTTTACATGGACTGGTCGACACCCACGGTCGCGGTCGACACCTCATTTCCCCCTGCCCGCCCCGGTCGAACCCCGCGATCGACACTCATCCTCTAATTTACACTAACCGGTCGACACCTATGGACTGCGGTCGACACTTAACACCAGCAACCTAAATATATAACAGCAATTCTACGGAAGAAGGACACGAATGCTCCTCCGAATTAAAACAACCGATTGCAAACCTGAATAATTCATTCAATCATTTCCGACAATTCCAAAATGCACCTATACATCAATTCCAATTACGGACTCCCAAAAACATCTATGTCTCAAAATCTATACACTCGACATAGCCCTCACCAAAACACTACTCCCAGAAATCTACCTTGCACGGGTTGGGCCATCACAAAAAGCTCCACCTACCGACACACGGTAGTACGCCGCCAACCGCCTACTCGTCCGGTCTAGGCTCCGGCAACTCACCTTCAGGGATCTCTGCACCTACACCATAGAACACACAACATAAGCCTAACGCTCAGTAAGTAGTTCAATATGAATAGTAAAACAACAATGAAATCCTATCACATGCAGTTTCTACGTTCTCGCTCATGTTGTCATAACCAGCGCCGCATGGTACGGCCACACCATGGTGAGGCTTGACTCTCTCGCCACCTCACACCCTGGCATGTCGCCA
Organism: Begonia peltatifolia; assembly: GCA_022433055.1. Taxonomy (NCBI): domain Eukaryota; kingdom Viridiplantae; phylum Streptophyta; class Magnoliopsida; order Cucurbitales; family Begoniaceae; genus Begonia; species Begonia peltatifolia. The sequence goes on from CM039522.1 coordinate 6,394,143, forward strand.
TCGTCCCAATTTCTCCAGTAAAGAGGCACTCAATCCGTACCCACGCGTCACTCTATGCATTGCAACCATTCCAAGGTGAGGCTGGACGCACTCGCCACACCACCCCCTGGCACGTCGCCTTTGTCCTGGTTCTTCCAGCAACGAGGACATAGTTGCATACCACCAAACACACGCCACAGCAGCCTTCCTAGGGTGAGGCTGGACGCACTCGCCACAACAAAACCTAGCACGTCACCACCGTTCCGGTTCCTCCAGCAACGGGGCTTAGCTGCCCACACACACATCGTCCTCACTATCACACATTGCACTTCCACTCGCACATAAAGCCATGCTCAAATTCATTTTCATTCCCATTTCAAAAACATGATGCATGTCAAGCAAGACACACGCATATCACAATCAACTATCACAAATCTAACGTTCCTCCATGTAGGCCCACCTGGGCAAAATACATGCATACACTACTTACCTGACGTCCTATCTTTCTGTAGTGCTCGTTTCACCAAAAAATGCTCAACCTACAACAAAAATCATATTCCCGTCAAAACTCATCCTACTACTCTATTTATGTACTAAAATCACCATACTATCTCAACACTTCACGAACTCGCCAAAATCTCTCACTAACCTATCCCGGCTCCAAAATCAACCTAACCTCCAATGCGCATAACTTTTGCGTCGGTTATCGGAATCGCACGATTTCAGCGGCCAAACGCTCCAATCGTAACCTAGTTTAACCTACCATAACATAATCTAAAATCGTTAACCGCAGTTAAGGAGGAAACCCAAAAACAGAGTAGGACCTAGGGTCAAAATCCCCATTCCACGGCCATTCCACAAAAACTAAGTACATCCTTCACCACTCTATCACATTTATCCTCAACAACCCACAACAATTAACATTACACTCAATAAACAGTCTAACCCTAAAACCCCAATTCTCTATCCACCACATTCTCCTCAATTCCAACACTAAACCAACATTGAACTATAAACTACTTAAACTCACCTTAACCGTTGAAATGGAGAAAAAAACCACAACAAATCACCGGCGGAATCGTCGCGGGAAGGAGAGGAACAGAAGGAAAACGCACAGTGGGTAAGGGAGAAATAACAAAGAAGAAAAAGGGGGAGAGGGTTTCTGCCGAATCCTCTCCTCCTTTTTCATATATATATATATATAAAATAAAAAATAAACTAATTACCTTTTTACCCTCACACTTTAAATCTTTTAATCCAACCATTATCCAATCCACTTCCGGTCGGATTCTTGAAATTTTCTCCCCACCATTATCCTCGAAATAAATCCCCACCTAACCTTACAAATTCTCTACTCTCCAATCCATCTGAATCCCACCGTTTATTGTCCCGACAACCCAAAAATCGGTACCACAAAAATACGGGGTGTTACATCCTCCCCTCCTTAAAAGAATTTTGTTCCCAAAATTTACGTACCAAATAACTCTGGGTATTGTTGCTCCATGTCCTACCGCCTTTCCCAAGTGGTCTCCTCCACATTGTGGTTTCCCTATAAAACCTTGACCAAGGGAATCTCCTAATTACGCAATACTTTCATAGCTGATCCTAGTATGGCCACTGGCTTCTCCTCGTAAGATAGCGTCGGCTGCACCTCTATATCTTGCTGTGTAACCATCTGAGAAGGATCACGTATGCACTTCCTCAGCATGGAGACAGGGAAGACATTATGTATGGTATCCATCGAGGAAGGCAGTTGAAGCCTGTAGGCAGTCTTCCCAATCATTTCTGCAACAGGGAACAGTCAAATAAAACGAGGGTTGAGGTTTCCTCGCTTCCCGTACCTAACCACTCCTTTGAACGGGGAAATTTTCAGGAATACCTCATCACCCACGCCAAATTCCAATTCCTGTCTCCTTCGATCGGCATAGCTCTTCTGCCGACTTTGAACTGTCTCGACCCTCTTCTTTATAATAGCAATCTTGTCGATCGTCTGCTGTAGTATTTCTGGGCTTATAAGTCTTGCCTCACCAACCTTGTCCCAGTACAACGGCGACCTGCACTTTCTCCCATACAAGGCTTCATACGGTGTCATGCCAATAGTAGACTGGTAACTGTTATTATATGAGAACTCTATTAACAGCAAGAACCTGTTCCAAGCTGCCAGGAACTCCAACACACAGACTCTGAGCATCTCTTCCAGTATCTGTATAGTTCACTCCGATTGTCCGTCGGTCTGAGGGTGGAAGGCCGTGCTGAATTCCAACTTGGTACCCATGGCCTTATGCAGACTCCTCTAGAACTTAGACGTAAATCTGGGAACTCGGTCTGACACTATCGACACAGGGAACCCATGGAGTTTGACTATCTCCTGCACGTACAACTAAGATAATTGATCCATCGAGTAGTTCATCCTCACCGATAAAAAGTGAGACGACTTAGTTAGTCTGTCTACAGTCACCCAAATTACATCATGGCCTTTAGCAGTCTTTGGCAGTCCGACTACAAAATCCATACTGACCCATTCCCACTTCCACTCGTGTATAAGTAATGGTTGAAGCGTCCCCGACGGTCTCTGATGTTCCGCCTTTACCTGCTGGCATACCACACAAGCCTCAACGTGCTTAGCTATCTCCCGTTTCATATTGGACCACCAATAGTGTTGTTTCAAATCTCTGTACATCTTAGTGCTTCTAGGATGCACAGAGAAAGGGGACGAGTGAGCCTCGGACAATATTTCTTCAGTTCTTCATTCTTCGGGACATACCGCCTATCTCGAAACCTTAGAATCCCTTCGTCCGAATAACTGAGCTCAACGTTAACATTGGCCTCCATACCTGCCTTCAGTCCGCTGCACTCGGGGTCATTCTCTTGGGCCCGCTTAATTCTGTCCAGGATGGTCGGCCTTAACGATATCGCCGACAGCGTGGCTGCCAAATTCGAGACCACTTCTAGGCCGAACTGACATATCTCAGTCCTTAGCTTGGTAGGCAGTGTTAAAAGCATAGCAGACGTTAAAGTCGACACTCGGCTCAAGGCGTCCGCTACCACGTTTGCTTTTCCTAGATGATACTTAATTTCCAGGTCGTAGTCTTTAACCAGCTCAAGCCATCTCCTTTGCCTCAAGTTTAGCTTGGTCTGAGAAGACTTCTCATTGTTGTCCATATAAATAATGCCTCCAAATCTTAAGTGCGAAGACCACCGCTGCCAACTCCAAGTCATGCATGGGATAATTTTACTCGTAGGGCTTCAGTTGCCTTGAAGCATAAGCGATCACCCTTCCATTTTGTATCAGCACGCAGCCCATGTCTACCCTGGAGGTGTCGCAATAAAAGCTGAATTTCTCCCCCTCTATCGGCAATAATAGCAAAGGGACTGTAGTCAACCTCTGCTTCAACGCTTAGAAGGCTTTCTCGTACTCATCAAACCAACTATACATCATGTTCTTCCTGGTCAATCAGGTCAAAGGTGCTGCGATCTTGGAAAATCCTTTAATAAACCTCCGGTAATAGCCTGCCAGCCCCAGAAAACTGCGTATATCACTGGCAGTAGTCGGTTGCGGCCATTCCCTCACAGACTGAACCTTCGCCGGATCCACGAAAATACCATCACAAGAGATAACATGCCCCAAAAATTTGATCATATCCAGCCAAAATTCGTACTTAGAAAACTTAGTATATAGTTGGTGCTGCCCCAAAGTCGTCAGCACGATCCTCAAATGCTCTCTGTGCTCCTCTTCGCTCCAAGAGTATATCAGGATGTCATCAATGAATACTATCATGAATCTATCTAGTTGCTCCCTAAATACTCGGTTCATCAGGTCTATAAAGGTAGCTGTGGCATTAGTCAGTCCGAACGACATCACTAAAAACTCATAGTGTCGGTACCGCGCCTGAAAATAATAACCGGACCTCAGATTAATTTTAGAGAACACCCGTGGCCCTTGAAGTTGATCAAACATGTCATCTATCCTTGGCAACGGGTATTTATTCTTCACCGTCAACTTGTTCAGTTCCCTATAGTCAACACACATGTGTAGAGATCCGTCTTTCTTTTTAACAAAAAGCACCGGGGCTCCCCACGGCAAAAAACTAGGGCATATGAAGCCCTTATCCGTCAACTCCTCTAATTATGACTTAACTCCTTTAACTCGGTAGGCACCAGCCAGTATGGGTTCTTGCACAGTGGCTCAGCTCCAGGGTACACGTCGATAACGAACTCAATTTCCCTGTAAGGGGGCAGACCTGGCAGATCCTCAAGAAATACCCCCGAAAAATCATGCACGATGGGGATGTCCTGGAGTTGAGCCTTGCCCTGAAGCTGTACGTCCATGACACTAGCCAAAAAGCCCATGCATCGACCCTGTAACAACTGTTGGGCTCTCATAGATGACACTGCCGGGATTCTAATCAAACCCTTTCCTGCCCTGAAGGAGCAACCCTCTCCACTCGGGAGCCGAAAGTGGATCTCCCTGGTTCTGCAATCTATCGCGGCAAAGTGTCTAGACAGCCAATCCATCCCCAAAATAGCCTCATACCCCTTCATGTCGAGTATGATCATATCCGGGTACAACCGATTTTCTCCCACCATCACAATATCACCTTGTACCACCTGATCTAAGTATAGACACTCCCCCGACGGCAACAATACATCATAGAACTGCCCACAATAGCTGGGTACTAGATTTACCTTGACCACGAAGGCAGTGGACACAAACGAGTGAGTAGCACCAGTATCGACAAGGGTATAAGTCGCCATGCCCGAAATAAGAATACTACCTGAAATTACCGATGGCTGGGCGGCATCGTCCGGCTCAATGAGGGCGAAAACTCTTGGCCTCACTCTCGCTGGGGCCTTGCTCAAATTCAGTCAACTCCTAGCAAAATGCCCCACTTCATTGCAGTAGAAGCGCCGATTCTGTCGCAGTTTTTGACAATCTCTGGACACATGGCCCACCTCACCACAAATGTAGCATCGCCCTGCACCTCCCCTGCACTCACCGGGGTGACTCCTTTGGCATTTTGGTCACACCAGAAACTTCCCGAGTCCCTAAGACCGCTTGTTGCTCCCCTGATTGCTGGAGCTATCGTTGGACCTCTTTAGGCCCTTTCGTTGAGACGACTCCTCTCCGCTCGATTGTGGCAACACTTCCTTGAAATACCTCTTAGGCTGTTCCCTAGGCAACTCTCTGTAACTGGGAAGCTTCGTTCTAGCCTCCTCAAATGTCCAACGCCTTTGCCACCACCTCCTCATAAGGCACCCCTCGAATCCCAGCTATTCGCATGCCCATATATATGTCTGGCTTCAGCCCCTGTACAAATTGGTGCACTTTGTTCTCATTCAGGCTCACCAGATGACTAGCAAATCAAGATAGCCCCTTGAATTGTCTCACATATTCAAGCCACTGTACCTGTCTGCCTCAACTTGGCAAACTACACCATCTTCTGGGTTCGGACTGAGTGGCTAAAATACTTGCCAAAGAACGTCGTCTTAAATTCCTCCCATGTCATGGACTTCACATCGGTGGTCGCTTTCACCGAATCCCACCAAAATCGGGCATTCTTGGCAAGGTGGAATGCCGCACTTGATACCCTGTCCTGTTCCTCTATCTTGGCGTAATCCATCATGTCTTCCATACTTCGAATCCACTCCTCAGCACTGATTGGGTCTGAAGATGCTCCGTTGAACACTGGGGGTCTAAGCCTGTGCAACCTATCACCCCCACGATCCGTTGAAGTCTGGGCACTAGACTGGCCCTAGTCCTCTCTACCCATAAACCGCTCTAGCTGCTGCGATTGGGGGTTGACTAACTCGGTAAGCTGCCTAACGGCGTCATCCATATCGCCTATAGCTCTACGCGTCTCTATAACCATAACGCTAAACCTGTACACCACAACATCTAGTGAGTCTAAAAAAACTACAAAGGCTCTAAGAAATACTTACAGTTGGTGGAGCACTCCCATGCATCGGCTGGTTGTATTAGGAGATTCCTCAAACGGCGTCGACTCTGTGGCTCTTACACTCGTAACGTACCCTCTTCCCACCTATTAACCGTCCCCTCTACCTTTCCCCCCAAGCGGTGTGGGAATTGTGACAGACGCTCTCGCCTTCACAATCTCACTCCTCCTCTGAGGGGCCCGACATCATCGTCGGTCACACTTCCGGTTGGGTAAAGGCTCTGATACAATATCTGTAACGCCTAAAAAACTTAACCGTTTTCGGTACGTTCACCGCTCCGATACCACATCTATAACATCCCCAAGACGTCACTGGACCCGGGTTGCCAACCATATGCTCGTTCCCTATTTTGAAAATTTCGTACAAAAATTAGAACTTTTGGTTTCTCGACTCAAAACAACGTCTTCGATAATCGTTTAAGAAAAGCCACAACGAAAAACTAATTTAAAATTGGTTTAAATAGAATTCACCAGTTTAAAGCACAGAAATACAGAGACCGGTTGACACTTAAAAACGCCGGTCGACACCTGGGTCGTCTTGGGTTTCCATCGGTTGACACTGGCAAACATCGGTCGACACTGCGTTCTCCTCGGGTCTTCATGTTGGTCGACACTAGAAATCACCAGTCGACACTTCTACGCTCACCTAGGAGTGTGGTCGACATTTGCTTTCGCAGGTCGACACTTTGACCCTCTCTGCCTGCGCAAGTCGACCCCCACGGTTGACACTCTCACTGATTTTACACGAACCGGTCGACACCCACGATCACCCATCGACACCTCATTTCCCTCTGCCTGCCCCGGTCGAACCCCGCAGTCGACACTCGTCCTCTAATTTACACTAACCGGTCGACACCTATGGACTTTGATCGACACCTCACACCAGCAATCTAAAAATATAACAGCAGTTCTACGGAAGAAGGACACGAAAGCTCCTCCGAATTAAAACAATCAATTGCAAACCTGAATCATTCATTCAATCATTTTTGACAATTCCAAAATGCACCTATATATCAATTCCAATTACGGTTTCCAAAACCCATCTATGCCTCAAAATCAATACACTCAACATAGCCCTCACCAAAACACTACTCCAAAAAATCTACCTCCCTGCTTTACTCCACGGGTCGGGCAGTCGCGACAAGCTCCACCTGCCAGCACACGGTAGTACGTCACCAACCGCCTACTCGTCCTGTCTAGGTTCCGGCAACTCACCTTTAAGGATCTCTGTACTTACACCACGGAACACACAACAAAGCCTACGCTCAGTAAGCAGTGCAATATGAATCGTATAACAACAATGCAATTCTATCACATACAGTTTCTACGTTCTCGCTCATGTTGTCACAACCAGCGCCGAATGGTACAGCCGCACCATGGTGAGGCTGGACTCTCTTGCCACCTCACACCCTAGCACGTCGCCATCGTCCCGATCTCTCCAGCAACGAGGCCCTCAATCCGTACCCACGTGTCACTCTATGCATCGAAACCATTCCAGGGTAAGGCTGGACGCACTTGCCACACCACCCCCTAGCATGTCGCCATCGTCCCAGTTCTTCCAGCAACGAGGACATAGTTGCACACCACCAAACACACACCGCAGCAGCCATCCTAGAGTGAGGCTTGACGCACTCGCCACACCAAACCCTGACACGTCGCCACCATCCCAGTTCCTCCAGCAATGGGGCCTAGCTGCCCATACACACATCGTCCTCACTATCACACATCGCACTTCCACTCGCACATAAAATCATGCTCAAATTCATTTTCGTTCCCATTTCAAAAACATGATGCATGTCAAGCAAGACACACGCATATCACAATCAACTATCACAAACCTAACGTTCCTCGGTGTAGGCCCACCTAGGCAAAACACATGCATACACTACTTAGCTGGCGTCCTAGCTTTCCATGGTGCTCGGCCTACAACAAAAATCATATTCCTGTCAAAACTCATCCCACTACTCTACTTACGCACTAAAATCACCATACTAGCTCAACACTTCACGAACTCGCCAAAATCGCTCACTAACCTATCCCGGCTCCAAAATCAACCTAACTTCCGACGCGCATAACTTTTGCGTCAGTTATCGGAATCGCACGATTCTAGCGGCCAAACGCTTCAATCGTAACCTAGTTTAACCTACCACAACAGAATCTAAAACCGTTAACCGCAGCTAAGGCGGAAACCCAAAAACGGAGTAGGCCCTAGGGTCAAAATCCCCTTTCCAAGGCCATTCTGCAAAAAACTAAGTACATCTTTCGCCACTCTATCACATTTATTCTTAACAACCCACAACAATCAACATTACACTCAATAAACACACTAACCTTAAAACTTCAATTCTCTATCCACCACATTTATCCTCAATTCCAACACTAAACCAACATTGAATCATAAACTACTTAAACTTACCTTAACCGTTGAAATGGAGGAGAAAACCACAACAAATCACCGGCTGAATAGTCGCGGGAAGGAGAGGAACCTAAGGAAAACGCACGGTTGGTAGGGGAGAAATAACAGAGAAGAAAAAGGGGGAGAGGATTCTCCTTTTCATATATATAAAAAATAAAATTAAAAAATAAGCTAATTACCTTTTTACCCTCATGCTTTAAATCTTTTAATCCAACCGTTATTCAATCTGCTTCTTGAAATTTTCTCCCCACCATTAACCTCGAAATAAATCCCCACCTAATCTTACAAATTCTCCACTCTCCAATCCACCCGAATCCCACCGTTTATCGTCTGGACAACCCGAAAATCGGTACCGCAAAAATACGGAGTGTTACAGATCACTTCCTCCAAAGATAAGATTCTCATAAACATTGAAGGGCGAATCACTTCCTTCAAAGTTAAATATTCATTTTGTTTAAATTGCTTCGTTTCATATTTTTGTTCATGAAAACATATGCCTAAATCATTTTCGATAGGTTTCTAAAACATGATGCATGAGTAGATAATACAAGAATAATTCATAAAAAATGTAAACCCTAGCATTTTGTGATGTAGGCCAAAAGACAAGGCGCATGTATACACTACTTACCTTAGGTCCTTAGCAAAGTTTTAGGGCACTTGATTACTTAACCATGGTAACTTGAAAAACCTATAACACATTAACCCTAACATCAATATTACAATACATATCACAACTTTGGTCATAACTACAACCTACTAAACCCATACAATTTCCATGATTCTAAATAAGGTGACATTAATCCATAAAGAATACACATATACATAACAACTCAAGTTAAGCACCCAAGTAAATTAGCTTTGAACAAATTGCAAACCAATAAACCATTCCATGGAACAAATCTCGGATTTGATCAACACTTTGCATAACTTCAAAATTTCATAACTTATGATATATTTATCCAACTGCTTCACTTCCAAAGCCAAAGGTTCTCCCAAGGTGTCTATTTTCACATAGTAAAATTAATTACCAAATAGAAATCATTAGGTTGAACCAAAATATCAAAACCAAAACATGTCCAGATTTTCCCAATTTTTGAACAAAATAGACATTTTCCTTCCAACATGCATAAGTTACTTTTCCATTTCATTTCTACTCATATGAATGATCTTTCAACATGATTAAGCAACAAATAATAAGAACAATAGAACAAAAATCCCATTTTCGTACATCCACATCAACCAATCATCATACCATCAAAACATTCAACCAAAACAACACTTATTTTTCATTTAAACCATAAAATATTTAAACCCTTAAGTAGAACTACTCTTACCTTAGAAAACTTCAAAGAGGAAGGAGGTTTTCATGAGAAATCTCCAGAGAGAGGGAGAGGAAATTGTAGATGAGTACAACTTCTAATGGTGTTTTTTCTTAACTAATAGAGTTCTTAATATATAAGATCAAACTTTGATTAAGTGTCAATTTGTGGTTTAAAGTAATTTCCATTTAATTCTAACTAACGTTAGTTGCCCTAACTACATGATTTTCCCATTTGGTTTCTTCCTTAAAAATCCTTCACGCCAATTGCATCAACTTTTGATGTTTCAAACCATTTATTACTTTCTATTCATCATTTCCTTCTCCTTTTCTTCTCAACGTGAATCACTATTTATCACCTCAAGTGCTAACTTGTTCATCCTCAATTAATATCTCTCATAGTATCAAATGGACAAATTTTAACTATAAAACACTATGCACATGAATTAAATTGCATGATGAAATTTTTGGGTGTTACATGAGCAAGTTAGGAAAGCCATACAAAGGACGAATGAGAATTACGCCAGACAAGCTAACAAGAGGCATAAGGAAGTAATATTTAAAGAAGGTGACTTAATGTGGCTACACTTAAAGAAGGAACATTTTCCTCAACAACGGCGATCCAAGCTACTTCCAAGGGTAGATGGTCTCTTCAAAATTTTAGAGCACATTAACAACAATGCATATAAATTGAAATTGTCTGGAGATTATGGAGTGTCAGCCACCTTCAACGTGCAACACATCTCGCCTTACAATGGTAACGAAGATGAAATTGAGGGGGACGGTGAATGAGGATTTGACGTCAAATCCTCATTTAACCCAGAGAGAATGATATGCTTCAGAGGCTTATGACTCGATCCCAAACCAAATCACCATTACCAACTAATCTTCTTTCTAACAAATTTGCTATTTTTGCAGGTGAAGGTCTAATTGATTGTTTGGAGTGGGAGCCGACTTCTCGAGACATGGACAAGCCAAACCATATACTTTCTTGGAAGACAAATGCAGGATCATCTCACGCTTAAGAAAGAATTTGTCTTCCAGAAGGCAAATTTATATAACCAATTATTTTATGCATTTTTTGTTCATGGCAAACATTGGCCTTTATATTGTAATTTTGACAAACATTAGCTTTTATATTTTGGTATGCATGCATGGTTAGTTGGTTAGGTTAGTATGGTGGTTTAGGTTGGACTCTCCCTAGGGGCCCCATGACCACGAATAGAAGAGACAATTGGTTTTTCTTATTATCGGTTATGCACGCGCAAGAGGAGAACTTGATCATGATGGGGGCACACAAAGAGGAAGAGAACCAACACCATGAGGGCTAATAGCTCAACCCAATGAAAGCCAAAGAAAGGAGAGGCGCGCACAGGACAAAAAGCAGCTTGTGATAATGGGCGTCGACCCCAACATTGGCCGAGGAAGTGCCGGCTGAACCATGGCCGAGGGGGATGTCCAAATTACCCTCCTATATTTTGATTTCTCACTAGCCTTTCAAATTTGAATCAGCTAACTCTCACTCCACAAGGAATCAGGATCAATTCCCATGCAAGGAACACAATTTCCTTATAGAATCCATCCTAGTAGTTGATGAAGAAGGAGCCTCGCGCCCACGGTCAAGATAAACCATGGATGCTCCCTTTTGGCTGAAAACCTTTGCCACCTTTTAGGTCATATTTAAGCATCTCTTTGGATTGTAACATGCAAGTTTGGTGGAATAAAAAAATTAGCTCGTTTTCTCTTAGTAACCGAAGGAGCTTTTGGCTTTCCAAGGTAAGGCCTCAGTGTGTAATATCCGAGCGGAGTTGCTCCTCCGATTGCTATCCAAGTCCGTGGTTACTTGGCTTTTATTGACATCTTTTCACCATCCTAACTAAAGGTTAGAAAGAGAAGAAAGATGGGTAACCAGATCTTATGTTGTTGTATTCTACCTTGGAAGATTACATTAACCAAAGGTACTATAAAGTTCTTTGCATAACTTTTCCATTTCAACATATTTTTACACAAAATTTTCAGAATTTATTCATCACTCATCAACTAAGAACCTTAAAAATTTCATTGCATTTGGAGCTCATTTGCTTATTGCTTGTTGTATTTGGGGTATTCTCAGCTTGAACCAAGAGTACCAATCTTTTGGTTTGATCTTTGTATTAACTCCAGTTTTATAGGGTCAAACTATTTCAAACCCTATGTAAACAAACCACCTCCTTAAAAAAGGTCGACTATATTAGAGGCATCATACATCTTCAAATCAAAATGGGTCATCTTAGGGAATCTATCTACAATGACCATATTCATTATGACTCTTGAAGTTCACACTTTGGTATACACAGTTTTTCTCTCTTAAACAAATATCATCTTTTGCATAAATCTTCTTAATCTAATAAAATCCAAACAACTTAGATTTTGACTCAATAAGAAGAAAGTGCATCGTTCACCACGTTGACTTCTCCTTTCTCATACTTGATAATATAAGGGAAGCATTCAATAAAACTTTACCCATTTGGCATGCCTTTGATTGAGTTTCCCTTTTGATGTGCTTTAGAGATTGGTAGTTGGTGTGTATAATAAAATCTTTAGGAAGGAAATAGTGTTGTCATACTTCTAATGCCCTTACCAAGGCCAAGAACTCCTTGTCATGGGTCGAATAATTCAATACCGCCTCTTTTAGTTTCTCACTAAAATAAGCATTTAGTCTTCTTTTTTGCATCAATAGTGCTCCAATCCCCAAACATGAGGCATCTCATTCTACTTCAAGTATAGGTGCATCGCATAACTAATTCTTGATCACTTCAAAACTATCTTGACAAGTGATGTGAATCAAGGTGTAACCAACTTCAAGTCCAAAGTTAAAGATTCATGTCTAAATATTGAAACCCCAATGATAAGACTAAGAACAAAGAAAATGCATGAAGCTTTACATGGATTGATTTTTGAAATCCAAGAGAAAGAATCTTTTCAACAAGAGCTGAAATTAATAAATTTGTTAAATATTGAAGATGATACTTAGAGGAAAGGAAGGCCAAAGATACTTGAAAAATACCTAAAGATTTAGTGACAAGTGGGATGGAAGTACAACAACAAAACATGCACATGCAAAATCTTTGCAGTGTTTGTTTTTCTCTATCAAATTGACAAGCACTTATTTCCTAATTCTTGAAGAAAGGTCGGGAACGAATTTCGAAAGGACAACCACAAAATTCATCAATCAAATTGGTCACAGGTTTTTTTGTTTGGTTACATAATTCCTCTTTGTTTTAATCTAGTTTCACTTTACTAATTTATTAAGTTTCCTAATATTTATATGTTTCCTAATTACCTTTTTATTATATTAGGATATTATTTAGCTTATTTAAAGGCATAAATCTTATGACATTATACAATGAATATACAAGATTTTGAGTTACTCTTTGTGAGAATTTTCTCTTTGGTTCTTTATAAAGAACTGGATTTTCTTCAAGTCAAAACTTAAAAGATCAATTTGATAGGTTTGGTTCTAATCATGAGTTTGGTTACAACTCAAGCTCTTTGTTGGATAATTTTGGTTCTGTCGACAAGATTCGATTGAGGTCAAGTTCCTTATACTTGATTTCAAAGACATTCCTGAGTTTCTATTTCACGTTGTTGAATGGTCTCGGGTTTAATATACCTGCGGTTCTCATCAACAAGCTTGAGACCATCGAAAATCTCTTCCCTTCTTTATGTATTTTTTATGGGAGCCATAATATTGCTGAAATGATTGACAAATCTTCTAGAAAGGTCAATTTGTGGAAACTCCTCACTTCTGTTACATTTTGAGAAATCGGCCATTCTCTAATGGCCTCATCTACTTCAATGCCATTTTTACAGATAATAAAACCAAAAAATTAAACCCTCTCTTGGAAAAATGAGCACTTCTTGAGGTTGACATAGAGCTTAGCATCCTGAAGTGTTATAAACAAAGTCTTAAGATGCTCTAAATGTATAGGAAGATCCAACTTATATATTAAGATGTTATCAAAGTAGACCACCACGAATTTTCCTAAGATTTCTTTAAGCACATGATGCATAAGCTTCATGAAGGTGCTGGGTGCATTAAAGAGACCAAAAGGCATTACCAACCATTCATATAACTCAAACTTAGTCTTAAAGGTCGTTTTCTATTCTTCCCCTTCTTTCATTTTAATTTAATAGTATCCACTCTTCAGATCCACTTTTGATATGATTGAAGCTCCATTTAACTCATCAAGCATATCATCCTCCCAACAAAGAGAGCTTCAAATCATTCTTGAACAAGAAAATTATCGAATTGTCCCTATTTTCCCTCATCTTTTCATAGTCCCCGGCTACTTGCTCCAAACTAAGGGGGCTAGCTTTATAGACTTTCCACCATACTTGAATGAGTAGTAATTAGTGAAACCATCACGAGTAACCTTCCTATCGAATTGCCATGGCTTCCAAGAAGTAGGTGTCTTGCATGCACTACATCACAAAGCACCCGATCCACATAACCACATATGGAGAAAGTAATACTTACTTGCTTGATGACTTTCAATTCATCTAAGTCATTAAGCCATCTAAACTTGTGTGGTTGAGGATGCGAAGTGGTCTCCAAATTGAGTTTCTCCATCAAATCCAAGAACACCACATTGATGTAACTTACACCATCTACTCTAAGGGAACAAACCTTGTCTTTGATCAAACATCGGCTATGGAAGATGTTTGATGTTTGATGATCTTCCCTTGAATGACTTTTGGATAGCACTAACTTCAACAAGTGGCAAGGGAAACCTCCAAGAATCGTGGTCCAAATGTAGAGAGAAAGTAGTTATATATGGAAAGACACAAGCTGGTCCGGATAGACACTATGAAGGTGTCTATAGACTACTATGGCTATTCTTTTCTTCAGGTAACACTCCTTGGTTTGTGCGATAGTTTGTTGTTCTTTTGCTAAAAGGATTCACTACTTAAACAAAGCAATGAGAAAATAACAATAATAGGAATAATTGATTCAAACTAATGAGAATCAAATACAACTTTTACACAATCACTCCTGGATGCATAAATCCAAAGCGATAGTGTTTGTTAATGGATACTCCAATTAATAAGAAAATGTATTCAAGGTTCAAAAAATGGCTACCAAGGATCTTAAAAGGAGAATATAAACCTACACAAAGAGAACCTAGAACTCTGAGCAACCAATAACAAACATACAATTGCAACAAGTAGAAAATAAATGCAAGGAATAATACAATTCTTGGCCAACATGGATATGACCAGAATTATAACTACAAAAGGGAAACAAATAACAAAAAGGCCTAACAAAGACTAATAAAAGAGCTTTAAGTCTAATTCTACTAATTAAAAGAAACATAAAATCATGTTCATACCATGATTAACAAAGGCCCAATGCTTAAGTGGTCGCACTGAGCCCTCCTCCATTCTCTTCCTCAATGGTCCTCCACTTGAGCACATGTGTGGGCTTTTCTTGTCACTTGCTAAAGGAGTGTTCACTAAGGCTTCATAGAAGTCTTTACCTGCAAATAAAGTAAACTAAACATGTTAAAGAGGCACTTTGCCCAAGCCTTTGTAACAGATCCTTGAGGCACCTCAAATCATGAGACTGTTATGAATAAAAAATACAGTGCATAGATTTATATTTGAAAATCCTTTTCTTCTAATTTTAAAAACAAACTCTGCGAGCCATCTATGGTTTACAAATCATTGAATCCTTTATACCATTTTAAAATAAGCTCAACAAGTCATCAGTGGGGCAGATACAAAAACATTGCTACATACGTAGGTAGCTATAAATAAACTAAGTCTCCACAATTTCATTAAAAAATAGTCCAAGTGAAAAATAATTGTCACCTAAGACACCCTATCAGAGAAAGATAGTAATTTTAAAGACTCAGCAGTACCTCATGCTATTAGCTCACCTTAAGCTTGAAAAGTATTGTGATGTGGATGATTAAATTATCTTATACTAATAGTTCAAAAGCAAATTGATTAAAGAGTTTGATTGATTTATTGTGTTATTTGGAAATACTCTTGGTTAAGGGATATTCGGTTTATCTAACAAGTCTGTTGAGCTTGTACTTAGCTAAACATAAGACAGATAGACCTTAGGTGCACAATTGGCAAAAAATGTCAAAAGTTTCATTAGTTTTTTAATTGTTCATAATGTGGATCGGTCCACAAGAAGTGTAGATCACATGAACAAATTAAGCATTTTTAGAGAGCTTTGTAGTGTTAACCAGGTAAACAAAGTGTCGACTGGATTAACAAATGCAGAATTTCCAAAGAGCTATGAAGTGTCAACTGGGTAAATAAAGTGTCAATGAGATTAACACATGTGACACGATAATCCCCTGCAAAACCAAGTAGATTACAAACACAATAGCATGTCGATTCCTTGGCTCAATCCGAGAAGAACCTCAAAAGCAATCAGTATAACTTTCTCAAAATAGAACCAAAGACAATTAAAATTTACAAGAAACTTATGTGTAAAGAGAAACCCCTTAAATTTTCAGAAGAAAATCTACTCAAATGAGTGAGATATGCAAAAATAACCTTGGCTGGTCCGAGAGGTCACTTTTAGTACCTTTGGATGAAGATTCCTGTAAGAAAGAATGTTCTAGCTTAAGGCTTTGTTTTATCACCTTCCTACCATGATTTCAACCTCAAAAGGATGGGGAGGAAAGGGGCCTATAAGAGTCACCAATCAACCAAAGGACTTAGAGACAATGGAGGCTGAACTTCTCTTGAATGTGACACACCTAGGTTTACCATCAAGGCTGAAACTCTTTCGATTGCTTGAGAGAAAAGTGCCGATTTTATTCCACCAAAAAAAAACTCATGATACAATGCAGGAAACGATGCTTAAATATGTCCTAAGTTGGCTAGGGTTATGGCCAAACAAAGAAAGAAAGGACAGCCATATATGGAAGGAGCCGTTGGAGGAATCTTGGCCATGCAAGCGCGCACGCCTTCTAGCTTCAGCAGCCAATATGATGACGATGTTTGGACAGCATGGTATCCTCCTATTGGTCTCAAGATCCAGCTAGAGCGTGACTAAGTTGTCGTCAGTTAAAATTTTTGGAGGGAAATGTCAAAACAACTTCAATTATTTTTGGTCATGTGATCCATCTCGCACGCACTCGGTCAATGGTTGTGACAATGTCTGGGCCAGCTATCTGTGTGAGAGTAGTCCAAGCCCATCCGTGAGTGATCATCCAGCAAGCTTCCTTCATGAGTGATCAGCTAGCTGGTTCTTGCCCTTAGAGTGTCGACTCTCTCTCACATGCAAAATTTTTAAAAAGCTCAAAAGTGTCAATTTGGCCCTTAGAGTGTTGACTCTCTCTCACATGGCAAAGTTCATAATGTTAAAAGTGTCAACCAACAGTGTTTCAAAGTGGCGACACAATTGTTGAACGACTTCAAAATAATAATCAACCTCACCAAAATGTCGACCGATCAAATTGAAGTGTCGACCAGACTATCTGCTTTTTAAAGACCTCTATAAATAGAAGATTGAAGCTAATAGAAGACTAAAGTTTCATGCATAAACACTCAACTTGAGAATAGTTACGAAGTGCTGCTAAATGTCTTATGTGATTCCAAGTCTTCAGCACATCTTACACCTCTTCTAACCCCTCTCTTAAGATTAATATTGCAGAGTATGTGAGAATTGTTCTTTTAGAGTGCATACTCATATTTCATTTTGAAATCGAATAAAGGTTGATGCTCTAAGAAAGAGTCTTATAAGGCTTTGATTAATGCTAGGAAGATCAACCTAATGAACTAAAGAATTTGATATGTAAAGGAATCTTCAAACTGGTTGGCAAGATTGGTCAAATCACATTAACAAAGTGGTTGCATCTTTTTTTCCTTAACTCTTTGATTATTATTTTGCTATTAATCTTTATCTAATTTGTTGTGCCCATAGGCCCTTCACATGGTCCCAAACCCGAGGCCATAAATTAATTCACTAATGTTTTTACACACTTCTCTCTTTTGCAGGAAACAGTTTGTGTGAAGACTTGGATGACACCATTGGAGACTTGAAGTGGGAGATCAAAGCTATGGATATGGACCAACCAAAGCACTTTGTCACGTGGAAGATCAAGCAAGGCGATAAAGATGCTCACATGGGAATTTGTCTTCTCGAGCCGTGACTTGTATTTTTTTTTCGTTCGAACTTATTTAGGCAATCATTGGCCTTCTTGTTCAACTTTATTATATGCATGCATGTTAG
This sequence comes from Begonia peltatifolia, assembly GCA_022433055.1. Classification (NCBI taxonomy): domain Eukaryota; kingdom Viridiplantae; phylum Streptophyta; class Magnoliopsida; order Cucurbitales; family Begoniaceae; genus Begonia; species Begonia peltatifolia. Next base: position 6,412,049 of record CM039522.1, read on the forward strand.
ACATTTAGGACTAGATTTATGGTATGATAGAGGTAGTATGGTTTTGGGTTTAGGCCTTGAAGACATGGCTTGCATGGAAGCCCAGGTTGCCCAAGATGAGACCTCACTTTACCAAACACTAGCCCACTACCATTAGGCCTATAAATCATAGTAATTGGTGCTTGTAATTTTTTTGGCTGACTTTGAATGAGCATCCACGAATTTCCTTCAACATTGAAGAAGCTTGGAGCAAGAAGTACCAAGGTAAGGCTCAGTTGGTTCTCAACCGAGGGGTTGCGCCCCTAAAACCTCCCTTCTATCTTGGTAGCTTGAAAGGGTTGCTAGCCATCTTCTTCTTCACTCTTCTAAGGTGAAAAACAGAAAGAAATGGCCACAAACTGTGTTCTTAAGTTTCCTTTCTCAGAAGAAAACTTTGCCAAAAGCTTCAAAACATTGCTTATTGGCCGATTCTTGGAATAGTTACATAACTTCTTCTACATAACGAATTTGAACCACGTCTTCCACCATCACACACCTCACTCACAACACTAATCTCACCTAAAATTTCATTTCATTCTGTGTATGCTTAGTTGTTCATCTTGATCCATTTTCAGTTTTCACCGGTTTGATCGTTTTCCAAGGAGCAACGATCCATCTCTTCATTCCTGAACTTGTTCTGCAAGCAAAGAACGAAACATAATTATTTAATCATCTTGCTCAAGGAAATCACGATATTGGAGCTTGCACAAATTTGATAGCTATTCGTAAAATGTTTTAAATAACCTAATTCCCCCTCTCTCTCGGGTTATTTTCGATCCTACACATGTGACGTGCAAAAGAATTGATGTGTGCAAGTTGGTTGATAAAAGTTGCTAAAGGTTACAACCTTTATATTTTCAACATCTTTGATGTGCCCTGGATCGGTGGTCGATCAAGTGATGCGTGCAAATAGCAAGGAATCAGTGGCAAGGCCCAAATGGAACACCATAACGTGCGCACAAGAGGGCCGAGCAATTGGCGACGAAGAAGGCACTGGTGTGCTTAGTAGCAAGGTGCAACCGGATAGCTGATGGCGCATGCAAGGATGAAGCAAGGGGTGTACGGGGAAGACCATCAGCAGGGCGCAAGCATCACCTGGCAGCACATCAGTGGCGTGCGACAGCACACGAGCGTGCGCATCAGGAAGCTTAGGCGCATTTGCAGGGCGCAGCATCACACATGCGTGCGTGAACTGTGCCCAATAGCTATAAACAAGCAGAATTTTCCAACGACTATTTTTTACCCTTTCTCCCTCTTTTTCTTCAACAAATCAATCCCTCCTCTATTTAAGGGTGATCTGAACATTTTGTAAGACGTTTTGATAAATATTTGGAAAACCAAAGTGTTATATCTTTATTTTTTGAAGTGTCCTTCAGTGAGGTTTCTCTCGGTGTTCTTCATCGATGCGTAGCACTAGGATGATACACCAAAATTTTGCCCCGAGTTCATGGTCGCTTGGGAGTGCTCTTAGTCCATTCCTCCCTCCTCTCTATCAAGGATTGGAAGAAAGGAGAAGGGGTGGGCAAACATCATTCGCCCTTACACTGTGAAAATGTCGCCAACAATAGTTTTCTTCACCCGACCACCGAGTGTCTTGGGCCGGCCACGGGTCATCACCATTTCCTCCATCGACCTCTTCTGAGAACGAAGCAGTGCTCGTTGGACAGCCCAAGTTATTGGAGCACTCTTCCTATCAGGGGAGTTCTTTTCTGAAGGTGCAGAGATCACCTTTTGGCAGGCATTGGTCCCTTGACGTTCCACCCCCTGCATAGCGATTCCCTCAAACCATTGGCGCTCTCTGAGAGGTTTTCATGCTTGCCAAACTCCTCATTTGATGGGTAACACTCATTCTCCTCGCTATTTTCTATTTTCCTTCTTGTTTTACGTTGATTTTCGGTTCTGTTTTTGGAGAGACTCTTCAGGTGTGACTGAGAGCATTTTCTTGTTTTATTTCTTTTTCTTTTAAGCTTCCGAATTACTTTGAGTCCTCCCCTCTGTCCGAGGTGATTCGTATCAATCTTCCTTAAAAAAAAAATTCAACGAACAATCTTGAGAGTTTGTATAATCTTTCTTAAAATATTCACCAATGAATTGATGAGAATATTATACAAAAGAAGGAAGAGAGAACTATATTCAGAAAAGTTCACAATTCAGAAACACAGTTGGAAGTAAAGGAAACAAACACGAGTGGGGGGACTCAAGAGCACAATCTTTGCCTCAACAAGAAGAAGAAATTTAGTCAAAAGAGTCTAATTTCATTTATGCCTTAGTGATGTTTAAATACATCAATTAAATATAGTTCTACTAAGAGAAGGAAAACAAGAAAATAATAAAAACAGAATGATTCGGTAGATGTGAAACTAATGTAAGAATAACTAATTTTTAAAAAGATAAGATAAGATAAAAACGTCTTTTCAAAATATGGTTGTTGCATGGTTAACATCTTCTAGATCCTTAGATCACATAAAATCTTGAAAACCCAACACCACATATTTGAGTTGAACTCTTGTGGGCCATTTGCCTTGCCTTCTATCTTCCATTTGAGAACATGTTTGGGCCTTTCTTAATCTATCATGTTTGGGTTTTTATCCAACTTGTGTTGAAAGTTAGTTTTAGAAAAATAATATACTATATAATGGTTAGAAATCCGTCAGGTTTAAGATCTAGTGGTCAGTCCTTGTGACACATCATCATGAGCTAGGAGGAAATAAAAATGATGGTGATTCCAAGATCCAACGATATCACCTCGGTTGCTGACAAACCAAGTCAAAGACGACACAACCAGTAAATTATAATAAACAAATGTGCCCGAATTAGGTTTAAGGATTCAAAATCTGAGTGTGTCATCACCACCTTACTACCCATTTTAAAGACATGCAAACAAAAAACCTGCACACAACAAAAGGCATGTATTATTTGACTTTAGTTGCTTTGATTGTTTGGATATATACAATTCAAAACAACAGGAGACCTAACATCAAGATAGGCTTAACAATTCTAAACAAACATTAGCCCATCTAGCGTATATGTATAACTAATGAAATGTGATATCATGTACTTGTAAAGTGAACGTGCAAAACTTACGTACATATACATAAAAACTAACGTAATGGCGATCACACCCCATTAGGATTTTCCATAGGTTTGAAAACTATGCAATGCAAATGCAGAATAGTATCGAAACCCCTACCTCAATGGTGACTGCTGCCTAATCGACCAACTAAAACACGCTATCAGAACCAGGCGTCAAAAATAGAAGGGTCGTCAAAACCTATAACAAACCTGATATAAGAAATCCCTCGGTGAACACTAGGGATAGTAAGAGAGTCCTAAATCGGGACAAGGAATCCAAACCTAAAAGAAACTATAAACGATTCCAAACTTTGCCTCGACACAGTTCCCATAAATAAAAAATATTACACCATGCTCGTACCTTGCAAGGGTCGACCCTTCATAGCATGGGCCAACCTTTGCTCAGCACTGTCTAGACAAGTGTCAACCAGACTAATCGGTACTTCCAGGCAAGGGTCGACACCTTCGGGCAAGGGTTAACCATTGCCATGCACTAGACTCAGCAAGGGCCGACCCTTGCTCAAGAAGTGTCGACCCTTGCTCCTCTCAAATTTACTAGGGATCAAAACCTTGATCAAAGGCTTGACTCTTTACCCTCATAGCATGGCAGAGGCCGACACCTAACCAAAGGGTTGATATGCGTCAATAGCTATCGACCCTTTCATCCCTTGGGTATGGCCACGATCGACACCTATCGACTGCCATTACCATTAGTAAGTAGCTGTGTCGATTTCCAACAAACGAAGAACGCGAAACTCGATCGCTTTTGCCAATTTCAACCACCAATCAACTCTATAACCTGCATAAACTCTATATCAACAACAATAACACAAAAAGAACTAAGGATTTTGAGTTTCTAAACTCGAAATCCTAATCCAACATAAACAAAAACCTAAACGATATAAGTAACAAAAATAGGGCAAGAGAATGACTTAACCTTCACAAAGCTTGGAGATCAAACTACTAGAAATGCAATTTATGCGAAGAACCTCACCTTCTACGCAATTCTCTCTCATGGTTCCCTGTCCTCTCTCTTTCTTCTAAGCTATATGTGTAGGAAGGTAGAGGAAACCTGACGTGCCTACGACCCAATCCAACAAACATGAACTAAGGTCTACGTTTTAATTATTAATTATTTACTAATTTGTTTGTGAGTTTTGTAGGAAAAGGGGATCTTTTAAAGCTTGGGATTCTAAAGAGGGAATTTGTCTTACCAATTCCAAATTATGTAACCAAGCTAGTATTTAATGGTTTTAATTTATTTTTGGCAAAACAACGGCCTTTATGTAATTTGGGCAAACATTTAGCCTTAATTTTAATCATGCTTCCCCTTTTGATTAATACAAAAACTGAGTTTTCCTCTCTGAAAATCCAGAAGAAATTCTAGTCGTCTTTAAGGTAAGCCACGGCTCTACTGTGAGGAGTGTGCCTCCATTGATCATCAGCTTTTAGGTGACCGTGATCTCTTATTGCTTCCTTCCCTCTCTATTTTAAAACTTTAAAAGGTTGAGGATGAAAGGCAAGTCTCACTCGTTATTACCTTTCCACGGGAAGGCATGCACCAAGAAGCATAACATCATATAGCTTCTCGATCAGCCAAGGGTTCCACCACATTTTCTTCTACTTCATTACATTCTGTTACCCTCCTTTACACATTGTGTTTGTGGCATTTCAACTACACCACCCACTGCATTTTCCTTCCTTTCATTTTGTTTCTGTTCTTCACCATTTTACATTCCTTTCTCTTCCATTTTTGTGTCAAGTGGTACTCTTGTGTTGTTTGTTTTGTTTATGTCTTTTCTATGTTCTTGTGTTTCCCCTGTCGTTTGTTCTGTTTTAAATGCTTTCTGTGTTTTTGTTGTCTCAAGTTCACCTATGTTGCACCCACAGTAAACCACCTTCAAATCTCATTTCTTCTATTCTGGTTAGTGTCAAATGTCGGCATAATTTTATGATTTTCTTTCCATGTTTCTATTTTAGTTTGTTGTCATGTTTTCTATTTGTGACTTTTAATCTTGTGTGTCCTGTTGGAGTCTTATTTTCTTGGTTTCTATGTGATCTTGTTTCCATTTTTGTTACTGAACTTTTTCTTAGTGTTAGCATGATTTTCTGCTCCATTTTAATCTTTTGTTGTTACTGTTTTAGACCGATTGTTATAACATGTTTAGCTATTTTAGTTTCTATTTAGTTTGCCTTTTCTCTATCCATGTTTAGTTCAGCATGTTATAGTTTGTTTCTGCTTGGAATTGTCTCATGTTTAGGATTAATTTTTTTTTGAATTTCTATCCTATTGATGACTGAATTGTTAGAAGTTTTAGGATAATTTTTGGACAGAATTCTGTTCTGTTTTCTGTCATGGTTTGGGTTTTTACAACAAGTGTTTGCTGTTTCTTTCCGTGTTATTTAGTGTCAGTATGTCCTAGCTTGTGTCTTGTTTAGAGTGTCACGTATTTAGGAGTTGGAATTATTCGAAAATCTGTTCTGGTTTTGAAAACAATTTCTGCATTTTTTTCTTTTTTTCTTCTCGTCTGTTTGAAAATCTTTTATGCATTTTCCAGTTTTGACTTGCTGAGTTTTTAGCGGCAATAGTCTCTTTGTATGGTTGAGTTTTTGGCAACACCTTTGCTGTTTTTAGAGTCGATCACCTAGGAGGAATGCTAATTTAAATTGACAAATTTGACAGCATCATTTTCTGTTTTTGGTGATAGTTTTTGTTTAGCTTTAGAGTGTGTTAAAGCATGAAATTCTAACACTTCTATTCTATTTTTGGTGCTTAAATGATAGTTTTGCATGTTTTGGCTTTGCATCTAGCTTGTGATTTTAAGCTTTGTTAAGAGTGTTTGAATGTTTATTAAGTTGTTTAGAATTTATGCACCAAAACTGTTTTTATGCTTAACCAACTAAAACAATTTTGTTTTTAAATCTTGCTATGCTACTTGTGTTTCAAATATGAATGTAACATCTTAAATTGACTCTCATTTGGTTAGTTCATCTAAGGTGATTGTTTAGCTAAAAGTTTGGATAATTTTTTGTGATATAAACTTAGTTGCTCTTTGTTGTTTTCTTATTGTTTCTGGTTGTTTGCTAAAATTAGGGGACTTGATTTGTGAAAGTTTAATGCCAAAAATTGGAGTCTCTATAACACCCGAGTTTGTCTCAACCATGAGTTGCCTTTGGAATTTTTTTTTGTTAAGAAAGCATAACAACGATCATAAGTTATGATAAGAATTTGATTGAAGAAGAAGATGGTGGAAGGGAAACAATGGATGTAGGTAGCTAGGAGTAAACTACATGTAGTGTGTTTAGTGTAGTTGTTGTTTTAATTATAAGTAATAGCAAAATGAAGTGCGAAATGAGTGACACACTTGGGGATGATGGCTGGTGGGGTGGAGGTGATTGTGTACTTAGCCTAAGTTTTGTGGTGAAATGGGAATAAGGTTGAGTGGAGGATTTAAATGTGTAAGGTTGATGGGTAATTGGAAAAAACACATATCTTCTTTTCTCCCTTCCCACGATCAACAACCAAGGAGACCTTGCCCCCACCGTTTCTCCATTTTTATCAAGATCAAAGGTTAGTTTTAGATGGATATTGTGATCTATGAAAAACCTTTACACATTTTGTACATTTTAAGTAGGTTTTGGAGAAGTTGATGAAACCCTAGGTTGAGTTCCGAGAATTCCTTTTTCATTTCTGAGTTAATTCCATGAATATATTAGGTTAACGAGTTGAGCATTGAGGTGAAGGAAGAGATAGATAATTTTTACTGAAATCCAGGTAAGTAGTGGATTGCTCGTGTTTTGCCTTTGGGCCTACACCACGGAACTGTAGGGTTTGATTGTTTATTCATTATTGGTTTGTTGGTTGATCATATGCGTTGACATGCATCATGGTTTTTTTAAAAACTACGAAAAAAACGAGTTTTGAGCATATTTATGAAATGCGAGTGTGAAATGTAAAAAGATAAGAACAGATGTAACGTGGTCTCAAGTAGGGTCCCCTCCTTGTGTGATGGTGCTTGTGTAGTAGCACTTCGAGAGGGTCTCTATGAGAGATGCACAGATGAAAGTACGTAAGATGTCGTGAGTGGGAATGCCTCGTCGTTAACGTGCTAGTGAGAAGGCACTAGAGGGTTCAATGATCGATGTTGGTAGGAGATCATTGTATGGCCATCCCGTGTGTGGACCTGATGTGTGCCTCCGATCTCGCTCTGTTGGGTCAAGGTGTGGCCGTCTTGAGTCGTGATAGGATGGGGGCCTACTTGATCCACGCGAGAAAGTGGAAGATTAATAAAAACGAAAACAAAACGAGAATGAAATAAAGTGTAGAAACCATATGTGTTAGGGATTGAGCTTATGCATTGTTTTCTTGTTCATTGTTCCCTACTTGCTAAGCATTAGGCTTATGTTTTGTGTTTTGTTGTGTACGTGACGACGAGCTATCTGGTGAGCTCTATGATCATGGGTGTGTTTAGGATTGCAGTTGGTGACCTGTGCTGGTATGACGGTGCAGGCCGTTTTGTTAGGGCGACTCGACCATGGTGTGGAGATGCTATGATTTAGTAGGTCCTTTAGTGGTAAAACTTGGGTTGTATATATGTACTAGAACACGTAGGATTCGGGGGATGTGTGAATTGGTTTCTTTTATATATATATATATATATGATTTTGGGTTAGACCCGTTTTCAGTCGTTATACTGTCGAATTTTCATCAAACTAAATTGAGTTTAAGATTTTAATGAAATCCTGTAAGGAAAAGTGTACATGGTGTTATTGTTGGCGTTGAGTCGGAAGTTCAATTATTCTTGAAGGATTTAAGGTTTTAAAATAGATTTTGGGAAGAAAGTGTCGACCTATGCCAGAAAGTGTCGACCGCTCAGTGTAAAAATGAGTGCGGAGTGTCGACCTGTATATAAGGGGGTCGACTTACTCAGATAGAAAGGGAGAAGGTGTCGATCAGTGCATGCAAGTATCGACCGGTAATGTAAAATAGATAGAAAAAGTATCGACCTCAAGGATTGACCGACGCGGACCGAGAGAAATGTAATGTCGATCGGTGCATGCAAGTGTTGACCGGTAATGAAAAATTAGATGGAAGTGTCGACCAGTACATGCAAGTGTCGACCGGTAGTGTAAAAGTGACGGGAGTGTCGACTTTAGGGATTGACCGACACGTACAGAGAAAAATATAGTGTCGACTGGTGCATGCAAGTGTCGACCGGTAGTGTAAAATAGATGAAAGTGTCGACCAGTGTTTACCGGGGTCGACCGAAAATGATTTTTTTTATGTTTAAAAAACTTGAAACTCTATTTAAACTGATTTTTTATCAAAGTCTTCCGCTGCGATGATTTTAAATATTTTCAAAAGTATCGTTTTTGGTCGGGGAACGAAAGTTTTAAATTTTTTCACAAATTTTATTCGAGCGTATTTGAGTGAGTAGTAGTAGTGAGCGTACCCAAAACGTGTACGTTTTTGGGTCACCACAGAGATGGTATCAGGACATAACGGGAACCGCGTAAGGTTTTTAGGGTGTTACAGTCTCTTTCGGCCAAGCAATTGGTGTAAATCCAAGGAGCAAATTGTGTGATTTTGTGTGATAATTTGCTGTTTTTGTGATGTTAATTTTCTGTTTTTGTTAGGTTGTTTTTAGCGGATTTTGGATTGTTCTTTAAACCACCCTTGCTGTTTTTCCTTTGTGTTTTTGTTAGGGTTAGAGGATGTCTAAGTTTGGTAGCCCTATTAACCTAAATCGAGGCTACTTAAGCCAAACTCCCATGACCACCAATCCTAGCAATAACGAGTCTAGTATACAATGCCAAGTTGAAGGCTTAATAGGAAGGATTAAAGATTTAAGCCAACAAATTGTGGATTTTCACCTAGACCTTAAACTTATTTTAGATAGCATTAATCAAGACCACCCTAGGTGTTATCCTAACCTTTCCAATTCTAAATCTCTTCATGGTCGTGAGTACACATTTCCTTATAAAGACAACTTAAGGGATGAAATGAAGTTAAGAAATAGAATCAATCATCAACCTTCTAGAGTACCAAAATTAAATGGAGTTGACCTTAGTGTGGAAAAACCAATTAAGGGGAGAGTTGAAGAGTCCCTCATTCGTGTGACTAAATTAAGGAAGTGATCCAAGAGGTTGACTCCTTAATAATCAAGATGAGACTTGACCACCCTAGGAAACCTCAAGCTCCACTCAAGAGAAAAGTTGAAAATCAAAGAAGGAGAGACAATTCTAAGGAAACTTTTATCGAGGAAACCGACTGTATTAAACCTAGCCAAAGAGTCTCCAAAATAAACTTTGAGGATAAAATGTCTTTCGATTTGTCATTTCCTATTTCTGGAGGTAACCTTAATGACATAAAGTTTATTGATTGGTCGGAAGTGTAATACCCAAAAAATTTCAGTTAATTATATTTTTCTGAATTTCGTATCGGTCAACAGCGAGGATCAAGTCGGAATCGAGGCCGAAAAGTTTGTAACGTTAGGTAAAGGATTATTTCAAGAATAATGCTAAAGGAGAAATTTTAAAATTTTATCCGAGCACTGACCGTATAGTAGATTTATCGAAAGAGTTATGGTTGAGGGCGAAATGATAATAAGAATTAATTATATTAAATAATTTAATAAAAAATAAAATAAAAATAAAACAGACGTGAGGAACGGATCCCCCCCCCCCCTGGAGTGACGATTTCTCCTTCGCTTCTCCTCCGTTCTTCAAGCTTAAGGTAAGTTCTCTTTATTTCTTGGTAAATAGTTAGTATTTTAGCGATTTTGAGCTATAAAAGTGGAGTTAGAGAAAGTTTTGGGTGAACTCTAGAAGGAGATACGAAGTTTGGGGGTTTTAGTCGATTTATGTACGTATGTTGATGTTTAAGCTAGGAATAGGAGTGGATTATAAGTTTTTGTGAAAAAGATTGAGTGTGTAGATAACCGAATAAGCCGGGTTACGGAATGAGTTCCGTTTGCCCAAGTTGTATGTGTGGGATTATGAAATGGATGAGACCATTAGAAACTAGATGTCACGAGAAGCCTGTAGCATTTCGAATCATCCAAATCGGACGAGTATTGGCGGAGTTATGAGTTTTTGAAGGGTTAGTTGGAGCGTTAGTTAGATTTTCGGTTTGGACTGAGTGAGGATTAAGTGGTTGATTCTTTTAAAGTTTTACGGAGTTAATGGAAAGTAGAGCTAATAAATGTGTGGTTTGATAGGTTTTCCAGTTAGCGTGCGATATTTGGGTTACGAGTGCTAAGGACGCCAGGTAAGTAATGTAGTAGGAGTTTTGCCTTTGGGCCTACATCACAGTTCAGTAGGATGCGTTGCACGTTTACTTTATGTTATGCTTTGTAATATGCATCATGGTTTTAAATTACGAAACGAAATAAAAATGAATTTCCAGGTTTTTATGAATTAAAACAGTAGGACGTGATGAGACGAATGAAATGAGAAGATATGTAAGAAGATAATAAAGGTGAGGTTTAGTGGTCTTGTCCAGTGAGGTGGATCGCGAGGTGTATCACTCTTCCTCCGCTTTACGTGGTGATCTTGTCTAGTGAGGTGGACCGTGAGGTGTGTCACTTTACTAGATCGAGTTTGGCCTTGTCCAGTGAGGTGGACCGCGGGGTGTGTTATCTCGATCTAGCACGTAAAGAAGAACCCAGTAGTAAGAAGATAAAGAAGATGCAAGAAATAGACGAAATTGTAGAAACTGCATATGTTAAGATGTGAATGTTTTTCTGTGTTTAAGTTTATATGCATTACTTACCTAGCATTAGGCTAATAGTTGAGTTCTATGATGTAGGTGATGACACAGCAGCTAGTGAATATCCCAAGCATGCCTAGGACTAGGAGGCAGTTGGAGGGAGGATGCTCGTGAGACGACTGGGCTAGCTGTTGAAGTGTTTTGACTATGGCGGGTGTAAGTATGGGTGGTTAGATATTTTGAGTCGTACTTAGTTATTTTGAGGTAAAAGAAAGATATTTCTTTTAGAAGTCGTTTTGAGTTAAAAAAAAAAAGAGTACTTTTGAGTCGAAAAACAAAACTTTCCAATTTCTAGGAAATATTTAGTACCGCAAGTCCTAGCAATTGAAGATATTTATGAACCGAGAGGAAACAAGAATTCTATCTCTAGTGTTTCAAATGATCAGAGTAGAGATAGGTTCCACCGACTCCAGCCTCTAATGTTTGATGGATTGTCACCGAATCCCCTTTACGCAAAGGAATGGATTGGGGCAATAGAGGACATGTTCGATTATGCTAAGGTGAATGAGAGGGAGAAAGTTTCATGCCCTATATTCCACTTCGCAAAGTACGCGAGGTTTTGGTGGGATACGGTGAAAACCACAACCAATGTAAAGGAGATGTCCTGGGAGGAGTTCAAAATAGTATTTTACGACAAGTACTTTAGTAATACTTTCAGGACCAACGAGATGGTGGTTTGTCTAGCTGCATGAAACAGGGTTAGTGGCAGAATATGTCAGGAAATTTGAAGCACTGTCCTGTTTTGCCAACCACCTTGTGTAATAACCCAAAAATTTTTGAAATTTAAATTATTTTTCCCCGTTAAAAATTTGAGAGATTTGAACAGGAAGTTTATTTTATAAAACTGAGAATTTGATTTGTAGGAGAAATTTTGGATTCTTAAAGTCGGGAGGACGTAAATTTAACAGAAATACGGACGATTAAATCTCGAGTGGGGGGGGGGGGCATTTTAGTAATTTGTATTAATTTTAAATTTTTAAATTTTTTTTATAGGTGGAATGGCTTCGAGTGGAAGCCATTCCACCTCGTTTGATTTCGAGATCGAGAGAGCGAGAGAAACCAGGAGAGGGAGAACTGGAACCCGAGTGCGATTCGCCGACGATCACAGAGAGAGAGAGAGACACCGGTGTGCAGAGAACTTCGACGAGCTGAAGGGAGGAACTGGTTCGACCTCTCGCGCTGAAAAACTGAAGGTAAGCCTTCCCCTACTTCGGTTCTGTCGATCGAGCATGGGAATTCGGTTGTTTCCGAATTCACGATAGTTAAGCTCGATTTTTGGAGTGTTTTAGAAGCTAGTGGGCTTGTGCTTAAGCCAACTTGTGGCTCAGCCTTTCAGTGCCAAACCCAACCGAGGACAGGGAGTTTTCCTTTTCAATATGGCCATGTCTTATGGCAGAGATGGATGTTCGACTTCTCTCTGATTTTTCTTTTAAGAAATTTTGGAGTGTTGAGTCGACTTTAGAGGGTCAGCGTGTGTGAGTGTTTTATGGACCGTAGGTGTCCGAGAGGGAGGGAGAAGATCGAGAGGGTCAGTCGTGTTTTGGCTCGGCTTTCAGCTAGATATGTGTGTGTGTGTTCTAGGCTGTGTTTAGGTGATCAATTGTGGTGGCGTTATGATAGAGTGGCTGAAAACGCTAAAAAACCGAGAGGGGGTGGGGATTTTTCTTGAAACTCGATTCTGTTTTTGGAGATTTAGACCAAGCTATGGATGTTCGTTTTAAAATCTGTTTTAGTATGTTAAATTAGGTTGTTAGAGGAGCATTTAGCCACCAAAATCATTCGTTCTGATAACTGACGTAAAAGTTATGCACGTCGGAAGTTTATGTCGGGTTTTGGGTCAAGTCGGTTTAGTGAGTGATTTTGGTTAGTTTGTGATACTATAAGTTAATGGTAGTGGTTTTGAGCATGAGTTAAGTGTTTAGACTAGTTTTGACAGGAATTGGTTTTATGTTTAGGTGAACTAGATTGTTGGTTAAGTCGTGCACCGAGAAAGCTTAGGACGCTAGGTAAGTAGTACAAGCATGTGTTTTGCCCAGGTAGGCCTACACCAAAGAACATTAGGATTGTGTTGTTTGATTGTGATATGCGTGCGTATTGTTTGACATGCATCATGTTTTGAAAAAGGGGTATGAAAATGGTTTTGAGCATGTTTGAAGTAAGTGGTGGTAAGACGTGTGGCGGTGGTACTGCAGATCCTGCTTAGGGAGTGGGCTGGTGCATAACCAATTGCGAATTTCGCTCGAGGAGTGGGTCGGCTGGGCTGTCACATGACGTGTATGTGTTGACGAGGAGGATGATGGATGGTGGAGCCGCGGATCTTGCTCGGGGAGTGGGCCAATCACCAGTCACGGATCCCACAACGGGGGCCGACTGCGCTGTCGCGAAATGTGTGTGTGTGTGGCAACTATGCCTCCGTTACTGGGGAGACCGGGACGGTGGCGACGCATCAAGGTGTAGTGTGGCGCTAGGTTCACCCTCACCGTGGTGCGGTTGCAGTGAAGGGTGCGTGTGTGTAGCTTGAGGGCCTCGTTACTGGGGAGTCTGGGACGGTGCCGACTTGTTAGGGTGTAGCGTGGTGCGAGGTTCACCCTCACTCTGACACGGCTGCACTACGCGTCACAGATTGTAACAACATGAGCGTGAGCGTAGAGATTGCATGTGATAGGATTGCATTGTCGGTTTTACTTTCATATCGCACTACTTGCTAAGCATTAGCCTTATGTTGTGTGTTTTATGGTGTAAGTGCAGAGGTTTCCGTTAGTGAGATTCGAGAGCCCAGTCTTGAGCATTAATGCAGTTGGTGGCATGCGACCGAAGCACCGGATGGCTGACTGTTAGGGTGACCTGACCCTTGGAGGTGGTGAGTTTTGGTGAGGTGTACGAGATTTCCCTTGTCGTATTTTGGGGACGATTTGATTTACATGATGTATAGTGTATAGAAGTAGATTTTTTTCTAGTTGTACGGGTGGTTTTGAGGACGCGTGTATATATTACATGTATGAGCATTGTGTTGCTCTATACTGTGGATTTTCTTCATCGATAGTTGTCAGATTTATTTCCTTCCACTCTGTTTTTCCTTCGGTGATTTTTGGATGGATTTGGTTGATGTACTTTGAGAGTTTATATGGTATATTGTTTGCAGGTTGGGGTCAATAGGTACAAGTGTTACTCTGCCGAATTATCGGGAGAAAGGTGGAGTGTCGGGTAGTCAAACCGAGCGTGCGGGGCATATGGCACTATAAGCGCGCGCGGGTCATGTGACGGCAAGAGTGGATGCGCACGCGCTGACTTGAGGCGCGGAGGTAGGGCATGCGGGGCACGCGGTACTGGGAGGGCTTGCGCACGGCGTCGAGGTGGAGTAGTGTCTGGGGGGCCCGCGGAGTCGAGTGTTGGCGCGCAGCGTCGTGTCAGGCGTGCATGCGGGGCGCGCAGCACTGTGTCGGGGGAGCACGCAGGGGCGCGGCTCCATGTCAGGCAGGCACGCGGGCCGCTACGTTGTGTCGGGCCGCGCAACGATGGGCCGTGACCGCGCAATGGGGCGAGCGGCGCTGAGCCTCGGGCGCACGGCGCCAAACTTGGGTGGCGCACGGGGCGCGTGTCAGACTCCTTCCTAAAATTTTAAGTCTTGTCGCTGTTTGTTTAAAAAAAAAAAAAAACTCTTTTAAATTGTACTTTTTTACTGCGTATTTTATATTGAGGATTTACGTGTTCTCTCTTCGGGACGCAAGTCATTTTCGAATCAAGTCGAAAAAAATTTTTTTATATTTTTAAGCTAATGAGCCTAACGCTCAACGAGTGATGTGAAATTCAATGATGAGCCTCCATGAACATTTCATTAAACTTGTACTTTCATTTATTTATTTTTCACTTGACATAGGTTAAAGGAGCTCGATAGGGGAGTAGGCGCAAAGAATGCCTGGGCATGGACATTTTACGTGGTCCTAGAGAAGAACAAATAACATATGTCCTATGCGTAGACGTTTTACATAGTCCCAGAGAAGCACAAATAACATATGCCTACTAGCCCTGTCCAACAACTTAACCATTTACGTACTTTACATAATCTTGTTTTGCTTACATAAAATATATGCGTAAAACATTTTACATGCTTTCATAAAATCATGATGCATGATCCATAGAGATGCACAAACAACATAATATAATCTCATGACATTTCATCAAGTTAATCATAGACAAGTCCTTAATTTCTTAATCAAACAAACCACTTAACATGTAACTCTTCCTATAACTTAAACCACCCATAAAACCTACTCCTACGAACACATAAATTCAACAAATAGCCTATTCTACCTAGTACCTTTCTGATGTAGACTGAAAGAGCCAAATACATCCAACATACAGTTACCTCAACTCCGTAGCAAATTAAGCAACTTGGATCACTTTTCCTTGGTAATTTCAAACCTAACACATGTACACAATTTGTAGGAAACCACATGGGAAAAACGATAGGACATGATGCACCAATATCCAGAGCTATTTAGTAAGTAAATTTTTATGACAAAATTTTAATCAAGGAAGGTAGAATGTAACACCCGAAAAATTTTACCGAGTAATTTAACTATGTGCATGAAGTTTATGAGAGATTTACCAAATAAATGTAAGAAGAGTTGAAAAGCTAAAATTTAAAGATCCAAAGGATAGAATAATCAAAAGGGGGATTTAAAGGTGTATAATTAGGATTTCTAAATTGAAATTTTAATTAAAGGAATTAAATGGATTGGATGTGGATTTGAAATCCAAGGCTTCTTAAAGAAGCTTTCTTCTTCCTATAAACCAAACACCCCCTTCTTCCTTCTCCCCATCCTTTTTCTCACGCCAGCAACCCCTCCTCTCTCTCCCTCTCATTTCCTCTCTTTTCCCTCCCTCACTCTCTCACGGTTTCTCTCACAGCACCTCTCCCTCTTTCACGATTTCTCATTGCAGCAACCCTCCCTCATAAAAGCTCCTCCTTCCTCCTCTAGCCATCCTTAAAGATTATCAAGGTAAGAGTTAGGTTTTGCAGGGTTTAGGTAATTTATAGGTTATGAATGAAATAAGTGTTGTTTTGTTAGATAGTTGAGTGGGTTGAAGCATGATGCACGAAAATTTGGAAATATAGACTCAGTGTACACCCCAAGAAACCCCCACGTTCCCGGTGCGCTACAGTGCGTCTACATATACACACTATGACACACTAAAACTTGACACAACTCACTCAGTTTAATAGTACTTTCATTTTCAAATCATCTTCAAAAGAACATTTGTGAGTATGAAAAATTTTCGACTCGATTCGAAAACAACTCGCGCTCCGAAGAGCGAACACAAAATCCTCAATATAAAAATATGCAGCGGAAAAAAAAATAATTTAAAATAGTTTTAAAATAAACTGACAAGGCTCGAAATCCTAGGAAGGAGTCAAACATACCCCTCGAACTACCCAAAATCGGTGCCGGACACTCACGTCCTCACTTCGACACCCCGCGTGCACCCTAGTGGTCCTCTGCGTGTGCCAACTCAACATCACCACGTCACGCGCACGCTCACAGCGCCGCGTGCCCCACGCACCCTGCCGCTGCACAGCATATCCGCACGCACGCCCTCACCTGGCGCTGCACGACCCGTGAGCACCTGCAGGGCAGCGTTCCCCACGCACTTACGATCACGCCGCACTCCCACGCTCATCTACACTTCTCTAGCATTCACGGTACACATCCCAACCTATTCTATATCCTCTCGACTCCCAACCTCTCTCCCGAAATTTCGACAGAGTAACGCCTAAAAAATGGCTATCCCCAAAATTTAAACCCTGCACACAGTTCACCAAACACCTACAGTATATATCTATCAACCATCCAGAAGGTTTCCATAACAAAATCAGAGTTTAAAGACAACGAAATTCATCAACTACAAATGAAGAAAATTCACAGTATAGAGCAATTCCAAGCTCCTACATGTAAAATATATGCGTACGTCGCCAAAATCGCACGCACTCCATATACACCTATACACTGACGCATATACAACTCATCTCATCGACTGTACATCAACACAGCAACAAAAAAAAAATACCCCAAACGAACTAAGCCACCACCTACCATCCCCACAGGTCAGGTTGCCATAACAAAATCCGTCATCCGGTGCTCGGTCGTACGCCGCCAACCATCCTATGCCTCAGGACTAGACTCTCGAGGCTTACCAGCAAGGTCGTCAGCACCTACACCACAGAACACACAACATAAGCCTAACGCTCACTAAGTAATGCGATATGAAAGTAAAAGTCGACAATGCAATCTTATCACATGCAGTCTCTACAGTCACACTCACGTTGTCATATCTGTGATGCGTAGCGTAGCCGCACCAGGGTAAAGATTAACCTAACACCACCCTACACTCTGACACGTCGCCACCGTCCCGGACTCCCTAGCAACGAGGCCCACAAGCTACACACACGCATCACCACACAGCAACCACATTAGGGTAAGGGTGTACCTCGCGCCACACTACACCCTGACACGTCGCCCCTGTCCCAGCCTCCCTAGTACGGGCCATAGTTGCTACACACATACGTTTCGCGATAGCCCAGCCGACCCACTCCTCGAGCCGAATACGCGACTGGTGTTGCACCGGCCCACACACTAGTAGGATCCACGGTACCACTGCCCATCACCCCCACCGTCAACACATTCACGCCGCATGACGGCCCAGCCGGCCCACTCCTCGAACGGAATCCGAGACAGGTGAAGCACCGGGCCGCACACTAGCAGGATCCGCGGTACCACCGCCACGCATCTCACCACATACTCAAAACATGCTCAAAACCATTTTCGTTCACGTTTTTAATATGATGCATATCAAACAATACGCACGCACACCACAATCAATCGCATAAACCCTAAAGTTCTACAGTGTAGGCCCACTTGGGCAAAACGCATGTATACACTTCTTACCTGGCATCCTAAGCTCGCTCGACGCAAAGCTTCGCCAAAAAGTGTCTCAACCTAAAACACAACCAATCACTCATCAATATTTATTTCAAAATTCATCAAATAGCTAAAAATAACATTCCTTAACTACACTCCTGAAATTCCAACTAAAACGGGTCACTGGTTTGGTTCGGCCAAAAACCAGCTTAAAGTTCGGACGTGCATAACTTTTGCGTCTTTTAACGGAATCAAGTGATTCAAGTGGCTAAACGTCCTCTTAGGAACCCAATTTAACATAATAGGACGGATTTTAAAACGGTAAGCCACAGCTAGGTAGAAATATCCCAAAACCAAATCTGCCCATTTTTCTCCAATTTTCACATCTTTGTTTTCTTCCACCAAAACTCACTCAAAACTAGTTTTTCGCATAAAAAACGGCTATGCTACCATCACACCTCAAAATTCCACGAAAAATGCTCACTAATTTGACTTGGACCAAAATCCGACATAAACTTCCGACGAGCATAACTTTTGCGTCGGATATCGGAATCAAACGATTCCAGCGGCCATACGTGCCTCTAACAACCTATTTTAACCCACAAAAACAGAATTTGAAACGATCAACCCAAGCCTAGCCAAAAGAGCAGAAAACAGAATCTGTTTTTTATACAAAAAAATTGAAAATCTCAACTTCGACCCAATTTCACCAGTTTCTTCACCAAGCAGCCACATTACAATCCAAAATTTTCGGGTTATTACACTCAATCTTTTGTGTTTCTATGCTTCATGAAATTGATGTTAGGTCTTAATTGTGGTTGGAAATGGAAAATGTTATGGATTGATGGATGTTTGGGTTAGTTGTTAAATTGTGCAAAAATCTGAAATTTCTGGACAATTTTGGAATTTATGTTTTTAGCCTAATCTATGGATTTCCAATTGATAAACTAATTTGGTATGTTGTAATAGAGTCTTAGAATGAATTTTTGGCTTTTGAATCGAAGCGTTTGGATAGGTGTACACAAAGTTATGAAATTTGAAGTTTATGTAATGTAAAGGCTAAATCTAGGTTTGATGTATAAATTGGTTTAGACGTTGCTCGTTGGGTTAAAGCTAATTGAATTGAGTTGTTTCAATTAAGTTATTTGTGATGCTATATTTGGAAAATTTTTGGACAGATTTGTTGAATTTGGATTGTTGTGGTTGGAATGGATAGTTACGTATAAGCGTTTAACGATTGATGTTGAGATTAATATACTATAGGTTGATCACGATATCGAAATAGGATTCGAATACCCTTAATTGCTAAGGACCCAAGGTAAATAATATAGGTTTGTGGTTTGTTTTTTGGCATTATAACGACCCCTATTTTGGTCGTTACTGACTTGACTATTCATAAACTTATAAGAAAATCATTAGGAATCACATTACATTTTTTTTTCCAAATGGTTGAAAATGTAAAGACCCGTAACACGATCGTTACTGACTTAACTTTTTTTGTAAAACTTCGTAAGAAAGTCTTTTAAAATTTATTCATTTCCTTAAAACAGGATTACCCTGAATTTAAAACTTGAAAGCAAAAACAGTTCGTACGTGGAAAGATCGTTATACAAAATACTAAACAACTTACTTCAAAGCAATAAAACAAACCTTAGGTTGACACCTGCAAGCGCTGGTCAAAACCTTAAACAGTTTTAACCGGACCATCGACACTTACATACGCCAGTCAACACTTACTTACTCTCTGCTCGAGTAGGTCGACCCATACGGTCGACACTTTGTTATCATTTTTCATGCAACAGTCGACACTTACCAACACAGATCGACACTTACCGATTAAATCGACCCGCGCGGTTGACATTTGCTGAGTTTTGTCGACCCCTAAGCATACTGATCGACACTCTACTAACATTTTTCATGCAGCGGTTGACACTTACCAACACAAGTAGACAACTGACTACTCTTTGTCCGAGTACGTCAACCCGTGCGGTCGACACTTGCTGAGTTTGGTCGACCCTTAAGCATACTGGTCGACACTCTACTAACATTTTTCATGCAGCGGTCGACACTTACCAACACAGGTCGACACTTTAAGGCGGAATGCCAATCTTACTCAACTTCACTTTCTCTACTTTTCTTTAACTTACACCTCATCTACCTCCTCATAAAATGAATAAAATAAAATGTTTCTCATACTAACATAATAAAGTAAATTCATTTGTTTAACAGTTTAACTATCCAAGTTCTTTGTTCGGACCCTCAAACAATACATGCATACATTTTACCCCAAAACATCCGAGGACGGCCCACAGGTCAAAATTGCCCCAATAGCTACAAGCATGCACCGTGGACGTCCTCCACTAACTGCTTCATCTATCATATTGAGGATCCATGTCTCCACCTGTGACGATATCACCTATACCACAAAGTAAGTAATGAGCCTAATGCTCAGTAAGTGATGTAAAATTAAATAAAATGCATGCTCATAACTATGCTATGCTTTTGTAAAACATGTAGCTGAATCTATTCCTTATTTTCTTCCATAACATGAGTTATTAGGGTACTACTTCTAGAGGAGAGATAGCCTAACTTATTGTCCCTCTAGTGGAATGACTAACTCTCTCTAGGGGAAGTGGAATAGCATATCTGATAGTTCCTCTAGCAGATCTGGTTCCTCTGACGGAACTACCATACTTAGTTCCCTACCCACAATAACTATTTATGTATTTTATTGTACCATATTCCTTCTGTTCTTGTTACATAAAACGTATGCATAAAAACTATTTTCTATGATTTCGAAAACCATGGTGCATGAATGTATGCAACATACACATATCCTCAAGGTTGTAAACGTAAAGTAATAAAACATATAAACACATCCATCAATACACAAGAACCTAACATAATAAACTCACAACCTAAAATTTCTACCTAACCAAAACTCTCGAACTAAAGTCTCCAAGTCCCTTATTCAGTCATCAACCTCCTAACACTTTATGGTGTAGGCCAATCGGCCAAAACGCATGTAACATGCACTTACGTCGCGTCCTGAGATCGAAATTAAGCAGTTGATCAACTTCCTTTTTAATTTTCAAAGCTAAGACATAGGAATCAAACAACGTGCATCAAAACGTATCCAATAACCTAAATCTTGGAATCTCCTTCAAATTGGCTACGAATTTCAAAATTGCATAACTTTACTTATACATATCCAAATTCAAAATTTTCAAAGGCTATGGACTTCTTAAAGGGTCTACTTTAACATGCTTAATTCAAATTATCAAATAAAACAAATTCTATAAATCAAAATTACAAAATACCGAACTGCCCTATAATTCACCATTTTTTATCCAAATTGTACAATTCCATAGTTTCCTTCATTTAAGTCTACCAACAAGTACTCAAATCTAATTAAACACCAAAACAACCCAGAAATAGAGAAACTCCAACAATTTCCACACATCACACGTTAGGGTTCATCAAACTCCGTAAAACCTAACTATTTCATCAAGTATCAAGCACCTATCAAACAAGCTTGCATCAATATAACCTAAATCAAACTATTTTACCTTGAAGAAATCTTGAGAAAGAAGAGGATAAGAACAGAGGAAACAATCGGCTATGGAGGAAGAGAATAACGTGAAGAAAGCTTTAAATAATGATGCTTTTAAAGATAAAAATGAACAACTTAACCTAAAAGTGTTGTCTTCTTGCTAAATTACCCTTCAACATTCCAACGTGAAGTCTTTCTCCTTTCTCATTTCTTTCTCTTCCATTTGACTTTTCAAACTCTCTTTTCCTTATTCTTCTTTCTTCTTTCCAACGCCAACACCCTCACTTACACTTCACTCTTCTTCCTTAATAGGTAATTTCTCATAATATTTAATAACAATTTGACTAAACAGTATGCATATATATATACACACACATAGAAATTACATCGATAAGATTTTTGGGTGTTACATTCCACCCGCCTTAAAAAAATTTTGTCTTCAAAATTTACATACAAAACAACTCTGGGTATCGACTTAGCATATCCTGTGGCCTCTCCCAGGTTGCCTCCTCGACGTTGTGGTCGTGTCATATAACTTTCACCAGTGGAATTTTCTTGTTACGTAATACTTTTACTGTTGATTTGAGAATTTGCACTGGTTTTTCCTCGTAAGTTAAAGTTGGATGAATTTTGATGTCCCTCTGCTCCACCGCCTGAGAAGGGTCGCATATGCACTTCCTCAACATTGATACGTTGAAAACATTACGGATTCCATCCATAGGGGCTGGTAGCTGCAACTTATATGTCGTTCTTCCGACTCTTTCTGTGATTGTAAAAGGTCCCACATATCTCGGACTTAGCTTGTCTTTCCTTCCAAACCTCATTACTGTTTTGAATGACGCGATTTTCAAAACACCTCCTCATTCACATTAAACTCCAATTCCCGTCTCCTTTGATCTGCATAGCTTTTCGGCCGGCTTTCAGCTGTTAAAATCCGTTGTCTGATAATTGCAATCTTCTCCGCAGTTTGTTGCAAAATATCTTGACCAACTAATCTTGCTTCGCCGACTTCATCCCAATATAAAGGAGATCTACACTTCCTGCTGTAGAGTGCTTCATAAGGGGCCATGCCAATTGTAGACTGGAAGCTGTTGTTATAGGAAAATTCCACTAGCAGAAAATATTTGCTCCAGTACCCTTGAAACTCCAAAACTCATGCTCTTAGCATATCCTCAAGAATTGGAATTGTTCTCTCCGTCTATCTGTCTGTTTAAGGATGAAATGTTGTATTAAAACTCAATTGAGTTCCTGCAGCGACCCCAAAACCTACCTGTTTCTGGTCCGCTCACTACTTTGATACCAACTCGGTAACGTCCCTGGTCCACCTTAGACCCGGTTTGCTACTTACTCCCTATTTCATTCGTATCGTAAGAATTCGCATAAAATTTAAAACTTTTATTCCTCGACTTAAAACGACATTTTTAAAAATATTTTAAATAGCATTGCAGCACCAAACTCAATTAAAATCAGTTTAGATAAAACTTCATTTTATGAAACGTAAAACAAAGACACTCGATCGACACGTGTAAGCATCGGTCGACACTTGGGTTGTATCGAGTTTTTCATCAGTCGACACTGGCAACGCCGGTCAACACTTCAATTCTCTCTGATTCCATCGGTCGACCCCCAAGGTCAACACCTCTACCATCCCCTTCATTCCCGGTCAACACCTACAGCTGTAGGTCGACACCTTTATTCCCTCTGTCCGCGCAGGTCGACCCTTGCGTTCAACACCGCTACCATATTTACACTACCGGTTGACTCCTACAACCATTGGTCGACACTTACTTTGGCTCAGCCGGCGCAGGTTGAACCCCGTGGTCGACACTCTCATTGATTTTATACTAACCGGTCAACACCCACGGTCGCCGGTCGACACCTCATTACTCTGCCCACACAGGTCGAACCCAGCAGGTGACACCTATATTCCATTTTACACTAACCGGTCGACACTTATAGACTTTGATCGACACTTTGCACCAGCAATATAAAAAATAACAACAATTTGAAAGAAAACACACGACGAACACTTCCACGATTAAAACCACGAAGTAAAGACTTGTATTTTTAATACATAATCTCCTCAAGTAATTTCAAAAACATAACCCTACACCAATCCCGACTATAATCATGCCACACACAAACCTATATCCTCAAAATCTATACACAGGTGTTTAACACAAAATGCTTACAAAATTCTACCACCTATCCCACCATGGTCGTGTCGCCTCAATAAACTACCTGCACCGGCATACAACATAAGTCACTAACCACCATCCTAGTCATGCCCGTCACCTAACAACTCACTGGAGAGCTCGTCACCACCTACACCACGGAACACAAAATATAAGCCTAATGCTTAACAAATATGGAATATGAATTTAAAATCAATGCACAAATCAACCCCTAACACATGTAGTTTCTACGCTCGGTTTCGTTTTCATTGTTATCATCTTCCACTTTCACGTGTGAGTCACGTAGACACTCATCCTATCACACTCATAAAGGCCAAACCATGACCCACGGAATGAGATTAGAGGCACACATCGTGTTCACACACGGTACGACCATACAAAATCTCCTCCCAACATCGATCATAGAACCCTCTAGTGCTTTCTAACTAGCACGTTAACGACGAGGCGTTCACAAACCATGTCATCTTACGTACTTTCATCAATGGGAACCCTCTAGTGCTTTCTCTCTAGCACGTAAACGACGAGGTGTTCCCATACGTGGCATCTTTTCTTATCTGATTACATTTCATATGCACAATTCAAAACATGCTCAAAACTCATTCTTTCGTAATTCAAAACCATGATGCATGTCAACACATATGCACAACAAACTGACCAAACAACAAAACAAACAATCAAAACAAACAAGCAATCCTACCATTCCATGGCACGAAGGCAAAACACAAACAATCCATTACTTACCTGGCGTCCTTGAAATTCCTCGCACTTTGTAACTTCGTATGTTAACAGGGAATACCTATAAATCACACATTCATCAATTCTAACTCGTTCAGTTTATAAATTCCTAGCTTGAAAATCATATCTCGTACAAAACTAAAACTCTCCACTAAACCCAAACTCGAACTCAATTTCCAACCAACTTCGGAAATTCATAACTTCTCCAATACTCATCCGAATTGGATGATCCAAAATGCTACAGGCTCCATAGGTTGTCTACTTTCTAATGGTTTCATCCATTTCTTGATTGGACATCTACAACTTGGCCAGATGTGGCCGAACGGACACCGTTCCATAATTCGTATATTCGGCTAATCAACCACTCAATCTTTCTCATCAAATCTCATAATCTACTCTTACTTCTAGCTTAAGCACTAACATACGGATAAAAATCAACTCTAAGTTCAATTTTTGTATCTCCTTCCTAGGTTTTCACCAAATCACCCTATACCCTCACTAACTTCGTTTTTGTTGTTAAAAACAACTAACACACTAACTATCTACTAAGAACTAACTAAAACATACCTTAGATTTGTAGATATGGAGAAGGAATCGGCTGAGCATCACAGGAAGAGAGGATTGCCGAAGCTTCGTGCGGGAGAGGGGAGAAAAAACAAGGGAGGGTTTGCACTGGAGAATAACACCGTAAGGTGCTTTGGTTTCTCTTCTTTTTCTTTTTTTAAATAACAATAAGAATAATAATATTTCGAATTACTATTTCACCTTTAACCCTTCATCGTTTAATAAATCTGTTATTCGATCTGCATGTGGTTGAAATCTTAAAATATCTCCTTCACCATTAGTCCCAAAATAATCTTTTAGTTGAGGGTAGAAATTCTCCGCTCTCACTGAAACTCCACCGATTATAATTACGTAAATCCAAAATTAATTTAAACGAAAAATTTTGGGTGTTACATTCCACCCTCCTTACAAAAAATTTTATCCTCAAAATTTTCTAGCTAAACAACTCAAGATAACGATCCATCATATCCTGTTGTCTTTCCCACGTTGCCTCTTCTACATTGTGGTTAAGCCATAATACTTTCATCAGCGGAATATCCTTGTTGCGTAGTGTCTTTACTGCATAATTTAAAGTCTCCATTGGCTTTTCTTCGTACACTAAAGTTGGTTGTACTTCAATCTCCTGCTGAACAACAAAGTGCGACGAATCTTTGAGACACTTTCTTAGCATTGACACGTGAAAAACATTATAAACTTCTTCCATAGAAGCTGGCAATTCTAGTTGGTACGAAGTTCTTTTAATTCTCTTTGTGATCGGTAATGGTCCAACGTATCTTGGGCTCAACTTACCCCTCCTCCCGAACCTCACTACCCCCTTAAACGGCAAAATTTTTAGGAAAACTTCATCTCCTACTTTGAATTCCAATTCTCTCCTTCTTCCATCGGCATAGCTCTTTTGTCGACTCTGAGCTGTCAATATCCGCTGCCGAATAATCTTGATCTTCTCAGTCGTTTGTTGCATGATTTCTGGACCGATCAAGTCGGCTTCACCGACTTCATCCCAATAGAGGAGCGATCTGCACTTCCTCCAGTATAAAGCTTCGTAGGGGGCCATACCTATCGTAGCCTGATAGCTGTTGTTATACGAAAATTCCACCAAAGGTAAATACTTGCTCCACAAACCCTAAAACTCTAATACACAGGCTCGAAGCATATCTTCTAAAATTTGAATAGTTCACTCAGATTGTCCGTCGGTCTGAGGATGAAAGGTTGTACTGAAATCTAGTCATGTCCCCATTACTTTGTGTAAACTCTTCCAAATTTTGATGTGAACCTTGGGTCCCTGTCTGACACAATCGAATTTGGTACTCCGTGCAACCTTACTATCTCCTGAATGTACAGGTTCGCGAACTGGTCCATATTGAATGTCATCTTCGCCGGTAGAAAATGGGCGGATTTGGTTAAACGATCCACAATCACCCACATCGCATCAAATCCCATTATCATCCAGGGTAACCCGATAACAAAATCCATGGATATTTGGTCCCACTTCCATTCTGAAACCGACAATGGTTGCAACTTTCCAGCCGGTCTCTGATGCTCAGCCATGTTTTGCTGGCAGATCAAGCATATCTCCACGTACCTTGATACAGACTTCTTCATGCCAAGCCACCAATAATGTTGCCTACGGTCTCTGTACATCTTGGTGCTTCCGGGATGAATAGAAAACCTTGAGGAGTATGCTTCAGACAAAATTTCATTATGAAGTTGATCATTGTTCGGAACATACCATCTATTCCGGAACTTCAAGATTCCATCATTTGAACAGCTAAACTCAGTTCTGTCATTAAATTCATTGCACCTTGGGTCATCTCGTTGAGCTTTTCTAATTTTCTCAAAAATTGACGGCTTCAGAGATAAGGCTGATAATTCTACTGCTACATTTGAAACTAGCTCCAAATTGAATCTCTGAACTCTTTAGACATCTTGGCATGCATTGTTGAAACTGAGGTCGAATACCGACTTAATGCATTGGCCACTACATTCGCTTTGCCGGGGTGGTATTTGATCTGCAAGTCGTAGTCCTTCACGAACTCCAACCACCTCCTCTGCCTCATATTCAGCTCCTTCTGAGTGAAGATATACTTCAGACTTTTGTGATCTGAATATACCTCACACTGCTGTCCATAAAGATAGTGCCTCCAGATCTTTAGCGCGAACACGACCGGTGCTAACTCTAAATCGTGGGTTGGATAATTTTGCTCATAAGGCTTTAATTGCCTTGAAGCATAAGCGATCACCTTTTTGTTTTGCATCAAGACACAACCCAATCCAATTCTGGAAGCATCATAGTAAATACTGAACTTCTCATCCATCACCAAAAGTGTCAACACAGGAGCTGTAGTCAATTTCTTCTTCAGTATCTGGAAACTATGCTCACAATCTTCTGACCATACATACTTGACTTCCTTTCTTGTCAGATGAGTTAGGGGTGCCGCAATCTTTGAAAACCCCTCAATAAACTTCCTATAGTAACCAAGTAACCCCAAAAAGCTTTGAATCTCGCTGACATTCTTTGGTTGAGGCCATTCATTGATCGACTGTACCTTAGCTGGATCCACCGATATCCCTCCACTGGAAATCACATGTCTAAGGAAATGAACCTTATCCAGCAAAAACTTGCACTTGGAGAATTTTGCATACAGCTGATTCTGCTTCAAAGTCTCTAGAACCATCTTCAAATTCTCTTTATGTTCTTCTTCATTATAGGAGTAAACCAAGATATCGTCGATAAATACAATGACGAATTTATCAAGATACTCTTGGAATACTCGATTCATGAGGTTCATGAAAACGGCTGGGGCGTTCGTTAGCCCGAACGACATTACTAAGAATTCATAGAATCCGTATCTAGTTTGAAAGGCTGTCTTCGGGATATCCTGTGATCTAATTTTTAGTTGGTAATACCCCGATCTCAAGTCTATCTTTGAGAAAATCTGAGCTCTTTGGAGTTGATCAAATAAGTCATCTATCCTCGGTGGTGGATAGTTATTTTTTATGGTTATCTTATTCAGCTCCCTGTAATCAATACACATTCGGAGCGATCCGTCTTTTTTCTTTACAAATAGGACTGGTGCGCCCCATGGTGAAAAGCTCGGGCGTATGAACCTCTTTCCTAACAGTTCTTCCAGAAGCCAACCTATAAGGGTTCTTCGATATTGGCTCTACACCGGGATATGTGTCAATCACAAATTTGACTTCCCGATCTTGGGGTAAACCGGGCAATTTGTCCAAAAAACATCGAGAAACTGACAAACTACCACAATATCTTATGGTTTTGTCTCCACGTGAAATTGAGTATCTAAAATTGTTGCGAGAAAACAAAAATGTTCACCCATTAATAATCTCCGAGCCTCGATGGGTGCCATATGGATAGCTTCTCCACATTCTTCATAGCTTGCAACGAATGTTTCGCACCACCTGGGGGTTGGAAATTAATAGTTCCAGCCCTGCAATCAATTGTTGCGTAGTGCCGAAACAATCAATCCATGCCTAATATAACGTCATAGCAGTCATCCCCATCACAATCAAATCAGCAGGCATACTCTTAATCCCCACTGATATGACACTATCACGCACCACTTGATCGGAGTGCATGCACTCACCAGATGGTAACCTCACTTCTTATGTACACCCGGCTGGCTTAGCCCATAAATTTACTTTCACCACAAAAGTCGTAGCAACAAAGGAGTGTGATGCTCCTAAATCTATCAACGTAAGTGCATGCACCGTATCAACTAGTACCGTACCTGAATTAACAGCTGGTCGATCTTCACTCTCGGGCTCTATTATAGCAAAGATCCTAGGCGTCATCTTGACCGAACCCTTCTTTGTTGCGAGGCAATCCCTAGATATGTGACCAGTCTCGTTACAGGTGAAGCACCGACTGACTCTCTGCTTTGTGCAGTTTCAGGAAATATGACCAGCTTCATTGCAATTATAGCATCTGCCTGTGAACTGTCTGCATTTTCCCGGATGGCTCTTCAAGCACTTTGGACACTGTGGGTACCTATTCTCCATTTTTGGTTTCCTCCCCCCCTCGAATCATTTACAATGCCACTTGGCCTCTTAGTTCTAGAAGAAGATCCTCCCCTGCTCGTCTGTGGTGTGATCTCCTTAAAGAATCTTCTGGTGGCTTCTCCTTGCCTCACACATTTGGCTTCCGCCCCTTCCACTATCAATGCTTTGGCCACGACTCGTGCATACGGTACTCCCTCGGTTCCAGAGATGGTCACGCCTCTATATATTCCAGAGATGGTCACGCCTCTAAGTCTAATGCTTAGCAAGTATATAATATGAATTTAATGAAGAGCACAATCATGACAACTGAAAAGCCCACCAAATACTTTTGTTTGACTCTCAAACGTCTAATTTGGTACCAAAGACCAAAACCCATTGGTTTTCGACGGTTGGAGAGAGAGAGAGAGTGCATAAATGTATAATGCAAATAAAAACACATTATTTTGAATACTAAAAATCCAAAAATACTTTGTTTCGCCATCGTTTCTATATTTATACTACTCAAGAACAGTATATATATATATATAGATTCAAAGAGAGGAAGAAGATTTGAATGGAAGAGAAATAGAGTACCAAGTGGACAAAATCTCTGGCTGCAATTGCAAGAATGTCTGCGCAAGACACAATACCAGGGCACTTGCTTTCAACCATAGCCTTTGCCTTCTTCACAACCCCGAAGCCCTCCTCCCTCAAATCCTTATTATCCTCAGCGTCCTTTTCAGCCAACACTTTTTTGGCTGGATTCGACGAAATCAGAATCGATCCATCACAACCCTTCAAATTCCCACAAAACAAACCCCGTTAGAATGTATGCGACAGCCATGAAAAATCGGCGTCGACCTTACACTTAGGTTAAATCCCCATATCGAAAGATTAATGATTGATAATGTTATGATAAATTTAGATGGGTATGAGAAAAAGTAAAGCGGGTGTATGTTTAAATTTAATAATTCAGATTACTTCGACAAAGCAATCATGGAAGAAGAGACGAAGAGTTGCAGGGCCAGACACTGGAGCTTCTTTGAACAGCTCCGTTGTAATGGAGGCCACGAGTTGGTCAACTTCAGGGCACGTTTTGTTGTAGTAGTTGATAGAGAGTTGGCCATGGCGGCGCGAGGTGTTTCCCGCTGCTGCAAGTGTTTTTGATGAGAGAGAAAGGAGTAGCAGTGAGAGAAAACAAGTGAGGAGGGAAGAAGAAGAAGAAGAAGAAGAAGAGGGAAACAGCATGATCGAATAATAAGTTGCAGGTTGTGACAAAGGATGAACAATGAGAGAAAATGTGAAATGCGAGAATAAAAAAAAGAGATGTAGTGTTTCATTGGAAAAGAGATTGCCATGTTGAAAATTAATGAGAAGAGTCGCGACCCGTGATGTTCAGAAACATTAAAAAAGAACAACGATAGCAGAGAGAGAGAGAGAGAGAGAGAGAGAGAGAGAGAGAGAGAGAGAGATCATTTTATGAAGTCTGCTAAAAGTAAGGGCTAGAGTTGATCACAAAGACAAGACAACTAGTTTAACCATTAAAAAAACAAGAGGAAGGTGGAGAGACTGAATTGATAAATGCTGCGCATGTGAGACGTAAATCCACATATAAAAACAAATCTTCGACTCGTAAGTAAAATCTTCGACTCTTTCTTTCGTAAGTAAAATCCATGATGTATGTCAACACATGCTCCAACTTAACCCCTACCACATGCAGCTTCTATTTGGTGGGCTTTTCAGTTGTCATGATTGTGCTCTTCAATGCACAACTTAACCCCTAACACATGCAGTTTCTACGCTCGGTTTTGTTTTTGTTTTGTTTTCATTGTTATCATCTTCCACTTTCACGTGTGAGTCACGTAGGCACCCATCCTATCACACTCAGTATGGCCAAACCATGACCCACGGAGCAAAATTAAAGGCACACATCGTGTTCACACACGAGACGGCTATATAAAATCTCCTCCCAACATCGATCGTAGAACCCTCTAGTGTTTTCTCACTAGCACGTTAACGACGAGGCATTCACAAACCATGTCATCTGACATACTTTGATCAATAGGAACCCCCTAGTGCTTTCTCTCTAGCACGTTAACAACGAGGCGTTCCCATATGTGGCATCTTTTCTTATTTGATTACATTTCATATGCACAATTCAAAACATGCTCAAAACTCGTTCTTTCGTAAGTAAAAACCATGATGTATGTCAACACATGCACAACCAATTGACCAAACAACAAAACAAACAATCAAAACAAACAAGCAATCCTACCGTTCCATGGTGTAGGCCCGAAGGCTAAATACAAACAATCTATTACTTACCTGGCGTTCTTGAAATTCCTCGCACTTTGTAACTTCGTATGCTAACTGGGAATACATATAAAATCACACATTCATCAATTCTAACTCGTTCAATTCATAAATTCCTTGCTTGAAAGTCATAACTCATACAAAACAAAAACTCTCCACTAAACCCGAAGTCGAACTCAATTTCTAACTAACTTCGAAAATTCATAACTTCTTCAATACTCGTCCGAATTGGACGATCCAAGGTGGTACAGGCTCCACAGGTTGTCTAGTTTCTAATGGTCTCATCCATTTCTTATTTGGATATCCACAACTTGGTCAGATGTGGACGAACGGACACCTATTCACAATTCGTATATTCGGCTAATCTACCACTCAATCTTTCCCATCAAATCTCATAATCTACTCCTATTTCTATCTTAAGCACCAACATACGAATAAAAATCAACTCTAAGTTTAATTTTCCGTATCTCCCTCCTAGGTTTTCACCAAATCACGCAATACCCTCACTAACTTCGTTTTTGTCGTTAAAAATAACTAACACACTAACTATCTACTAAGAACTAAGTAAACATACCTTATATTTGAAGATACGGAGAAGGAATCGGCTGAGCGTTGCAGGAAGAGAGGATTGCCAAAGCTTCACGCGGAAGAGGGGAGAAGAAACAGGGGAGGGTTTGCGCTGGAGAATAACACCGAAAGGTGCTTTAGTTTCTCTTCTGTTTTTGTTTTTAATAATAATAATATTCATAATTACTAATTCACCCGTAACCCCTAACTCTTCTTTTTTTGTTTAATAAATATGTTATTCGATCTGCGTGTGGCAGAAATTTTAAAATATCTCCTTCACCATTAGTCCCTAAATAATCTTTTACTTAACGGTAGAAATTCTTTGCTCTCAATTCCGACCAAAACTCTTCCGATTATAATTACGAAAATATGAAATTAATTTAAATGAAAATTCTGGGTGTCATAGTTCCCAATTGTTTAGGAAGACTTTTCTAGAAATTTAAAGTTAATCTAGGATCTCGGTCTGATACGATCGAGATTGTTACCCCATGAAGTCTAACAATTTCTTGAATAAATAGTTCAGCAAACTGATTCATTGTGAAAGTCATCTTCACTGGTAGAAAATGGGCTAACTTAGTTAAACGATCCACAATACCCATATTCCATCACATCCTTTCACTGTTCTTAGCAACCCTATAATGAAATCCATCGAAATTTGCTCCAATTTCCATTCTGAAATTGGTAGTGGCTACTCCCAGCTAGCATTTGATGTTCTGCCTTAACTTGTTGACAAATAATGAATGTCTCAACATGTTTTGCTACATATCTCTTCATGTTTGGCCACCAAAACTGCTGCTCCAATCTCGATACATTTTTATACTTCTAGGATGTACACAGAAAGTAGATGAATGTGCCTCAGATAAAATTTTTGTTCGTAATTTGAGGTCCTTAGGTACATACCACTGCCTCCTAAATTTTAATATTCCATCATTGGAAAAATTGAAATCCAAAGAATCATTAGATGTCGTGCTTGATTTGTAGCTTTTACACTCCAGATCATTCTGTTGAGCTTTTTTAATTCTCTCCAAAAGAGTTGGTTTCAATGATATAGCCGAGAGCGTAGCTGTCAAATCTGCAACGATCTCCATATGAAATCTTTGAATCTCCAATTTAAGCTCAACTAACATAGCTGACATTTCAAGTTGCTTCATCGCGGTTTTCCGACTCAAAGCATCAGCTACCTTGTTGGCCTTTCCTAGGTGGTACTTGATTTCAATATCATAGTCCTTCACGAATTCCAACCACCGCCTCTGTCTCAAATTCAAATCCTTTTATGTAAATATGTACTTCAAACTTTTGTGGTCCGAAAAGACTTCACATTGCTGGCCATATAGGTAGTGCCTCCATATTTTTAATGCGAAAACCATGGCTGCTAAATTTAAATCATGTGTAGGGTAGTTCTGTTTTTAGGTTTTTAGCAGTCTCGATGCATACGCCACAACTTTTCCGTCTTGCATTAAAACAGCACCTAACACAATCTTAGAAGCGTCGCAATAAATGCTGAAATTCTCATCCTCTATTGGTAGCGTCAATACAGGAGCCGTTGTTAATCTCTGCTTAAACTTCTGAAAACTGTTCTCACAATCTTCTGACCACTAGAATTTTACACTTTTCCTAATCAGGCATGATAAAGGAAGAGCTATTTTGGAGAAACCCTCAATAAATCTCCTGTAGTACCCCACTAAACCAAGAAAACTCCGTATATCGCCAACATTTTTAGGCTGTCACCAATCTATAATTGCCTAAATCTTTGAAGGATCAACAGAAACTCCTTCCTTTGAGATAACATGACTGAGAAAATTGACTCGATCCAGCCAAAACTCGCACTTAGAAAATTTTGCATATAGTTGATGAAGCTTCAGAGTTGATAAAACCACAATTAAATGCTCCTAATATTCTTCCTTTGTCTTAGAATAAACCAATATATCGTTAATAAAGACGATCACGAACTTGTCCAAATATTCTTGAAATACCATGTTCATGAGGTCCATAAAAGCTGCAAGAGTGTTAGTTAATCCAAAGGACATAACTAGAAACTCAAAATGTCCATACTGAGTCTGAAAAGCAGTTTTGGTTACATCTTCTTGTTTAACTTTCAAGTGATAGTACCCCGATCTCAAATCTATCTTCGAAAACACATGTACGCCTTGAAGTTGATCGAATAAATCGTCAATACGTGGCAAAGGATACTTGTTCTTTATCGTCAACTTATTCAACTCTCTATAATCTATGCACATTCGTAGTGACCCATCCTTCTTCTTCACAAATAACACTGGTGCACTCCATGCGAAACCTTTGTCCGCCAAATCCGTCAATTGTGATTTTAATTCTTTCAATTTCGTAGGAGCCCTGCGGTACGGGTTCTTTGATAATGATGCAGCCCTCAGAATTACGTCAATTACAAACTCTATTTCTCGGTCTTGAGGTAACCCGGGCAAGTCGTCTAGGAAAACTTCTGGAAAGTCCTAAACAATTAGTACTTCCTGAAGTTTCACTTCGTTCTGCCTCTCAGTATCCACCATACTAACTAAATACCCAGTGCATCCATTCTTCAATAATCGCTGAGCTCTGATGGAGGATATCACTGCTTAGTGTTAGTATTCTTCAGTGTTCGGAAAGAGTATTTTGCACCATTCGAGGGTTGGAAATAGACTAATCTTACTCTACAGTCAATGGTGGCAAAATGCCTAAACAACCAATCCATTCCAAATATAACATCGTATCCCTTCATGCTGATGATTATTAAATCAGCATGCATCGTATAGTCGCCCACAGACATAATACAATTACAGACTACTTGATCTGAATGCAAGTTATCTCCAGATGACGGCATAATATCGTAAAAGGGCTCAGCAGGCAGAGGCAATAATTTAACTTAACCACGAAAGCCATAGAAATAAATGAGTGTGTAGCACTACAGTCAATCAACGTGTAAGCAGCGACATTATTCAATACAATTGTACCTGAGACAACTGAGGGTTGTTAATCGTTGGATTAAATAAGAGCAAACACCCCAGGCATTATGTTTGGCTTTGTTGGACTCTGGTTCCCCTTTGGGCAATTTCTCACAAAATGACCGACCTCATTGCAATCGAAGCATCGGTCTGAACCAAGTCTGCATTCACTAGGATGGCGTTTATGGCACTTAGGGCACTGAGGATACTGTGGAAATGAAGGCCCTTGAATCTGCTTTCCTTTGCTCTGCTCACTCTTCCCATCATTTGGCCTCTTCACTCCTCTTTACTCCTCTTTGTTATTGTTGATGTTGTGCTATTGTTGCTGCTGTGGCGATTGTTGACATCCCTTGTTTTGTTGTTACTAGGGCTGGACCTCTCGAAAAAATTTCTTGGTGGACTCCCTCTGCTTATAAAATTTTTGTTCTGCTTCCTCCACCTCCAAGGCCTTGGCTACAACCTTAGAATACGGAACGTCTTTCGTCCCCGCTATCTTTACTCCCCTGTAAATTTCCATCTTTAGACTTTGAACAAATTGGTAAACTTCATTCTCATTGTT
Organism: Begonia peltatifolia; assembly: GCA_022433055.1. Taxonomy (NCBI): domain Eukaryota; kingdom Viridiplantae; phylum Streptophyta; class Magnoliopsida; order Cucurbitales; family Begoniaceae; genus Begonia; species Begonia peltatifolia. The sequence goes on from CM039522.1 coordinate 6,447,269, forward strand.
GTTCACTAAATGTGTAGCAAATCTAAAGAAGGATTCAAATTGGCAAACATAGTCAACTATGAAGCCAGTCTGGTGCAGCTGTACAAATTCCACCATTTTGCTTGTTCTGACAGAACGACTGAAGTATTTTACGTAAAATGTCTCCTTGAACCGTTCTCACTCCATTCCTCTGACATTCATTGTAGCCTTGAGGTATCCCACCAAATCCTGGCATCCTTAGCAAGATGGAACATGGCACACGTGACTTTTTCTGCTTCATCCACCTTTACATAGTCAAACATCCCTTCAATGGTCCGGACCAATTCCTCAGCATACGCCGGATCTGAAGCCTGTCCGTCAAAGGTCGGAGGCCTGAGCCGCCTAAACCAGTCTCCACTTTGATCGCTTGGACCTCCATTGTTATGATTTCCCCTCTACTTTTTTATTATTTATAAGTCTTTCCAACAAATGAGATTTGTGATCACACAATTCGGTTAGTCAATTGATGGCATGATCTCTATTATCCATTTCTTTCCGTGGTCTCCTTCCTTGCATACTGTTAATCCTAAACAAATCTATAAAATACTATTTCTAAAACAATAATTAAATACATAACATACTTACAGTTGATGAATAAAATCCATGTTGTAGCTCGTGTTGTTAGACAGTCTGCAGAAACGATTTCTGACCTGGCCTCTAATACCACAACTGTAACGACCCCTATTTCGGCCGTTACTGACTTGACTATTCATAAACGTATAAGAAAATCCTTACCAATCACATTACATTTTTTTTTCTAAATGGTTGAAAATGTAATGACCCGTAACACGATCGTTACAGACTTAACTTTTTCGTAAAACTTCGTGAGAAAGTCTTTTAAAATTTATTCATTTCTCTAAAACGGCATTACCCTGAATTTAAAACTTGACAGCGAAAACAATTCGTACATGGAAAGCTAGTTATACAAAATACTAAACAACTTACTTCAAAGCAATAAAACGGACCTTTAGTCGACACTTGCAAGCGTCGGTCGACACCTTAAACAGTTTTGAACAGACCAATCGACACTTACGTACGCCGGTCGACACTTGCATACTCTCTGCCTGAGTAGGTTGACCCGTACAGTCAACATTCTGTTATCATTTTTCATGCAGCGTTCGACACATACCGACAGGTTGACACTTAATTACTCTCTGTCTGATTAGGTCGACCCGCGCGGTCAACACTTGCTGAATTTGGTCGACCCCTAAGCATACGGGTCGACACTCTACTAACATTTTTCATGTAGCGGTCGACACTTACCAACAAAGGTCGACACCTAATTACTCTCTGTCCCAGTAAATCGACCCGCGCGGTCGACACTTGCTGAGTTTAGTCGACCCCTAAGCATAATGGTCGACACTATACTAACATTTTTCATGTAAAATGTTACCAACACAGGTTGATGCTTTAAGGCGGAATGCCTACCTTACTCAACTTCATTTTCTCTTCTCTTCTTTAACTTACACCTTATCTACATCCTCATAAAATGAATAAAATAAACATTTCTCATAGTAACATAATAAAGTAAATTCATTCGTTTAATAGTCTAACTATCCAAGTTCTTTGTCTGAACCCTCAAACAATACATGCATACATTTTACCCCAAAACATCCGAGGATGGCCCACAAGTCAAAATTGCCCCAACAGCTACAAAAACGCACCATGGACGTCCTCCACTAACTGTTTCATCTATCATATTGAGGATCCATGTCCCCACCTGTGACGATATCACCTACACCACAATGTAAGTAATGAGCCTAATGCCCAGTAAGTGATGTAGAATTAAATAAACTGCATGCTCATGACTATGCTATGCTATTCGTAAAACATGCAGTTGAATCTATTCCTTATTTTCTTACATAACATGAGTCATTGAGGTACTGCTTCTAGAAAAGAGATGGCCTAACTGATTGTCCCTCTAGCAGAATGACCAACTCGCTTTAGGGGAAGTGGAATGGCATATCTGACAGACCCTCTAATGGAACCAGTTCCTTTGACGGAACTACCACACTCAGTTCCCTACCCACAATAACTATTTACGTATTTTACTGTACCATATTCCTTCTATTCTTGTTACATGAAACATATGCATAAAAACCGTTTTCTATGATTTGGAAAACCATGGTGCATGAATGTATGCAACGTACACATATCCTCAAGGTTGTAAACGTAAAGTAACATAACATATAAACACATCCATCAATATACAAGAACCTAACATAATAAACTCACAACCTAAAATTTCTACCCAACCAAAACTCTTCAACTAAAGTCTCCAAGTCCCTTATTCAGCCATCAACCTCCTAACACTTTATGGTGCAGGCCAATCGACCAAAACGCATGCAACATGCACTTACCTCGCGTCCTGAACTCGACATTAAGCAATTGATCAAATTCCTTTTTGATTTGCAAACCTAAGACATAAGAATCAAACAACGTGCATCAAAACGTATTCAATAACCTAAATCTTGGAATCTCCTTCAAATTGGCTACGAATTTCAAAATCGCATAACTTTATTACCTATACATATCCAAATTCAAAATTTCCAAAGGCTATGGACTTCTTAAAGGGTCCACTTTAACATTCTTAATTCAATTTATCAAATAAAATCAATTCTATAGATCAAAATTACAAAATATCGAACTACTCTGTAATTCACATTTTTTATCCAAATTGTACAATTACATAGTTTCCTTCATTTAAGTCTACCAACAAGTACTCAAATCTAATTAAACACCAAAAGAACCCAGAAATAGAGAAACGCCAACAATTTCCACCCATCACACGTTATGGTTCATCAAACTCTGTAAAACCTAACTATTTCATCAAATATCAAGCACCTATCAAACAAGCTTGCATCAATATAATCTAAATTAAACTAGTTTACCTTGAAGAAATCTTGAGAAAGAATAGAATAAAAGAGGAAACAATCGGCTATGAAGGAAGAGAATAACGTGAAGAAAGCTTCAAATAATGATGCTTTTAAAGATGAGAATGAACAACCTAACCTAAAAGTATTGTCTTCTTCCTAAATTATCCTTCAACATTCCAACGTGAAGTCTTTCTCCTTTCTTATTTCTCTCTCTTCCATTTGACTTTTCAAACTCTCTTTTCCTTATTCTTCTTTCTTCTTTCTTCTTTCTTCTTTCCAACGCCAACACCCCCACTTACACTTCACTATTCTTCCCTAATAGGTAATTTATCATGATATTTAATAACAATTTGACTAAACAGTATGCATATATATATACATAGAAATTACATCGATAAGACTTTCAGGTGTTACAAGCATTCAAATCCTAGGGTTTATGAATGTATGATTTATGTTTGCATTACACGTTCATGCATCATGTTTTAGAAAATTTTGAAAATGAATTTATGCATATGTTTTTATGAAACAAAACAAAACGTAACGAACATGTGTGCTTTGAAGGAAGTTATTCGCCCTTCATCGATTTTGAGAATATTAGCTTTGGAAGAATTGATCGAACCTTCATCGGCATTATATCTTATCCTTGTTAGGGTTTAACGTTCCTCAATGTCAGCTTTTAAGAAACTAATATGCCCTCCATTGGTTATGAGGATTATAGCTTTGGTGGAAGTAAAATTCCCCAATGTCAGCTTTGGAGGAATTGACCGTCCGTTCATCGTCACTTAGGTCGTAAATTTGTGGAGGAGTTAGATTCATTCAAGGAAATATGCCAACGAAACAAAAGAAAAAGTTACAAACTGCATACGTTAGGAAATATTGCATAAGTGTTTAAAATTTCATGTTACATTATTTGTTGAGTATTACACTCATATTTTGAATTTTGTGATGTAGGTAAAGAGTTGAGAGGAGCGATTTCGACCTGTGGGTGTGTATGTAAAGCTTTATTTTAAGAATTTGTGTACATGAACTTATAGTTTTAAACGTTCGATTTTCCATAGCATTTTGAGGTATAGAAGTGTTTGGTGAACATTGATAGTTTTTCAATGAATGTATAGTATGCTAATGTTGGTAAATGTTTTGTATGGAAATTGATGAAAATGTGTTGGTTATGGAAATGTTGTGTTGAGAAAAGGGTGTTTTTGTAACACCCAGAGTTTGTCTAAACCATGAGTTGCCCTTGGATTATTTTTTTTTGTTAATAGGGCATAACAACGATTATAAGTTATGATAAGAATTTGATTGAGGAAGAAGATGGTGGAAGGGAAACAATGGATGCAGGTAGCTAGGAATAAACTACATGTAGTGTGAAGAGGGGACGGTAGAGGGGATGGTTAATAGGTGGGAAGAGGAGATGCTACGAGTGTTAGAGCCACAAGTTCGACGTCGTTCAGTGGATTTCCTAACACTGCCAGCCGCTGCATGGGAGTGCTCCACCAACTGTAAGATTTTTTTAGAACCATCGTAGTTTCGTTTAGACTTACTAGATGTATTGATGTACAGGATTAGCGTTATGGTTAGGGAGACACGTAGAGCTGTAGCCGATATGGATTACACCGTTATGCAGCTTACCGAGTTGGTTAACCGTCAGTCTCAGCAACTGGAGCAGTTTATGAGCAGAGAGGACCATGACCAATCTAGTGCCCAGACTTTGACAGATCGTGGGGGTGATAGGTTGGACAGGCTAAGGCCCCCATTATTCGACGGCTCATCTTCGAACCCACTCAGTGCTGAGTAGTGGATTCAAAGTATGAAAGACATGATGGATTACGCCAAGGTCGACAATCAGGACAGGGTATCCAGTCTGCAGTATTCCACCTTGCCAAGGATACCCAATTTTGGCGGGATTTGGTGAAAGTCATCACCGACGTAAAGGCCATGACGTGGGAGGAGTTTAAGACAGTGTTCTTCGACAAGTACTTCAGCCACTCAGTCAGGATCCGGAAGATGGTGGAGTTCGCCCAGTTGAGACAGACGGGTACCGTGGCCGAATACGTGAGACAGTTTGAGGTGTTGTCTCAGTTTGCTAGTCACTTAGTAAGTCTAAACAAGAACAAGGTACACCAATTTGTGTAAGGCTTGAGGCCAGACGTATACATGGGCATGCAAATAGCTAGAACGCGAGGGCTACCTTACGAGGACGTGGTGACAAAGGCCTTAGACATTAAGGAGGCTAGGACGAAGCTTCCCAGTAACAGAGAGCCGCCTAAGGAACAGCCCAGGAGATATTTAGAAGAGTTGTTGCCACGGTCAAGTGGGGAGGAGTTGTCTCAGTAAAAGACCTGAAGAAGTCTAGTGACAGCTCTAGCAGCCAGGGGAGCAACAAGTGGTCTTAGGGATTGGGACAGTTTTCAATATGCCCTATGTGTCAGAAGAGTCTTCCCGGCAAGTGCAGGGTAGGCACGGGGCGATGCTACAACTGTGGCGAGGCGGGCCACATGTCCAGAGATTGTCAGAAGCCACGACAGAATCGGTGCTTCAACTATAATAAACTGGGACATTTTGCTAGGAGTTGCCCGAATTTGAGCAGGGCTCCAGCGAGGGTAGCACCGAGGGTCTTCGCCCTTATTAGGTAGTATTCTTATTTTGGGCATGGCGGCTTATACTCTTGTTGATACGGGTGTTATGCATTCGTTTGTGTCTATTGTCTTCGTGGTCAAGGAAAATAAAGTGCCCAACTATTTTAGGCAGTTTTATGATGTGTTGTTACTGTTGGGGGAGCATTTATGTTCGGATCAGATGGTACAAGGTGATATCGTGACAGTGGGAGAAAAGCAGTTGTATACTGATCTGATCATACTTGACATGAAGGGGTATGAGGCTATTTTGGGGATAGATTGGTTGTCTAGACATTGTGCCACGATAGATTGCAGGATGAGAGAGATTCACTTTTGACCCCCGAGAGGAGAGAGTTGCTCCTTCAGGGCGGGAAAGGGTTTGAGTAGGATTTCGGTTGTATCGTCTATGAGAGCCCAGCAGTTGTTAATAGGTGGATGCATGGGCTTCTTGGCTAATGTCGTGGACGCGCAGTTTCAGGGTGGGGTTCAACTCCAGGACATCCCTGTTGTACAAGATTTTCCGAGGGTATTTCTTGAGGATTTGCCAGGTTTGCCCCTTACATGGAAATTGAGTTTGTTATTGATGTTTACTCTAGGGCTAAGCCAGTGTGCAAGAACTCATACATGCTAGCACCTATGGAACTGAAGGAGTTAAAAGCACAGCTAGAAGAATTGATAGATAAGGACTTTATACGCCCTAGTTTCTCACCTTGGAGTGCGCCGGTGCTCTTCGTCAAGAAAAATGATAGGTCACTACGCATGTGTATTGATTACAGGGAGATGAATAAGCTGACAGTGGAGAATAAGTACCTGTTGCCAAGGATTTGATGACTTGTTTGACCAGTTTCAAGGTGCACGGGTGTTCTCTAAGATTGATATGAGATCCGACTATTATCAGTTGAAGGTTAGGGAGAAAGATATCCCGAAAATAGCTTTTCGAACGCGGTATGGGTACTACGAGTTTTTAATGATGTCGTTTGGACTAACTAACGCCCCAGCCGCCTTCATGGACCTAATAAACCAAGTATTCAGGGAGCACTTGGATAGATTGTGATAGTGTTCATTAATGACATCCTGATATACTCTCGGAGCGAGGATGAGCACAGAGAGCACTTGAGGATCGTGCTAACGACTCGGGGGCAGTACCGACTATATGCTAAATTCTCTAAGTGCGAATTTTGGCTAGACAGGATCAACGTTTTAAGGCACGTCATCTCTTGTAATGATATTTCAGTGAATCCGGCGAAAGTTCAAGCTGTGAAGGAGTGGCCACGACAGACTAGTGCCAGCGAGATACCAGTTTTCTGAGATTGGCAGGATACTATCGGAGATTTATTGAGGGATTCTCCAAGATCGCAGCCCCTTTTACTCGATTAACCAGGAAGAATGTGAAGTACGAATGGTCTGACAAGTGTGAAGACAGTTTCCAGACACTGAAACAGAGGTTGACTACAGTCCCTTTGTTGAAACTGCCTTTAGAGGGAGAGAAGTTCAACATTTATTATGATGCCTCTAGGATAGGCTTGGGATGTGTTTTGATGCAGGGTGGGAAGGTGGTTGCCTATGCTTCCAGGTAATTGAAGCCCTACGAGCAGAACTATCTCACACATGACTTGGAGTTAGCGGCAGTGATCTTCGCACTTAAGATCTGGAGGCATTATTTGTATGGACAACAATGCGATATCTTCTCAAACCATCAGAGTTTGAAGTATATTTTCACATAGAAGGAGCTGAATTTAAGACAGAGAAGGTGGCCTGAGCTGGTTAAGGATTATGACTTAGAAATCAAGTATCATACAGGGAAGGCGAACGTGGTAGCAGACGTGATGTGCCCCATAGGCCCGTCACACGATCTCAAGTCCAAGGACACACTTTAATTAACCTACACTCTCACACATCTTCCATAGTAAATGCCTCATCAAGGATAAGTTGTGTTCTCTCATTATTGATGGAGGAAGTTGTGCGAATGTAGCCTCCAAAGACTTAGTCACGAAGTTAGGGTTAGAGACTAGTGCTCACCCCTACCCTTATAAGCTTAAATGGTTAGATGATAGAGACGATGTTAGAGTTACTAAGCAAGTAAGAGTTGAGTTTGGTTTAAGCAAATACAAGGGCTCAGTTCTATGCGATGTCGTGCCTATGAGTGCAAGTCATCTACTTTTAGGCCAACCTTGGCAATTTGACCGAAAAGTGAACCACGATGGACATTCCAACTACTATTCCCTCAAATTCGAAGGTAAAGTTTTTAAATTAGCACCTATGACCCCTGAGCAGATAGCTAAGGATGAAGCTATTAAAAGAGAAGAAAAGAACATAGCAAATCTTTTCATGACTAAGGCTGAAGTAGAAGCATCCGTATTTAGAGGGGATCCCATGATTTTGATATTATACCGAGATAGAGTGATGGAGTTAGGGGACATACCTCACCCCGTTGAAACCCTACTACATCAGTTCCAAGACGTGTTTCCCGAAGATTTACCTAAAAGATTGCCACCCCTATGTGGCATAGAACACCAAATTGATCTCCAACCTGGAGCTGCCCTACCTAATCGACCAGCCTATCGAATGAACCCCGAAGAGACCAAAAAACTGCAAGAACAGGTGCAAGAATTATTGGATAAGGGCTACATAAGAGAGTCCATGAGCCCCTGTGCAGTTCCCTCACTATTAGTCCATAAGAAAGACGGCACCATGAGGATGTGTGTCGATAGCCGAGCCGTAAACCACATCACAATCAAATATAGATTTCTCATCCCTAGGCTCGAGGACATGTTAGATAAGCTCAGTGGAGCCTCAATCTTTTCCAAAGTGGACCTTAAGAGTGGTTATCATCAGATACGCATGAAGGAAGGAGATGAGTGGAAGACAGCGTTTAAAACCAAGTATGGCTTGTTTGAATGGATGGTCAAGCCCTTCAGGCTTTCTAGCGCCCCAAGCATGTTCATGTGGCTCATGCACCATGTACTCAAAGAATACCTTGGTAAGTTCATTGTTGTCTACTTTTACAACATACTAGTGTATATCACGGACCTTCCACAACACCTTAACCACCTTAGTACCCTTTTCCATACCCTTAGGAAAGTCAAATTATTTGGAAACCTTAGCAAGTGCTCCTTTGCCCAGGACAAGGTTTATTTCTTAGGCTTTATAATCTCCAAAAATGGTATGGAAGCCGACGAGGATAAAATCAAAGCCATTAAGGACTGGCCCACACCCAATTCTATATCGAAAGTGCGAAGTTTCCATGGGTTAGCCTCCTTTTATATAAAATTTATCCAGAATTTTAGCTTAATAGCTGCACCCCTTACAAACTGCACTAAGAAAAGGAAAGAGTTTACTTCGACCCCGAATTGCCAAAGAAGCTTTGAGTTAATTAAGGAGAAGTTATGTCATTCCCCCCGTACTTGCTCTTCCTAATTTCAACAAGGTATTCGAAGTCAAAAGTGATGCGTCAGGAGTTGGAATAGGAGCAGTACTTATGCAAGACCAACGACCCATCGCATATTTCAGTGAGAAGATGAAAGGAGTCGTGCTCAATTATTCTACTTATGATAAAGAGTTTTACACAGTTATACGAGCATTAGAGCACTGGTAACATTATCTCCTATCGAGGGAATTCGTTATCAACACTGATCATCAAGCCTTACGGCACATTAAGAGCCAACATAAGCTGAACAAAAGGCATGCAAAATGGGTAGAATTTTTAGAAAGGTTTCCATATACCCTTAAGTATCTCAAGGGAGAAAATAATGTAGTAGCAGACGCCCTATCTAGGAAACGCATCCTTTTCACCGAGCTAGCAGTAAGATTTTTTAGATTCGAATGGATTAAGGATAGCTACGCCTCTGACCCCGACTTTGGACCTCATTACGCCCGATGCCTAGACAAGGTTGAAGGAGATTATTGCCTCATGGATGGTTATTTGGTCAAAACAGGCAAATTGTGCATCCCTCAAGGAAGCCTGCGGCGGTGCCTTATGAAAGAAGCTCATTGTGGGGGCTTAGCCAATCATTTCGGGGAAAAGAAGACCCTCGATATGTTAAAGGAATATGTCTTTTGGCCTCACATGATGAAAGATGTGCATTGCCTGGTAGAGACGTGCATAGTTTGCAAGAAAGCCAAAAGTAGAGTTCGACCCCAAGGCTTGTATATGCCCTTACCCGTCCCTGCACACCCCTGGATTGCAGTCAGTATGGACTTTGTCTTAGGACTACCACAGACCGCCTGAGCTAAGGATTCCATCATGGTGGTCGTGGATAGATTTTCCAAAATGGCACACTTTATTCCTTGTGCCAAGACAGATGACTCTACTTTAACCGCCGACCTATTTTTCAAGGAGATTGTTCGCCTGCATGGCATCCCACACTCAATAGTGTCAGATAGAGACACTAAGTTTTTAAGCGTCTTCTGGACCACTTTTATGGAGAAGGTTGGGGACTAAGTTGTGTTTCAGCACTTCTTTTCATCCCCAAACTGATGGGCAAACGGAAGTTGTTAACAGGACTCTAGGCTCCCTCTTACGCAATGTTGTAGGCAAGAAATTGTCTAACTGGGACATCATACTTCCAGGCTTGGAATTTTCCTACAACCGCACCCTTCATTCCACTACTCAGAAAACGCCCTTTGAGGATGCTATGGGTTTAATCCATTTACACCGTTGGACCTTGTCCCTTTACCTACTAAGGACTTAGCCAACCCATCAGGTGCAAATAAGGCCGAACAAATTAAGAAGTTGCACGAAACTGTGCGAAAGGCCATTGAAAAGAGAAATGAGAGTGTGGCTAAGCACGTGAACAAAGGTCGCAAAGAAGTCATTTTCTGAGCAGGAGACTTAGTATGGTTGCACCTCTGGAAGGAAAGATTTCCTGATAAGAGAAAGTCTAAACTTTTACCTCGTGCGGATGGACCATTTAAAGTACTTGAGAGGATCAATGATAACGCCTACAAAATCGAATTGTCGGGTGAATATGGAGTATCAGCGACTTTTAACGTCCAAGATTTATCACCCTATAAAGGCGATGAAGATCAGTTCTAAGACCCGAACTTATCAGATTTGAGGTCAAATCCACAGTCACCTGGGGAGGATGATGTGCCCTATAGGCTTGTCACACGATCTCAAGTCCAAGCACACACTTTAATTAACCTACATTCTCACACATTTGATTCTTGTGCAGGTTATGATTCAATGGAGCCGGAAATTGCAAACTTAAGGTGGGACGTGGAAGCTCAAGACATGGAGCAACCGAGACACATCCTTGCATGGGAAGCCACCATTGAAGATCATGAAGCTCTTGAGGGAATTTGTCTTCCCGAGCCAACGTTTATGTAATGTTTTATTTTTGAACTTATTGGGCAAACATTGACCTTCTTGTTTAACTTATTATTATGTGCATGCATTAGGCATTTAGGATTTCGATTGAATGGTTAGGATAGATGATGGAAAGGATTTCGGGATTGGCTTAACTTGAAGAAGCAATCGGGCATGCAAGACATGCCATTCTCGGCCGCAAGCGCGCCAAGGAGGAAGTGCCGCAAGTGGTGGCCAGCTTTACCCGATTTGGCCACACCATTGGACTGCCATTTGAGATGCTTGTCCCCTTTACCTTTTGTGGAAGAAACATGGATCCATGATATAGCATTCAACAAGCCATTGATCAACCTCTTGGCTGCCACCATCTCGGCCGCACACTACAACATTTTGGAGCCGGTTACAAGCTTCTTTGCACCAAGTTTTGAAGACCAAAAGCACAGCCCTAAAACCCTCCATCCTAGGCCTATATAAGCATAGCATTGGTGTGTGTATTTTCGTTGGCAAAGTTAATGAGCATCGACATATTTTCTAAGAGGAAACCGAGGGAGTTTTCCACCACCTTTCCAAGGTAAGTGCTCGGTTCCATGAACCGATTAGGAGTAGCCTCCTAGCTTGGCAACTCAAAGTTGTTGCTCGAGTTTGTGTTCCACTTTTCTCTCCTCCCTTTCAAGGGAAGGAAACAAGAAGGAAGTGGCCAAAACCGGTTCCCTAAGTTGAGAACCTTTCCATGGAAAGGTTGTGATTGCCGAGAACATAACATTGTCTCTTTAGCTGACTTGCGGGTTTGCTTGCACAATTTTGTCATTTCTAATCAACCTGGACCACGACCACCACCATCACACACCTCACTCACTCCATTAATCTGACACCAAATTTCATTTCATTTCAAGCACATTTGGTCGTTCATTTTGTTGTTTTTCTCAAGTGTTTCTTGGCTTGGCCGAGATCCGAGGGCCTAACTGATCCTTCGTGCCTTCTAGTGACCAAGCAGGAGCTTGCCCGTAACAAGATGCCCTGAGCCGAGTGTCAGCTTCAGCTTCTGTTATGAGTGTAGCAAGGTTGGCCGAGCTAAGTGCAGAGATTCGGTGATTCGGTGTAAAGGTAGTTTCAGATTTAGCAGCGACACTTTTGGCTATGTCTTTGTGGCAAACCATCATGGACAGAATTAAGCAAGCCCAGGAGACCGACTCGGAGTGCAATGAGCTGAAGGCGGGTATGGAGGCCAATGCTAGTACTGAGCTCAGCTATTCGGAGGATGAGATTCTGAAGTTTCTAGATAGGTGGTACGTCCCGAAAAATAAGGAGCTGAGGAGGGAGATATTGTCAGAAGCCCACTCGTCTTCTTTCTCTGTGCATCCTGAAAGCACTAAGATGTACAGAGATTTGAAGTAGCACTATTCGTGGCCTAATACAAAGCGGGAGGTAGTCAAGTATGTTGAGACCTGTTTAGTGTGCCAACGATTAAAAGCAGAGCATCAGAGACCGTCAGGTACGCTTCAGCCACTATCTATGCCAGAGTGGAAATGAGAGCGTATTACTGTGGATTTTGTGGTTGGATTACCGAGGACTGCCAAGGGCTTTGATGCAATCTGGGTGATTGTGGATAGGTTAACGAAGTCATCTCACTTTTTGCCTATGAGGATGACTTATTGCATGGACCAGTTTGCTCAGTTGTACATTCAGGAGGTGGTCAGACTGCATGGGATCCCTATGTCAATAGTGTCAGAGTGAGACCCCAGGTTTGCGTCCAAGTTTTGGAAGAGTCTGCATAAGGCCATCAATACTAAGTTGGACTTCAGTACGGCATTTCATCCGCAGACCGATGGACAATCGGAGAGAACTATACCAATCTTAGAGGATATGCTCAGAGCCTGCGTATTGGAGTTTCAGGCAACTTGGAGCAAATTCTTACCTTTAGTGGAGTTCTCATACAATAAGAGCTACCAGTCCACCATTGGTATGACACCATATGACGCTTTGTATAGGAGAAAGTGCAGGTCGCTCTTGCATTGGGATGAAGTTGGAGAAGCTCGCTTGGTAGGCCCAGAGATACAGCAACAAACTGTCGACAAGATTGTTATTATAAGGAAGAGGATTGAGGCAGCTTAGAATCGGCAGAAATGTTATACAGACCAGAGGCGGCAGAAGTTGGAATTAAAAGAGGGCGATGAAGTATTTTTGAAGATCTCTCCGTTCAAGGGAGTGGTCAGGTTCGGGAAGCAAGGAAAGCTCAACCTTCGTTATATTGGGTCGTTCCGTATTGTGGAGAAGATTGGGAAGATCGCCTACAAACTTCAGCTGCCTTCTTCGATGAATTCTCTACATAATGTCTTCCATGTCTCCATGTTGAGAAAGTGTATGCGTGATCCTCCTCAGGTGGTTGCACAGTAGGATATAGAGATCCAACCGACGCTAACTTACGAGGAGAAGTCAGTGAGAATATTAGGATCGGCTGTGAAGGTGTTGTGCAACAAAGAGATTCCCTTAGTCAAAATTTTGTAGCGTAATCACAACGTGGAGGAGACCACTAGGAAGAGGCAGCAGGACATGAAGCAACAGTACCTAGAGCTATTCGATACGTAACGTTTGGGGACGAAATTTCTTTTAAGGAGGGTAGAATGTAACACTCAGGATTTCTACTAAAATAATTTCTGGAAATTTGTATTGGTAAACGGCGGAGTTTTGATCTGAATCGAGAGCGGAGAATTTATACTAGTAGATAAAAGATTATTTTAAAACTAATGGATATGACGGATTCACAAAAATCTAGCCGAAAACGGGGCGCATGACCGTTTGGTTAAAAGATTAAAGCTTGTGGACAAAAAGGTAATTAAGATTATATATATATATATAATTGTGAGGGAGGAGAAAACCTCTGGGTTGTTCTCTTTTCCCCTCCCCCTCCTAGTTATTTCTCCCTCCCCCGCGCGAAGAAATTCTTCTGTCGATGATCTTCTCCGATCTTTCTTTAATCTACAGATTTTTGGTAAGTTTGAGTTAGATTTCGAGTAGATAGTTAGTCTTTTAGTGTTTTGAGCAATAAACATGAACTTAGAGAGAGAGTTGAATAGTTTGGTAAAACCCTGGGAGGCAGATACGAATTTGGAGATTTGTAGTTGATTTTTATTCGTGTATTGGTGTTTAAGCTGCAAGTAAGAGTAGATTACGAGTTTTTATGGAAAAGATTGAGTGTTTGGATAACCGAAAAACTCAAGTTACGGAATGGTTTCTGTTTGGCCACATCTGGCCAAGTCGTAGATGTTGGATTGTGAAATGGATGAAACCATTAGAAACTAAACGTCCTAAGGAGTGTGTAATTGCTAGAATCGAGTGATTCCGATAACAGACGCAAAAGTTATGCGCGTTGGAAGTTAGGTTGATTTTTGGCCAAGTCAAGATAGGGATCCGTTTTAGTCGAGCGTTGATGGATTTAATTAGTAGCCGTAACTGTTGTACGCAGAGTGAGTTGTGAGATGAGTTTTAATGTGAATTGGTTATGTGATAGGTTTAGCCCAAGGAAATTATAGAAACGAGCACCACAAAAAGTTAAGAGTCCAGGTAAGTAGTGTTTGCATGTGCATTAACCTTACGAGCCTACACCATGGGACGGTAGGGAGGAATTGTTTGTTTTGCATGTTTTTGTCAGTTATGCATCATGCTTTGAAAAGCGTAACGAAAATGAATTTGAGCATGGTTTTATGTGCGAACGTGAAGTGCGACGCGTGGCGATGAGAATAATATGTTTGTGGGCAGCTTTAGCCCAGTTGCTAGAGGAACCGGGACGGTGGCGACGTGCCAGGGGATGGTGTGGCGAGTGCGTCCAGCCTCACCCTGGAATGGCTGCTGCGGTGGTGTGTGGTGGTGAGCAACTCTGGTCGCATTGCTGGAGGAACTAGGACGGCGGCAACGTACCAGGGGGTGGTGCGGCGAGTGCATACAGCCTCACCGTGAGATGGTTGCAGTGTGTGGAGTGACGCGTGTGTATGGCTTGAGGGCCTCGTTGCTAGTGGAACTAGGACAGTGGCGATGTGCCAAGGTGTGGGGTGGCGAGAGAGTCCAGTCTCACCCTGGTGCTGCTGTACAACGCAGCACAGGTTACAACAATATGAGTGAGAATGTAGAGACTGCATGTGATAGGATTGCATTGTCGGTTTTTACGCTTCATATTGCACTGCATACTGAGTGTTAGGCTTATGTTGTGTGTTCTATGGTGTAGGTGCAGAGATCCCTACTGGTGGTTTCCGAGAGCCCAGCCAGGGCGAGTAGCTGAGGCGTGCTACCATGTACTGGCAGGTGGAGTTCGTTAGGACGACGCAACCCGTGGAGTGAGGCTGGATGGTAGGTTTTGAGGGTTATATTTTGTGGAGTCCATGTCAAGTGTACAGATTTTGAGGTATAGATGGGTTTGAACGCTAATAGTCGGGATTGATGTATAGTTGTATTTTGAAACTATTTGGGTGATTTTAATTGATGAATCTAGGTTTTTTTTACTTGGTTGTTTTAATTGCAGGAGTTTTCGTCGTTCGTTTTCTTTTGAACTGATCTTTTCTTTAGGCTGCCGGTGCAAGGTGGCGACCGGTGTCTTTAGGTGTCGACCGATTAGTGTACAAAGTGATGAGAGTGTCAACCACGAGGTTCAACCAGTGCAGGTAGAGAGCATTCAAGTGTCGACCGGTATGCATAGGTGTCGACCGAACTAGGCAAATGTCGACTGCGGGTCGACCTACCGGAACCGAGCCAAACTAAGTGTCAACTGGTGTCTTTAGGTGTCGACCGTTTAGTGTAAAAGTGGTGAGAAACCGGGGCGTGCAGAGAGCATTAAAGTGTCGACCGGTGAAACCAGGTGTCGACCGCTCTTTGTGATGAGTTTAGAAGTGTCGACACGAGGTTCGACCGGTGCAGACAGAGAGTATTAAGGTGTCGACCGGTGTTTACAGGTGTCGACCTGCTCCCCTTTTATAATGTTTTGAAAAGTGAAGTTTTATTTAAATTAATTTTTGTTTGAGTCTTCCACCGCGATGATTTTAATCCTTTTCAAAAATGTCGTTTTAAGTCGAGAAACAAAAGTTTTAAATTTTATGCACATTTTATCGATTCGATGAATAAGTGTACGGTTGACGACCCGGATCTGGGAACGACTCAGGGGCACTACAGAGGTGGTGACAAAGTAGAGCGAACTGGAAACCGCATGGGTTTTCACGGCGTTACATGATAGACATGTGGTTCTCATAATTGGTTGAATGAGATCCATCAAATATTATTACCACAGGGGGAGATTTAGCAAAGAAATTCATTAAAGCACCATCCCCAAACAAATGATATTCACCCACCTATGAGAAATGCTAAGATGAGAAATGATATTACAAGTTTCCAAAAACGTGATAGTGAGTCGTTGTATGAAGCCTACGACAAGTTTAAAGAGTTACTAAAATAGTGTCCTCACCATGGGATACCACACTGGATATAACTAGAAACATTCTACAATGGGCTTATTGGACAAACAAGATCTATCATAGATGTTGTAGCTAATGACACCCTTTTATTAAAATCATACAACGAAGCATATGAACTAGTAAAGAAAATGTCTATGAATTAAACCAATGGCCATCAGACAAAACGTATTCAACTAAGTGTGTTGCTGAAGTTCATGAGTTGAATGAAATAATTGCTTCAAATGCTAAGTTGCAATGTTGGAGAACACTATAAAATCAATTAACATTTCCTCAAGTTCAACGATAATTGAGATTTCATGCATTTTTTGTGGAGAATATCTAGATTGTAACTTGTCTGCTACTAATGCAGAATCATTGATTTATGTAGGTTATAACAGAAACTATAATCCTGGTTGGAAACAAAAAGTAATGGAAGAGTGTTATTTAGAGTTAATATTATTTGTAAAAATTGCTTCAATTAAGTGAGTTATAAATTATTTAGATCAAAATTGTGAGAATTGCCACAAATTGCTACAACATCATCTAATTTGAAGAAATAATGGATTTTATTTAACTTTTTGTGAAATATTGAACTTCTAGCACTAAAAGGAATTTTGCGTTAAATTTGTTGCAGATGATGCCAACTGAGCGGTATAGATTATGGAAGTTAAAGGGTTGAAGTAAAAGGGTATACTAACATATTTCAAATTTATATAAAAAAAGAGAAAAATTGCAAGAAAAAAGGAAGATTGCAAGAAGAAAGAAAGAAATTGGCAAGGAATAAAAGGAAAGTTTTTGGGGAGAACAAGGCTGACGATGTTGGGAAGAGGAAGGGTTTTTCAACTCGAACAAGAGAAAAATCCATTCCTAGGAGAAAAAATTGATGCCTTTTTACACTCAATTCATATTCTACAGATTTCTTCACTTTTATTATTTCATGATTTTCATTATGGATATCTTCAATATGCTTGTTTTGATGAATTTTATGATTATGGGCAAAGATTTTACTTTAGTTAGGGGAGAGAGTATTTGTTACAAGAATGTTATTATTTACTACGACTGCTTGTTTTTGTTCGAATAAAATATTATGATGATTATCATTAATTTTGATTTATGTCAACAAACAAAATTGATTATACTTATTCTTATCGTATTGAGAAATAGATAGGAATTGTTATATGCACAATAATTTATACGAATTGAATTTTACAAAGTTGTTATCATTGAATTTGTATGGCTTTTAGAATAGGTTGTTAATGAAGGTTTTATTATTTTTCCTCTGTCTGTTAATTGAAGAGAAAAAGAAAATGAACCAACAAGTAATTTGAAGGAAACTTTGTTATTGTGTAACTTTTTTTGTTCAAACGAATGTTGTAGTAATATGTAGCTTTAGTAATGAAATTTATATTACAAAGAAATCAACTCTAACTAACATGATTACCAATCCCTTTTGATTTAACTTCGTATTTTTACATTTCATATCAAAATCAAGTCTTTTATTTTACATCTTCCATTATTTTTAAGTGATATAATTGGCTTAGAATTATCCTCGTGGGTTTGAATCGTACTTATTCTTTATTATTTTGTTAATGACACGTGCACTTGCGTTAAAGTGTGATTTCTCGCTAACAGCACTCTAGTACATGAAGGCATAAATTCAAAAATAACAATAAAACACATCCTACTCGGCCAACTACGATGATGTCGAGTGGGAGTTTACATTTAACAACTTTGATCCCAAAAAATGAGTGAGAAATGCTAGCAAAGTATCCCCACTTTTGTGGTTGTTCCATATTTTGAGGACAAAATTTCTTTAAAGGTGGAGAATGTGATAACGCCGCTTTATACGTTAAAGATAATATATATTTTTTTAGATTACTCACTAAGTAATTATCTAATACTTTAAAAGAGAGGTGTGGTGATGGTAGCAAATTGTGGGTGTGAGAAACCACTCCTTTACTTGTCTATCTTGGTGTCACAGCGTAGGAAAAGGGGGAACAAAAGTGAGGTAGAGCTTCTATAACGTCCTCTTATGCTTCCAGTATAATATTATCTACTTTGAGCTGAGCCCACATGGATTTGTTCTTGAGGTGAGCTCTCAAACGTGTTGCACTAGGTAGGGAGGAGAACTTTACTCATAAACAATGCATTTTTCTCTCTCCTAAGGAATGTGGGGTTGTCAACAACACTAGTATAGGCTGGTCCCCACCGAACCGTCATTGCCTTCACATGACGGGATGTCACAATCTCCCTCTCTTTGGGACCCGACGTCCTCGTTGGCCAAACTTCTTGTCAGACAATGGCTCTCTCGATGCTCCAAGTACAATATTATCTTCTTTGAGCTGAAGCCCGCATGAATTTATTCAAAAGGATCATAGACTTTATGGAAATTTTAGATGTAGTGTCGAGAACTTTGTGTGAGAGAATCCAAATTCGAATTATAGAGAGGAAAAAGAAATTTACAACCCAAGAAATTAACTGTAACAAACTCTTTCATCCCATTAAGATATTGTCCGCTTTAGGTCGCCCATACAGCTCTCACGAATTTATTTTAGCGAGGATTTCCCAATCAGTCACCCAACATGGTACTGCTATCTCTGGAGGACTCCTAATTTCGGAGTTCTTATAGGATTCAGTGCCCTTGTACTCCCAAAATGCATCTTACTTTCTATGGGAGAAATCTTTTACATATATTTCATTTTCATCTACCCCTCAAGTGATGTGGGGTTGCGCCCGACCCTCCTTTTTGTAACGATTCAGAATTTGCCTATACTCGGGTTTCTCCGATATTTGCCTAACAATCGCACTCATGATCTTCCGGGTTGGCACATTGACGACAAATGGAGGTATATAAAATTATTTTTTTTTATTCTCCGTTGATGATGATTTTGAAGATCTAGTGTAAAAATTGGATTATTTTTTAATTTTGAATTATGGATTTTATTGGTAAAAATTGTGCTTTGGAATGTCTCAATGAGTTATTGTTACTTAGGAAAAAAGTCTAGTTGGAAAACATGGAAAATCTGACCAAAAAAAGCAGCCAACATAGGGGAAGATGGCACTGAATCACAGTTCAAGCCCAGTTTGTGTTGCTGTTCGGGCCCTCTTTTGGTTGCAGTTCACGCTAGTTTGGGTCGCAACTCAATAATTATTTTTGGGCCAAGGTTTTTGTTTTTCATGGAGAAATTTTTTGGTTTTTTAGATCTCAAAATTTGAGATTTAAATGACAAAAATTCAATCCTAACTTTTATGGTGATATTATAATTAGGTACCATGACTTTAATTTCTTGGACTCGATGTATTATTGGCCTTCCCAAATTTGGTTGAGCTTTGGTTATTGGTAGGGCACTTTGTAGTAGAGATTTGATTTGATGTATAATATTAAATAGTTTTTCAAAACTTATTTTGATAAATATTCTCTTATAAAATGTCCTTTTTACATCGGGTCCATTTTAATATTATATATATATGTGTGTGTGTGTACTTTCATTGTACATATTTTTATTGAGCATGAGCATCATATTTTTTATCATCCTCACCTTTTATACGCAAGTTGATCAAACCACATCGGTGTTCTATTTTGATTATGCGCATTTGACCATTAGAGGACTTGTTTGTTTGTTGTTAAATAGAGTACTAGGATAGCTGATAGTCGTTTCTCTGGTACAAAATTTTAAACCTGATCATAGTCGTTGTGGCTATTTTGATTGCCTTACTATCGCGATTATTATTTATGTTATGATTTTAGCATGGTGTGCTCAGAGTCCATGAGTGGCTCCATTTTTACTTAGATTTTTATATTGTACAATAATGGTCTATTTTAATTACATACCACATTATAGTGTATTGTTTTAACACATGCCCTTCTATTTGTTTGTTAATCAATTTTATGAAATGATTTTATTCAATGCATGTTCATTTATTTTTTAAATTGAATGCTAAACATAAAACTTCATTGCTATTTAGTTTAGTTGACTCACAACTTAATCTAGGAGATCCTTAGTAGCCATCAACGTACCATTATTTTGCTAATTCATCCATTTAGAGTTGTTTATAGGTGAGAGGAGACTTTTTACATTGTGTTATATGTTATGGTAGACTTATTTGTTATTCATTTATTGTGCACAATATATTTGACTTATATTATCACATTGTCAATGGTGTTATTAAGGTATCTTTAATTTAGATGAGACTTCTTTTTTATTCATTTATTGTGCACAATATATTTTATTATTATTTAATATTTTTGTTTTTGTTCTAGAATTTTAGAATTAGAGTTATAGCTTGGTTCAATTTGGGTCGGATCATTCCATGTTCTGTCTCTGGTCCTTCGTTAGTCATGACATTGATTGTTGCTCGAGAAAATTGAAGACTATAATAGAAGCTCACTCCACTATGCATCTCATCTAAAGCTATATACACTAAAGTGTTAGTCATTTTCTCTACCAAAAATATAACCTCTATTCTCGAGTGTTTAGTCCAACACTTTCATTCTAAAACTTGAGATTTCATATTTGTGAGAGTTTTTATTTTTGAGCGAAAATCTTCAAAATACTTCTACACTTGTATTTGTGGAACGATTAAAGGATGATACCATGAAGTGTCATTGTAAGGCTTGATTGATGCCCGAAAGTTCAATCAATAACAACTAGAAGGGTTATAGTAGAGAGAATCTTCAAGAATGAGTCTTGTAGTGCCCTCTATTCTCTTACTCTCTTAATTATTGATGTGATCCAAGATGCCAACAATCTCAAGCCTAAAGACCTTAACCCATTACAAAACATAGGAGTTCCAATGACAAGCCAAAAAAACAAGGAAAGGCGCATTAGCAAGAGAGCATGTAGTGCGCACGCCAGACCCAGCCATGTGCGCCCAGACCCATTAGTATGCCCAAACCAAAAGCTTGTGCAGCTAACTCTCATGAGCCGAAGCCCAAGCACCTTGCACATAGCCAACCCCGGGGCACCTATAATTGGTTGTTGATCAATGAAATAGTTGCTGCTTTTGTCTAAAAACCGAGAAGGTTTTGAGGTTACTAAAAAGGTAACCCTTGGTTGTTTTCAACCAAGAGGAGAGCGCCTCCTTTGCTCACAAGTCTGAGGTTACTTGTGGAGCATTCATTTCCATCTTTCTCTACCTCTTTCAAAAGTTGGAAAACGGAAAAAGGTGGTGAAACCATTTCCCAAATGTTGTCATTTCTTTCTTTGCAAAAAAGTGCATGTCGAGAGCTCAAACTATTGCTCATTAGACAACTTTAGATTTTCTTGCATATTTTCATTTCCTTAATGTATTTTGCTTCAATATTTCATGGTCTTATATTTCACTCATAAAATAAGCTGCATAAAACATTTTGTTTGATTTAGAGCTTATTTACCTATCAAACTACTTGCTTATCTTGAGGTGTTTCTTGACTTGGTCGAGCATCGAGAGTGCTAATGATTTTGTGGCTTGGAACACGGCTTTCACAAGCCATTTCCACATCAGCTGGTATCAGAGCATAGGCAGCTTCCCCTGTGTGCTAGTAATTATGTTTGTTTACTTTTTCATTCAAGTTTTGATAGCTGTAACTCATCTTATATCTAGGTTATCATTTATCACTAGCTTCGGAAATTTTGTGCTATAAAATTGTTTTATGTTAATCTTTTTTGCTTTGTGTTAATGTGTTTTGCTTTGTGTTAAGTAACTATCTTTCCAGCACACTTGTTAACTTGTTAGGATTTGAGCATGACAGTTTAACATCTTAAATCTTACTTTTAACTTGCTGTTTTTAAAAGGATAACGTGGTTTACATTCTGTTTTTAGGAAAACCAAGAAAAGCATGTTATGAGTATGAACTAACTTTGTTATGATGTGATGCTGTTTCTTTCGCCATTGTGTTACCTATCAATCTTTGAAATTTAAGGACTAAAATTGCTAGTTATTGCGTCAAAATTTTGGTTAAAAATATGCTCATTATTCGACTTTTAAAAAGTGCATGAAACTGTTTTATTTGTCTTTATGTTACTACATTTTATGATAACCCAGAGGTCGAGAAGTACTAACTGCTTATGATTGTTTTGCATGGTTACTATCATTTGATTCCTAAATTTTTAGAGCATATTTGTTATAAGTTATTCTAGAGAACTTAATTGAAAATTACTTTCACGTTTGTATAAGTTTTTGTTGGATACATTTACTACCTAATCGGCTTACTTACTAATTCGAGGAATGCATGAAATTTTAGGTACATTTTAATTAGTTTAAATCACTTATCCTAAAGTATTAGGAACACATAACTAATTAAAATTTTCTTTCCCAAAACTTAGGTTAGTGACCTGAAGACTAGAAGTGGAATTATTCACGAACCAAGCCAAGACATAAGCCAAGAACCGAATCGGGGAAAAGAGATACCCCAGAATGAGACTCAGACCCATCAAGAGGGAGTGTCTAGCATGCAAGGATAACCTAATGGTTTAACTGGAATGGTTAGTAACTTAAGCCAACAACTTAAGAACATAAGTCTTCACTTAAAATTTATTGTGGATAAGGTTAGACAAGACAACTATAAAGTACCCTCTCAAAAGAACACACCAAAAAGGAGAACCAAAAGTTTTAAGAGAACTGAGAACCCTAGGAGAAGGTTTAAGATCGAGAACCTTCCAAAAATGATGAAGGGACTGAAAACCTAAGGAGAAGGTTCCAAAACCATCACTACTTTGACGAGGATGGGTGAACCTTAGATGAAGAAGAGAATTTTTGACCAAATCGTCGAAGAGATGTTAAGGACCTTACAAACGTTAAGTTACATGTTTCCTCATTCAATGGAACGTGTGACAAAGATCCATTCCTAGATTGGTTAGACTAAGTAGAAAATGTATTTGATTACTATGAATACTCTAACAAAGTTAAGATCTAGTTAGTGTCTGTCAAACTCTCGGGATATGTTGCACTTTGGTGGGCTTACATAAAGTCCCAATGACAAAGGATTGGAGATAACCTCATCATCTCATGGAGCGTTATGAGATCACTCATGAAGAAGAGGTTTGTGCATAGTCAATATAAACAGGAGTTATTCCTGCAAATAGACAACCTTAAACAAGGAAATCAATCAAATGAAAAGTACCTCAGGGAATTTGAGACGCTCAAAATTCGTGGAGAAATGGAAGAACCTGAGGAACAAGTTATAGCTAGATTTATACGCGGTTTAAACCAAAACATTGGAGACACAGTGGAGTTACACCCCCTGGAGTCTCTAGACATGGTTGTACATATGGCTTTAAAGGTTGAAAGACAACTTAAGAGAAAGAGGAAAGCCAATTATACCCTTAAGTTTACCCCCAAGTTTACCTCTAAGCCATCTGAAACCAACAAAGTCACTACTAAGGCTGAAAGAAAGAAGTCTTTCCATTGTAACTAGCCTCTTAAAGAATCAAGCAGTAAGACTATAATTCCTAAAGAATTCAGTAGTAAAACTGTAGGAGAAAATGTCAAAGGATCAAGAGCACGTGAAATTAAAAGCTACAAGTGTCACGGTGTGGGTCATTATATGGTTCAATGCCTAAATCGACGAGTGATGATAGTCTAGCAAAACACTAAAAAATTTGAAAGCGAGGACGAACAAGAAGAAGAAAAGGACAAAACTGAAAAGGAGAGTAAATCTGAGGATGAAGTTGTTCACGCTCCAGAAGGACCTCTACTAATAGTCAGGAGATGAGTCATCATATCAAAGAACACGGAAGAAGACTGTCAACATGTAAACATGTTACACAGTCATTGCCTAGTCAAGGACAAATTGTGTTCAATGATCATTGACGGATAAAGTTATGCCAACGTATCCTCCAAGGATATGGTTACCAAATTAAAACTAGAGACTAGTACACATCCCCACCCCTACAAGCTAAGATGGTTAGACAATAGGGATGACGTAAAGGTAACTAAGCAAATGACTATCAAGTTTGCTTTAGGTAAGTATAAGGATCCTGTCCTTTGTGACGTAGTGCCGATGAGTGTGAGCCACCTACTTTTAGGTAGCCATGACAATATGATCATAAAGTGAACTATGGCGGTTTATCAAACTGCTACTCCTTGAAGTTCAGAGGTAAAACATTTAAATTAGCACCTATGACGTCCAAACAAATAGCAAAGGATGATGCAGCTAGGAAGAAAGAGAAGAACAACGCAAATCTCTTCATGACCAAAAAGGAACTAGAAACATATGTTCTAAGAGGAGATCTCTTAATCATGATCTTATTCAAAGATATAATTATAGAACTAGGAGTTATATCTATTCCCGTCTAGAACTTATTCAAGCAGTTCCAAGATGTTTTCACTAAAGAATTACCCCAAGGATTACCATATTTACATGGTATAGAACACCAAATAGACTTATAACCTACAAAACCATCCAGCATATAGGATGAACCCCTACGAGACCAGGAAATTACAAGATCAAGTGCATGAGTTATTAGACAATGGTTATAGGGAATCAATGACCTCATGTGCGGTGCCAACTTTGTTAGTTCCAAAGAAAGACAGAACGATGAGAATGTGTGTAGACAGTCAAGCTGTTAATCAAATCACTGTTAAGTATATATTTTCCATCCCTAGGCTCGAAGCATGTTGGATGACCTCAGTGGAGCATCTATTTTCTCAAAGGTGGACCTAAAGAGTGGCTACTACCAAATTAGAATGAAAGAAGGGGATAAATGAAAGACAACCTTCAAGACGAAGTATGGGTCGTTTGAATAGATGATTTTGTCATTCGGCTTATCAAATACTCCTAGTACGTTCATACGTTTAGTGCACTACGTACTTAAAGAATTTTTAGAAAAATTCATTATCGTCTATTTCGATGACATACTAATTTACAGTTTGGACCTTCTACAACATCTCAATAACCTTAGTATCTTATTCCAAACCCTTAAGAACGCCAAGTTGTTTGGCAATTTAAGCAGATGCTCATTTGCACAAGACAAAATGTACTTTCTAGGGTTTATCATCTCTAAAAATAGAATGGAAGCGAATGAGGATAAGATCAAGGTCACAAGGACTGGCCTACCTCTAATGGAATATTAGAAATTTGTAACTTCCATAGCTTAACCTCATTTTACAAAAAGTTTATTAAAGATTTCAGCTCTATTGTTGCACCAATTTTTGACTCTACCAAGAAAGGCAAAGAGTCGCATCGACCTTAGCTTGTTAGCAAAGTTTTTAGCTGATTAAGAATAAGTTATTCTATTCACCCGTGTTAGCACTTCAAGATTTCAACAAGGTATTCAAAATCAAGAGTGATGCTTATGGAATTGACATAGGAGCTGCTCACATGGAAGAGGGGAGACCGATTGTATATTTTATTGAGAAGCTAAAAGGACAGTGATCAACTATTCGACCTATGACAAAGAATTTTATGTCGTCATCTGAACACTCAAGCAATGGCAACACTATCTCTTGTCAAAAGAATTTGTCATAAACGCTAACCACCAAGCATTATGGCACATCAAGAGTCAGTATAAATTAAACAAGAGACACGCAAAATGGGCATAATTCTTGAAAAGATTTCCTTATACCCTCAAGTAACTGAAAGGAGAGAACAATGTAGTCGTTGATACACTCTCTAAGAAATGTATTCTTCTAACCAAACTAAGAACTAGGTTCTTTGGATTCGAGTTGATCAAGGATAGTTATGAATCAGATACAAACATTGGACTATACTACACTAAGTGCCTAGTCAAAGCTGAAGGAGATTACCGCATTATGAATAGCTATCTGTTAAAAGGGGGCAGGTTGTGTATTTCCAATGTAAGTTTGAGGAGGTATCTTATCAAGGAAGCTCACAGTGGGGATTTAACTAGCCATTGCAGGGATAAGAAAACCCTCGACATGCTTAAGGAATATTTTTTTTCTTGCCATATATTGATGAGACACGTGCACCGTATGGTAGAAAAGTGTGTGGTATGTAAGAGTGCTAAAAGTGAAGTCCTCCCTTAAGGATTATATTTACCTTTACTCGTAGCAACCCACCATTGGGTTGAGATCAGCGTGGATTTTATTCTCAGATTACCACGAACCATTAGAAGTAAGGATTCCATAATGATAGTCGTGAATCATTTTTCTCTGATGGCACACTTCATTGCTTGTGCCACTAATGATTTCATCTAAGGGTGGGCATGGTCCGGATCGGTCCTGTTCTAAAACTGGCCTCGATTTTGATCTGGATTCGGTTCAGTTGCGGCTCCTCCCGACTAATTTTTTATTTGTTTCCAATGTAAAAATAATTGGATGCTGGACTTTGTGCGAGACATACCTTTTTCCTCTAGCTCTTTGCTTGCTACTTTCCATTATGTCCTTTCAAGTGACACTCATTTCAAAGAGATAGATTTCCATTTCAATGAGGCCGGGTCTACTACTTTACCAAAATCAACTACTTTACCACTTCTACTCTTCTTCTTCTTTTTCTGATTCTAATGTTTACCCATATGAGATTTTTGTCCGAAGGTTAATGGGTTGCTCTTGAATGTTTACAAAAAGTGAAGCCAAGTGAAGATTTGTTTAACTTTTCATCCCTTGACCTCTTTTTTTATTCCAGTTTCAGCTCCTCCCAACGAAGTGTGAGCCTACAACGTTGCAATGGCCAAGTGCAAGCTTGCAAGGGCAAAAGGTCTCCAAAGTAATGGTTCAACGCTGGCGTATACGAGCGTGGACCAAGAAGAGACACAGTGCTTCGATTCAGTAGACACGTTGAACGGTGAATGCTGAGTCGCTGACTGCTCGACGTGAGCATTGAGCATTGCTGGGTGCGTGGCTGCATGCTGAGAGTGAGCACTGAGCTGCATAGTGGGCGTCGGTGACTGGTCAGGGCTCTAAGACTAAGAGTGAAGGACTGAAGGATGAATGCATACCTAACCCGGTCGAGCCCTAATTTTGATTTCAAATCAAAAGAATGGTCTGGTTCTCCTTAGGATTTCGAAATTTTCATTTCCAAACCGGGAACAAAACCTAGACCAACGGTTTTGCTGGTGGAAGGTCCAGTCTCGGGCTGGTTCTGCCCACCCCTAATTCCATCTTTCTTTCCTATCTGTTCTACAAAGAGATCATCCAGCTTCATGGCATCCCACATTCTATAGTGTCAGATAAAGACACTAAGTTTTTAAGTAGTTTTTAAACGACAATGTGGAAGAAAATGTGGATCAAGCTTTGCTCTAGTACGTCCTTCCATTCCCAAATAGAGGAACAAACAGAAGTGGTTAACAGGACATTGTAAGAAAGAAGTTGCCATACTGGGATACACTATTACCAACATTAGAATTTGCCGACCTATAACCAAAGTGTCCATTCCACTTCTCAACAGACACCCTTCGAGGTTGTTAAAGGATGTAACCCCTCCATAACACTGGATGTAATGACCCAAAAACCCACATGGTCTCCGGCTCGCACCTCGCTATCACCACCCCTGCAGCGCCCCCGAGTCGTCCCCAGACCCAAGTCGCCAACCGTACACTTACTCCTCACCTCGACATAATTTGTATAAAATTTAAAATTTTTGTTCCTCGACTTAAATCAGCACTCATTGGAAACGTTTAGACTTGTCGCAGCGGAAGACTCAATTAAAACTCGGGTTAAATGACACTTCACTTTTCAAAACATTTAAAAAGAGGTACCGGTCGACACCTGTAAAGGCCGGTCAATACCCTAATACTCTCTGCCCCGCCCCGGTGGAACTTCATGGTCGACACTTCTATGCACATACGAAACGCAATCGACACCTGCCTTAGGCGATCGACACTTCAACTCTCTCTGTCCAGACAGGTCTAACCCCGCGGTCGACACTCTCACTGATTTTACACTAACCGGTCGACACCCACAGTCACCGGTCGACACTTCATTTCTCTCTACCCGCACAAGTCAAACCCCGCGGTCGACACTCACGTTCCATTTTACATTTATCGGTCAACACCTATGGACTTCGGTCAACACTTTGCACCAGCAGTATAAAAATAACACAAATTCGAAAGAAAACGGACGACAAAAACTTCCACGATTAAAGCCATGAAGTAAAGACCTATATTTTTAAGATATAATTTTCTCAAGTAGTTTCAAAAACACAATCTTAGGCCAATCCCGACTATAATCGTGCCAAACAAGCCTATATCATAAAAAATCTATACAATTGATTTATACCTCTAAAAATACAACCCAAAAGAACCACCCTCTAGCCTCGCCCCACGGGTCGGGTCGCCTTGACGAACTCCACCTGCCGACACACGATAGCATGCCACCAACCGCCTACTCATCCTGCCTGGGCTCTCGCAACTCACCCGCTAGAATCTCTGCACCTACGCCACGGAACATACAACATATGCCTAACACTCGGTAAGTAGTGCAATATGAAATGTAAAACCAACAATGCAATCCTATCACATACAGTCTCTACATTCTCGCTCATGTTGTCACAACCGGTGCCGCGTGGTACAGCCACACCATGGTGAGGCTGGACTCTCTCTCACCACCTCACACCTTGGCGCGTCGCCATCGTCCCGGTTCCTCCAGCAACAATGCCCTCAAACTGTACTCACGTGTCACTCCACACACCGCAACCATTCCAGGGTGAGGCTAGACGCACTCACCACACCACCCCTTAGCACGTCGCCTTCGTCCCGGTTCTTCCAGCAACGAGGCCATAGTTGCCCACCACCACACACACACCGCAGCAGTAATTCGAGGGTGAGGCTGGACGCACTCGCCATACCACTCCCTAGCACATCACCACCGTCCCGGTTTCTCCAGCAACAGGGCCAAAGCTGCCCACACATACATCGTCCTCACCACCACACATCGCACTTCACATTCGCATATAAAACCATGCTTAAATTCATTTTCGTTACACTTTTCAAAACATCATGCATGACTGAACACAAATAGGCAAAACACGCAATACATTCCTACTGTCCCATAGTGTAGGCCCGTAAGGGCAATGCACATGCACATACTTACACTACTTACCTGGCGTCTTAGCTTTCCGTGGTGTTCGTTTCACCAAAAACAAGCTCAACCTACAACAAAACCGCTTTCCCGTCAAAACTCATCTCACTACTTTACTTGCGCACTAAAATCACCATACTAGTACAACACTTCACGAACTCGCCAAAATCACTTACTGACCTATCACGGCTCAAAATCAACCTAACTTCCGACGCGCATAACATTTGCGCAGGTTATCAGAAACACTCGATTCCAGTGGCCAAACGCCCAATCATAACCTAGTTTAATATACCAAAACAGAATTTAAAACGATTAACCACAGGTAAGGCAAAAAATTTGAAAACCGAATAGGCCTTAGGGTCAAAAATCCCCCTCCTCGGCCTTTCAGCAAAACTCAGCACATTCCTCATCAATCTATCACATTTATCTTGAACAATTCTACAACGATCGATAATAACTCCAACGAACTCTCCAACCCTAAAACCCTAATTCCCTATCCATCAAATTTCTCATCACACTCTTCCGTTAACCAAAACTAAACCATAAACCACTAAAAACCTACCTTACCATTGAAATAGAGTGCAAAACGGAGATCGGCACTGGTTGAGCATCGTCGGAAGGAGGGTTCGCCACGGGAGGGCTTTCCTTTGGTTCTCTCTTCCTTCACACGGTTTAGGGGGGAGAAAGAACATAGAGAAGGGGAAGATTTACGATCCTCCCCCCCTCTGTGTCATTATTAATTTTTTTATTTTATTTAAAAAAAATAATAATAATAAACTAATTACTTTTTCGCCTTCCCACTTTAATCTTTTAATCAAACGGCTATTCAATCCATTTCCGATCGGATTCCTAAAATTTTCTCCTCTCCATTAGTCTCGAAATAATCCCCCACCTAACCTTACAAATTTTCCGCTCTCCATTCTAACCCGAACCCCACTGCTCATTACTCCGACAACCCAAAAATTGATACCACGAAAATACGGGGTATTACATCCTCCCCTACTTAAAAGAATTTTGTCCCCAAATTTACGTATCGAATAACTCCGGATACTGCTACTCCATGTCTTGCCGTCTCTCCCAAGTGGTCTCCTCCCCGTTGTGATTGTGCCACAAAACTTTGACCAAGGGTATCTCGTTGTTGCGCAACATTTTCACAGCTAATCCTAGTATGCCCACTGGTTTCTCCTCGTAAGATAGTGTTGGTTGTACCTCTATATCCTACTATGCAACCACCTGAGAAGGATCACGTATACACTTCCTCAATATGAAGACATGGAAGACACTATGTATGACATTGATCGAGGAGGGCAGCTGAAGCTTGTAGGCGGTCTTCCCAATCCTCTTCACAATAGGGAACGGTCCAACAAAACGAGAGTTGAGCTTTCCTCGCTTCTCAAACTTGACCACTCCCTTGAACGGGGAGATCTTCAGGAATACCTCATCACCCACGCCAAACTCCAGTTCTCGCCTCCTCCGATCGGCATAGCTCTTAGCTATCTCGACCCTCTTCTTTATAATAGCAATTTTGTCGACCGTCTGTTGTAATATTTCTGGGCCTATAAGTTTTGCTTCTCTAACCTCGTTTTAGTATAATGGTGACCTGCACTTTCTTCTATAGAAAGCCTCGTACGGCGCCATGCCAATGGTAGACTGGTAACTGTTATTATATGAGAATTCGACCAACGACAAGAACCTG
The DNA here is from genome assembly GCA_022433055.1 of Begonia peltatifolia. Lineage (NCBI taxonomy): Eukaryota > Viridiplantae > Streptophyta > Magnoliopsida > Cucurbitales > Begoniaceae > Begonia > Begonia peltatifolia. The sequence goes on from CM039522.1 coordinate 6,478,174, forward strand.
CTCCAAGCCGCCTGAAACTCTAACACACAGGCTCTGAGCATGTCTTCTAGTATCTGTATGGTTCGCTCTGATTGCCCATTGGTCTGAGGGTGGAAGGCCGTGCTGAATTCCAGCTTGGTACTCATGGCCTTATGCGACTTCTCCAAAACTTAGACGTAAATCTGGGGTCTCGGTCTGACACTATCGACACCGGGATCCCATGCAGTTTGACTATCTTCTGCATGTACAATTGAGCGAATTGATCCATCGAATAAGTCATTCTCACCGGTAAAAAGTGAGACGACTTCTTTAGTCTGTCTACAATCACCAAATTGCATCGTGACCCTTAGCAGTCTTTGACAGTCCGACCACAAAATCCATAGTGACCCGCTCCTATTTCTACTCAGGTATAGGAAATGGCTGAAGCGTACCCGACAGTCTCTGATGCTTTGCCTTTACCTGCTGACACACCACACAGGTTTCAACGTGCTTGGCTACATCCCGCTTCATATTAGGCCACCAATAATGTTGCTTTAAATCTCTGTACATCTTAGTACTTCCGGGATGCACAGAGAAGGAAGACGAGTGGGCTTCGGACAATATTTCCCTTTTTAGCTCCTCATCCTTCGGGACATACAACCTATCTCGAAACTTCAGAATCCCATCCTCCGAATAGCTGAGCTCAGTGCTAGCATTGGCCTTCATACCTGCCTTCAGTCCATTGCACTCGGGGTCAGTCTCTTGGGCCTGCTTAATGCTGTCCAGGATGGTCGGCCTCAACGACATCGCCGACAGTGTGCCTGCCAAATCAGAAGCCATTTCTAGGCCAAACTCTTATACCTCAGTCCTTAGCTCGGTAGGCATCGCTAAAATCATAGCAGACATCGGAGTTGATACTCGGCTCAAGGCGTCCGCTAACACTTTTGCTTTCCCCAGGTGATACTTGATTTCTATGTCGTAGTCTTTAACCAGCTCAAGCCACCTCTTTTTTCTCAAGTTTAGCTCCTTCTGCGTGAAGATTTTCTTCAAACTATGGTGGTCTGAGAAGATTTCGTATTGCTGTCCATATAAATAATGCCTCTAGATCTTAGGTGCGAAGACCACCGCCGCCAACTCTAAGTCATGCATGGGACAATTCTGCTCGTAGCGCTTCAGTTGCCTTGAAGCATAGGCAATCACCTTTCCATTCTGCATCAACTCGCAACCCAAGTCTACCCTAGAGGCATTGCAAAAAATGTTGAACTTCTCCCCCTCTACAGGCAGTACTAGCAAAGGGGCTGTAGTCAACCTCTGCTTCAACGCTTAGAAGCTGTTCTCGTACTCATCAAACCAACTATACATCATGTTCTTCCTGGTCAATCGAGTCAAAGGAGCTGCGATCTTGGAAAATCACTCAATAAACCTCCGATAATATCCTACCAGCCCCAGAAAACTGCATATCGCGCTAGCACTGGTTGGTTGTGGCCATTCCTTTACAGACTTAACCTTTGCCAGGTCCACTGAAATACCATCACGAAAGATGACATGCCCTAAAAATTTGATCATATCCAGCCAAAATTTGCACTTAGAGAACTTAGCATATAGCCGGTGCTGCCCCAAAGTCGTCAGCACGATCCTCAAGTGCTCTCTGTGCTCATCTTCACTCCGAGAGTATATTAGGATGTCATCAATGAATACTATCACGAATCTATCCAATTGCTCCCTAAATACTCGGTTTATCAGGTCCATAAAGGCAGTTGGGGCGTTAGTCAGTCCAAACGACAAAAACTCATAGTGCCCGTACCGCGTCCGGAAAGCTGTCATTAAAACATCTTCCTTCCTAACCTTCAACTGATAGTAACCAGACCTCAAATCAATTTTAGAGAACACCTATGCCCTCTGAAGCTGATCAAATAAGTCATCTATCCTTGGCAACGGGTACTTATTCTTCACCGTCAACTTGTTCAGTTCCCTGTAGTCAACACACATGCGTGGGGATCCATCCTTCTTTTTAACAAAATGCACCAGCGCACCCCACGGCAAAAAACTAGGGCGTATGAAGCCCTTATCCATCAACTCCTCTAATTGTGACCTTAAGTCTTTCAACTCGGTAGGCGCCAGCCTGTACGGGTTCTTACACACTAGCTCAGCCCCAGGGTACACGTCGATAACGAACTCAATTTCCCTGTCAGGGGGCAGACTTGGCAAATCCTCAAGAAATACCCCCAAAAAATCCTGCACAATGGGGATGTCCAGGAGTTGAGCCTTGCCTTGAAGCTGCGCGTCCATGACACTAGCCAAGAAGCCCACGCATCCACCTTGTAACAACTGTTGGGCTCTCATGGACGACACTGCCGAGATCCTATTCAAACCCTTTCCTGCTCTAAAGGAGCTACTCTCTCCACTTAGAAGCCGAAAGTGGATCTCTCTGGTCCTGCAATCTATCGTGGCGTAATGTCTAGAAAATAAATTCATCCCTAAAATAGCCTCATACCCCTTCTTATCAAGTATGATCAAATCAACGTACAACCGTTTTTCTCCCACTGTCACCATATCACCTTGTACCACTTGATCTGAGTATAAGCGCTCCCCCAACGGCAACAATACATCATAGAATTGCCCAAAATAGCTGGGCACTAAATTTGCCTTGACCACAAAGGCAGTGGACACAAACGAATGAGTAGCACCCGTATCGATAAGGGTATAAGCCGCCATGCCCAAAATAAGAATACCACTTGAAATCACCGATGGATGGGCGGCGTCGTCTGGCTCGATGAGAGCAAAGACACTTGGTGTCACTCTCGCTGGGGCCTTGCTCAAATTCGGGCAACTCTTAGCAAAATGCCCCACTTCATTGCAATTGAAGCACCTATTCTGTAGCGGCTTCTAACAATGTTTGGACATGTGACCTACCTCGCCACAGTTGTAGCATCGCCCTACACCTACCCTACACTCGCCAAGATGACTTCTCTGACACTTTCGTTACACCAGAAACTACCCCGGTCCTTGCTTGTTGCTCCCCTGGCTGCTCGAGCTGTTAGTAGCCCTCTTCAGGCCCTTCTGCTGAGACGACTTGATGCAAACCTAAGATATTAGAAATCTTAGACCCAACACGCAATGCGGAAATCAAAGGGAATGATGTCTTTATTGATTCGAAAGAACAAGAAGAAGGAACTTGACCCCAATCGAAAGTTAGCGATGGAACCAAAGTTATCAGAAGAGTAGCTAGACCCAAACCAAACTCATTGGTTGAACCTAAGCTATCAAGTTTGATCTTTTCAAGAATACACTTGAAGAAGATTAAGTTCTAATCCAAGAACTTAAGAAGAGAATTATAAGGATCTAACCTCAAAAGCAAAAAAGCGTCATAAATATCAATTCATTATCAAAAGTGTCTTAAATCTATTACAAGCCTCACTTAAATAGATAAAGGTATAAATTTAATAAGGAAGTAACATAATTTAGAAACTAATAAAATACCCTAATTAGATAATAGGAAAATTGCTAAAAATTAAGAAAAGAAAAATTGATATTTGGAAAGTGGTGCAAGTGGATGGTGGCCGCGGAAATTATGTTTAAATACCTCACGTTTCGAGATTAACTCAACGTGTGGGTCTAGCCCAATGGTGTGATAGTTGTAAGAACTTTGAAGTTAAAGAACTTGGCCTAGAGTAGTCTCATATTGAGTGACCATGTGGGAAGTCTTTATTTTTTTTTAGACATCTCTTACGCTTTGGGCTTCTTTTCCAATCATTGCTTCTTCATCAACACTTAGTAATATTATGGCTCGTTGCACATCTTGTGATGATTCCTTTTCTTGGATGTCTTTGATTAAAATTTGTAGTCTTTTGTTTATCTTCTTTTTTTTGGATCTCGTCATTGATCCTTCTATGTTCATCAATGGATCTTGACTCCCCATTGTTTCTTGATTATCCTTGGTTGCTCCTTTGACTACATCATTCCCTCCTTCTTCAAGAAGATTTGTCCTCGAATCTGCATCAAACAAAGATAAGTCACTGACATTAAAAGTAGCGCTTACATTACCATATTCGCTCGGTAAGTCAATCTTGTAAGCATTGTCGTTGATGCGTTCCAACACTTGGAAGGGTCCGTCTCCTCGCGGTTGTAACTTATTCTTTCTCCGCTCCATAAATCTCTCCCTTCGTAGATGCATCCAAACCCAATATCTGGGTTCAAAGATGATTTCTTTTCTACTCTTGTTGGTATGTCGCGCATAGTGCTCGTTTTTCTGTATGATGTTTTCCCGAACCTTTGCGTGAAATTCCCTTACAAATTCAGCTTTTCTTTTTCCATGTAAATCAACCAATTCATTAGAAGATAAAGGTAATAAATCAAGCGGTGTAAGAGGGTTAAAGCCATATACAATTTCAAATGGTGAGTAAGAAGTAATAGAATGAACAGTTCTATTATAAGCGAACTCAACATATGGCAAGCAATTTTCCCATTGTTTTAAATTCTTAGAAATTATTGCTCTCAACAAAGTAGATAAACTTCGATTTACTACCTCAGTTTGTCCATCCGTTTGGGGGTGTGCTACGGTGGAAAACAACAATTTTGTACCTAGCTTATTCCATAAAGTTCTCCAGAAGTGACTTAGAAACTTTACATTCCTATCACTAACAATTGTTCTAGGTAATCCATGTAAACGCACAATTTCTTTAAATAAATTCGCTATATGTGTAGCATCATTAGTTTTAGAACATGCTAAAAGTGTGCCATTTTACTAAATCGATCCACAACCACATAGATACTATCCTTACCCCCTTGTGTTCTTGGTAAACCTATCACAAAGTCCATGGAAATATCCGTCCAAGGGTGCTCGAGCATGGGTAAAGGACTATACAATCCATATGGTTTGACCTTTGATTTTGCCTTTCTACATTCAATGCATCTTTCACAAATAGTTATAACATCATGCTTCATTTTTGGCCAAAAGGAATGTTCTATCAAGACATGCAAAGTTTTATCGATTCCAAAGTGTCCCATTAATCCTCCACCGTGTGTTTCTCTAACAAGCAGTTTACGTAATGAACATTTAGGTATACAAAGTTTATCCTTTCGAAATAAATACCCATTGTGTCTATAATAATCAGCACATGCAACTTTCTCACAATTTCTCCACGCATGTCAAAATCTACGTTGGATTCATACAAATCCTTTATAAATTCAAAGCCTAACAACTTAGTTTATAGAGAATTGATTAAAACGTACCTCCTTGACACAACACATCAGCAACCACGTTGTCCTTACCTTTTTTGTAATGGATGACATATGGACAGGTCTTGATGAACTCCATCCACTTGGCGTGTCTTTTGTGCAATTTTCCTTGCGACTTTAGGTGCTTCAAACTTTCGTAATCAGAATGAATGATGAATTCCTTAGGCCACAAGTAGTGTTGCCATGTTTGTAACGTTCTTACCAAAGCGTAGAGTTCCTTGTCATATGTTGGATAATTTAATGCCGCTCCACTAAATTTTTCACTAAAGTAAGCAATCGGATTCATTTCCTGCATCAAGACACCTCCAATTCCTTTTCCCAACATGTCACATTCGATATCAAATGTTTTATCAAAATTTGGTAAGACTAGAAGGGGAGCATTAGTTAGTTTCTCTTTTAACAAATTAAACGCTTTTTCATGTATTTTGGTCCAGTTAAATTCAACATTCTTTTTAACTAATTCATTCATAGGTGCCGCAATAGTGCTAAAGTCTCTCGCAAATCTCCTATAAAAGATAGCCAATCCGTGAAAGCTACGTACCTCATTTGCGTTTCTTGGTGTGGGTCATTCCTTGATTGCTCTTACCTTTTCTTCGTCCACAAATACTCCCTTTGAGTTAACTACAAAACCGAGGAAAACTACCGATTCCATGCAAAAGGTACACTTTTTAAGATTAGCATACAATAGATTCAATTTTAACACACTAAATACAGACCTCAAATGCTTAACATGTTCGTTTAGTGACTTACTATACACTAAAATATCATCAAAGTAGACCACAACAAATTTTCCAATAAATTGCCTTAAAACATGGTTCATTAATCTCATAAACGTACTCGGTGCATTAGATAGTCCAAACGGCATAACCAACCATTCATAAAGACCAAATTTTGTTTTAAAAGCTGTTTTCCATTCATTTCCCAGTTTCATGCGAATTTGATAATATCCGTTTTTTAAGTCAATTTTAGAAAACATGCATGCACCATATAATTCATCAAGCATATCATCAAGTCGAGGAATAGGGTGTCGATACTTTACCATAATTTTATTTATTGCTCGACAATCAACGCACATTTTCCAGGTGCCATCCTTTTTTAGAATTAATATGACCGGAACTGAGTATGGGCTCATCTACTTGCCTTTGAATTTCTTTGGTTTCCTCTGGATTTGCTCGGTACGTAGGTCGGTTTGGGATCGTTGCTCCAGGGATAAAATCGATTTGATGCTCGATTCCCCTAAGCGGGGGAACGCCTTTAGGTAATTCCTCTAGAAATATGTCCTCAAATTCCTGCAATAAAGAGGCAACAGCTATGGGAAGAGAATTTGTTAGTTCGTTAGTGGAAAAATAAACATCTTTGTAGAGTAACAAAATCATCTCCTCTCTTTTCCTCACAAGTCCACTCTTTTTTCTCTCTTCTTCCTCGTTACTTCTCCCTTTTTCCGATTTCTTTTCTTTCTCTTTGCCTTTTTTACTTTCTTTATTTATGGTTTTTCTCTCATCGACTTCTTTGTCTCCTCTTTCTTTCTCGCCTTTTTCCTTCTCTTTTTTTATACGTGAATTTTCGACTACGCCATTTTTGCCAATTTTCCCCACCTTTTTCATTAAAATTGTTGTCAGTTTAGATTTCTTTGGCAATTCTCTCTTGATCCAAACATGCTTCCCACGGTGGTAATTGTTTTAGTATTACCAACCTCCCATTTGAGTAAGCGAATACTCATTTTTATAGCCGTTATGCTTAACCGTTCTATCATATTGCCATGGTCTCCCCAATAGGATGTGAGTTGCTTGCATTGGCACTATGTCACATAAAATATCATCTTTGTACTTTCCGATTGATAATGCGATGTTTACTTGTCTTGTTACTCTGATTTCCCCACAATCGCTCAACCATTACAATTTGTACGGCTTTGGGTGTCGCTTGGTTTTCAAATTTAATTTTTGGACCAATAACATACTAGCCACGTTTGTGCAACTTCCGCTATCGATGATCATGCTACATACCTTGTTGTTGACATGACACCTAGTATGAAAGATATTTTCCCTTTGGGCTTTGTCGTTGTCCTCCTTCATTTGTACACTTAAGGCTCTCCTTGTGACTAATAAATCTCCTGTGACTGGTTCCTCTACGTCTACATCACTACAATCTTCGAGTGATGGCATCTCGTTATCGCTTGAACTTAAACTTTCTATATCGCCATTCTCTAAGAAGACCATCGCACGCTTTTTGGGACTGATGCGATGTGCCCAAATCCTTGGCAACGAAAACACTTGACTTCTCTAGTCCGAGCTAGTGTTGGAACCTCGCTCTTTCCTTTTGGTGGGTTGAAGTTGTTAGCCGCGATTTTTCCTTTGTGGTCCTCCCTCAGGTTTGGCTTCTCTCCTTTCCAATTTGGTTTCCACGAACTATTTGACGCCGTGTTTACCTTTGCACTTTTCTTGGCCTTTAGTTGTCGTTCAATTTTGATTGTCTTGTGTAGTAATTCCTCCATGTCCAAATAGTGTTGCAAATATACTATGTCGACAATCTCTCGATTAAGCCCTCCCACAAACCTTGCCATCGTGCCTTCTCAATCTTCGTTGACGTCGGCTTTTATCATGGCTATTTCCATTTCTTTATAATACTCCTCCACACTTTTATATCCTTGAGTAAGGCCTTGAAGTTTCCGACACAAATCTCTATAATAATATGACGAGCCGTACCTTTTTCTCATAGTTGTTTTCACACTTTCCCATGTGCGTATTGGTGTTTCTCCGTTTCGTCGCCGAGTTTTAACTAGTTGATCCCACCAGATGCTGGCATAGTCGGTGAACTCCATTTGACCAACCTGGCCTTTTTCTCCTCCGTGTAGTTTCGATACTCGAGTAAAAAATCGACTTTCCTTTCCCATTCCAAATAAGCTTCGGGATCACTTTTCCCTTGAAAGGTTGGGATGTTGACCTTGATATCGCTAAGATCTCCATCCTCTCTATCGTTCCTATCGTATCTTTCTTTTCGGTTTGGTTGTTCATTGTGGTCATAGTAGTAGTCATCAAACTTTCGTCCATGAGGATTTGTAGGTGACGGTATCTCCAAACGCTCCACCCTTCGATTAAGAGCCTCGTATTGATCGTGTATGGCCTTCATAAACATCCTTATATCAGTTTCATTCTCCTCTCCGCTCATGATTCTGAATTTTTTTTTTTAAATAAATAACGCAAAAGGTAAATTGCAAAATTTGTATTTGCGGAAATCTAAATAACTGAATTGAAATGCAAAAATTTAAATGACTGAATTGAAATGCCGAATTTAAATAACTAAATTGAAATGCCGAAATTTAAATGACTGAATTAAAATGCAGAATTTAAATGACTGAATTGAAATGTAGAAATTTAAATGGACCTCTCTCCTCCCTCACGTGTTTACACTCGTTCAATATCACTCCACTCGCGTTTCGTTCCAAAGTTTGGCTTTTATAAGATAATCTCACACTCTTGCCTTTTACCACTCAATCTCTTCTTTAAGTTCTTAAAGTTAGAACCCAATCAAGATGCAATCCAACAAGTGCAATGTGAAAATTTCAAACTTTCAAACTTAAAATCCAACTTTCGAGAATAGATTAAAGTCAAACCACTAAAGATGTTTGCTAGAATCGATCTCTGGATATACGTTTCTGAGAAACTTGAATAGTTTCCGGTTGTGAATCCTCGATACTAATGAGGCATTCTTACAATTTTTTTATTTTTTTTTAAACTTGGCAAACTTACGGAAATAGAAATCCAAATTGAGATTTGGATACTAGGATTCGAGACAAGCAAAGATATGTCTTTCTCAACTGGTCTTACAAAAGGAGTTCTTCACTTTTTTTTTTTTCAATTTTTGGAATTTTTTTTTTTTCTGAAATTTACACTAAAGTAAAAGAATCAAAAGTTTTTTTTTTTTTTGTGAAGAAGAAAAGAAGAACAGAGAAAATAACAAGAACAATAAAGATAGCTTCTCTCAATCAAAGACCTTCGCTCTGATACCAAATGATGCAAACCTAAGATATTAGAAATCTTAGACCCAACACGCAATGCAGAAATCAAAGGGAATGATCCCTTTATTGATTCGAAAGAACAAGAAGAAGGAACTTGACCCCAATCGAAAGTTAACGATGGAACCGAAGTTATCAGAAGAGTAGTAAGACCCGAACCAAACTCGTTGGTTGAACCTAAGCTATCAAGTGCGATCTTTTCAAGAATACACTTGTAAAAGATCAAGTTCTAATCCAATAACTTAAGAAGAGAATTATAAGGATCTCACCTCAAAAGCAAAAAAGCTTCATAAATATCAATTCATTATCAAAAGTGTCTTAAATCTATTACAAGCCTCATTTATATAGATAAAGGTATAAATTTAATAAGGAAGTAACATAATTTAGAAACTAATAAAATACCCTAATTAGATAATAGGAAAATTGCTAAAAATTAAGAAAAGAAAAATTGATATTTGAAAAGTGGTGCAAGTGGATGGTGGCCGCGGACATTAGGTTTAAATACCACACGTTTCGAGATTAACTCAACGTGTGGGTCTAGCACAATGGTGTGATAGTTGTAAGAACTTTGAAGTTAAAGAACTTGGCATAGAGTAGTCTCATATTGAGTGACCTTGCGAGAAGTCTTTATTTTTTTTTACACATCTCTTACGCTTTGGGCTTCTTCATCAACACTTAGTAATATTATGGCTCATTGCACATCTTGTGATGATTCCTTTTCTTGGATGTCTTTGATTAAAATTTGTAGTCTTTTGTTTATCTTCATTTTTCTGGATCTCGTCATTGGTCCTCCTATGTTCATCAATAGATCTTGACTCCCCATTATTTCTTGATTATCCTTGGTTGCTCTTTTGACTACATCACGACTCTTCTCTGCTCGATTGTGGCAACAATTCTTTGAAATATCTCCTGCGCTGTTCCTTAGGCAGCTTTGTGTACGAGAAAGCTGTGTCCTAGCCTCCTCAATGTCTAGCGCCTTCGCCGCCGCCACCTCCTCGTAAGGCACTCCTCGTGTTCTAGCTATCCACATGCCCATGTATATATCTAACTTCAAGCCCTGTACAAATTGGTGTACTTTGTTGTTCTCGTTCAGACTCACTAGATGACTAGTAAACCGAGATAGTGCCTCAAACTGTCTCACGTATTCGGCCACGGTACCTGTCTGCCTCAACTTGGCAAACTCCACCATCTTCTGGGTTCATACTAAGCAGCTAAAATACTTGCCAAAGAACGTCGTCTTAAATTCCTCCCAAGTCATGGCCTTCACATCTGTGGTCGCCTTCACCGAATCCCACCAAAATCTGACGTCCTTGACAAGGTGGAATGCCGCACTGGATACCCTGTCCTGATCATCTACTTTGGCGTAATCCATCATGTCTTCCATAATTCAAATCCATTCCTCAGCACTGAGTGGGTCCGAAGATGATCCGTCGAACACTGGGGGTCTAAGCCTGTGCAACCTATCACCTTGATAAACCCTAGAGGGCCATCACTCAATCAAAAACCAAAGCACGAGCTTTATCCAACCTGTTCATTAACAAGTTCAATTTTTTTGCAGGAATTACAGGTGTCTAATGCCTTTTCACGGATTTGGAATGGGACCCGAGCACAAAGAACAAAGATCAACCCTTGCACTTGCTATCGTGGGAGCTAAAGGTGGAAGCACATGAAGAAGAGATTTGTCTCCCTTGGAATTAATTTGTAATTGATTTTTATTCGGCAAACATTCGCCCTTATATTTTTGTTGGCAAACATTCGCCTTCCTGTAATGTTTTATAGTTGCATGTATCCTTAGGCATTAGGATTAGATGTATGTTAAGTTAGATGGTGGTTAAAAACAACAATTGGGCCGGAGTTTAGCAGTACATTGATGTAACAAATGAGTCAAAGCTTGAAGAGTGATTTGGTGTGCAAGTGGACCAAGAATGGCCAACCATGTGGCCTATTTCGAAGCCCAAGCCCATTCTAACCTTTAGCCACCCTAGGTCTATAAATACATGGCTATTAGTGTGTGTAAAGGTTGTTGAATCTATGAGAATAACCTCTTTTTTGTTCAGCCGAAGTAGTTTGAAGCTTGGTGAATGGTAAGGCTCGGTTCGATCAAGAACTGAGAAGGAGTGCATCTCCTTGAGCTTTCAAGCCTGAGGTTGCTTGAATAGTTGTCGTTCCAATCGTCTTCCCTCTCTTTTCCATAAACCGGTTCCATTTGCTGCTGTCTTCCTTCGGAAGATCGTTATGCCGAGAGCCTAAAAGGGTTGCTCATCGGACAGCATTCGGGTTTCTACTCATTTTTTTGTTTTTCCGTTTCGTTTGTAGGTGAAACACGACTCATTCAAGGTGGAATCATGTTATGTGGTATCAGAGCCATGGATAGCTTCCCCTGAATGTCAGCAAACGAGTGGATTGATCTTTGTTACGCATTTTGTTTGCTGTAAAAATTTCCATTTCTTCTCCAGTTCGTTGGTTTTATAAAAAAAGCAGAAACGGTTCTGTTATTTTTGTGCCTAACTTATAAGGATCTATTTAAGTTTGAACACTACCTTTGATATGTTATTACTGGACAAAAGTTAAAACCAGAAACTCGAAACCATTTATTCTTAAAGCTTGGAACTTATGTTTGATATGTTAGACGCCCATATTCGTATTGGTGTTTTCTACACAAGTTTTACTTAACTGATTGGCTGCTGTTTGAGGGGAGGTGCAAGTGAAAACTGAGCACACCCTATAGCTTAGCTGTTGGCAGGCAGTAGGTGCAAGTGGTAGGTGTTTGTTGTGGGACCACGGGTATTGTACGTTTGTGTTGTTATGTATGTGGTGTGATATGTAGCAGCTAATGTTATTACTCTATTCGAAAAAACCATTTTGTTGCTGCTCTGTACTTGGTGATTTAATTCTGTTTTTATGCTGAAATTGTTGTATGTTGCATCATTCCATGCCTGCTAACATGTTGACATAACCACTATGGCAGAACATCATGTTAATCTCTATTTTACTTGCTTAATCGAATATCTTATATGATCTGCGCACACACCCTAGAATTACTGTGATTATGTTATTGTATCCTTACCATGTGATTTTAATGTTAAATGAGTTGATGCGTGATATTTGCACTAAATGAAATACATTGTAATCAGAATATGTTAATGCTCTGTAAAACTTTATGCCGAGTTCACTAGTTGTTCTGGTAGATTTGACCCTCTGAACTTAAAACGGTCATAACTTTTGCTACAGGTGTCAGCTTTTCGCCCGTAAGATATCGAATCAAAGCTCTCTCAGAGCTCTACGACACTGTCACACGAATAGATGTGACAACCACGTTCCGTCCCCAAAAAGGGCCATTTAATCCCTCAAATTTACCCTAAAAAATTTAGGCACCCGAGATCCACTACTTTTTCCTCTCCTTCCTAACACTTAGAGTCGATCTAGCGTAAGAATACATGTCTCCCCTACAACCTTAGGAAGTCACATGAAAACTAGAAGTTGACTCAACCGAGATTTAAACCCTGATACTATGACTCAAGAACCAGACGTGCCCAAGAGGGAGAGTCCAGCCTTCAAGGACAATTAAATGACCTTAATGAAGAAGTTAGTAATCTAGGCCAACAACTCAAAGACTTAACCCTTGGTATGAAATTCATAATAGATAACCTCAACAAGATTAACTCCAGAGAGCCCTCTCGAGATGACCTCCTTGGGATGAGACCTGATAACCCCAGGAGAACTGAATACCGTCCTAGGAGATTCCCCGACCAGGATCCTTCCCCGGGGAGTGAAAGGCCACCTAACCCAAGAAGGAGGTTCTAAGACTTTGACTATCATGATGAGGATGACTATCATGATGAGGATGAGTGGACCCTAGAAATTTCCGGTCTAGCTGTCGAAAGGACTTAGACGATCTTAGGAACATTAAGTTGCATGTTTCGTCATTCAACGTTACATGAGATGGTAACACCTTTCTAGATTGGATAGATAAAGTGGAGAAAGTCTTTAACTACTATGAATATTCGGATAAAGTTAAGATCCAACTAGTTTCGGTCGAGCTCACGAGATACGCGGCCTTCTAGTGAACCAACATTAAATCCCAAAGACAGAAGATAGCAGACGACCATGTCAACACTTGGAGAGTGATGAAGTCCCTCATGACCAAGAAATTCATACCTAGGCAATACCGACAAGAGCTCTTCTTACAAATTCAAAACCTGAGACAAGGAGGTCGATCGGTGGAAAAATACCTTACTGAGTTTGAGACCCTTAGGATTTGTAGAGATATGGACGAACCTGAAGAGCAAGTGCTTGCACAATTTATTCGAGGATTGCACCAAGATATAGGAGACACTGTTGAGCTGCATCCCCTAGAATCACTTGACGCGGTAGTACAAATAGCTATGAAGGTAGAGCACCAACTTAGTAGGAAGAGAAAAGCTAGCTTCACCCAGAAATTTCTGCTCAAGACTACTCCTAAGATCACTCCTCTGCAACCAGAACCAAACAAAACTTTCACCAAAGCTGAGGGAAAGAAACTGTTTCCACGTAGTTAGCCACCCAAAGAATCAAGCAATAAAACCCTAGTAGAAAGTGCCAATCCCCCTAGATCGAGAGACCTTAAATGTTTTAAGTGTCATGGCTTGGGTCATTTCATGGCTCATTGTCCTAATAGACGAGTGATGATCCTCCAAGAGGACACTGGAGAGTTTACGAGCGAAGATGAGCGAGAAGGTATAGAAGAAGATGAGGAGGACAGTGACTCCTAAAAGGGAGTTTTCCACGCCCCTAAAGGACTCATGCTTATGGTTAGAAGACGTATTCTCGTAACTAAGAATTCTGGAGAAGACTGTCAGCGTGAGAACATCTTCCATAGCAGGTGTTTCATCAAGGAGAAGTTATGCTCCCTGATTATAGACGGAGGTAGTTGTGCTAACGTTGCCTCTATAGGGTTAGTGACCAAGTTAGGCCTAGAGACCAACATTCAGCCCCACCCCTACAAGCTACGTTGGCTAGATGATAGGGATGATGTCAAGGTTACCAAGCAAGTGAAAGTTGAATTTGCCCTGGGGAAGTACAAGGACACAGTCCTCTGCAATGTTGTGCCTATGAGTGCAAGTCATTTACTCCTAGGCCGACTCTAGCAGTTTGACTGATGGGTAAACCACGATGGCTACACTAACTACTATTTCCTTTAGTTTGAAGGAAAAACCTTTAAGTTTGCTCCCATGACCCCCAAACAAATATCTAAAGATGACGCTGCAAGAAAGGAAACTAAGGATAAGGCTACTTTACTCATGACTAAGAAGAAGATAGAAACATCCGTGCGTAGAGGAGATCCCCTAATTTTGGTACTTTTTCGAGATAGAGTTATGGAGCTAGAAGTTATTCCTCAACCCGTTAAATCTTTACTTAGCCAATTCCAAGATGTGTTCCTAAAAGACTTACCTCAAAGTCTACCACCCTTGCGTGGCATTGAACACCAAATTGATCTCCTACCTAGAGTCGAACTGCTTAATAGACCAGCATACCGAATGAACCCCGAAGAAACCAAGAAGCTGCACGACCAAGTACAAGAACTTTTGGATAAAGGTTACATAAGAGAGTCCATGAGCCCCTGTGCAGTACCCTCTTTATTAGTTCCCAAGAAAGACAGCACCATGAGGATATGTGTCGATAGCCGAGCCGTGAACCAAATTACTGTCAAGTATAGATTTCCCATCCCAGGCTCGAGGACATGTTGGATGAGCTCAATGGAGCCTTCATTTTCTCTAAAATAGATCTTAAGAGCGGCTACCATCAGATCAAGATGAGGGAAGGCGACAAATGGAAGACAGCCTTTAAGACAAAATATGGATTATTCGAATGGATGATAATTCATTTTGGTTTATCTAACGCCCCAAGTACGTTCATGAGACTCATGCACCATGTGCTTAAAGAGTACTTAGGAAAATTTATCGTGGTATATTTCGATGACATCTTAATGTATAGCGTGGATCTCAATCATGCTAAGAGCTCAAAATATTGCTCATAAGACAACCTCGGTTTTCTTGCATATTTTCATTTTCTTAACGTATTTTGCATCAATATTTCATGGTCCTATATTCCACTTATAAGATAAGCTGCATATAAAATTTGACTTAGAGTTCATTTATCTATCAAACTACTTTCTTATTTTGAGATGTTTCTCGGCTTGGCCGAGCACCGAGAGTGCTAACAAATTTGTGGGTTTGAATGTTGCTTTTACAAGCCATTTTTGCTTTAGCTGGTATTAGAGCATAGACAGCTTCCCTTGTGTGCTAGTAATTGTGTTTGCTTACTTTTTCATTGAATTTTTAATAGCTGCAACTCATCTTATATCCGGGTTATCGTTTATCGCTAGCTTTCAGAAATTTTGTGTTATAAAACTATTTTATGTTGTTGTGTTTTGCTTTGTGTTAAGTAACTATGTTTCTAGGACACTTGTTAACTTGTTAGGATTTGAGCATGAAAGTTTAACATCTTAAATCTTACTTTTAACTTACTGTTTTTAAAAGGTTAACGTGGTGACATGTCTCAGAAAGTCATCACTCAATCACAAACTAGGGCTCAAGGTTTATTTAATCCATTTTCTAACAAAGTTAATTCTTTTCTAGGTGATGTCATCTTTGAAGACTTAGAGTGGGAGCCAATTTCACAAGACACGGAGCAACATTTGCATGTGCTTACTTAGAAGACAAGGAAGGAAGCTCATCAAGCTTAAAAAGAGCAAATTTGTTATCACTAAAATCAACTTGTAATCGAGCACTTTGGTTTTTATGTTTTGGGCAAACATTGGCCTTGATGTAATTTTTATTATTGCATGCATTCATTAGACATTACAATTAGATGTATGCTAGGTTAGTGATGGCAAGAGTTTGGTTGAACTTCAAAATGAAGAAGCGTGCATGCATGAAAGTGACCCGCGCGTGCAAAAAGGAAGCATGCCGAGGAGGGGGGACCACATCCATTTTTGGCCGAGTATCTTCTGCATTTTAGAGGTGCCATGATGGTACTACCTTTGCTGAAGCAACATGGATAGATGACATGGAAACCACCAGCCCTTGGATCAAGCCAATCTGGTATGTTCAAGTAAGAAAGGTGCTGCCACCTTTGACCAAGCTTTGGCCGAACAATGGCCCTCTTCAACAGCTCTTTTGGAGCTTCAAACTTTAACCAAACTCCAGCCACCTTTATGTCTATATAAGCATTGCTATTAGTGTTTGTAATTGGTGGTTGTTGAATGAAATAGATGATGTTTGCTTAAGGAAAACTGAGAGGTTTTCGTTCCAACAAGGTTGGACAAGAAACTATAGAAGATGTTATGCTCAAAATTGCTGGGAATAAGATGTTATGCTCGAAAAGATGCAAGATGGTCTGAATAACCATCTAACTATGACTATTGACTCTTAGGGCTACTCTTGCAGAAAAGAGCTCTACGACTTGTTGCGTTGAGAGTTTCTACAATCTTGTTGTGAGTTGAACCTCAATGAAATTAAGATGACAAGGTTGTAGCAATAGGAAAGTTTGATCACATTCACAAAGATCAAATCTAACTTGAACACACAACAATCGGTTTGTAAACAAACCGAAAAGATTCTGAAGGTATTGAGGAAAAATGTCATTGACAAGTTTCTAAAATTTTTTGTAAAGTTCACTGCTAGAAACAAGCACTAAGAGGAGCTTATATATTCCCCAAAATTGGACAAATTAAAATATTGCAAGTAAAGAAAACACATACTCAACTATAACAAACTAGTCGAGTGACACAAACCCTTGCAAAACATAGTCCAATCCTAATATCAACAATTAACAACTAATATATAATTTAAATAGCATCAAAGGCAGAAAGGAAAACTCTTAAGAAGAATCTTCAAACAACATATTCCACTTGCAGAAACTAGGTTCGAAGAAAGGTAACATTTAGGTATTTGATTTGCTTCATGTCTCGGCTTCTAAGCTAGGTTCTAAAAGGACAACATGTCATGGTTTCTCTTTATCCACAAGGTTTGATGCTTCCACCAAACTATTTAAGACTTAGACCCTGTAAAATAAAAGAAATAAAAAGGGTTAGTGAACCACTTAGTTTGAGGCCTAAGGAAAGATCTTCGTGGCTCGTCATCTTCTTCGGGTGAATAAGAATTTGATCTCAAATTCGATAATGTTTCAATTTCCTCAAGTCCATTTCCTCCCGGAGGCTCATGCTTGTAGATAACAACATTAATCTTCTCATGTACTTTAAGAAGATCTTTGGCTCTTTGTATTAACTTGGACTTTCTTTACATGGGAAAACACATGAACAAATGTAAACCAAATAGGTGCAATCAGCCATATCTAGTGAAACAATTGGTGCATTTTTCCAACCATATGTACTCAACTCTCCTTAAGGGGAACCGTAAATAATGTTCATTCACAACCCTATAAAAATTCTTTTAGCTTCAATCCCTATTTGTCAAGATATACAGTTTTGCAATCCACGGCATAACCTCAACAAATAAAGATCCCTTTGATCACTTCGATCTCTAGTCATTTGTGACTCCATCGTATGTAGCACTTCGATCAAATTGTCATGGTCTCCTTAGCAACAAGTGACTAGCACTCATAGATACCACATCACATAGCACCTTGTCTTGAATTGAACAATATCTGTGAAAAAAATTCTCCTTTTAGTAAGCTTCATCTTGGACTTGAGTGGTAAGTGTTTTTTGGATGACCATAAGGAAGGCACTTTCATGAGCATAGAGTCTCTTTCAATGTTTCTTTTTTCCACCAAATTTTCCTGCCAACAATTTATCTACAATCCCAATGCGGTCATCTTGGAAGATTCGTTTTTTAGACAATCTGACATGCCACCAAATGGGGGGCAAGTACTTGTGCGAAATCTCGGACTTGTGCTATTTTGCTGGAAATGACAGTGACTTCAAACAACTACAACTCAAGCTGTGCTTTGCCTTTGAGGCTTATTTTTGGATAGTATCTACTTCCCAGCGTGGAGTAACGGCCTTCAAAAATCGCGGTAAAAGACTCTGTGGATCAATGGATGAAACCTAGAAACTACTCTAGCCAAGAAAATGGGTCAACTTAGGAGAGACATAACTCTCTCGTTGGAAGTCCAATGGATGTATTTTTTTAGACAGGTTGAATCATAATTAGTGAGGAGGATTGTCTCCGAAAATGGAGGATTGAATCATTGCGGAATAAAAGTTATGGTTGCGGAAGTGCATGTTAGTCTAGAAAGTGCTACAACGACTCTTTCTTTGCTCTTTAGCTCCTTTGGAAGGAAACCTCCAACTTGCTTGTGATGTGAGAGTTTTCTGTCTTTGTTCAGATTCAATCTCTATGGAAAGAGAAAGGAAAATGGATATCAAGAATTGATTCGACCTACACACTCACCGTTTTTAAATCACTCACAAAATGGATATGCAGCAATGAGGAGTGGAAGATTATGTCTAAGAAGACTGTCAATAGCAGTCTTTTTTAGGAATTATCCTGATTAGTACTCTCCACAGTATATAATTTTATGTTGACTCTGTTTTTCTTTTAAATATCAGGGTTTGCTGAAGGCTGTGGAAGAGGAATTTGAAGAAGTGGAACACCGCTACTGCTTTCGTCACATGTACGCAAATTTCAAAAGCCAGTTTTAAGTCAAAGCATATAGAGATGCGATGTGAAATGCGCCAAGGGCAAGCACAAGGTAGCATTTCAAAATAGAAATGAGAAATTACACCAGCTTAACCCGGATGCTCACACATGGCTTCGAGTAGAAGTACCTAAATGTTGAGCTAGTTATGCCTTTTCTTCGAAGCCCAAGTGCGAAATGAGATTGAATAATTTATGCGAGTCATTCAATGTAATTCTATTGTTGGTCCAGGACAAACCGATTCTAACCATGTTTGAGATGATCCGAAAGTTCTTAATGGCTCACATTGTAAAGAAATTTGAAAAGTTAACCCAATCAACAAGTCTCTTGTGTTCCCAGATAAAGAAAAAGCTTGAAAAGCTACAAAGTGCAGCTCGAAAATGAAGTCGGCAGCCTGCGAGAGCCGCACAATTTGAGGTCAGCAACGGCTACAAATAATACATGGTCGACATAAATACAGGTGTGTGTAACTATATTAGGTGGACGCTTACTGGAATCCCTTATGTCCATTTCATTCCATGCGTGCGTTTCATGAGAGTGGCACTGGAAAATTATGTGTATCGATGCTATCACCGGGCAACTTACCTGCAGATGCACTCACAGTTTATGCAACCCGTGCCGGCCCCTAAATGTGGCTGCAAAGACCAAATATAAAGGACCTCATCCCACCCAGAAGATATTGCCAACTTGGCAGACCGAAGAAGACAAGAGTGCGAGATGTCGATGAGCTGTCAAGTTCCACATTGAGTAGGCAGAACTCAAAGATGTCGTGTGATATATGTCGGCAGCCGGGGCATAATAGTCGCATGTGTTCTCACCAGGAATCCACTTCAGGCGCTACTTCTCAAGACACGTTGATGGGTTTCGACACATTTGACGGCACGCAGGTACAGTTCACCACATTTCGCTCATAAACACATTATCAATATTTTTTAATTTAGTTTTTATTATGTGCAGGAATCGGTGACGCGAGGCCGAGACAGAAATAGTTAACTATTTTAATTTATGTTTGAAAATAAAAAGAAAGATAAAATTGAATAGGAAGATGTATTGTTTGTTTCACTCGATCCCAAACCAACGAACACCTTCCTATTCGATTTTATCTTCCTTTTCATTTTCAAACATAATAAATCAATGTATTGTTTGTTTCATTTTCATGTAATTTAAAAGGTTATTGAAATTATAATTTTTTATTTTTTTCTTATTTAACTAATATTTATTTCTTTTCGATTTTTCAAAATTGTAATTGTATATTTCTTTTAGTTTATTTAATTATTGAAATTAAAAAGATTCGCTTAAAAAAAATTTTACTATACAATAATACTTTGCACACATGAGTTAATATTACTAATTCAACAAATAATTAATTATATTATTTTTGTATAGAACTATATATTGAAATAAATTATTAAAAAATTATATTATATTTTTAATAATTTATATTAATACTACTTATTTATTATAAATTATTCAAATTACAATTATTTATTTGTTTAATTTTATTTAAAAAATTATAAATAAATTAAAAAAATTGACAGAATTTTGTTTGTTTTAGGATTCTTCCATAGCTATCTTCACACAGTTCCTGCAAGTTCAAAACACATACATATACCCAACAGCCAAATTCCAGTGCAAATACTATACATCAAAAATAAACTTCCATTAAAATACATCATGTATACAGAGAATAATTGAAGTACATAAATGAATATATAAAATCTAAACTATTCTATACTGGTGGGTCATCGTCGTCTCCGTCGTCGCCATCTACTATCCAGCTCGTCAGTCTGTCAGTTAGCTCTCTAAGAGACTCACTAAGAGTCCTAGGACTGAACCACCTTTTGCTGACTCGGAGCGAACTCCTCGACCCTGCCTATGAGGGGCTCCATCTTCTGCTCCCTCTGCTACTCCAACTGCTGTTGCATCTGATACCTCTGATCCAACTGTTGCTGCGCCTGGGACATCTGTTGCATCTGCTTCTGCATCCCATACATGTGCAGCATATACTTCATGATGTCCCAGGTACTATGAACCTAAGGGGCAAATAGCGGTCGGGGGAGTCCTCGGTGGCGAGGGCATCCTCAGTGGCAGGGGCGTCCTCCATCGGAAGATCCCGAGATGTTGAGGTTCCAAACTCTCCCTTGAGCATTAACGACCCATCGACTTCGACTGTGCCCATTCGAGTCAAATGGGTCATGTCAAATATATCGTCTGATCTGTGTGTTCTCATATGCTCTCTTCTGGGCACTTGCACCTTACATCGCTAGATGATCTTCCAAATCAAAATCTCAAACGGCAAGTTCTTGTTCTTGTTCTTGGTTCGACCGACCTCAAGCATGTGACCTGCGATAATATATCCCGGGTTAAACATGGTGCTGTTTTAGAGCTTCTCCATCACATAAAAATCCATCTATTTAATAAGATCTCTATGACCATCCCTCCGTAGGATGGTATGACTAATCAGGTTGTGTACCACTCCAGCTTTGATGTTCAAAGCATTGGATCTCGATTTAATGAACGTTACAATTCCCGAACTGCAGTGGATTCGCCTAAGGAACTCTAGTTCCTCTGTTCTTCTAGCGAAATCACACTCGTGGGAACTGTGGTAGTATCTCTCTGCGTCATCCACCACAAATCCCAGCAAGTTGTTGACAATAGCTGCAAAGACGACAATTTCTGTACTGAATAGGTACGTCCGAAAGGTCCTCAACCTCCCGTTACCACTCAAGTTTACGTAGAATAGGCAAACAACTCTATTGCAGCTATCGCCCTCCATGTTGTACACTCTATGCAAAGCAATGTTGTCAAATATCTCCTTGATCTCCAAAGACTCTCACCTGGCAATCTTCCCATGAACATCGAGCGGTTTACCATATCCCGCTCGAACTGCGCTTCACACTCCCGGTTACGAAACTCCATGGAAAAGTAACCAAGAGGCAGTTGGCGCACTTGATTCGATGCCCGGTTTGATGAAGCACCCTTGTATCATCCGAGGAATCTTTTGACCAATGAACATTCTTGGGGAGGCGACTTTCGTACTTTGGCAATTGTTTTGGATTTTTAGGTTATTTTTTTGGATTTTCGAGTTTTTGGGATTTTTGGATTTTTTGGTTTTTGTGGGATTTTGGCAAGATTTCAGCGCGAAAATACTGTTGATTTTAGGATTTTTGCAAAAAAAAAATTGTCAGATTTGTCGATTTTGTTTTAGCTCGGTTTTTTTATTTCCACGAAGGTTTTTTGCAAATTTCAACAGAAAATGGTCAGAAATGATGAGTTCAGCAGCAAAGCGTGCGGATCTGAGGGTTTTGACAAAAATGGTTGGAGGGTGCGAAAATACCCTCGATTATATATACTCACGCTGAACGGGGGCCTGTTAGAGGATGAACAGCCCCTGCGTGCTCTTAGAACGGGTATGGCAACCCGTTCTAAGAACTGATGGCCCGTGTGGTGCACGGAGAGAATGGGGGTGGAGACCCCCCGCGCTCCCGTGCACTGCACGTGGATCCCCCTCAATAGAACGGGAGACCGAGAACGATCCCCCATTCTCAATGTAAAATTTGATGCGAAGAGTTATCGGCCACCGATTAGGGTTTTTTTTATACGTTTTCGATATTTTAAGGTTTTTTTTAGGCATAAATATAGTTCGGGAGTTTTTTCACACTAAACTCATACTACGATGGTTAAAATGATTTTAATCCTTAAAAAGATTAAAATATTTTTAAGTACGATTTTAGCCCTCTATGAAATAAAAATATTCCTAACATTAAAATAAATAATTAGTTAATCAATTAAAATATTGTAAATTATGATTTTAACCGTCGGTCGAATAATAAATATTTTCCCCTCATTATATTAGTTATTATTATTATTTCTAATTCTATATTTTGTTTTCTTTTTGCCAATTAATATTGAAAAAGTCGTATGACATTAACGATTCTAATTTTTTAATTTTTCTAACATTCTTTAAAAGTGAGAAAGGTTGTTAATTTCTCCAATCATTTAAATAAATAAAATATAAAAGGTAATTATCAATTTTAATCCTGTAATATGCACGTTATTTCAGTTAGCCTCCTGTACCGACAAACCAAGCTTTGTACTTTTATTCTGTTATCAGTTTTAACCTTGAATCAACAATTTCATTAAACTTTTATTTAAATAATTACCAAACAATATTGAATTCACTTGAAATTTTTACCACATGTTCACTACATAATTAGAAGATAATCTGAAAATTGTCTTGATGTTTTAACACTTATACTATTTATTGTAATTTTATTTTAGTAATTTATAAAACTATTATAATAAATCGTACAAGTTTTAAAAAATCACGATATTTTTTTTATTATCTACCCATGATGTGGGGAACATGTAGAAAACTTTTCAAATAAATCAAATATCTTTGGTTATTTTTTAAAAATTAATTTTAATTTCTTCTTTACTTTAAAAATTTATTTTTAAACAAATATCAAAAGATATTGCATTTATTTGAAACTTTTTTCACATATTCACCACATCATAGGTAGATAATTAAAAATTTTTCGTGATTTTTTAAAATTAATAAATAAAATAAAATGTATAGTACAAAATTAAAATCGATAGTTATCCAAACATTTTTAATTAACACTCTGTTGTATGATCTCTCACTTTTATTATTTGAAATAAAATGATGATCTACTCTTATCTTTTCTATTTTTTATTTTGTCTATTTTCTCCTTGCAAACTACACCTTCTCGACGGTTTCTTCATCCATTGCTTTCAACGACTTTTTTAATTTCTTTTAACGACTTTTGTTTTTAATTTGTGCTCTTGCATTCAAAGCATAAACTCTCACACTCTTTCTGTTAGAAACTTTATCACTGTTTTTTTTTGTCTTATTAATTTATATATCTTCTATATTATTTTTATTTTTATTCTCACAAACACTCTCCGTTTTATTCCTCTGTATAGCCTCTCTCATTATCACTTGAATTTAAGTAAATAACTATTTTTCATATGACAGTCTCTCTCTTAGAATTTGTGTTCCTTTTAAGTAATCAAATTAAACAATTTTTTTTGGTAACAATTATTTGTCTTCTTCCATCTTCACTTCATGAAAGGCGTCAACGGCTCAACTCTCCATTGCCTGTCTTTCTCGAAGAAATGTGATGACGGAAAAGCAAAAAAGAGTCTTTCAATGGGAAAGTTCTTTACCTGAGCTTGAACATGCATTGAGTTTTTTTACGTTTTCTTTCGTGAGAAAGCTTTTCTTTTCATTGCGTGTTAGTTTTATTTGCTTTAGAATTGGATTTCAAAAAGTGTGTGACATGTTATTTCCACGTGGCCTTAATCGTTCAATCAAAGTCAAACCTTCCTCCAATACTTGATTGTGGCTTCTTGTTAAAAAGACAATGCTTAGATGAACAGGGAATCATGGTTAAATTGGAATACGTGCTTATTTTTTAGAGGGCTAAAAGTCATCAATTTTAGGCTAAATTCACGGAGAATGGTAATAAAGCTAAGTCAAAACAACCATCTTCTAACAGTGCTGGTATAAAAATCTCAAATTTAGATTGATTATTTTAAGGTTATCTATTCTTACTTTTAGAATCTATTGGACTTTGATAACCTCGTAATCTTGTAGCCTATTTATTACACTTTTAAATCTTGCAACTTTTTTGAAGATTTTAATGGATATCTTCTATTTTTCTTAGAGTGAGATGTTTATAGACGATTGGTGCCATTGATGGATTGTCATCATTTCTATTTTTTTAGTTTATTACTATCAATGTATCTGAACTAGAGTATTCTAAAGTTTGATTTTTTTTTTAATTATTTTTAATTTTTCTTTGTTCGAGTAAGAGAATATGATAAGAAAGATAAAGCGGCAGAAGCTCATGCTCTAGTAGCACTTAAAAATACTATGTCTGACCATTACCAAAACTCATTTATGAGTTATTAAAAATTCAATTTTTGTCAAAGTTTTAAAATTTTTCTTAAAACAAAATTATGCAACTATGAAAAGGTGCCCAACGAGACGAATAACATGAGTAGACATGAATTTGTTCCTTCACATAGAAGATGTATATCACTTGATTTTATCATCTCTATTTGCAATGTATGTCAATTAAATAAAACAAGATGAAGAAAAGTTACATTTTTATTTCAATCCATTTATATCACACCTTCTCTCTCTCTACACGTGTGCCATGCCTTCGAAACATTTTCTGAATATTGCGCCACGTCAAGCATGCACTACAATATAATAAAACACATTATTTTGCTTTCAAGAACTATGATTGTTCACATGCTTTCTTAAGATAGTTTTTTTTATGTTTTTCAATAATTATATATCTAGAACTATGTCTTTTCATATTCTGTCTTTTATGTATAAATTATTAATGTTGAAATTAATAGACTACTCGCTAGAAAGGTCGTTATAAATGATATCAAATTCTGTACCTAATCTCGAGAGCTAAACCGAGTGTAATTAACTGCAGATCTTATAAGAATTTTGAAGTTAAAAGTATTTTGACGAGAGCAGTACAATGTTAGTTGACTGACTGGAAAGTGCTCACTAAACAAATCCGTGAGTAGAGGATATTAAGATACGTGTCAATTTTCAGATCAGACAATATTTTACTAGAAAAATAGGTCGTTATACCAAATCTGTTTCGTCGACCGAATTCAATGGTCGACCAGAGATGATGTTTTTAGTGAAAAGAACTGCAAAAACAAACTTGTTCTTTTCGCTGATTTTCATCTCAAATCAGTCAAAGAACTTGTATACCCGTCAACAATAAAAGATTTTGAATTTTCAAAATTGAAATTTCAATCCTACAAAAATTTTAAAATAAGGGAAAACTAAGAAAACGAAACATAAATTCCAACATACTCAAGCAGAATCTTCACAAAACTCATTAATAGAGATGTCATGGACTGGATTTCGGCAATGAAATTCCTTTCTGGTGCAATCGCTCTGTCTCTCTCTCTCTTCCTTCTTATCTACATTCTGCAAAAGGGTGGACTTTCCTCTAATATAAATATTATATTATACATACTAAATAGGATTCTTAAATTTTTAATCTTGAAAAATTCAAATATTATCCAAAATTTCTCCAAAAATATAATCGAGTGAAATTTTCACTTGACCCAACATTATTTTTTGACATTAGTCATGTAGTAACCTCAAAATCTACTAGTTTGAGTATTTGAAGGAAAAATTATATTTATCCACAAGTTAACAATTTATGACAATTTGAATCAACATGAAATAAGTTGACTTGGAATAATGTAAAAATTTAACTTGAGATTTTATTAATATTAAATTTTGCAAAATTTACAACCTCTATTCTCAACTAATTATCTCAACTCTCTTATTTTAAAACTTCAGATTTTACATTTGTGAGAGTTTAGAAAAATAAGAGTCAAAATACTTTTACACCTTTTATTTATGAAACAATTAAACAGTGACGTTCTTGAAGAGTTAGTTTAAAGTTTGATTGAAGCTTGCAAGTTCAATCGGTTATAACCAAAAGAACTATAGTAGAAAAAATTGTCAAGGAGAAGCTTTAAAGTACAAATATAAGCAAAGTTTGTCGAACTATAGTAACAAACTGTTTACTTCTCTTATTCTTTTAGTTATTGTTATTGTCTTTATTGGCATATATGGCTCTACAAATTTTGTTAAGACCTAAGATTAATTTAATATGACAAATGATTAAATTTAGAACCGGAAACAAATTCAGAAAAATTAATTCACCACAGCCCTGTTTGGTTTATATCGATCCTACGCACGCTGGTGCTAACAATAGGTCAACATTAGCCGTACTCTTGCTGCCCCAACTAACCCTCGACCAGGCAAGGCGTGAAAGAGAATTCCCAAGTGGGAAGGTCAATCCACGATAAACCATAAAGATCTGACTAATATACAATGCCATTGGAACGCATCAAATCATCATCTCAAAGTGAGATATTATAAACATAATGAAACCAACGATTTTGCAATGCCAAAGAGATTACGTAAAAATTTTCATCGTGAAATTTCCATTCAACATGGACTTGAAAAAACCATTTTATATCATTACAAAACAGTAAAAGTGCATAAAATAAAAATTTTAAACTAATATAATACAAAACATGTTTACAAACATTACAAAACTCATCCCGTATAAACCCAAGTTATAGGTTATCAGAACCACCCTTTTATATCTTATGTTTCTTCTTCTTCAATTGGCCTTTGAATTAGTATTTGAATGGTCATCACGTGCATCTAAACAATTGATGTAGCTCACAAGTATGACCCATGTCATCATCTAAGCACCAAAGTATGGCCCCAGACTCATCTCAATTGATTAATTTCTTATCCTGGTTGTTTCCTTCTATATTAGCTTTAAAACTGTATGAAAAAGAATTAGTTAGAGAACACAACTGAATTAATACAAATTTTCTTATTTTGAGAATTATTTTGTACTATTTCTTGATTTTTCTTTTTGATTTGGAAATAAATACTCTACTGTATCAAATCCAAGATTTTCACCTTGATTTAATTGCTGAAGATGATCCTAGTAGTAGAAAAAGAACCACCAATAAAGAACAGAGGTTCTAAACAATTGAGGGCAAACTTGGCCAGATTGATGAGCCTCCTCTTGACCTCAGTCAGATAATAACTGCATTGGCTATCCAAAGACGACACAAACCTACGTAAAAGAGATTCGAAACTATTGTTTCTGACCGAAAAGTCAGACACAATGAGGAATGGTAAGTAAATTGAAACGTAAACAGTGTATGTATAATTAGAACAACAATGATGCTTAAAGATTAGCTAACTACCAGACATAACCAGAAGGACATGTCATTATCTCCTATATGGGATAACAAGAATCTACAACAGCCTGTGTTCAGCCAAATATAAAAAAAAAAAAAAAAAAACCAAACAACCATGAGTCGATCTTGTACATCACCAATTCATGTGTTTCAAGCACCTACTCATGAAATCCAAATGCTAAACTGTGTCTCGAGTCCATCTCACACCTTTCAACTAGACAACCACTAAGCAAGGGCTTCTGGTCTAAGGAGCTGTTAAATCTATGAGTGATGGTGTAACACTAGGGATTTTTTTTATTATGATATTAAAAAATTTCGTACCCGACATTTTAGAAATTCGATTGTTAGAATTTCCTAAGCCGAAAAAAAAACAACCACGAGTCGATCTTGTACACAGAGATGTTAAACGAGCTGACTGAGCCTAGTCGAACTAGGAAAGACTCAGCTCATCTAGCCCAATGAGCTAATCACAAAAAATTTTCAACCCGAACTGCCTCACGAGCCACGAGCCTAACGAGCCGAGCCGGCCTAACGAGCCGAGCCGGCCTAACGAGCCGAACTTACATAAATAAAATTATTTTATATAAATATATTATACATTTTATTTATTAAAATTATAATAAATATTTATTATAATAATGATAAAATATGATATATAAAGATACTTAGTCGTGTTAATAATAGAAATATTTAATTAATACAAAAATAACATCTAATTATAAAAAAAATATAATAAAGCAAATATATAAAAATATAATATTTGTTATAAATTTGACATTTGCATCACTACAAATTAGACACATCATAACTAGGTTGGCACCATCTAATTGTCAATCATGTGTAAAATATTAAAAAAAATTACAAGTTAAAAAAATACTTCAAAATTTAAATTACAATGTTAATCTTCAACATCTAAATTTTTAAAGTCTTCAAGTATTTCGTCCTCTCGTTGTTGATTTCTCGTAATAGCGTCGTTCCAATCATTCATGCAAATGAGTGCCTCCATGAGATCAAGTGCAAGTTGTCCTCTGCGTTCATCGTACATACGTCTACCTGCATTAAAAGTAGACTTCGATACTACGATAGAGACCGAAAGTGTCAGTAGATCACGTGCCATTATAGAAAAAATAAGATATGTAGTGGAAAATATTTTTCACCAATATAAAATATCAAAATTTTCTTCGCGAAAAAATTGATATCGAGTGTCAAAATAAATATCTAGTTCATTTCGCATAGAAGTAGAATAAGCATATGTATCTAATTGATCACAAATATCATGAATACCAAATTGTGAACCTATAATATTTCCACCACCACTACTTGAACTACCACGTGAAAAAACACGTAAACAACTAATATTAAAATATTTAGCTTCATAAGATGAATATAAACTAACAATTCTATTAGTTATTTGATTCGTAGAAAGTAAAGAAATAGTATGTAAATTATTATAAATTTTACTAATCATAAGGCACACTCCTCTTAATTTATATCTAAGACCCATTATATATACATAATAAAAAATATGAGGAATGTCAAACCAATATTTTTAAATTTTATTTCTATTTTATTAAGTATATCTCTAAATTCATCTATTTGTTGATATTGTGCAAAATTACCTATTAAGTTTATAAAAATTAGGAGAACAAGATGAGAAGTGAGATAATAAATTCTCGAACATTCATTTGTAGCATCATAAAATGATTTTAAAAAATCAAGAAATATATTAGCTACATCGCAACTAGATTTATCAAGATTAATACTTGATATTTTCTCATTAATAAAAACACAAATAACTTGCTAATATGACCTAGCATTTTTCAAGAATATAAATAAGTAGAATTTCACCTATTATCTACATCGGTTTTTAATTTTCATGATTTAAGTTGAGCAGTTTTACAAAAATCTCTATATTCTTGTTGCCTCAAATTAAATCCATTTATATAAAAATTGCGGATCTAATTAATTCAATATGAGGCGAAATATATGTCATACCATCTTTAACAACTAAATTTAAAATATGACAAACACATCTCATATGGAAAAGAAAATCGTGAGTAGTATTAAATTAAAAATAATTTTTAAAATGAGAAATAACAATATCACTAGCACTAGGATTAGCAAGTGTTATGCTAAACATTCTATCTCGAATAGAATATTCTTGCAATATCGTTAAAATATATCTATAAATAATAATATCAGTATAAGAATATTCACAATTACGAAATCTTAAAATTCTTTTATAAAATTCCTAAGAGTCATCAATAAATAAGAAGTTACAACGGCATAATCCATAGAATTACGTGCACTCTATAAATCAGAGGTGATACAAATACATATTGAAGGGTCATTTGAAAAAAATGAAAATGGTTTATTTTTTATATTATTAAATATTTTAATAATATCATTTCTAGTTGTAGTTCTAGGAACACGTTTAAAATTAGGAATATCATACTTTTTCATAAATTTTTCAAATTCATCATTATCGGTGAACGCTAAAGGTAACTCATATTGTGCTACAAGTTTTGCTATTTATTCTCTCATTTTATTTTGTGAATACAAAAAAGTCTCGCTATCACTAGCATTCAATAATCTTTATATAGGGTATGCAACATGTTCGTTTAAGTGACATTTTTTATAATACCTACTGAGTTTGCTAGTTGAATTACCAAAAATATATTCATAATTTTTAATACAACAGTTGAATTGAACTCTATATTCTACTTTTTCACCAATTTTAATTTCTTTCATTACAAAATGTTTCCATACTTCAGACGTTTTATTTTTTTTTTTGAGGTGATGAAGAGGATGCTTATGCAGATGATTGTTCGATTGAAAATGTAGGATTTATTTCCCTTATTTTCTTAATATTATTATCAATATTATAATTACGTGGATTCATAACTATTAAAAATAAATTTTTAAAGTAAATTTCAAATAAGAAAATGATACCAAATATTTAATTGATCAACAATAGTTTCTTGCTGGTGTGAGTTTGTGATCACCTCCATATATACGAAACTTTCATCGAAACCTATAAAAATCACAAAAAATGTTAAAATTTAATATTATCAATAATTTATAAATTTATTAAATAAATAAACTATAATACATACCAAAATTGGAAAGAAAAAGAAAAGATATCCATTGAATAATGAGCACTAGATTTTGCAAGCTGAGGTAAGAGAGAGAGAGAGTTGAGAGAAAGTTGATGAAAAAAAAAAATGGAGAAATGAGATGTGTTTTATATACTATAGAGGAGAGGGAAAGGCCGAAAGGGTAAGAAGGTCGAGCTTTATATTTGAGCAACGATCTAATGATTGTTGCTAAATGTTGTAGATGCAGAGAGTGGAGACGAGACAGACAAAA
>CM039522.1:6509592-6602268 GCA_022433055.1 Begonia peltatifolia
TTGCCTCAGCCAATTGATTGCCTACAATTTCACGATCGATCGGCAACGCTTGAGTGGCGAAGCGTTTAGCATACGCCTTGGCCAATTGATCGCCTACAATTTTGCTATCAATTGGCAACGCTCGGGTGGGTGTAGGCGTGCAGCTACAGCAGCAACGGTCATCAGCCTGTTTGTTGGAGCCCAAAGGGAGTCGTCGAGACAAAAGGTGGGAGAAGGGACGGGGTGGGGGTACCGTAGAATCAACAGTCCGATGACCGTTGCTTGAGACTTGAGACTTGAGAGTTGAGAGAGAGCCAGAAAAAAATTTTTTTTTTTTCTCACGCACTGTTGTGAACTGTGCACATGGCCAATCGATCACCTACACACTCTCCATCGATCAGTAGTTCTCTGTGTGAGTGTCACGCATTCGACTTTTGCCTTGGCCGATCGATCGCCTACTATTTTGCAATCGATCGACAGTGCTCGGGTGGCGAAGTGTTAAGCTGCCTTGGTCGATCGATCGCCTACAATTTCACGATCGATCGGCAGCACTCGAGTGGCAAAGCGTTTAGCTTTCACCTTGGCTAATCGATCGTCTACAATCTCGCGATCGATCGACACCCTTTTGCTGTTGGAACATTAAAGGGGCGATAGATCAGTGTCCTTCTGTTTTCTTCCTTCCTCTTTTAATACCTAAATATCAACTTTCAAACCAAATGTCACCTCTCTGTGATTTGTCTATTTGAAGCCCTCTCACTCTGTCGGTTGTAGGTATTTTTTTTCTTTTCAACTGATCTCTCTCTCCCTCTGCCCTGGAAAAATTAATGTAGAGTTAAATTTTGTCTTAATTTTCTGTGAAATTAGATTTGGATCTCTGATAAAATTTTTCACGTTCTCACCACAAGTTTCATCAATCGGACGGTGATCAACTCTAGGCTTGGTGGCTTGGGTTGGCTAAAAAAGATGCTGAAGATTGATGAATTGAAGGCCGAAGGCTGAGTATTCAGTGTGCTGAAGAGGAGGAATCAAAGAAGACAAAGAGGTGAGGGGCTGAGGCTGTTGAGCTGTCACCCGTCGACACGTTGCTAATAGGGTCACTCTGTCACTAGTCCGGGGGGAGTGGGCCCCGAGCTAAGCTCGATCGATCCAACTCGCGAGCTGGCTCATGGAGCCCGATCATTGATGGGCTCCCAAGCTCGGATGGCAAGGCTCGGCTTGGCCCGTCAATGTAGCTCGGGCTGAATCTGCTCGTTATTGTAGCGAGTTGAGTTTGGCTCGGCTGCTAGCCTGCCCATTTAACATTTTTACTTTGACATCATCAATTCATGTGTTTCAAGCACCTACTCATGAAATCCAAATGCTAAACTGGACTCCATCTCACACCTTTCAACTAGACAACCACTATGCAAAGGCTTCTGGTCTATGGGGATGTTAAATCTAAGAGTGATGGTGACTTTTTAGATGAGGTAATTAGGGTATTGGGCGAGACAACTAGTTTTTTGGACAAACATGATGAGTTTTTCCCACTTTAAGGTAGATAGTTTTTCAACAATGAAGCATGATAAACGAAAAAGATAGCATAAATTGATTTGAATTCTTTGAAAAATTTAAAGATTCAATCTTTTTTTTTACATACCTTAATGCCAATCAATTTGAATTACTTAGGTTTCCATTAATGTTAAAAAAATAGCATTATCGTATTCACTAACACTTAATGTGCAAAGTTTCAAATACCAAATTTATATTCGACCCACGAGAGGTTATTTTGCAACTACAAAACTGGAGGATGAGTTTTCTTTAAGAGGAAGACATTGATTTAGTATAGAATTATTGCCCAAGCCATTATCCAATTACACATTCATTTCCAATTCTATTAGTTTCTCATTTGACTTCATCTCTTATAATATTATTTTCTTATTCTATTTAATTTCTTATTTTATTAAGTATTATTCACCTTAGTTTGCTAATTCAATATTTTCTTAATTTATTAATTTCTTATACTGATTATTTTCTTTTTTGTTAACCTTAAAAACTCTATACAAGAGAGTTCATTGTAATAATTGGTTAACAAAATTTAATTAATAAAATCTTTCACATTTTGAGATTTATTTTCTATTATTATTATTTTACTGTCTTGTTTTCATTTCAAAACGAATGCAATAATTAATTATCATACAAAACAACTACTAAACTACATTCAAATACATTCCATGAGACCTGCACAACATTTCATAGGTAATCCTGTAAGTGAAATGTGGTTTCATGTATAAAACACCTACCATTTGCCATTGTCATATTCAATCCATATAGATTTCCGTTTTAATTAATTTACTCTCCATATTATTGTTCATTTGTATAAGTTAATGGGAACATGATCCAGACCTTATTTGTAAATAATCACACAACATACAACTTTCAGAGCTTTCTATGATTAGACTATGGCACCCCTGCATAGTTTTTATCATCAGATTCAGGGATTTAGCTGATTCCCTTTTCCTACCAGCTTCTACACACGATACAGAACAACTTAAGTATGCACATTGGGTTCTAGGGTTTACCAGTATGTTTATCCACTTGGCCAAACACTAGGATGTGTGATTTCAAAATCACACCATGCTATTTTATGCATACGCAATATGGATACATGTAATTTCATCCTTTCATTTCTTAATTTTAACAATGACTATGGTGAATGACTAGTCTACATAAACCACTTGTATGGAGGATCTTGAGCCGTGTCAGATGTTCGGATGTTGTGGGGTTCGGTGTACTCGAGTCACGAGATTTTGATCAAGCAAAAGAAATTGTCGTGAAAGAATTTTGTTTAGAATTGGAAACTTTTTCAGTGGGGTGTGAGAAATTTTAGTTAGGATTTTAGATTCTCGCCGAGTGAAGATTTGATAGGTTATTTAATATATATAATGTAATATTATATATTAGTATTTTTATGTAAAGAAAAAGGAGATTTCTCTCATTTTTTGTGAGGCGCACGAGGGGAGAGTCGAGAGGAGAGGGAGAGAGGTGGCTCACGCGTTTTGTCATCCGATTCGTGCCACCGACATGTTGATCTTCATGTCACAGCTTTGATCCCTAAGTGTAAGTGATATGCCTCGGGTTTCAAAGACCCACCATGATGTGCCTACAATCACGACCCATCAACCACAAGTCAAGGTAAGTATTTTATCTCTTTTATCTTCTAATGGTCTTGTGGAATCTTGTAGGTAAATGACTACTCAAGTCTTGTAATGAAACCAAGATAAATAAAAAATTTGTCTTCCTTTCTCAAATATTGTGACCAAGCTTTGTATTTAATTTAATGTTTAGGAGACTTTAGTTTCATGTAACTTTGTTCATTGACAAACTTTAGCCATTATTTTCTTTAGTTTGGTTGTTTGTAATAGTTTTTAGGAAGGTTAAGATGGATCCAATGCTCGGAGCAAAAGAGGAGATTAAAGATCAAGTTGGTACCTCTTCGAGGTATTTTGTCGAACAGCTGGTGTGCATCAGTAATCAGGCAGCATATCGCGCACACAAGACAAGGCAACGTGCGCACGAGACGGCAGCAGTGCACGAATCACAAGGCAAAGTCGCGCGAGAAGGAGGGCACGCGCATAATAGCAGACAGGCATGCAACAACGCGCATATGTGGGGAAGAGGCGGCGCATCAGTGGCACGCAAGCAGTGACCACACACGCATGAGGATGAACTAGCACGCACGACTCCAGCAAGCTGCGCATCACGTAGCACACGAGAGCGGCGCACCCGCGAAGACGGTGTCGTAACCACCAGTAGCTTCCAACGGCTATTTTCAGCTTTTTCAGCTTTTGCTTTCTTCAGATGAATCCAATTGTTGGGAGTCCATTTAAACACTCTTTTGATAATTTGTAACTAGTTTAGAACATTGAATATTTAGGAAATATAGAGTGAAGAGTTTCTTCATCTATGAGATCTGCCGAAGGCGTCCTCGGTGTTAAACCCGTACAAGGCATCTAAATGGCTTCACCTTATTGTTCTGTGAGCTCTGGATTGCTTAGCGGTGCTCTTAGTCTCCTCTGTCTCTCATTGTTCTTGCTAGAGCTCGAAGGAAGCAGAAGGTGGCAAAATCCAAGCTCCCGAAAGCTATTGTTCTTCCTTGGAAGAACATTTTTCGAAAGTAATCATCTTTGCTTCTCAGCCAACTGAGGGTTGTCCTCACATTCCACCGGCATTCTCTGAGGAGATTGCCAGCTTACCCACCTCATGGTATGCATGGTATCACCTTCTTCCCTCTTGTCACTATTTTTCCTGTTTTATCTCTGTTATGTACATTTTTTGTCTATTTTTGGGGTATTCTTTGAGCATAGATCCTTGTTGTTTAATTAAGTTTTTCACATGTCATTTCCTCCCCCAATTGCAAGCCAGTAGTCTATCAGTAAGTCATTCCTAACTTCATTTTTGTTAGTTTTGTCGTTATGGTTTTTGTTTATGTCAGGTTGAGATTTCGAGGTTGAAATCTTGAAATTATTGGTTTTTCTATGTTATTTTGGTACATTTGAGATTTATGCAGGAAGTAGAGGTACTTGGTGGTGGAAATTGGCAAGGGAGGTTGGATTTCATGGTTTCTGTTCGCTGCAAATCAATGCAACAGTCAATACTTATGGAGCAAGTGTTAATTGATGGTGGTGATAGAGCCGAGCAAGGGTCAAAACTTTGGCAAGTATCAACCCGGGTCGATCATAGGGTAAAAGTGTCGATTGTCCAGTTGACATTTGCCATACCCGCGGGGTCAAGGGTCGACCCTTTGCTCAAGGTGTCGACCCTTGCCCACCCAAGACCGTTTTTCGTGATCCCTTAGTAGGGAACCTATCATCAATCTAGAGTCAACTAATTTATTTGTCTTAATGTTCTAATTTGGGATTAGATTGTTGGGTTTGTTATATGTTCTATAAGTGTCATTGTTTTCGGCATCATGGAATGCAATGCGTTGTTCCATGACCATTTTCCAATCTCATTAATCGACTAGTCAATAAGGTCGCGGTCGTCTTTGAGGTAGAGATTTCTATATTGTATTTCTTTGCAAAACATGATTTTCAAAACTTATTTTGATGGATAGATACCTATAAACCCTGATAGGGCTTGGTCACCTGTACATGAGTATATATATATGACACACACACGTCTGTTTTACATGTTTATCTTATGAGTATATGATATTTCATTTTGATTTGTTATATGTATGTATCAATGTTCTGATGGTTTGATATGGCTGATCGAGATTTTTTGGTATTTGTTTTTAGTTTTTCTAAGCTGCATGAGCGAGCAACTAGAATAATTGTAGTCAGATCATGTACACCTTGTACTGAGTAAAAGTTGTTTTTTTTTACGCGACAAAAATAGTTAATAGGACGATGATGATACACTCATTGAGTTTTGAATCCCTAAATGTAGTTAGTGTGTATTTGTTGTGTTTGATGTTACATTTATGTTTTCACTGAGTTTGTTTTTCTGATAAAAATGATAGAAGCTTCGTTTATTTATAACTATGTATGTAGCAATGTTTTTGAAGATTTTTCACTCATGGCTTGTTCAACCTGTTTTAAAATGATATAAAAAGATTTGATAATTTGTAATCCTTAGCTTATGGAGTCTGTTTTTTAAATAAAGAGAAAAATGATTTTTGAATGCAAATGCATGCATTATATTTTATAATTGTCTCATGATTTTTGAAAGAAAACGATAAAACCAATTTTTACATGCTTTTGAGTATATTATAGAGTTCTATACTAAGTTTGTCACTCACCTTAAAAGACCCCCTTAGTTTTCCCATGTTTAGATCGTGGAGACTAGATGGTTGAGTTGTTCGCTTTTTCCTGATCTTATTCCTTTTCCCCTTTGAGTATTATTTCTTTCTTGGGTGAAGATTTTATTTGTTTCTACACTTTTAGTTTATAAAAGTTTTAGTTTTTGTTACTTTATTCCTGCATAGTATTTATTAGATTTATTTGAATTTTACATTATCTTATTTTTATGTGATTGTTACGTGAACTTTGTATTATCCTTTGTGGGTTACGACTAAGTTTCAATTCAAATCTTCTACTGTAAACATAGTCTTGGGCTAGTCAGTCAAGTTCTCTCCGAGGATGCAATTGCTCAATCCGACATTTCTGTTTAGGTACACTTTCAGATCGCGGCAAAATCAAACAGAAACAAACCTAACCTTATTAGGAAAATAAAAATTGTGATTCTAATCTTACTAGGATTCAACTCAAATTAGGACACCCTCTAGCTGAGCGACACTAATAATAATATAAAATAAATAACTTAAATAAAATAAATAAAACTTAAATCTCATGTTAGACTTCGATCCATTGGATTAAACTTCAAAGCCCAAACAAATTGAATTTCATCTTCAAGCTTGTGTAAGAGCTTTTTTAGTATAAACAAAGCTCTCTACTTTTGGGCCTATTTGACGTACCAAATGAAGTCTAAATTTTATGATCCACCCTATTCTAGAAAGCTTGAGTTGTTAGCTATAGTTGTTACAAAAAATACTTTCTG
Source organism: Begonia peltatifolia (assembly GCA_022433055.1). Classification (NCBI taxonomy): domain Eukaryota; kingdom Viridiplantae; phylum Streptophyta; class Magnoliopsida; order Cucurbitales; family Begoniaceae; genus Begonia; species Begonia peltatifolia. The sequence continues at coordinate 6,516,109 of CM039522.1, forward strand.
ATATGAGATTGTTTAGAGTTCCAAATATGCAAAATCATTCCATGGGATCAGATTTTTGGTAGTTTTTGAATGCTTCGTAAATCTCTTAAACTTGTACTTTGTTCTCCACTTATACTTCACATTGAATAAATTCAAAATATAAGTGGATGTTATATGGTTGTAAATGATGCGTTGAACCTTTTCCTCCATGATCACTTATAAAATGAACACTAAAAATATTGTTAGATAATCTCAATGCTTGATCGTGAATTGAAGGATTCTGTAGCATCATCTTTTTGGGGTTGAAGAAGATTTGACCTCAAATCTAAGCATTTTTCTCCGTACTCTTCTTCATCGAAATAAGGAGATTAATATTTTACCACAAAAGTGGAAAACACTTTGAAATCTTTCGAAATTCTCAACATTGTTTGCATCATCAATAAACGATTCCAAAATATTTAAAAATCCATAGGTTTAGGGCATTAGATTAGATTTATTTTATTAGAGAAAGATTCGTTCCTCAAGTACTACCAAACTATAAACTCTTCATTGAGATTTAGAGGCTTATCCATCTTATCATAAGTGTATCTTGATTGTGATCTTGTCATAGGCCCACGTGGCACATTATAAAATTGAGGTGGAAGAGGATTTGACCACTAGTCCATTGGTTCTTCTACTCATCTTTGCCAAAATATAAAAGTAGATCATTGTTATTATAGTAGGCCGAGACTCTTAAGTTTCTAGAGAACTCCAACTTGTGTGTTTTGAAAATGCTCTCTTCATTGTACTTCTCAATATCACTAAATAATAACTTGGTCACTACTGCACATTCCTTGCCATAGAGCTTGAAGTAATGTAGGCTACCTTCGACAATTCATCAACAAATACCATAGATGCACTACTACATAAATAGTGTTCGATACCATTCAACAAACATGTATCAAGAGTAGCAAAAACCATCCTCATCCTTATTGTCATTAGTGTCTTGCCAAAAAGTCAAGCCAATAATAAAATCATTAGAATTCAGAAGATTGTAACTTGTTCTTCTATCCCACAAATAACTAGCCAGTTCAACGGCAAGAGACTTTTGAATCAACAATCATGTAACTCCAAAACTAAGCATGCAAGAGTCATTATCCTTAGATGAACTTCCATTGTAAGTAAAGAATTCATCCTTAGTCACATGATCAAAATTGTTATCGCAAATTTCCAAATAAACATCAATAGCCTTAATTTCTTTTATCTGTCCAATTCTAAAAAGATAAGCAATTAACTTATTTAATGGTACATGCCTCGTTATGATAGCATTGACTATTTTACTTATTTCTCCCTTCTTGTCTAGTAGAATATGCAGAAAGTCTTCATTTAGGATCGAATCCCATTTCAAACCTCTCTCGGCTCCTATCTAATCACACCTTTAGGTAACTCTCAAACGACCATTTTTTATAGAGTTTCAGAGTTATTTTTCTCCACCTTTTATCAATAGTCACATAGACCATGTGATTGATGTGGGCCACAAGCCCTTCACTCGTTCTCAAATTAGAGCCCAAGTTTTATCTAGTCTGTTTAATAACAAGTTTTATTCTTTTGTAGATGAGATTCTTTTTAATGACTTAGAATGAGAGCTCACTGATCAAGATTTGTCCCAGCCTTTGCACGTCATAGCTCGGGAGCAAATGAACAACGGAAATGAAGTAGGGATTTGTCTCCCAGACATCCATTCCATGTAACTCTTTTTTTCATTGATTTTCGTTTTGAGGCAAACATTGGGCCTACCTTGTAATGGGCAAACAATAGCCTTAATAATGACATGCATTGCATTAGATTGTTGGTTAGGACTAGATGTTTGATAAAACTAGATGAATGGATGGTGGCTTTGGGTATTGGTGATGGCTCAAAACTAGTCAAGAGTTGGGCCCAAAGTCAAGTCAAGGAGCAGCCCACGTGGAACGGAATAAGGACTGATGACCTAGCCCTAAATGAAGGAGGATAGCGCACCAATAGTTTGGCCAAAGAAGGGAGCGCTCTTTTTAAATTGCCACGCAATCTCGGCCTTTCATCTTGATGAGATCCAACGGCTAGCTTGAAGTCATCCTTAACTTGTAAACCCTAGCCACCATAGGGTTATTTAGAGCATAGCATTGGCGTTTGTAATGCTTCACACCTATGCGAGTCACCTTTTCCTAGCATTTTGCTTCGGATTACCATTGGTATTGCACCTGGATCATCAAGAGAAGTTGAGCCTTCATTGTTTCCCAAGCTCGTGGTTACTTGAGAAACCCTTATCACCAAATTCTATCTGTTGCACTTTCTTATTTGGATGCGTATAAGGAGGACAAAACCATTCATCAAATCGGTTGAGAAGATCATAAAATGGGCCACTTGAAGTTTTCGCCTTTCTTTTTCCATCTTACGAATTGATTTCGTCAAAGGTATTTAGGGGTTTATTTCCTCACCAAAAAAGGTAGTATCCGTCCTCAATAGCTTATCCTTCCATTGCTATTCATTCCTTAAATACACACATTGTTTGGTTCAAGCTTCTCACTCTCGGTTAGCCGAGCGATTCTACTTGCTCTTCATATACTAACCATTTTCTATTCTGGTTACTTCGTGCATCAGCTAGTATCGGAGCCTTAGCTATCTCTCTTGGTGTTGATTGAGTCTCTCTCAGTCTCTCAACTCATGCGAAGAAGACAAAGCAGAGGAAGAAAAATATTTTTGGTCTGCGTTCAACCAACCCAACTTGTTTAAAAAGTTAGAATTAATCCAGCAAGTGAAGCCAAATTAGATCGGTCTCGACCTGAATTGGACTGGCTCAATCAATCTGAATGAAACTGGAGCAGTCGACTCTAATAGGCTGAGTCGACATGAACCGAACAGTGGACCCGAAGCAGCCCAATTGACTCGAACTCGACCATATTGAACTTGCTAGCCACGGACGGTTAAAATTTTCTAAATTGTTCTAAACTCAACTCCAATTAATCTTGGGTTCATTAGTAAGAAATTTATGTCTTTCCTTTTTAAAATAGATTTTAGAACCTAAGAGGGAATTTAATAGTGATAATTGTTGAGGTAAGAATACCTTCAAAAGCACACAAACTACCTAAAACCTCTCTTTCTTGGAATCCAGGTAAGCAAAGACACAAGATTTTAATATTGTTGTTGTAGGCCCTATGTAATAGTTTGAATTTTTTAATACTTTAAGGTAAATAAAATAATTGTGGATATTTATAAATGACTGATATGTAAATATGAGTTGTAAAAGTGGTATGGATTAAATGATATATCAAGAGGCAAAAATTTGACTATTTTGAAGTTTTAAAACAAGTGCAGTTGTCGGTTGATCGCCCCTGTTGTTTTAAAAATTGGGATTTTTGAAAAATTAAGATTAATTAATTATGATTAATTGAGTTAATTTTGATAATTAGATTATAACTAATGTGAGTTAGTTTAATTTAAGTAGGATTAAAAGATAATTAATCATGGTATTTCAGAAATAAACCATGAAATGAGGGGTAAATTGATAAATTTAAAAGATAAACTAGATAAAAAGGTAATTTTGCCTTTGGACTTATCTTGAAATGGTTGAATGACTGAAGATTAGCCATTTTACGTGGAAAAACTAGAGAAAAGAAAAAAAAACTGAGAAAGAAAGAGAAGAAGAAAACTAGAGAGGGAGAAGAAAGAAAATAGAAAGAGAAAGGGAAGAGAAAAAAAGAAGAAAGGGAGGGAGAAACGTGAGATTTGTCGATCCGTCATTTAAGAAAAGTAGTTCAGCTCGGTGAGAGGAACGTTTTGATGTATAAATCGATAAGTTCAGTGAAAAATCTCGAGTAAAGTGGAGGAACCGACATACGGTAAATACCTCTAATGATTAGAATAATGAGTTTATGTTTTAACGCATTATTAAGTGGAGATAGATTATAATACTGTTTTGGATCTTGATATGATAGATTTGTCAGTTATTTGGTCGAAATTGGATGTTAAAGTGAGAAATTGATGTTATTTTTAATTCAAATTAATATGAATGGTGAAAAATTAGTTTAAATCTAATTTTTATTGAATGATTTAATTTCGATTTTGTGAAGCAATTGAATTATTAAATGTGGCATTCTGATTTATTTCTCTATCGTTTTAGCGAATTAATCTCTAAAATTTTCAGAGATTATCTTCAACATATCAAATAAGATCTTCCTAAATTTTCACGCTATTTGGAGTTAGACAGCAAAAGTTACAATTTTACAAAGTTCATCATTTTCCTTATTTTTCAGATAGATTGCGTGAGTCCAATTCTAAATTCAATATTTTTTAATCCACATCAAATTTTGCTAGGAAAGTTTAAGATTATTTTATATACATATCTGAATGGTTTCTGGTAAATTTTCATAATTTTTGGACATCGTTTTATACTGCTTTGATCTGTTGGAATATGAGAAACTTTCTGTGATCATCAATTGTATATTTGAGAGGGAATTAGTGCTTGTGTTTGCCACCACAAATTGCCATAGTGAAAGCGTATCAGTAATCCTTATCGGCCTTATCCTTACATCTTTGATAGCATGATCCAAAATCCAGATCCGACTCATAACTATCCTTAATCCACTCGAAACCAAAGAATCTTGTTCCGAGTTGTATAAGAAGAACACGTCTTCTAGATAACGCGTCTGTAACCGCATTGGTTTCTCCTTTTTTATATTTTAAAATATATAGGTATCGCGCCAAAAATTCTACCAATTTGGCATGCTTTTTGTTCAATTTGCCCTGACTCTTAATATGTTTGAGGGTCTGTGGTCGGTGTGTATGATAAACTCTTTGGATGAAAGGTAGTGTTGCCATTGTTCTACGGCTTGTATGATGGCGTAGAACTACTTGTCATAAGTGCAGTAGTTAAGCATAGCCCCAGTAAGCTTTTCACTGAAATATGCAAGAGGTCTCCCTTCTTGTATAAGAACGACACCTATACCCACTTCGGATGCATTATTTTCAATCTCAAATACCTTATTAAAGTCTGATAGTGCTAGGACAGGAGATTTACAAAGTTTCTCCTTAATTAATTTGAAACTATATTGGCAAGCTGATGTCCATTGAAATCTTGTCTTTTTTTAGTGCAATTTGTGATAGGTACCATGATGGTGCTAAAGTTCTTAATGAATCTTCGATAGAATGAGGCTAGGTTATGAAAGCTACATACTTCAGTTATTTCTCCAGGTGCGGTCCAATCCTTAATGACTTCGATTTTGGCTTCATCTATCTCCATCCTTTTCTTAGTGATAATGAACCCCTAGGAAGTAAATATTTTCTTGAGCGAATCTTAAGGTTGCTAAAAAGTTTGCATCTCAAAGTGTTTGGAAAAGAATACCTAGATGATCAAGGTGTGAGGGTAAGTCTAGACTATAGACCAAGATATCATAGAAATAGAAGACTAAAACTTACCCAAAAAGCCCTTCAAGACATGATGCATTAAACACATGAACGTGATAGGGGCATTCGACAACCCAAATGGCATCACCATCCATTCAAACAACTCGTATTTGGTCTTGAAAATTGTCTTTCACTCATCGCCTTCTCTCATCCTGATTTGGTGATAACCGCCATTTAAGTCCACCTTTGCAAATATACATGCTCCACTGAGCTCATCTAACATGTCCTCTAATCGGGGAATGAGTAACCTATATTTGATAGTAATTTGGTTAATGGCTTGACTATCCATGCACATCCTCACAGAGCCATCTTTCTTTGGAACTAGTAAGGTGGGTACAACGAAAGGGCTCATGGATATTCTAATATAGCAATTCTCTAACAATTCTTGAACTTGACCTTGGAGTTCCTTAGTCTCGTTAGGATTTATCCTATAAGCTGGTTGGATGCGTAAAATGGATCCCAGTTATAAGTTTATTTGATGTTCTATACCATGCATAGGAGGTAATTCTTGAGGTAACTCTTCGAGAAACATGTCTTGGAAATCTTCTAATAAGCTCTGGATGGCAGTAGGAATATCCTCTATCTCCTTTACTCTCTCTCTAAATAAAACTAAAATGAGGGGCTCTCCTTTTAGTACGGAACCCTCCAATTTCTTCCTCGACATCAAGAGGTTAGCATTGTCTCTTTCTTTCTTTTTGGCTACTTCATCTTTAGTTATTTGTTCTGGGGTTAAGGGCGTAAGCTTGATGGTCTTTCCTTCAAATTTGAATAATAGTTGGTGTAGCCATTGTACAACACCTTCCTATCACACTGCCAAGGTATTCCTATAAGCAGATGACTGGTATTCATGGAAACGATGTCACAAAGTACCGAATCTTTATACTTTCCCATAGTGAATTCAATAGTTACTTGCTTGGAGACTTTTACGTCATCTTTATCATCTAACCATCGTAACTTATAAGGGTGTGGATGTGGCCTAGTCTCTAACCCTAATTTTTCAATCATACCACATGAAGCCTCGTTAATGCAGCTTTTACCATCAATGATCAAAGAACATACCCTATCCTTTATCATGCACTGACTGTGAAAGATATTTTCCCGTTGAAAGTCCTCTTTAGTGTTCTTAGTTAAAAGAGACCTTTGAATAGCCATAAGTAGAGGTCTTTCGGTGGACTACTTTATTGGATGATTCCTCTTCCTCTTCAAACCTTTTCAACAGTTCAATGCTTTCTCTAATTACCATTACCTTTCTATTAGGGCACTGAACTGCCATGTGTCCTACGCCAATACATTTAAAATACCTTATTTCTCTTGCCTTTGGTCGGTCAACGTTGGGCGATGTGGCCATACTTTCTCTTTAGTTGACCAATTCAGAATGAAAGCTTCTTCCATTCATCTTTGTTGTTCGTCTTCTCTTCCACCTTATTATTCATCTTGTTGGTGTCATGGGATTTAAGGATAAACTTTTTGTAGGTGGTTGGTTTCTTGTTCCTCTTAAGTTGCCATTCAACTTTCAAGGCTAGCTAGATTACCAATTCCATCGAATCTAGTGGTTGTAACTCTATTGTGTCTTCAATGTCTCGGTTTAAGCCCCTGATGAATCGGTCTATCACCTGCTCCTCAGGTTCTTCCATTCTTCCACGGATCCTAAGTGCCTCAAACTCAGTAAGGTATTGTTCTACAATCATTCCGTATTATTTAAGGTTTTGCATTTGTAGAAAAAATTCTAACCTATAATAGTTAAGTACGAATCTCTTTCTCATGTGAGTCTTCATGACTTTCCATGTGGTGCCAAACTCTTCTCTTTCCCGTCTCCTCTGAGCTTTTAAGTTATCACACTATAATGAAACATATCTGATAAGCTCTATAGCCACTAATTGTATCTTAACTCTCTCAGAATATCCGTGGTACTCGAACACTTTTTTGACCTTATCGGCCTAATCAAGAAAGTGTCTCCATCACTAGTTTTGTTGAATGGGAGAATGGATAATTTAACTTGCTTAAGGTCCTCATTATCCCTTTGATGGTTAGCAGTGTAATCTTTTTCACCCTCTTCAGTCGACTCCTCATCCAAATTCTCTCGGTCGTGGAATTCTCTCCTAAGTGGTTTGGTTTTCCTTCTTCTTAAGAGTTCTTGGTGTTCTCTTTCTCGCTCAGCTAATAGTCATAAGAGATGGTTTACCTTTTGGCTAAGATCATCAAACTGACCTTGAACACTTAATTATCCTCTCTGTGGGGATTCAGTATCGTTTTGGGGTAATTCCTTGTCCCGGTTTTGTTCACGAATTATTCCACTTCTTGTTTTCATTTTCTAACATAATTAAGTTTTAAATTTTAGGAAAAATATGTGATTAAATTATCTTTAGATAATCCTAAAACTTTAATTTCTCCTTTGGTTGTCAATTAGGCACCCTCCTCGGTCTTGTTAAATTTTATACAATGAAAGTATTAATACGTTCCACTTCCTTAGATTTTAGGATATTAGGAACAAAAACATTAGGTTTCAACCTACAAGTCCTAAAATGTTAAGTGCACTTTTAGGTTGGTAACTAAATCCACAAAATTTGGTTTTAAATTGCTAGCACTCTTCGAGTAATGTTTATTCCGATTGATTAAATTTTAGGCTAACAAAAACTTAAGAAAATATGCAAGCAAATATGTTAGCTAATTCAAATTAAACATAAGATAATCACACAATGTAAAGGCTCTAATGCTTTAGGAGTAAAGTGACAAATAAACATGCATAATAGCCCTAAACACTTTATTACTACTCGGTTTTAGTTCAATCAAATTAGAGAAAAATTTTAACCATACAAAGACTATATTAAATGTGCAAAGTTTTCAGATTAAATCACAAATCAAACACAAATAATAGGTTCCAAATTTTCAAGATTAAAGTGATTAAAATCCAACTAAAATGAATCAATAATTTTCATGCAATTCTCAGTTTGTGGTTAATTCGGTTAGAGCAGAATTTAAACCAATCAAAGTTATATCCAACAAAAACAAAAATAAATCCCAACAAAGATGCACAAAAGAAGCACCTTGTGTTGTGATAGCAAAGTACACGATTTAGCCCTGTAAAACCATGTTAGAATAGCACAAAACAGAAGGTCAGTTTTCTCGGTTCAACTCGAAGAGAACCCCAACAGTAGATAACAATAACTCTGTTAAAACAAAACCAAATAACACAAAATTTATAGAGAACTTACCTCACATATATAGAATATGCCAAACAACCTTTCAGAGGAAAACTCACTTAAATGAGGGAGTTATACACAAACAACCTTGGCTGGTCTGATCGATCACTTCTAGTACCTTTGGAATGCTGAGTCCTCTAAGTAGAACTTGCACTAGCTTAAGACATGGTTTCACCATCTCCATACAACGATTCCAACCTCAAAAGGATGGAGAGGAAATGTGTGCATAAGAGTTACCAAGCAACCAAATACTTGAAAACAATGGAAGGCCACTACGCTCGGATATTACACACCAAGGATTCAAAACTAGGCAACCGAAGCTCTTCTAGGTTTTGAAAGAAAAAAGTCCAATTTATATTCAACCAAAAAATTCATGATACAATGCTGAAACGATACTTAAATATGTCCTAGGGTTGGCTAGGAGTTTGGTTAAGCAAAGAAGGAAAATGGTGGCCATAAAAGGAAAAAGTCGTTGGAATGGATTCGGCCATGCATACGCACGCTCCTCTAGTACCGTTGTGATGACGCGTTTTGGTTTGCATGGCATCCTCTCATTGGTCTCTAGATCTAGTTGGAGTGTGGTTGAGTTGGCATGAGTTCAAATGGTTGGAGGGAAATGTTAAAACATCTTCAATTATGCTCAGCCGTGTGATCCATCTTGTCCGCTCATTGATGGTTGTGACCAAGGTCGAGCCAGCTATCCGTGCATGAGTAGTCCAAGTCCATCCGTGTGTGATTCATCCAGCAGGCCTCTTCTATGAGTGATTTCTAGCTGGTCCTTGCAAGTGTGCGCTATCCTTTGTCTCGATGATAATGCTTTATGGCCGCGCGTCACCTTTTGCCTCGGTAGTAATTTTTTTATGGCCGAATCAAGCAAGTATCAAACCATAGCCAACCAAACTATCATAATCTATATGCATGTATGTTTTAAAGAAAAACAAGAAGGTCAATGTTCGCGAAAGAAAATACAAAGAAAAATGTCAATGTTCGTCCCAAACAAACACATAAATCAATTTGGTTACATAATTTTGATTTTGGGAAGACGAATTCTCTCTTCCTTACGACTTGAATCCGAGGGTAATTCCCATGAGAGCAAGTGCAAAATTTATCCATGTGCATAGGATTTGACTCACACTTCAAGTTAGCAAAATTACTCATGCCTGCAAAACTAACAAATATGTTAGTTAAATTATTATGATAAACACTTACTTTGGCTTGGGAACGGGTTACCGGGCTCCGTGGCATATCAGTTTCACCTACCCTTATGCAATTGTCTAAGAAAGAGCCCTAAGGTTAGCTTAAATAAGCTCTCTTAAATTAGAACTCCTAACATTACTAGAAAAATAAACATTATGATTATAATCTTACTAGAACTCATTCTTAAATTAGGACGCCCACTAGTCAAGTGGTAATAAAATTAACAATAAAATAAAAAACTTTAGTAAAATAAGTCATGCCTGATGCCTCAATCTGTTGGATTAATCTTCAAAGCCCAAACAAGTTGGAGTTTGTGTTCTAGCCCGAGTTAGAGAATGGGTTATTTAGTAGTAGTTAAGTTCTCTGTTTTGTGTCTATTTGATTTAGCAAATGATGTCAACTTTTGACAATCCATCCCATTTTGGAACTTGAGACGCCAACTACAATCTTTATGAAAAATATTTTTTGATATGAGATTGTTAATAATTCTGAATATGCTTATGAGATTAGATTCTCTACAATTTTGAAATATTTCATAAACCTCCTAAACTTGTGCGTTCCTCACTTATGCCTCACCTTGAATAAAATGCATGCTATATGATTGTAATTCCTGCATGATTGTAACACCCAAAAATTTTATCGATTTAATTTATATATATACGCATACTGTTTAGTTAGATTATTATTAAATATCATGAGAAATTATAGGAAGAGAATGAAATGCAATTGGGTGTTGGCGTTGGAAAGAAAGAAGAAGTGAAAGGAAGAAGAAGACCAGAGAGAGAGAGAAAAAAAAAGTGGAAAAGTCAAAAACCTGTTGTTTAGCAATAGAGAGAAGAAAACTTCTCTGAAAAAGAAATCCTTCTCGTTGGAAGAGAGATAAATGAAGTGAAGGGTAATTTTGGGAATGAGAGAAATGTTAGGTTTTTAACACTTATCCTTTAAGTATTTAATATGGAAAAGAAAACCTAAACCCTCATTTGGAGCTTCTTCTCCACGCCAAGCCTCCCCTTTTTCAGCATCTCCCTTACAGACTAAAGGTCAATTTCTTCTTCTAAACTCAAAGGTAAGTAGAGTTTTGATTGAGTTTTGTGGTGATCTGATAAACCATAGATGAAGCACGAAAACGGGTTTCCTCTTCCTTCATTTTTGGTTTGTTTATTGATTAATGAGATGATAGTGTTGATTGTGAAATGTTTTAAGCTATTTGAATTGGATGTTTCAGAAGATTATTTGGAGATGTTCTTTCAATTTGATGAAGTTTTGAAATCTGTTAAGTTTGATGTATAGGTTGTTAGTGGAAATGAGTTTTGGTATTGATGATAATCGATGTAATCCTATAGGTTTGCAAGTTAAAAAGGAAGTGAGCAAATTGTCGGAACCGAACTCAAGACACGAGGTAGGTGATGTTTGCATGTGTTTTGGCCAATTGGCTTACATCACAAAGAGTTAGGAGGTTGATGGATAGATAAGGAACTTAGAGATTTTAGTTTCGAGAGTTTTGGTTGGGTAGAAATTTTAGGTTGTGAGTTTATTATGATAAGTTCTTGTTTATTGATGGATTTGTTTATCTGTTTATGTTACTCTACGTTTACAACCTTGAGGATATATGTATGTAACATATATTCATGCATCATATTTTTTCCAAATCATAGAAAACGGTTTTATGCATACGTTTTCATGTAAACAGAACAAGAAGAATATGGTACAGGAAAATACGTAAATAGTTATTGTGGGTAGGGAACTGAGTATAGTAGTTCCGTTAGAGGAGCCGGTTCCGTTAGAGAGACTGTTAGATATGTCATTCTACTTTCCATAGAGCAAGTTGGTCGTTCCACTAGAGGGACAATCAGTTAGGCCATCTCTCTTCTAGAATTAGTATCCCAATAACTTATGTTATGTAAGAAATAAATAACAAATTCAGTTGCATATTTTACGAACAACATAGCATACTCATGAACATGCATTCTTTATTTCACATCACTTATTGAGCGTTAGGCTCATTAGTTATTTTGTGGTATAGGTGATATCGTTACAGGTAAGGACGTTGATCCTCAAGATGGTTGACAGTGCGGTTGGTGGAGAACGTCCATGGAGCGTGCTTGTAGCTGCTAGGACGATTTTGACCTGTGGGCGGTTCTCTAAGTATTTTGGATACAATGCATATATGTGTGTGTGTGTGTGTGTGTATATATATTATATATATAATTTTAAGGATTTGACAAGATAATTTTATAAGTTATGAGGTCTATTTCCGAACTAGGTTGATTTTGGATTAGTTAAATAAATGGGTCAAATTTTGGGGTTTTAGTTTTTCGTTACGCTTTAGAAATGTTTGTTCAGGAGTTTAAATGATGTTATTAGATAGCAAAGTTTGATGATGAAAGATAAGGGGTATGACAAAAAAAAGAGATACAGGAGAAGAGGAGTTTCATCACCTCAAAGGAGGGGCCGATGTATCGCCCTAGTGGGGGCGATGGAACATACCAGGGCAATTTTTCATCGCCCCACCCCGAAGATAAGGCGATGTATCGCCCCAAAAGGGGCGATCAGTCTCCCCAGAAGGGGCAAAAAGTTCGTCCCTGGACGAACAATCGCCCAAATGGCAGTGGAGGGGGCTATTGTTTGCCCCAAGGGGCGAGTGATCGCTTTGGCACTGTTCACATGAACAGTGCCGCGGGCGACTGTTCGCCCTAAGGGGCGAGTAATCGTCGGCACTGTTCACATGAACAGTGCGAAAAAAAAAAAGTTTTTAACAAAAATTTCATGCATACTTTGTACGAAATTTCATAAAAGAAGATCATACGTTTTGAAGTGTTTTTAGTGTGTTTTAATATGTATAATAATTTCAAAAAAAAAAATTTCTTATGAATTTTATGAAAAGTCAAGCCAGTAACGGTCAAATTATGGAGCGTTACAATGATGACCTACAAAATGAAAAATATCATTAGAATATCTCCATACTTGATTATTAATTGAAGGACCTCTTGGCACATCATAAAACACTTTCAAATTTATGATAAATATTTAGCCATTGCTGACATAGTACATACTCACCAAGAAAGTTTCTTTAATTGCTTTCATAATTATTTCACGACTCATGCTTTTTTAATGATCTCAAATTTTTAGCTCTTTTTTGTCATTAAGACTATTAATGTTAAAAGAGAGAGTATATTCATTCCTTATTGCAAGAATTAGATCTACACTAAAAGAGAATCTTAACATTCTCTTTTACAATTCATGAAATTCATTCCATTAACACTAGAATGTAATTAATATTTTTAGAAATCAAAGTGGCAATAAAAACATTCATTGTATGAAGCAACAAAGAAAATTTATAACCTGACAAATCCAAATGCATATGATAAAGCAAGTAATAAATTCAATACGGTGACCCCATTCAACATTACCTAGCACTAGATTAAAATTTATTCTCTTGACAAAAAATCAATTTGTAAGTGGTAGTCTTAGTGCGTTAATCAAATATTGATAATAAATCTCATAAAGCGATAAATCTATCTTTTGACCGACTTTTGCCCACAATGGGAAAGCTGAATATTATCACATATTTATCGTTAGTATGCATATGATTGTCAAACTTTGACTTTCCTCGAGCGAATGAATATCGACATGATTAATATGCAAACAAACAACCATCTCAATATCCCAAAATAATAAATTCAAGCAGTATATGCGATTTTAGATAGTATATACTTTAATAAAAGCAAATTAGATTATGAGATACCAAAATAAATTCAATAAACCTGGATACAAACCCATAGCCCTGCCTCTAAAGAACCACACTGCTGCACACGAAATATGCAACATTGCGGCGCTCCATCACGATGACCGCACTCCCAATCATAAGCACAATGTACCTCCAAAGTTTTGGGTGAAAATTCATGACAAAAACTCAAAAAGTCCGAAATTTTACATTAAAGAAAGCCAAAACTCCACATGCATAGTCCAAAATTTGAATTAAAAAATAAATTCAATTTTATATGTTAAAATTTATTGATTGAAAATTTTAATCTTCGTAAAATCCAAATCTCATTAATAAACACATAAAAATTATCTAACAAAATGTCGTGCATATATGGTAAAAGGTAGAACTTTTAATTCTAAATATCAAATTCAAAATATTCATGTCAAGACCAAGTATGCCATTATCACGACTTGTGGATTCCCAAAATGGGAGGGAAACAATCACATGCCGAATCTCTACTATCTAGATTGAATGGAACACTTAGTGGAGCACCTATTGTCCTAATATAGCAACTGAGGCACTTAACACAAAACTTGCTTTCCAGGTATAATGACAGGTAAAGACTAAATATTTTAGAAACTAAAAATTAAAACTATGTAATAGAAATTAATAAGCAACAATAAAATAAGCCAAAACATAAACAATAACATATATAAAACCATACATTACATATTTTGGGTCTTATTATATGCAAGAATCTAACCTCAAATATAATACAGATTTGGGTCATGCTAAAACCATATAAAAAAAAAGAGTAACGCACTCTAGTCCTATTTCTTAGTGAGGTGAAAACTCCATATCAATTTGTCTTTATCTTAAACTCACAGCCGCTATCCAACACCTAAAAAAAAAAAAGAAATATAGATATAATAAAGTTTTATAAAATCCAATAAGTTTAAGTTTACTAAAACTATCTAAAAACACACGCGCGTATATTTATATATTTATATTTATGTTTGATTGTACACGTTATAATCTTTTTTAATTTTTATGATATTAATATTTTATCGTTTCCTTTCTTTTATCATCCTACGATATTATTATTTATTTCATATTTCTTTTTTACTAGTACGTCTCATTGCACTCACATGTAATCACACATATTGGACATTTCAAGTAATGTCTAATGTTCAAAATTATACTGTCTAATTATGTATAATGTCATACATAATTAATCTTCACAACCTCAATATTTATAACAAGTTGATTGTCATTCATATTCACACATTTTCATGATATATTGGTTAATGACACAAAACACCTCTCTTACGTGTCATAAGTGTATAATGCATGTACCGAATGCATGATTAAGATATATATAATATAAAATCTGCTAAAATTTAATAAAGATAAATTTACGAATATATTTTTCACGAATCTTTAAGTGAAAATTTAGCTCGAATATACAAATTTTTGGTCACTTATGACCCGTTTGAAAAAATTAAGGAAATAATTAAACTTTTAAGTTGACGTTCGCGCGTCTCAAGTAAATCAAATTCACGAGAGAAGAACGTCAGAATTTATCAAAGGAAATTATTCGGGAAAAATTTAAATTGAAAAATCGAAAACTATTAAATGGATTTAATCGAAATTAAAAAAAATTTTAAACGATAAGGTTTTCAAAACCTTATCGTTTCAATTCAGAAGAAACGAGTGAGAGAGAGAGAGAGAGAGAGAGAGAGAGAGGCCGACGCTGGAGACGACCTCCGTTCGGCCTGATTTTGGTACCAATATCTTCGTCTCAAAGAGTGGATCAACGTTGGTGAGGAAAGTTTTTGAAGGTAATCTCTCAAACTCTTGATCTTTGTCTGAGAAGTTTCAAGTTTTTAGGATTTTGTTCATCTGTTATTTGAGGTCGATTGTTTGGTGTTTTCAGCAGGAATTGACTAAAAAGGAGATAAGAAAGTTGTTAAAAACGAGTTTTGGTGAAAACAATGGTTGGAAAAACACGATTTTTTGACCCTGAGATGTCGCCGGCGCTTGGCCGTCAACGGCTGAGTCAACTCAAGCACTGAGCTGAGTCAACTAAGGTCCAAGGTCGAGTTGGGCCAGGGCTGGGTCAAGAGCAGCCCATTTCGGGTCGGGTCCTACCCCGATCCAGCTGGGGCCTGGCGGGACCAACCCAAGCTCAATTGGGCCAAGTTCATCTGGGCCGGACAGTATTGGTCCGATCAGTTCGGGACCAATCCAACTCGAACCGGGTTCGACACGAACCGGACCCGACCCAGACCAAGTAAAAAAAAATCAAAGTCAACAGTCAACGTTGACTTTGGACCAAAAGTCAAAGCAAGCCGCTGGGCCCGTTTTCGCCCTGGCTTCCAGTTTATATCGTTTCTAACCCCTATTAAACTTTAATGGGGTCCTCCTTTGTTTTGATTTCCAGAGTCGGAGAATTTTGCCGAGTTCAAAATGATCCCCGAGGAGTCACTGGCTACTGAGGCTAGGAGGACTTGCCACTAGGGTATGAGTTATTATACTTATTACGTTATACCTACCTTACCATGCATGTATATTAGTTTTGATGTGATACCAATAGTATTGACGTCGATATTTTTACTAGCATGTCCATCCTACATTATTTAGACATGTACACGTTTTGCTTGATTTATACTGTCTAGTAGAGTTTAAAGGTAATGTTTTACTCGCACTAACCGACGAGCTTGATTTGAGATTTATAGTGAGATTTGTTATATTGTCATGCAGATGAGTTTTATTTATACATTGGTTTTCTGTTGTGCTATTTGATGTTTGATACTAGAGAAAACCGTCTTACACTCTCAGCGGGGCCCATACGCTGAGAGTATAAGAGGATTTGCCCCAAATGCACCCGTATTTAAGGGTTGTTGAGGTACTTCTCACACTTGTTTGGATAGGGCCCTCCCTTTTAAAATTTTGAGCTGCGATACTCCCCGCGAATGGAGGAAGGAGGCTGGACGCAATGGTTCCCCCCATAATGTGACATGGCTAGTGTCTGTTTGTTGCTACCCACGGTTGATAGGTCCTTTGTGCGGTGTTCCCGATAGCCCAGTGTATGGTTGATTCGTTTGATTCCTCTTAGTGAGTTGACCTTTCTCTTCTCCATAAGAAGCCCTGCTGGTGTTATCACAGCCTTTCTTTGCGGTGTGGTTCGGAAGATGCTTGAGTTACCTCATTTTTCATTGTTCACCTATATATGATAGTATTGTTGAAATTGACCTATTTTTACTACATCTACTTTATTTTTTTAAAGCTAGCCTCATCAATCATTTTAAAAAAAATGATGAAGAGAATTTAATAACATTGTAGGCAGTTTTAAATTCTAAAACACATGCATTGATTTTAAACGGTCATGCATAATGTGATAAGTGGTAGGTATAACATCTCATACTGAGTTTGCCACTCACCCCAATGACTCCCCTCTCTACAAGTAAAGGAAGGAGTAATAGGAAATGAATCGGATCTGCGCCTGTTTCCTTTGAGTTACTATCATTTTATTGTTTTAAATTTGAATATGTAAGGACATATTTTAGATTGTACCGCACATTGTTTATTTAATTATTTTAATTTTCTTGTATTCCAACGATTGCTCTATCCTCTCATTTGTTATTGTGAGAGGCCATGGGTTGATGATAAAACTTCCGCACAAAGGCTTAGGTTAGACAGTGGGCCTACTCGAGATTGATCGTTTAGCCTGGCGTTTCTATTAAGCCCCCTCTCGGGTCGTAACATAAATTTATTGGTATCAGAGCACAAGGTTCCATGATCCTCTGAGTGACAAATGTTTGAGAACAAGTATGAGCAGTTAGAAGAATACACGAAGTGACTGAGCAGTGAAAAATGCTAATGTGGTACAATCTCATGTGTTTCAGAAATGTCAAAATGTCACAAGGGAGAGTTCCTCAGAATCTTGAGCAGAACCCTAACTCAATATCCGCTCTATTGGAGACTTTGCAGAATCGGGTGAACAACACCCAAGCTCCACCTCCAACCCCGCCTACCACCTTTGGTCCAACTCGTACTCCGACGACCTCCAGAGGGGTCCATTTTTGGGAGTTCAATCAACTCAACCCCCTACCTTTGTGGGCGGCACTGATATGTTTGAGGTAGAAAACTAGTTTAAAGTGATTGAGCACAACTTCTAGACCCTTCAGTAGAATTTAGAGTTTCGATAGCTGCATATTTTCTGATGGAGGCAACTAGACGTTCGTGGATTGCCATCCTCAATTAGTATGGCGTCAATACTATGGGATGAGGCTAGTTTACTTCTCTTTTCCGAGGTCAATTTAGTAGTAGGGAGTACATGGACATTATGACCAGAGCTTACAACGAGCTAGTTCAGAGGTCCATGACTGTGACAGACTACTACAACAGATTTATCCACCGGTGTCCTACTCCGGAGGAGTCAGCGTGGAGGAACATGTTATCAAGTTTGTTCAAGGCCTAAATTTTAATATCAAGCATACTGTGACTGTAAATCAGTATGATACCTTGCTTGAGGCGTATGAGGCCACCTTGAGGACAGAGAGGATGTACACCTCAAGCGATGACACTTTCCAGCACGGGTCAGATAACCAGTCTTAAGGGAGAAAGATGACCAAGAAAAACCTACGACAGGTGTCAAACTAGGGTTTCAGTGCGAGCTGCTTTTCTGGGTCTAGTGGTGGCTCGTCTGGGAGCAACATATACTCCCTTTACATCTGTCAATCTTGTGGCTAGTCGAGTCATCTCATGAGGAGCTGCCCGCTAAACCAACCTCACAGGCAACAGCTGCGACCCCACACCCTTACTCCTTCATCTACCGAGTCATTCTACTTGTCAGGTCAAAATTGGGGACAGACCCAACCCCCTCTCTAGAAGACTCGGGTGCAAATGCAGTTTCAGACTCCCCAGCACCGAGTAGAGGATATGTTTTTTGGTGATACTCCTTAACAACCCATCAGAGAACCTATGGGTTCACATCCTCAACAGCAGCAGAGAATAGAAGGATTCTGGGGACATTAGGGATCTACCCCCAGGTGCGGCGGCTGCAGTTGGGATTATGAGAGCAAGGGAGTTACCGGTCAATCTTATGCAGTGTACCGGACCGAATACTATCCACTGCCTGATCAGCTGACAATAGTGGACGGTATCATCCTTATCTTCCATACTTTTACACGAGTGTTGTTCGACACTGGGGTGTCACAGTCTTTTAGATCTGCTACATTTGCTAAAGTGTTGGAGTTACCCATCGAGGAGATGGAGACTACTTTCTTTTTTAACACTCAGTTGAGCGACATAAGTGGAGTTACATACATGTGCAGAGCGGTTGGTGTGGTCATCGAAGACTCCAAATTTTCAGTTGATCTAATCATCCTACCTATAAGTCAATTCGACGTCATTCTTAGTTGTGATTGGTTGATAAAGTATTGGGCGTTAGTGGATAGCTATCTGAGGCAGGTCACTGTGACCTTAAAGACTGGTAGAGTTGTCCTCTACCACTGAAGTCCCAATGTGGAGATTATAAACTTCTTTTTTTGAGTATGCCTTGTAGGCAGTAGTAGACTGAAACAATATGGAAGACTTTGGTCGATTGATCTTGATATTGAGACCGCAGTGCAGGAGAGGGATGTCTCAGTCGTCAGAGAGTATAATGACGTCTTTCCTGAAGAGTTACTGGGTTTATCTCCAAATCGGGAGATCGAATTTTGTATCGATCTCATTTCGGGAGCCACTCCAATTTCTATTCCCACATATAGGATGACAATCGCAAAATTAGTTGAACTGCGTAGGCAGTTGAAAGAACTAAAGAACAAGGGATTTATATGGGAGAGTATGTCGCCATGGGGCTCTCCCTTCTTGTTTGCAAAGAAAGCGGATGGATGGTTGAGGTTGTGTGTGGATTATCGAATGTTGAACCGGGTTACTGTTAAGAATAAGTATCCCCTACCACGTATTGAAGACCTCTTCGATCAACTCGGGGTTCACAGTATTTCTCAAAGATTGATTTGAGGACATGATATTATCAGGTGAAGATCCGCGAGGAAGATATACCCAAAATTACTTTTTGAACCAGATATGGACACTTCGAGTTCTTGGTCCTACCGTTCGGGCTAACTAATGCTCCAGTGGTGCTTATGGACTGTATAAACTGGATCTTCCGACCATATTTTGTAACACCCCGAATTTTCTGTTAAAACTAATTTCAGATTTACGTAATTGTAATCGGTGGAGTTTTGGTCAGAATTGAGAGCGGAGAATTTCCACAATCAAGTAAAAGATTATTTTGAAGTTAATGTAGAATAGAAAATTTAAAAAATTCAACCGGAATCGGACCATGTAACAGATTTATTAAACGGTTAAGGGTTAAAGGTAAAATAGTAATTAAGATTATTATTATTATAAAAATAATATATCAAAACACCTTACGGTGTTTTTCTTCCTCAGCACCAAAACCCCTTTCCCCTTCCTCTCTATGCATTTTCTCCTCCCCACAACGCGAGAAACCCTCCTTCGTCAACGGCAACCGACGATCTCTCTCAGTTCCTCTGTACATTCTCAATTTAAGGTATGATTTAGTTAGTTTTGAATAGATAACTAGTTCCTTAGTTGTTTTGAGTGTTAAAAAATGAAGTTAATGAGGATATTGGATAGTTTTAGTGAAAACCTAGAAGGGAGTTGTCAAAAATTGAAGTTAGAGTTGATTTCTACCAACATGTTGGTGTTTAAGCTAGAACTAGAAGTAGATTACGGGATTTTATGGGAAAGATTGAGCATTTGATTAGCTGAGTACGCGAATTGTAGAACGATTTCTGCTCGGCCACGTCCGGCCAAACTGTAAGTGTTGAATTAGAAAATGGATGATACCATTGGAAAGTAGACGTTCTATAGAGTCTGTAGCATTTCGAATTGTCCAATTCAGACGAATATTTGATAAGTTATGAATTTCTGAAGTTGGTCAAAAATTGAGTTGGATTTCGGGTTTAGTAGAGAGTTTTGGTTTTGTACGAGTTATGCCTTTCAAGCTAGGAATTTATGAGTTAAACAAGGTAGAATTGATGAAGGTGTGGTTTTATAGGTTCTCCAGTTAGCAAGCCTTATACGGAGTACGAGTTACTAAGTACGTCAGGTAAGTAATGTAAAGAAGAATCCAGTGGTAAGAAGATAAAGAAGATGTAAAAAAGAGACGAGAAGAAACGTAGAAACGAAACTGTAGAAACTGCATGTGTTAGGAGGTGTTTGATTTTGTGTGTGCTTATATGCATTACTTACTTAGCATTAGGCTAACAGTTGAGTTCTGTGATGTAGGTGACGATGTCATAGCCATTGAGTACCCAGAGCATGCCCAGAACTATGACGCGGTTGGAAGAGTAGGCACGTAGGCGATCTGGTCGGCTGTTAGGGAGTTTTGACTATGGTAGGCATAGGTATGAGTTTTAGGAGTGTAATTGAAATGATTTTTATGATTTTGAGTCGATTGAATGTATAGAAGGATTTCAAACTTAAGTAGTCGTTTTCTTTACGTAAATAATGATTTTGAGTTGATGGAAAAGTGTACGCTGAGTTATTTTTTTAGCATTGAGTCTAAGTCTGTTGATTTTGGGAAATTTTTTTAAATTTTCAAACAGAGTTCTGGGGAGGTTGTGTCGACCGATAGGCTTAATGGTAGATCAAACCCGGCAGGCGTCGACCACGAGGGTCGACCTGCGAAGACAGAGCCTCATGAGCTGTCGACCTGTGTGTGGAAGTGTCGACCGGTTAGTGTAAAGATGGTAGAGTGTTGGCCGCAAGGCTCAACCGCTGAAAAATAGAGAGTACGAAGGTGTCGACATGTAAAAGCAGGTGTCGGCTGTTCTCTGTGAGATAAGCGTAGAAGTGTCGACTGATGTTCGCAGTGTCGACCGATGAAAAACCCGAGACAACCCAAGTGTCGACCGACGTTTATAGGTATCGACCGATTTCTCTGTTTTATGTTTTCTAAAAATGAAATGTTATTTAAACTGATTTTAATCGAGTTTTCCGCTGCAATACTATTTAAAACATTTTCAAAAATGTCGTTTTAAGTCGAGAAACAAAAGTTTTAAATTTTATTCAAATTTTTCGAGCGTAGTGAGTGAGTAGTAGAAGTGTGCGAACCGAGAACCGTGCAAGGTTTCCGTGGCGTGACAGAGATGGTATCAGATTAGGGAACGAACCGGAAACAGGTAGGTTTTTTGGTCGTGACAGAGATAGTATCAGAGCAGCGAATGAACCAAAAATGGGTAGGTTTTTGGGTCATAATATATTTGGATCGGTTTAAGGTAGTCTTCATTAATGACATCTTGGTATATTCAAGGAACCGCCATGAACATTGTGAGCACCTTCATATTGTCTTGTAAAATTTAAGGGAGCACAAATTATATGTCAAGCGAAGCAAGTGTGACTTTTGGATGATTGAGGTGAAGTTCTTGGGTCATTTGGTTTCTCGGTAAGGTATTTCAGTAAACCCTGCAAAGATAGAGGCTGTAGTGGACTAGCAACCACTCAAAAATGTCTCCAAGATTTGCAGCTTCCTAAGCTTAGCAGGATATTACCGGTGTTTTGTGGAGAACTTCTCTTTCATTACAGTGTCGCTTACCAAACTCACCCGCAAGGATGTGTGGTTTGTTTGGACTGAAAACTGTCAGAAGGCATTTGAAGAACTGAAACTAAGGTTAACCAGTACTTCGATTCTGACAGTTCCTGATGGAAAACTGCCCTATGTGATATATACCGACCCCTCCGGGGTTGGTCTGGGTTCCGTTTTGATGCAACAAGGTAAGGTAGTGGGGTATGCCTCCCGGTAGTTGAAGCCTCACGAGCAGAACTATCTCACCCATGATTTAGAGCTCACCTCAATGTCTTTGCTTTAAAGATATGGAGGAACTATTTATATGGAGTCAACTTCCAAGTTTTTTCTGATCATAAGAGTTTGAAGTACTTATTCACTCAGAGAGAGCTCAACTTGAGACAGCGCAGGTGGATGAAATATTTGAAGGCTTATGATTTTAGCTCGGAGTATCATCCCGACAAGGCTAATACCTTTGTGGATGCATTGAGACGATATCCTCGTGCTTCACTATTTTGCTTGATTCTGGATGAGTGGAAGAGATCTGTGACAATCGGAGATTTTGAGTTAAACTATCAAGATAGTAAAAGAATGACATATGTCTATCATGTAGTCGCTACACCTTTGATGCTCACAAGGGTGAAGCAACTACAATGTCAAGATGAGTAGCTCGTAGCAAAGGTTGGACAACTCCAGAATGGAGAACAACTTGAGGGTTGGTTAGTGAACGTCGATGGTGATCTGTTCTACCATGGTAAGGTAGCAGTTCCCAACCTCGTCAACTTGAAACAAGCCATCCTAGATGAAGCTCACAGATCCAGTTTTGCCATTCATCCGAGTAGTACGAAGACGTATCAGAATCTGAAGCGTCAGTATTGATGGGCTGGCATGAAGAGAGGAGTAGAAGAATTTGTTGCCGGATGTATGACCTGCTAGTGGGTTAAAGTCGAACACCAGTTGCCGGTAGGTTTGCTCCAGGTATTATCTATTCCAGAATGGAAGTGGGAAGAGGTCATCATGGACTTCGTTACCCATCTCCTTATGACTCCCCAAAGATTGGATGCTATCTGGGTTATTGTGGATTGGTTGACAAAGTCAGCACATTTATCGCTGTTCGGATGACTTTCTCTGTTGCCAAGTTTAGCCGATTATATGTGTAGAACATTGTTCATCTTCATGGGGTACCCATGAGCATATTGTCTGACTGTGATCATCGTTTTACCTCAGAGTTATGGAGAGTATTGCAAAAGGAGCTCGGTACGAAGACCAAGTTTAGCACTGCACATTATCCCCCGACAGATGAACAGTCCGAGAGGACCATTCAGATATTGAAAGACATGTTGAGGCCATGTGTTCTGGATTTAGTAACAGTTGGATCAAGCACTTGCCACTGGTGGAGTTTGTATACAATAACAGTTTCTAGACCAACATCGGAGTCTCTCCGTTTGAGGCACTGCATAGCCGGCCATGTCGTTCCCCTTTGTGTTGGGCCGAAAAAGAGGAATGACTTATGCTTGGGCCTGATATCATCCGAGAGACTATTGAGAAGATCCACCAGATCCGTGAAAGACTGAAGGTACTGCAAAGCTGGCAGAAAAGTTATGCCGACCTGAAGAGATGCAAGGTGGAGTTCGAATCTGGAGACTTAGTCTTTGTGAAGGTTCATCTTACTCGTGGTGTCAGCCGGTTTGGGGTGAAGGGAAAGTTAACCTCGAGGTATATTGGGTCATTTCAAATTGTTGAGAGGATTGAAGTGATAGCTTATAAGCTGGATTTGCTGCCACAGTTGGGACATGTGCACAATGCTTTCCATTTATCCCAACTGAAGAAGTACATTCCAGATTCGTCTCACAATGTTTTGTGGAATGATGTGCCCGTCCAAGCTGACACGACGTACGATTAAGAGCCGAAAACGATTTTGGGACACGAGCTTTGGCTGCTACGTCGTTGAAAAGTTTCGTACGTTCCGGTGCTGTGCAGGAACCACACAGAAAAAGAATGTACCTGAGAGCTTGAGTCCAACAAGGCGGATAGATACCCCTATCTTTTCTATGATATGTAGTTTAGGCTAATTTTAGAGACGAAATTCATAAAAATGAGGAAAAGATGTAAAATATGCTAAAATTTAATAAAGATAAATTTACGAATAAATTTTTTGCAAATTTTTAAGTGCAAATTTAAGCCTGAATGCCCAAATTTTCAGAAAATTATGACGTACGAATTTTTGGTCACTTATGATACGTACAGAAAAATTAAGAAAATAAATTAAAATTTTAAGTTGACGTTTGTGCGTTTCAAGTAAATTAAATTAACGGGAGAAGAACGTCAGAATTTATCTAAGGGAATTATTGGGGAAAAACTTAAATCAAAAAATTGAAAACCATTAAATGGATTTAATATAAATTAAAAAAAAATTTAAATGATAATGTTTTCAAAACCGTATCCTTTCATTTAGAAGAAACAAGGGAGAGAGACAGAGAGAGAGAGAGAAAGGCCGACACCGGAGACGACCTCCGTTCGACCTGATTTTGGAACCAATCTCTTCGTCTCGAAGAGTAGATCAACGTTGGTGAAGAAAGTTTTTGAAGGTAATCTCTCAAACTCTCAATTTTTGCCAGAAAATTTTTGGGTTTTTGGGATTTTGTTGATCTGTGATTGGAGGTCGATTGGTTGATGTTTTTAGTAGGAATCGACCGGAAAGGAGATAAGAAACGTGTTGGAAACGCGTTTTGGCGAAAAAAGGTGTTGGAAAAACATGATTTTTCGACCATAAGATGTTGCTAGCGTGTCGCCGGTGCTCGGTCGTCGACCGAGTGAACTCTGCAATCAACGAGTGAGTTAACTCGGGCACTGGGGCAAGTCAACTCTAGTCCAAGGCCGAGTTGGGCCTGGGTCAGGACCAGCCCATTTTGGGCCGGGTCCAACCCAAACCCAACTGGGGCCTGCCGGATTCGACCAAAGCCCAGTTGGGCCGAGTTCGTCTAGGCTAGATAGGATTAGTCCGATTGCTTTAGGCCAAGTAAAAAAATCAAAGTCAACAATCAATGTTGAAAGTTGACTTTGGCCATTGACTTTGGACCCAAAAGTCAACTCAAACCGTTGGGCCCAGTTTCGGCCTGGCTCCCAGTTTATATCTTTTTTAACCCCTATTAAACCTTTTTTCCTTTATTTTGATTCACAGAGTGAAAGGATTTTGCTGAATTTGAAATGATTGTCAAGGAGCCACCGGCTATCAATGTTAGGAAGATTCGCCATACAGGTATGAGTTATTATACTTATTATATTTTACCTAACTTAGCATTTACGACTATTAGTTTTTGTGAGATACTACTAGTATTGACGTCGGTATTTTTACTAGCATATGCATTAGACATTATTTACGCATGTACACGTTTTGCTTGATTTATACTGCTTAGTAGAGTTTAAATGTCAAACAAAATTGATTTGAGATTTATCGGGAGATTTGTTATATTGTTATATAGATGAGTTTTATTTATTCATTGATTTTCTGTTGTGTCATTTGGAGTTTGATAGTGGAGAAAACCGTCTGACACTCTCAGCCAGGCCTATCGCTGAGAGTATCAGGGAGTTTGTCCCAAATGCACCGTATTTGAGGGTTGCTGTGATACTCCCCACATTTGTTTGCATAGGGTCCTCCCCGTTAAAATTTGGAGTTGCGGTACTTCCCGCGAATGGAGGAAGGGGGCTGGACGCTATGGCTCACCCTATTACCCTACCTGGCCAGTGTCTGTTCGTTGTTATCCTTGGTTGATAAGTCCTTTGTGCGGTGTTCCTAAGAGCCCAAGGTATGGTTGAATCGTTTCATCCCTCTTGGTGGATTAACCTTTCTCTTCTCTCTAAGAGGCCCTATTGGTGTTATCGCGACCTTTCTTTGTGGTGTGGTCTGAAGGATCCTTGAATGACCTCTATTTTCACTGTTCACCTGGCTATATATGATAGTATTGTTGATGTGGGCTTATTTTGACTACACATACTTTATTTTTTTAAAGCTAACTCCATCAATCGTTTAAAAAAAATGATGAAGAGAATTTAATAACATTGAAATCGGTTTTTAATTTTAAAATACGTGCATTGATTTTAAACAGGCATGTATAATGTGATAAGTGGTAGGTATAATATCTCATACTGAGTTTGTCACTCACACCAACGACTCTCCTCTCTACAGGTAAAAGAAGGAAGAATAGGAAATGAATCGGATCTGCACCGGTTTCCTTTGATTCACCATCATTTTATTCTTTTAAATTTGAATATGTAAGGACATATTTTAGATTGTACTGTACATTTGTATTTAATTATTTTAAGTTTCCTATATTTCTACGATTGTTTGTATCTTCCCATTTGTTATTGTGAGAGGTCATTGATTGATGATAAAATTTCTACACAAAGTCTTAGGTTAGACAGTGAGCATTCCTGAGGTTGATCCTTTAGACTGTCATTTCTGTTAGGTCCTCTCCCTGGTCGTTACATATAATGTCATAAATGACGACTCTAAAATAATGTCCAATTAACCTAACTCAAACCTATACTTATATGCAAATAATGTTATGCATTTAATCCCCTTGTCAAGTTCTAACTCTGTTACTACACTTTCTCATCTAGTGTCTTCTAATTAACACACTGCCAGATTATACTGGGATCAATTATTCAATCTAATTACAATGTTTCCTTGGTAGAATAGGATAAAATCTACGTATGTGTCTATAATAATATCTAAATAGTGACAACCAACCAATACAATCACTAAATCCCAATTGCATTAATCTTAGTAGATTCTAGTATAAATTATGGGAAGGCAAAATGGGACAAGAACCATAGTTTTAATTGGAATTGCAATTACGATTCAATTTGATCCGATTTTGCTGGCCAAAGGAATCGGTTCCTATTCCAAAATTTCAAGACCCGCTATTCACAGTTTGGTCCATAGTTACAGGGTCGAAAATCAGAAAAATCAAATCGAGTTGTCGGTCAAAAATTTGATATGAAACTAATTAAAACCCTACCCAAAATTCTAAAAAACCAACTCATAGATGTAAAACGGACAAAATCTTACCCAAACTCTGAAAACTAGACCAAGAAATAATAAAAAAAAGTATATAATTTTTAACTTCTTTTAAAATTGAAAACCAAACCTTGAAACATGATTGGTTCTAAAACTATAGAATTGTGGGAAACAGTTTCAACCGAAATCAAACTGAATTGGACCGTGCCTACTCTTATTATATATCCACCAACTAGTATCTGGCAATGACTATGCGAAATATACCTATTGTAGTTATCCCAATCTCAAACGTCATTAGCCTTGGTAGATTGTAATATGAAGACATAATAAATATACATTGTATATTTATTATTATTATTCTTCGTATCAACATGTTTTAATATATGTGCGGGTATGAATATCCGTCGTATTAACATATTATCATTTTAGTGTCAGTATAAACGTACAACATGCGAATAGACACAAGAAAAAACTACATTTGATGGTTCCTCATCACGTGGCCCCAACTGTCAATTACCTCTGAGGATGTACGAAGGATGCATCATTAGTAAAGTTTCGTCATAATCACAACTGTATGCAGATAAAGGAAAGATAACTACACTACTTTCTTATGTATATTAGTGTGTATCTTCTAGCAACACGAACTACAACCAATCTGAGTAAAAACGCTAGCAGATATGCATCGCCCTAACATAAAGGGTGACGTTGTTGCATGACGTTATTTCTAAGTTTGAGATTCTTGCATTATTTTGTAAATAGGACGAAATGGGATACTAGATAGTCACCGTGCACAACTAGATTTGAAAGTATGCATTACATATAAATTGTGATGTTTGCATCATGTGACTTAATAAAAAATATTATAATTATATTCATGTATACCTACGTTAAACAAACACAATGGCTATGTGTTTGAGATAAGATTTAACATCATAGTGCTATGTTACAACATGTTAGACTAAAATGTCGAAAAAAAAAATTTCTACAATCCCAAAGATGTAGTTGTCACATTGTATTTTTGTAGATAAAATAACCATCAAACGTAACAGAATTCATGAAATCATCTTATAAATAGTTTCTAGAAACTATCTCTGAATTTAATAATAAGTTCCTGTGATTTTCAAAATATAACAATATTTTCAAGAGAAAATCTTTATTCTTTGTATTAATTAAACATATGAGAAGCTTAATAATCAGAACATGACTAGTCGTTGACTTAAGAACTACAACCTTGTACGTGAGTCGGGACTAAGTTTTGCCCCTAATCAAACTAAGCCTAAAAATTCGTTTACACAATAAAGTCTCACACTTTTCCAGAAACTTAAAGCCTAATTACATTAAACCAAATTTGATAATTTTAATAGACTTAGCTTTTCCATATCTAATATATTATTATTATTATTAAATACATGAGTACACTATATAATTGTTAAATTATAGATGTATTCATAAGTGTGAACCTAATGCGAATTATTGATGTAACCTAATCCCGATAAGAAATTATTTGCTCAAGAAATTAAAATAGATTCAAAGAGAAAACTTTAACCCTAGTTTTGTAGATTAAAACCAAGAACCAAAGTATTAAACTTGACCCGGACTTTAAAATTTGAAAGAAATAAATAAAATTACACATGTCCCAAAATGAAAAATAAGATGTCATATCCTATACGTAGATGAGAATTAGAGTAATAATTCGAATTGAACACCATACGAATATTCTTGTTACGTTTGAACCTCACTGATTCTATGGCCTAACTTAACTCGAACACATAAAATTGAGTACCCATGAGAAGACATATTTCAGCATAGATGTTAAACAAAAACTAAAGTTAAGTCTAATGAACATGACAACCTGATAGCTATCCAAATAAAGGGAACACTAAAATGACAAAGCAAAATCTACTCCAATCCTTTTACGTGGCCAAAAGTGCTTTAGATCACATATAAATCTAGGATGATATGAATATAGCATATCATTCTTCAATCTTGGATTTCGATTTTGTTAACAAATTTGTTTTCTCCCTCCAAGCTTTGATGGACACAAGTCCTGTTTCGAAAATCTTCGATAAGCCCGTTTAATGCATTTCGCATTATTTTAGTTCTAACAAGTGTGAGTGATCGTTCTCCAATGATCAGCAAATCTCTTGACATTGTATTATCCGTACTTCTTTGATATCCATCATTCATTCTCTTTAATTTTATGTTTCCATAGCCATGTTTAAAAAAAATGAAGTACCAAAAGTATATTATGATATGTACAACTTGTTAGCAAAAGCAAAACGTAAAAGACAAAAGTTGGAGGAAAGTATATATTATTCATTCAACTAAACATGCTTTTATAATCTTACAAAAGAAACAATAAGAGAATATTAATGGTTTTCTAAAAAAAAACCATAAATATCATCAAATACTCATAACTTCTAACCTCACAAAGAAACCCCCAAATTAAACACTATCGGTTACACAACTAAAAAACCACATACTAATTTTAATATTGGCCACACGTTAATACAACTTAAATGTCATAAATAAAGTTTAACATCAAAACCTTTTATTTTCTCAACATCCCCCCTTAAACTTGATTTGTCACACCGAGCAAACTCCTCATTTTGATGAAAGTCTTCAACTTGAGGGGCTTTGTGAAAATGTCTGCCGCTTGATCTTGTGACTTGACATATTTAAGTTCCACTTCTTTCTTCACAACGCAATCCCGAATATAGTGATATCGAGTATCGATGTGCTTGCTTCTCCCATGAAACACTAGATTTTTAGCTAAGGCAATGGTCGATTGATTGTCAACAAAAATCTCCATTGGACCTTCCATTTGAAACTTCAATTCCTTTACTAAGTTTCTTAGCCAAATTGCATGACAGACACATGAAGTTGCCGCGACGTACTCCGCCTCGCATGTTGATAATGTGACTATGGGTTGTTTTTTTGACATCCATGTGAACGCCGTTTCACCAATAAAAAACACAAACCCCGTAGTGCTCTTCCGATCATCCAAGTCACCACTCCAATCACTATCACAATAACCAACAATATCAAAATTGCTAGAAGAGACATAGGAAAGACCATACCCTATCGTCCCTTTGATGTAGCGAAGTATCCGCTTTGCCATTTTCCAATGCGTTGTTGTCGGCTCCTCCATAAATCGACTGATGATTCCAACCGAATAAAGAATATCCGGTCTTGTGCATGTCAAGTATCTCAAACTTCCAACCAAGCTTTTAAAATATGTAGAATCTACCTTCTCTCCTCCATCTTGCTTGGTGATTTTGACTTCACATTTCATCGGTGTTCCAACCGGATTAGCATGATCCATGTCGAACCTTTTGAGCACTTCTTTAACATAGCCCTCTTGGGATATAAAAATCTTATCTTCACCTTGTTTGACTTCGATCCCAAGATAGTAACTCATGAGACCAATATCTGTCATTTCAAACTCTTTTGCCATCTCCCTTTTGAACTCATCAAACATGCTAGGATCGTTTCCGGTAAATACTAAATCATCGACATATAAACAAATGATTAGTATGCTTTTACCTTGCATTTTGATGTAGAGGGCATGCTCATTAGGACACTTCATATACTTCTTCTCTTGAAAGTACTTGTCAATCTTCGAATTCCATGCTCTCGGTGCTTGTTTCAAACCATAAAGAGCTTTCTTCAATCAAAGCACTCTGTCTTCTTTACCCTTGACTTCATAACCCAACGGCTGCTTCACATAGACTTCCTCCTCAAGAATTCCGTTCAAGAATGCTGATTTGACATCCATTTGATGTATCTTCCAATGATTATGGGCTGCTAAAGCAATAATCAAACGAATAGTTTCAAGGCAAACAACGGGAGCAAATACCTCATCATAGTTGATGCCGCGTCGTTGACTATACCCTTTCACCACTAGTCTCGCCTTGTGCCTTTCAGCATCACCATTGGCCTTTCTCTTTGTCTTCTATACCCACTTTACTCCAATCGATTTGTGCCCTTTTGGAAGATTGGTCAACTCCCATGTGTTGTTTTTTTCTATTGCTTGAATCTCTTCATCCATTGCATCCTTCCATTTTTTGTTTGTAATGGCTTCTTGGAAACTAATAGGCTCACAATCACCAAGAAGACAATAGAGTGCTATGTCATTTTGATTTTCATTTACCTCATTAAGTTCTTGTAGACTTCGGGTTCCTTTAGGGCCAATTTCGTTCTCCGAATCGCTAGAGAGTGCCTCCCTTCTGATGGACGATGCATTACGTGGCGCTAAGCCTTCAGATGAAGACCGAATGGTCGACCGGAGTGACGTTGGAATGGGCAAATCTTCACTCATTTCATCCCTAGTTGGCTCATTTTCATCGTCTCCTTCAAAGTATAGAAGGAAATCATACTCCTCCTCTTGTATATTCCAATCCCAAGAGGCTTCCTCATCAAAAACAACATCACGACTAATATTTACCTTCCCATTCAAAGGATTGTAGAGGCGATAACCCTTTGAACTTGCATCATAGCCAATGAAGATGAGCTTCTCGCTTCGATCATCAAGCTTGGTCCTTTTTTCTTCCGACACATGAGCATATGCAATACTCCCAAACACCTTGAAGTGACCAATTCCGGGCTTTCTTCCGTTCCATGCTTCTTGAGGCGTCTTGTCAAGTACACTTTTGGTTGGTGCTCGGTTTGTCAAATATACTGCACAAGCTACAGCCTCTGCCCAAAATTCTCTCGGCATCTTCTTCGTCTTTAGCATGCTTCTTGCCATGTTCAAGATTGTCCGATTCTTCCTCTCTGCCACGCCATTTTGTTGCGGTGTCCTTGGCCCCGTTAACGGACGTCGAATACCTTTTTCATCACAAAATTGTTTGAACTCATTTGATGTGAATTCACCACCTCGATCGGTTCTCATGGCCTTGATCATAAGGTTGCTTTCATTCTCCACACGTGCTTTAAATCTCTTGAAGACTTTAAATACTTCTGATTTTTCCTTCAAAAAATACACCCATGTTTTTCTAGAAAAATCATCAATAAATATAAGGAAGTATTTACTTCTACCATGAGACTCCGGTTTGATCATTCCACATACATCGGCATGGATGAGTTCTAGAGGCTTCTTAGCTCTTGTCATAGATTCCTTCGGGAAACTACTTCGATGATGTTTTCCGAGTAGGCACCCTTCACACACTTGATTTGGATTGTGAAAATGCGGCAAACCCCGCACCATCTTCTTATTCGATAAGTCTTCTAGACTTCCAAAATGGAGGTGCCCGTACCGTAGATGCCATAGCCAAGAGAGATCCTCATAACACGTCTTCAAGCATTTCGGAACATTATTACATACATTTAAAGGAAACATTCGGTTTTTGGTCATGGAGACTTTAGCGATAAGTCTCTCATGATTATCTCTCAAATACAAACAATTATTTTTCATTTGAATTTCAAAACCTCTCTCTAACAATTGTCCTACACTCAATATATTGTTTTTTACATTGGGAATGTAATAAACATTTGTGATATATCGATTTTCTCCATTTTTTAACCGAATGAGAATTTTACCTATTCCTTTGATGGCGGCCAAAGAATTGTCTCCAAAAACAATATTGTCTTTCTCCATCTCATTCAACTCCGCAAACATCTTGCGGTTCCCACAAATGTGATTTGAGGCTCCAGTGTCAAGATACCACTTGCTATCTTGACTCTCTTCATCTCCTATTGAAGCCATGAATAAGGTCTCATTTTCCTCCGCATGATTAGATTGCCCTTGATGGGCGTTGGAAGTGCTGGCGGTTGACCGATCCTTTTTCTTTCGGTCGGTCGGCTCCGAGTAACACTCATCTGCATAATGTCCATACTTATTACAATTGTAACATTTTACCTGAGATTTATCTCTCCCGGACCTTCCACCACGTCTTCCACGACCTTGACCTCCTCTTCCTCTTGAAGATTCACTCGAGTTTTGAGAAACATTAGTGTTGGCTTCGCCTCTTCCACCATGACCTCGACCACCGCGACCTCTTCCACGTCCACGATTATTCTCTTCCTTGAGTTTGAGTTGGAGAAGTTGTTCTACGGTCTCCTTTTGTTCCATCTTCCTTTTCCTTTTCTCCTCATAGGCTTGCAACGTGCCTATGAATTGTTCAATAGATATGTTCTCGAGATCCTTTGTCTCCTCGATTGTCGTGGCGATGATCTCGAACTTTGTATTTAGGCTCCGTAGAACCTTCTCCATGACACGAACATCAGTGATTTCTTCACCGTTCCGTCTCAATTGGTTGACAACGGTCATTACTTTTGTGTGGTATTCCGTTATCACCTCTGTCTCCTTCATTTGTAATGATTCAAACTCCCCACGTAAAGTTTGCAACCGTACCTTTTTCACACTATCGGCTCCTCTATGAGTCGATTGGAGCTTGTCCCACGCCGCCTTTGACGTCTCGGCATTGGCGATGGTCTCAAACGTGTCTTCGTCCACCGATTGGTACAAGATATAGAGGGTCTTCTTATCCTTCTTTCTTGTCTCCTTCAATGCGTCTTTTTGCGCTTGATCGGCTCTAGCTTCTGGCTCTTGGAAATCATTTTCCACGATTTCCCACACGTCTTTTGCTCCTAGTAACGCCTTCATCTTGATGCTCCAATTGTCATAGTTGAGCTTGGTAAGCATCGGTAGTTGAAGCGGACCCATTCCTCCACCGTTGGCCATTATTCACTCTGTTTTTTTTTGTATGCTCTGATACCACTATGTTAGCAAAAACAAAACGTAAAGGACAAAAGTTGGACGAAAGTATATATTATTCATTCAACTAAACATGCCTTTATAGGCTTACAAAAGAAACAATAAGAGAATATTAATGGTTTTCTAAAAAAAACCATAAATATCATCAAATACTCATAACTTCTAACCTCACAAAGAAACCCCCAAATTAAACGCTATCGGT
Organism: Begonia peltatifolia; assembly: GCA_022433055.1. Lineage (NCBI taxonomy): Eukaryota > Viridiplantae > Streptophyta > Magnoliopsida > Cucurbitales > Begoniaceae > Begonia > Begonia peltatifolia. The sequence continues at coordinate 6,550,154 of CM039522.1, forward strand.
TACACAACTAAAAAACCACATACTAATTTTAATATTGGCCACACGTTAATACAACTTAAATGTCATAAATAAAGTTTAACATCAAAACCTTTTATTTTCTCAACACAACTGTCGATCCTATATTGGGAGAATGTATAATTTGTTTTTCTAACTGAAAATATTTATGTTGTCCAGAGCATCTTATCTTAAATTTATTTGGTGGTTGTTATTTGCTAATGTCAGAGTTTGGTTAGCAACTTCTTAATCTCCCCTTTATCAACTTAATTGCCTTGTAAACATTTTTTTTTCCAAGAAATCCTTCGTCTTTAGTTTGTAGAGAGAAAAGGTCTTTTTTTTTTTTGATTTTGTAATTTTGAATTTTTTGTCATAATGAACAAAAATCATACTTGTTTGAAAAACATATAGAGCAATGAAATCAAAAGAGGTGATGGTAAAACGTAGAGGAAGTAGGATGAAAGTAGGCGGTGTGTCTGTTTGCAAGTTCTATGTTCATATTGACCATTGTACAAGAGTTTGAGCTTCCTGTCTTCATTGTTTCATTTAGGTCATCTCTTTCCTTATGAGAGAGTGGGAGAGAGAGAGAGCCGGCTCGAGGATTGTTAATAATTCAAACACTAGAAAAGAAATATGTGGCCTTCTCTTGAATATTTGGAATTGCTACGATCCCTTGTACCAAAAAATTGCTCTCATGAACATATGCTATGAATATTTCACTCAAATCTGATGCATTTCAAAACTAAAATTTAAAAATATAAAAAATATCAGAAAAAAAAATCAATGGAGTTTAGAATGACTCTAAACATAAAACTTACCTAATGGACTTTTATCTTCTCCGTTTCCCTACAAATTAGAAGCATATAGAGTGTCTAAGAGTATTCCACTTTCTCCAATTGCATTATAAATGATGTCACAAAGTTACCCTGGCAAAGGGTGCTGGTAAAAGGGTCCTGCATGAACTTTGGTTGAATGGTCGATCCCAGGAGATACCTCGGAATTGGATCCATCTACAAGCGGGCAGAGCAGATCAGTTAAGTTTGCGCATGCGATGGGTAGATTAAACAAAGTATTGGTTGGTCTATCTTGGTCCATTTGAGATTTATCTGGCATTGCCAAATGAAGAGGCTCTCTTATCTCCCCAAAGTCTATTATCGTATTAGGAAGTTGTTCGGCTCCAGCCCTTGACAATCTCAACCCATTTCGGAAGCTCAACATCTGGACAATATGGACCACATTGGAATTAAGTCAGAATCTTTTCTGAAAAATTGAGAGATTAACACGTAGAATATAGAAGTTCTAATGCAGTTCAACAATTCTTTGGCTATTGGAACTGTGCTTTAAATTATTTTGGATTTTAACGTTAAAAGCCAATCAGAAAGAAGTGGGTGATGACCTTGATAATATGAAATTCCATAGAAAAATTTTTGTAATTTCATTTTCAATCCAAAGTTTAGGACGTCCGCCGCTTAGTAGAGTTTTTGGAAACAAAGGAAACATGCTGGAGATTGTCTATGAAAGTTTTCATAAAGTCATATCAATGAATAGGAAATAGCTTAATCTAAATATAAGCCTATAAAACCTGCACTTGAAGTTGAAGCTGCTTAAGATATTCGATTGCTTCCTCCAGCATCGATGCCTTATCAGTCTGGCAATTGAGGACGAATTCAAAATAAGACCCAAACAATCAAACCACATTGAGGATCAGATTTGTTATGCATGTTCCTACCTTGTTGGAATTGGGAATCAGATTTTGCAATGCCTTCATTTTCTCATTGATCTTGCTTCTCCTCCTCTGCTAAAATTATACTCATAAAAAGGCCACACAAAGTCACTAAAGTGAAAGCATAATCAAACAGCCACAGTTTTACTGTGTTTTGCAAAATAAGAAATGACCTTTTCTGATAAATTATGAACTTCTGCAGCTCTGCTTCGTTTGGATGACCTACATTTTATAGATTTTACTGGAAGCTCTCCCATAAATTTCTTGGGTTCCTTTCGATTTCAATGCGAGTCACATTGTCAAATTATGCTTTTACAAAAAATATTATGTTCTCACGCTAACTCCTACGAACTAAGCAAACAAACAAGATAATCAAAGTACCTCACTTTCACAGTCATCCTGGTCAGGATCACTCTCATTCGCTCCAAACAGAAAGGACATGGCATTAGCTGCCTTCTGCCCATTGCAGATACCAAAACGTTTCACGCTAGAGGATGTTGGAATAGCACCCATGGATGATCTAATGGCCGAGATATTCCCACCCGCCAATGCCGGAGGAGACAAATGGCCATTTACTTCAGTCGAAGCCATATTATAGCTGGTTGTCCCAGAAATACGAGACGGAAAAGACGATGAAAATGAGAATGCCGACTGCTCACCCGAAGTAGCTGTGGCAGAAGCTAAAGAAGAATGAAGAATTTGGTGCAGAAAGACCGAAAGATCGTCATTATACGAGGAGGCACCAGTAGAAGCATACGTCAGAGAAGGATGTGAAATTGGAGAAGAAGCCACATTTTTATCCACCAAGGAGAAATCATCGTTCTCCATTCCTGACTGTGTTGTGTGTGAGTTCGTAAATGTTAGAAATCAGTGGAAGCGAACATTTCGAAGTAAGGAAGAAGAGAACAACCCAGAAGAAATAGTGGAAGGAGCATAGGAGAGAGAAAGAAAAAGAGGTGTGGGAAATTGTAGCAGAGGAGGGGTGGAGATGGAAGACGACAGGAGAATTAGCGCACGCGCCAGAAGAAAAAGTGGAAGAACGTGTAGATTAACAGGCTTTTTGGTGGTGTTGGTCTGATGCTGAAATATTGGTGGCCGTCAAATTACAAAATGACAGCCGTGGGTCCACAACAAACATTAGAATAGAATTCAATTTTCTGGTGAGTTGGAAGCTCAACTCCTGTCGCCCGTGAGCCACCCATGGAATTTTTCCGCTACTTAATTTTATTTTATTGAAAATATATTGGTATTTATTGCAAAATTTGTTTCAACAATTAACAATATATGATCATTTTACTTTCTCAACGACTAAAAAGAAAAACAAGAATTAGCCTAGTCAGAATATGAGATATCACAAAGAGGAAATAAGACAAAGTAAGCAAAAATAAATTTCCAATTCTATTCAGCATTTGTTCTTAAGGTCCTGAATGATTAACTAGCAGACTGAACTATGCTCAATTTGTTAATGTAGCAAATCGAATTTGGTCTAATCTCATTAGATGAGTGGAGCCAAGCCTAGTGTGGGTTCCCTCGTTATGATGGAGTCCCATAAAAACAATAAATGGCACCGAAAGAAGAAAATTTTTTCTTTCGGTGCTCACCTTTCTTTACGGAAGGCGTTGGCTGCAGTGTGTACTGAAACTTCTATAAATAGAGGTTTTAGCCCATGAAAATATTCATTCGAAAGCGTCAGAGTGTAGTGAAAAAGAGTTTTCTCTAAGTGAAAAAGAAGAAAAAAATAAAGTAATTATTTTTGGAGGGAGAAAAAAGAATAAGTCTGAAGGAAAAATAGGTATGGTGTTTTTGTGCATATTGAGAGTTCTAAAAGTGGTAATTTCTCTTAATGAATATTTTATAGAATATTTGATATATAAAAACATATTGTAAATTCTATTTTTATAGTGAGATCTTTCTAAACTTGATCCCCGTAATTTTTTCTCGATTTGGGTATCCATATAAAATTTTTGATGTTGATTTTCGCTATTATTTCTCTTAGTTCTTATAACAATCCGGAAAGTTTCGAAATTTAAATTATTTTTCTATTAAAATTTTTGGGAAGTTTTTAGCAGGAAGTTTGTTTTATGAAAACTTGGAATTTAATTCGTAGAAGAATTTGCGAATTTTGAAGTCGGGAAGACGAAAATTTAACAGAGATACAAACAATTAAAACACGTGAGGGCGTTTTGATAATTTGCAATTTATTTAAATTATATTTTTTTTATTAAGGTGGAATGGCTTTGGGTGGAACCCATTCCACCCTGTTATTCACTGAGCACTCAAGAGATAGAGCGACCGAGAGAGTGAGAGAGACCGGGAGAGGGAGCTGTCGACGACCGACCGCCAAGGGAGAGATGCCGGTGTGCGGGGTACTCTGGCGAGCTGAAGGGAGAAGCTGGTTCGACCTTCCCGCGCTGAAAAACCAAAGGTGACCTTCCCTCTATGTCGGTTGTGTCGATCAAGCATGAGAGTTTGGTTGTTTCCAAATTCCCGATAGTTTGAGCTCGAATTTTTGTAGTGTTTAGAAGCTAATAGGCGTGTGCTTGAGCCAGTTTGTGCCTCAGCATTTTCTGCGCCAACCCGACTGAGAATGGGTGATGATATCCCCCTCTGCCCTCTCTGTTTTGGCAGATGATGGTGTGGTGTTGGATGTGTTGCAGCCTCGGTTAGTTGTGCTGCCATGTAGGGGGATTAGCAGTGGGGAAAAGGGGTGATCATCGGTGGGCAGTAGCGCTTCGATTTTGGGAAGAAAACCGAAAGAGTCTTGTGCTGCCATTAAGGTTTTTTTTTTTTAGTGGGAAGCTTCAATTTGTGTTAGATTTTACTTAGTGGGTTGGAATGTGACTGATTGGTGAAGGACTTGGCGAAATTGGGTTGAAGTTGAAAATTTGGATGTTTTGGTGTATAAAACAGGTTCTATTTTTGGGTATTTTGACTTGACTACGGTTAATTGTTTCAAATTCTCTTTTGGTATGTTAAACTAGATTCCTAGAGGAGCATTTAGCCTCTTCAATCGTTTGATTCTGATAACCGACGTAAAAATTATACGCGTCTGAAGTTTACGCTGGTTTTTTGCCGAACCGAATTAGTGACCTGTTTTAGTTGGGAGATGTGATTTTTAACATATTTAGTGAATTTTGATGCGAATGTTGATGAGTGGTTGTTTATGTCTAGGTTGAACAAGGTTTTTGGTGAAGTCATACACTAGAAAAGATTAGGACGCTAGGTAAGTAGTGTATGCATGTGATTTGCCCAGGTAGGCCTACATCAAGGAACATTAGGAGTGTGTGGTTGATTGTGACTTGTGTGTGTATTGTTTGACATGCATCATGTTTTGAAAATGGTATGAAAATGATTTTGAGCATTGTTTTGAGTAAGTGGTGGTGAGACGAGTGGCGGTGGTACCGCGGATCCTGCTCGGGGAGTGGGCTAGTGCGTAACCAACGTCGAATTTTTCTCAGGGAGTGAGCTGGCTGGGCCGTCATGCCTCGTGTATGTATTGACGGTGAAAATGATGAACAGTGGCGCCGCAGATCCTGCCCAGGGAGTGAACCGGTGCATCACTAGTCGTGAATTCTCCTCGGGGAGTGGGCTAGCTAGGCTGTCGCGAAATGTTTGTGTGGAAACTGTGGCCTCGTTGCTGGGGAAACCGGGACGGTGGCGACATATCAGAGTATAGTGTGGCGCGAGGTTCACCCTCACCGTGGTGTGGTTGCTGGGAGATGGCTCGCGTGTGTGGCTTATGGGCCTCGTTACTGGGGAGTTCGGGACGGTGGCGACGTGTTAGGGTGTAATGTGACGCGAGGTTCACCCTCATCCTAGCACAGTTGCACTACGCGTCACAGATCGTGACAACATGAGTGTGAGTGTAGAGACTGCATGTGATAGGATTGCATTGTCGGTTTTACTTTCATATTGCACTACTTGCTAAGCATTTGACTTATATTGTGTGTCCAATGGTGTAGGTGCTGAGGTTTCTACTGATGAGATTCGAGAGCTCAGTACTGAGCAATAGGGCAAATGGCGGCGTGCGATCGAGAAACCGGACGGCGGACTGTTAGGGCGACCCGACTCGTGGAGGTGGTGAGTTTTGATGAGGTGTTCGGGTTACCCTTGTGGTATTTTGGGAACGGTTCTAGTTTACATGTTGTATAGTGTACAGATGTGGTTTTTCTTGGTTGTTCAGATAGTTTTGAGGATGCGTATATATATTATGTATGAGCATTGTATTGCTCTATACTGTAAATTTTCTTCATCGATAGTTGTTAGATTTATTTCCTTCTACTCTGTTTCTCCTTTGGTGATTTTCCAGATGAATTTGGATGGTGTACTTTGGGAGTTTATATGGTATAGTGTTTGCAAGTGGGGGTCAGTAGGTATAAGAGTTACTTTGGCTAATTTTGGGAGAAAGGCAGGGTGTCAGGAAATTAAATTGAGCGTAAGGGGCGCGCCGGTGAGTTGGTTGGGCGCGCGGAGTACGTTGCCTAGGTTGAGGCTACATGCAGGAGCGCAGCATGACTACAACACGGGAGGCACGTGGTACTACAAGCGGGCTCGGGTCGCGCAACGTCGAGAGTGGGTGCGCGTGCGCAAACGTGCGGTGCGGAGGTAGGGTGCGCAAGGAACGCAGCGCTGAAGCCGTGGGCGCGATGCGCGCAGTGCCGGGAGGGCGTGCGCACCGCGCCGAGGAGGGAGTGTGCGCGCACGGCGCCATGTCGCGCGCGCCCGCCGCCGCTACTGTGGTGCACGCAGGGTGCAGTTAAGTGGACAGTGCCGTGTTGGGGGCGTGCAGCACCGAGCCTCGGTCGCGCGGCGCCGGGCCTTGGGATCACACCACCGAACCCGAGGGAGCGCAGGCCGCGTGTTGGGCTCCTTTCCCGAAATCGTAAGTCTTGTCGTTTTTTTGAAAACCACTTTGAATTGTCTTTTCCGCTGCGTATTTTATATTGAGAATTTATGTGTTCCCTCTTCTTGGCGCGAGTCATTTTTGAATTGAGTCGAAAAAAAATTTTATACTTACAAATGTTATTTTGAATATGATTTGAAAATGAAAGTGATGTTAAATTGAGTGAATTCATGTTGAATTTTTCGATGTCATAGTGTGTAATAGTAGTGAGCGTACCAGGAACGTGTGGATTCTCGGGGGGTGACAATTCATGGCTGTTATAATTTTTACGGCATGAGAAAATATTCCTGGTTTTTTTTGGATCGCATCTGAACATACCTTTTGCGGTGGTATTGTTGTCATCGTTATTTTTCCCAACAACTGGTATCCGAGCACGAGTAATCTTTTTAAATTTTATTATGCTCTATGATTGCGGTTTTTAGCTGATCTTCCACATTAGAAAATTTTTTTACAGGTTGTTATGCCGGGAAAGATTTAAATCGAAAAATTCGATGGAAATAATTTCTCTTTGTGGAAATTAAAAGTGAAGATGCTATTGCAGAAAGATGGTTGTGCTATGGCCATCAGCGACAGACCTATAAATATTGAAGACGAGAAATGAAACAAAGCTGATAATGTAATGACAATTTTGCATTTTACTCAAGCAGATGGAATTTTGTCATCTATCTCAGATATGGTAACTGCCAAACAAATCTGGGATACATTAACAAAATTATACGAGAAGAAGTCATGGTATAATAAAATTTTTTTGAAAAGAAAATTATATACCATTCATGTCACGCCCCAGAAACCCTACACTGTAACACCCCGAGAAAACCCCACGTTCCCCGTGCACTACAGTACGTCTACATATATATACTATGACACACTAAAACTTGACAGAACTCACTCAGTTTAATAGTACCTTCGTTTTCAAATCATCTTCAAAAGAACATTTGTGAGTATGAAAAATTTTCGACTCGATTCGAAAACAACTCGCGCCCCGAAGAGGGAACACGAAATCCTCAATATAGAAATACGCAGCGGCAAAGAAAATAATTTAAATTAGTTTTAAAATAAACCGACAAGATTCGAAATCCTAGGAAGGAGTCCAACATACCACTCGAACTACTCAAAATCAGTGCCGCATACTCATGTCCCCACTTCGATGCCCCGTGTACACCCTCGCGGTGCCGCGCGTGCCAACTCAACATCACTACGTCACGCATACGCTCACAGCGCCGCGTGCCCCATGCACCCTGTCTCCGTACAGCACGTTCGCACGCACGCTCTTACCCGACGCCGCACGACCCGTGAGCACCCGCAGGGTCGCGTGCCCCGTGCACCTGTGATCACGCCGCACTCCCACGCTCATCTACACTTCTCTAGCACTCACTGTACTCATCCCGACCTATTCCATATCTTTTCGATTCCCTACCCCTCTCCCGAAATTTCGGCAGAGTAATGCCTAAAAACTGGCTATCTCAAAAGTTTAAACCCTGCACACAGTTCACCAAACACCAACAGTATATATCTATCAACCATCCAGAGGGTCTCCATAACAAAATCAGAGTTTAAAGACAACGAAATTTATCAAATACAAATGATGAAAATCCACAGTATAGAGCAATATCATACTCTAACATATAAAAATACGTACGCATCACCAAAACACTACAACCTGTCTATACAATCCTGTACAACCGTCAACTATACGAACTCCTCTATCCGCATAACTACCCGACACAAAATAACAACTCAATGCATCTCACTATCACCTACCACCACCACGGGTCGGGTTGCCGTAACAAAATCCGCCGTCCGGTGCCTCGGTCACACGCCGCCAACCGTCCTATGCCTCAGGACTAGGCTCTCGAGGCTCACCAGCAATGTCGTCAGCACCTACACTATAGAACAAACAACATAAGCCTAACGCTCAGTAAGTAGTACAATATAAAAGTAAAAGCCGTCAATGCAATCCTATCACATGCAGTCTCTACAATCACAATCATGTTGTCACATCTGTGACGCGTAGTGTAGCCGCACCAGGGTAAGGAGGAACCTAACGCCACCCTACACCCTAACACGTCGCCACCGTCCTGGACTCCCCAGCAACGAGGCCCACAAGCTACACCCACGCATCACCACACGGCAACCACATCAAGGTAAGGGTGTACCTTGCGCCACACTACACCCTGACATGTCACCCCCGTCCCAGCCTCTCCAGCACGGGGCCACAGTTGCCACACACACACACACGTTTCGCGATAGCCTAGCCCGCCCACTCCTCGAGCGGAATTCGCGACTGGTGTTGTACCGGCCCACACATTAGTAAGATCCGCGGTACCACTGCCCATCACCCTCACCGTCAACACATTCACGCCGTGTGATGGCCCGGTCGGCCCACTCCTCGAGTGAAATCCGCGACTAGTGAAGCACCGGCCCGTACACTAGCAGGATCCGCGATACCACCGCCACGCGTCTGGTCACGTACTAAAAATATGCTCAAAACCATTTTCGTTCCCGTTTTAAAAAAATGATGCATGTCAAACAATACGCACGCACACTACAATCAACAACATAAAATTCTAAAGTTTTACGGTGTAGACCCACTTGGGCAAAACACATACATGCACTACTTACCTGGCGTTCTAAGCTCGCTCGACGCACGGCTTCGCCAAAAAAGCCTCAACCTAAAACACAACCAATCTCTCATCAGTATTTATTTCAAAATTCACCAAATAGCTAAAAATAACCTTTCTTAACTACACTCATGAAATTCCAACTAAAACGGGTCATTGGTTTGATTCGGCCGAAAACCAGCGTAAAGTTCGGACGCGCATAACTTTTGCATCCGTTAACAGAACCGAGTGATTCAAGTTGCTAAACGTCCCCTTAGGAACCTAGTTTAACATACTAAGACGGATTTTAAAACGGTAAGCCACAGCTAGGTGGAAAAATCTCAAAACAGAATCTACACTTTTATCCAATTTTCACATTTTTGTTTTCTTCCACCAAAACTCACTCACAACTAATTTTACGCATCAAAAATAGCTATGCTACTATCACACGTCGCAATTCTATGAAAAACGCTCACTAATTTGACTTGGATCACAATCTGACATAAACTTCCGACGCGCATAATTTTTGTGTCGGATATCGAAATCGAACGATTACAGCGGCCAAACGCTCCTCTAACTGCCTATTTTAACTCACTAAAACAGAATTTAAAACGATCAACCGAAACAAGACCAAAATGGCCAAAAACAGAACTGCCCCTACACAAAACAATGATTGATTTTGATTTCCAATTTTAATTTCACAATTTCTATACACAACTAGCCATATTTCGCTCATATATTTCGGCCAAGCTCACCGCAAATGCAAGGAGGCCGAGCACTAAGCTCGGCCAAAACAGGAAACCGACAGGGCTCACCTTCGGTTTCCTTAAACTCACGTCATCTCCCTCCTACTACACTCCAACCTGCGGCCAATTCCATAAAAAACGAAAGCAGGCCGAGCACTAAGCTCGGCCAAAATCGAAAAAAAAACGAGAAGGGTAGCAAGAGGGGAAAAACTTACCGCAGCGTCGTTGTGAACTCGGTCGAAGGGAGAACATGACACAGCCGAGCACCTAGTCGCGGGCGGTTTCTCCCACACTTACCTGCATCGGTCGCAGATCGGAGCTCGCAAATTTTTTCTCTTTCCCTCGGTCGGGCTTCACCTCTCGGGCGTCGATGAACACAGCAGCAGCCGAAGGGCTTCCTCCCGAAGCCATTCGGCTGTTATATTTACTTTAACTCTTTTTTTTTAATTTTAATTAATTAAATTACCATAACGCCCTCACGTGTTTTTATCGTCCGTAATTTCGTTAAATTCTCGCTCTTCCGACTTTGAAATTTTTGAAAAACCATCACAACTAGACTTCGGGTTTTATAATTTAATTTACCCGTTAAAATATTTCTCGAAACTCCAACTGAGATTAAATTAAAAATTTCAGAAATTAGATTTAAAAATCTGAAATTTTCTGGGTTATTACATACACGAATCCCGATTCGCACACTTCTACTACTCACTCACTACATTAGAAAAATTTGAATAAAATTTAAAATTTTTGTTACTCAACTTAAAACAACATTTTTAAAAATGTTTTAAATAGCATTGCAGCGAAAAACTCGATTAAAATCAGTTTAAATAAAACTTCATTTTTATAAAACACAAAACAGAGAAACCGGTCAACACTTGTAAACGTCGGTCTACACTTGGGTTGTCTCGGGTTTTTCATTGGTCGACACTGCAAACACCGGTCGACACTACGTTTCTCTCTGGTCTTTTTGTCGGTCAACACTAAGAACACCGGTTGACACTTCACTCATCTTAGAGAGTGGTCGACACCTGCTTTCACAGGTCGACACCTTCGTCCTCTCTGTTTTCCAGCGGTCGAGCCTTGCGGCCGATACTCTACTATCTTTCCACTAACCGGTCGACACTTCCACACACAGGTCGACACTTCATGAGGCTCTGTCTCTGCAGGTCGACCCTCGCGGTCGACATCTGCCGGGTTTGGTCGACCATTAAACCTATCGGTCAACAATACCACGCCAACTCTGTTGAAAAACCTTAAAAAACTTCACAAAATCAACTGACTTCGACTCGACGCTAAAAAATAACTCAGCATACACTTTTCCATCAACTCAAAATCATTATTTATGTAAAGAAAACGACTACTAAAGTTTGAAATCCGTCTATACATTCAATCGACCCAAAACCACAAAAATCATTTCAATTACACTCCCAAAACCCAAACCTATGCCTACCATAGTCAAAACGCCCTAACAGCCGGCCAGATCGTCCACGTGCGTATCACTCCAACCGCCTCCTAGTCCTGGGCATGCTCTGAGTACTCACCAGCTATGACATCGTCACCTACATCACATAACTCAACTATTAGCCTAATGCTAAGTAAGTAATGCATAAACGTAAACACTGAAAAACAACCACATCCTATTATATGCAGTTTCTACAGTTTCGTCTTTACTTTCGTTTTCGTCTCTTTCTTACATCTTCTTTATCTTCTTACTACTGGGCTCTTCTTTACGTGCTAGATCAAGGTGACACACCTCGCGGTCCACCTCTGGGGATAAGGTCAACCTCAATCTAGTGTGACACACCTCGCGGTCCACCTCTGGGGACAAAGCCACCATGTAAAGCGGAGGAAGTGTGATACACCTTGCGGTCTACCTCTGGGGACAAGACCATTCAACCCCACCTTTCTTATCTTCTTACGTATCTTCTCATTTCATTCGTCTCATCACATCCTACTGTTTCACTTCGTAAAAACATGAAAACTCATTTTTCGTTTCGTTCTACTACTTTAAAACAATGATGCACACCCATGAAAGCATAACATAAAATAAGCCTGCAATGCATCCTACTGAACTGTGATGTAGGCCCAAAGGCAAAACTCCCACTACATTACTTACCAGGCGTCCTTAGCAACTCGGAGGTATACGGCTCGCTAACTAGAGAACCTATAAAACCACACCTTCATCAATTCGACTTCGTTCAACTCATAAATTCCTATCTTAAAAAGAATAACGGTTCAAAACCAAAACTCTCTACTAAACCCGAAATCCAACTCAATTTCTTACCAACTTCGAAAATTAATAACTTCTCAAATACTTGTCTGAATTGGACAATTCAAAATGCTATAGACTCCACAGGACGTGCAGTTTCCAATGGTCTTATCCATTTCCTAATTGAACATCCCCTACTTGGCCGGATGTGGCCGAACAGAGACCGTTTTACAATTCGCGTACTCGGCTAATCAAACGCTCAATCTTTCTCATTAAAACCCGTAATCTACTCCTATTTCTAGCTTAAATGCCAACATGCTAGTAAAAATCAACTCTAACTTTAATTTTCTCAACTCCCTCCTAGGTTTTCACTAAAACTATCAAATATCCTCACTAACCTCATTTTTAACATTCAAAACAACTAAGGAACTAGCTATCTACTCAAAACTAACTAAATCATACCTTAAATTGATGAAGCGCAGAGGAATTGAGAGAGATCGTCGGTTGTCGTTGACGAAGGAGGGTTTCTTGCGTTGTGGGGAGGAGAAAATGCAGAGAGAGGAACGGGGGGATTTTCGTTCCTCCCTTATGTTTTATTTTTTATTTTATTATTTTTTTAAATATAATTACCTAATTACTATACTCCCCTCAATCTCTATTCGTTTAATAAACCTGCCATTCGATCTGTGTTCGGTTGAAATCTTAAAATTTTTCCTTCACCATTAGTCCCAAAATAATCTTATACTTAATTGTAGAAATTCTCCGCTCTCAATTCTGACCAAAACGCCGCCGATTACAATTACATAAATCGAAAATTAGTTTTAGCGAAAAATTTCGAGTGTTACAATTCGGATGTCAGAATCTACAACAGTGACATACCACATGATACACCCTGGAGGCCGGTGACACGATCCCAAGGCAATTCGTTTAACCTTGTTAATCTTTATGGTAATGACTATTCTATTTTTGTAAGTGGAGGTCCAACGGATTGCTCGGAATGGAATGCTTATGAAGAGATGTTCAAAGACTTAGCATAGGAGCCCGAAGCCCACGACGCGGACCAGCCCAAGCACTTACTCATTTGGGAGACCCAAGGAGAAACACTTAAAGATCAAAGGGGAATTTGTCTTCCCGGGGATCTTTGATGTAACTCTCTATTTTATTGTTTTAATTTTGGCAAAACATTAGCTTTGTACTTTGGCAAACTTTGCTAGTTTTTACCGTTTAAGCATGCATTAGTTAGTGTGATTAGTGCTAGATTGAATGGTTAAGATAGATGGTGGTAAGAGTGGAAGTCATTAAGCCCACAAAAACATCACGTAAGCCCAAACCAATGAAGGGAGAAGAAGCGCTCCACTTGAAGATCGGAAGTGCGATCTATTTGAAGAGAAAGCCGAGCCCATAAGATGGACAGTGCACATTTCATCAGCCTTTAATTTTTAAAATGATACAACTCATGTCTCCCATAGATGTCAAAAGATAGCTTGCCTTGTGAGTAGCACATCTACATGGTCCAAGGAGAGGAAAATCGTCCAACTAACGGCCAAGATCAAATCAAAGATTTCTACAACAAATTTGTAAAAGGCCGAAGCCCAAAACACCTTAGGTTTACATAGCATCGTTATTAGTGTTTGTAAGCAGTTTTTTTGGAAATCAATAAACAACGGTCAATTCTCTCTCAAGATCCAAGAGCCGAGGCTCGAGGTAAGTCCTTGATTGTTCATCAATCGAGTGGAGTATGTCTCCAATTGTCTTCCTAGCCGTGGTTACTAGGAAGCTCTTATCACCACCTTCTCTCATCCTTTCTAAAACCTTAGAAAAGGTGGTCAAAACCAGATCCAACACCGTTGTAATTCTTCTTGAAGATTACATTCTCCGATTGGTGCTATAGTTACCATTTCGGGCCGGTTCAGGAATTGATTGCATATTTCGTCTCTCATTTTAATTTTCACAAATATTGAAAGTTGTTGTTTACTACTCTAATGGCGTGAATTCTCCTTTACAAATCGTTGCATTTTGTGTTCATTTACTATTTCTTAATATTCATTAAGCCAAGAAAATCGGTTTGTTTTTTTATCGTATAACCTTGGATTTTGCAGATCCAAAGCTCATCACCACGTTAATACTCTCAATACATTATTTTCTTTACTAACAGTAATGAAACACAAAATCGACAAAAATAAAAGAGCTGAACTTTTACTTCAAAGTTTGCCAGATTCATACGATCACATCATTGTAAATTTGCTCAATGGTATTGCAAAAATAACATTCATGTTAAATGATATTACAGCCGCTGCTCTTGACGAAGAAAGTAGGCAGAAAAACAAAGAGCAATCCTCTATGAAGGCTTTATCAGTAACAAGAGGGAGATCAATGGAACGTGGGGTCTCTGAAGGTAGCACGTCGGGAAGATCTAAATCGAGAAGTAAAAATGGCGAAGTGCTATCATTGTGGCAAGATTGATCACATGAAAAAGGATTGTTAGAAGCTGAAGAAAGAACAAGGCACGAAAGGTGCTAAAGGAGAAATGAAGAGTTTGACGGCAACTGTCTCTAAGGGTGAAGATGTTATTATATGCAAAGATACTGTAAACTTCCCGATAAATGAATCATGTTGGGTGTGTGATTCTGGAGAATCTTACCATGTTACTTCAAAAGTGGAGTATTTTTCATCTTACACTAGCAGTGATTTTGACATTATCAAAATGGGAAACAATCAAGTTTCCAAAATAATTAAAAAAAATAGGACATCTGTATCCAGACCAACTCATGATGTGAGTTGGTGCTTAAAGATGTCAGACATATTTCAGATATTAGACTAAATCTAATATCAATAAGTGCTCTTGATGAGCCTGATTAGAAGAGCAAATTTGCTGGCGGCAAATGAAAGCTCAACAAAAGCTCGCTAATTGTAGCAAGAGAAATCAAAGAGTCTAGTTTATATGTAACTCAAGTTACCGTGCAGGAAGCATCAGTAAATACTGCACAAGATGACTCGTCTATTAAGTTATGACACAAAGGACTTGGTCACATGAGCAAGAAATGACTTCAATTGCTTGGAAAGAAAGAATCTCTACCAAATCTCAGACATGAATATTTGCCAAGCCGTATTCATTGTTTGGTTGGAATACAACACAGTTTGCTTTTTGAAGAATTCTGCATCAAGGAAGCCAGACGTGTTGGAAGTTGTTTATTCAAATGTTTGTGGTCACATGTCAACGAAAACGCTAGGTGGTGCCCAATATATGGTGACATTCATTGATGATCACTTAAGAAAAGTTTGGGCTTATGCACTCAAGACCAAAGATGAGGTATTTAACGTTTTCAAACAATTTAATGCTTTCACGGAGCGAAAAACTAAAAAGAAGTTAAAATGCATTCGCATAGATAATGACGGCAAATATATAGGATAATTTGATGAATGCTGTAAGGTGTACTAGATCAGGTATGAAAGATCTGATTCAAAGACTCCACAATAAAATGACATTGCAAAAAGAATAAACAGAACTATCGTAGAAAAGATAAAGTGCATGTTATCACATTCAAAACTCCCCAAAATATTCTTGGGAGAAGCAATGAATGCTGCAATAAATATAATCAACTTGTCTCCATCAACACCTCTGAGTGGAGAAGTGCCAAACAGACTATGGGCTAGAAAAGACGTCTCCTATAAGCATTTAAAAGTATTTGATGCAGAGCGTTCGTCCATATTCCCAAAGATGAGAGGTCCAAGTTAGACAACAAAGCTAAGAAATGCATATTCCTCAGATATGGAAGTGATGGATTAAGATATAAGCTTTGGGATCCGGTGGACAAGAAGATTGTCAGAAGCCAAGATATTGTCTTCTTAAAGATCAGACCACTGAAGACAAGAAAAAAGATGTCACTGATGAGCATCCAGTAATAGTTGTTATGGAGAAATCAACTTTTCACGGAGGAGATGCTGGATAATCTAGTGATCAAGTAGCTGATGGTGTTGGTCAAAGAGAAATAGAGATTTCTCCTGAATCAGTTGCAGAACCAAAGAGGTCAACAAGAGATCGTCGACCATCGAGAAGATACTCTGTGAACGAGTATGTGATGATTATTGATGGCGATGAATTTGAGTGCTATAAGGAAGTTATGGAGTATCAACAAAAGAAGAATTGGTTAGATGCGATGCAAGATGAGATGACATCATTGTATGAAAACCATACTTATGAGTTGGTTCGGCTTCCAAAGGGGCGAAAGACACTCAAGAATAAATGGGTATACAGACTCAAAGAAGAAAATTCACAATCAAAGTATAAGGCACGACTGATAGTGAAAAACTTTAGTCAGAAGAAAGACATTGACTTTGAGAAAATTTTTTCACCTGTTGTGAAATTGTCATCCATTCGAGTGGTACTTGGATTAGCATCAAGTCTTAATTTGGAGATTGAGCAACTCGATGTAAAGACAACCTTCTTGCATGGTGAATTAGAAGAAAGCATCTACATGGAACAACCAGACGGGTTCGTTGTTAAGGGAAAGGAACACTTGGTATGTAGATTGAAGAATAGTCTGTATGGATTAAAGCAAGCCCCACGACAATGGTACAAGAAGCTCGACTCATTTATGAAAAATCAAGGATATAGGAAAAGTTCCTCAAATTATTGTGTGTTCGTGACAAGGTTCACAGACCGTACATTCATAATCCTCCTACTTTATGTCAATGACATGCTGATTGTGAACCCAGACAAAGAAAAGATTGTTAAGTTAAAGAATGAGCTTAACAAGTCTTTTGCCATGAAAAACTTAGGACAGGGGAAACAGATACTTGGGATGAATATTACCCGCGATAGGAAGAGCAAAAAACTATGACTATCTCAAGAGAAATATATCAAGAAAGTTTTCAACCGATTCACTATGGATAAGGCAAAACCGGTTAGCACTCCACTTGTTAAACACTTCAAACTTACTTTCAAACAAAGTCCTTTCACTATTGAAGGAAAAATAAAAATGAAAAGAATTCCATATGATTCAGCAGTTAGCAGCTTGATGTATGTCATGGTTTACACGAGACTTGTCATTTCACATTCCGTTGGTGTAGTCAGCCAATTTCTAACAAATTCAGGCATAGAATATTGGAATGCAGTGAAGTGGATTCTAAGGTATCTTAAAGGTACTTCTGAATTCATTTTGTGTTTTGGAAGTGAGACGCCTTCGTTAGTAGGCTATACTAATGCAGACATGGCTGGAGACATTGACTGCAAAAGATCAACATTAGGGTATATGGTTACATTTGGAGGGGGAGAAGTTTCATGGCAATCTAAGCGGCAAAAATCAGTGGCATAACAATGTAATTCACTATATACCAAAATCTATACATGAAATCTGTCAAGAGAGATCGTTCAAAATACAAAAGACCCTCAAAAGCAGTATCTCATACCATTCCACCATCCACGGGTCGAGTCGCACTAACACAATCCAACAAACCGATGCCCTGGTCGTGTGTCGCCAACTGGTCACTACTTATGGCTAGGTTCCTGGTGCGCACGGTCCTGCTCGTCTACAGATACATCACATAACACAAAGTAAGTCTAATGGTTAGTAAGTAGTGCAATATGAAACGTAAAAACTGTCAATGTGATCCTATCACATGCAATCTCTACACTCTCACTCATGTTGTTGTTTCCTGTCATCGTTTCCTGTCATCGTTTCGTATGATCCTCATACTGAGTTGGGAAGCAGATCAGGTTTTTCAAGTCGATACTCTATCTGCATTGAAGAGCGAATCACTTCCTTCGAAGTCTATCATGCGAACCGCCACCAGCTCAGTTGGTCCTTGCGTCACACTGCCACTGACATGTCGCCACTGTCCCAACACAGTCAGCAACGGGACCCACAAGTTGCATACAAATACTCTGACAGCGATCTTTATGTTGAGTTGGGAAGTGGATCAGATTTCCCAAGTCGATTCTCCATCTACGTCGAAGGGCGAATCACTTCCTTCGAGGCCTGTTTTCATATACTCTTCGTTTATATGTCACACTACTCGCTCGTGCTTAAAACCATGCTCAAATTCATTTTTGTTATACTTTTCAAAACGTGATGCATGACTGAAACAAAACATACAAAACATGCACATCACCCCTACAGTTCTGTGGTGTAGGCCCATAAGGGCAACACACATGCAAACACTACTTACCTGGCGTCCTTATCTTCTGTGGTGCTCAGTTATACCAATACTTAGTCTCAACCTAAAACAAAAATTATTCCTCATTAAAATTCATCCCAAAACTCATCCTATGCACTATAACTGCCATTACCGACTCAGCACATAAAAACCCAACCAAAATGGCTCATTAACTCATCCTGGCCAAAAATCAATCTAAACTTCGAATACGCATAACTTTTCCTACGGTTATCGAAATCGCTCGATTCTAGGCCTAAACGCTCCTTAAAGAACCTATTTTAACATAATCAAAGGGTTTCTAAAATGATGAACCACATCTATGTGAAAAACACCAAAAATAGAATATGTGTTTGTCCTAAAATTCCAGAATTTCGGATTTTCAACTCAAACCTGCCCATTTTCTTCACCATACAGTCACATTCTAACCTAATAAGCATAATCTAGCAGAATTGGAGGTTTCAAATATGAAAACTCAAAATGCCCAGCACAACCCTCTCGATTTTTCTTCCAAATTCGGGCGTTCACTGCCCATGGCTCAAACACTCACAATTTTGCCTCTAAACCTCTCAGAGTTTAGCATAAAATCAACAGAAGTTAAACCCAATTTAAACCCTACACAATCTGCCATCAAAACAAAGAAAGCAGAGGGGAAAAAAACTCCCTGGAATTCGAGTGTGGGTGGCTTTTGCGAGATGCCACCCATATCAGATTATATTTATTTATTTATTTATTTATTTTTTGTAAATTATCTTAATGCCTTTACATTTTGAATTCTGTGAATTTCTGTCAAAATTTATCCTTCCATTTTCTGATGCAGAAAATGTTTCTTAAAATATCTTATGCAGGAATTTTAATTTGCCCGAAAAATCTCGGCTATTACACACACTATGATAAGTTTGTGGGGAAGGAACCTCACAAAATAATTGAACAGAAAGCCTTAGAAGAAAACACCTTAAGACCAAGAGCTAGGGACATCAAGTGCCTTCAATGCTTTGGATTTTGACACCTAACCTCTATATGTCCTAGCAAGCACACGAAGAATTTAAGGGAACACACCTCAATATCGAGAACCAGAGACATTAAATGCTTTCATTGTTTAGAGTTTGGACATTTAGCATATTTTTGCCTTATCAAGACCTCAAGGAAATTATTAGAGAATCCTAAGAAAGTGGATAGTAACGAAAACTTAGAGAAACTAGCCAGGGAAAAGGAACTTTCTCAAGAGGAGACAAATCATGTTCGAGAAAACTAACCACCCAAACTAGATAACCATTTGGTTAAAGAACAAGATAGTCGGCTAAAAGGAATAGATGGCCTTAAGGAAAAACAATTGGATGGAGAAGTTGTCACCTCGACAGTAAATATGGGAGAAGAAATAATCATTGCCGAGCCTTGTGAGAATTCAGTTGAGGGATACAAAAGCAATTCGATAAAACTACTTACTCCAATCAACCTTAATGTCAAATCTGAAGTTTTTGAGCATTTTGCAGGTCTTCCCCAAGACGAGGAAGACAAGAACCAATACCTAGCCGAGAGTTTGAAGAAAAAAAGGGATGACAACATCATATCAATTCATAAAGGTAATGCATCTATAATGAAACAACATATGGACAAATTAACCATTTCTATTGCACCGAGGTATGTTCCACTAAAAACCTTGATAAATTGGTTTTTTAGGATTTGATGGACTTTAAACTTGCATGATATTAGTTTTAATTTATAATCTAAATTTGTTTGGATGCTAATTTTGGAATTTTTCATGCTTTTTATGATAATACAACTGAAAACATGTTTAATAATTTTAATGATTGCTCTTTAGCTGTGAATGTGACGACCTGGAAACTCTACCCGATTCCTGATTCGCTCACTGCTCTGATACCTTCTCTGCACATCCTCCGGTCCACCTTAGAAGAAAACACCTTGATACCATCACTCGCATCGTAAAATTCGCATAAAATTTTAAAACTTTTATTCCTCGACTTAAAACGACATTTTGAAAAGTGTTTTAAACAACATTGCAGCGGAAAACTCAATTACGTTAGTTTGGATAAAACTTCATTTTATGAAATGAAAAATAAAGACACTTGGTCGACACCTGTGAGCATCGGTCGACACTTTGGTCATCTCGAGTTTTTCATCGATCGACACTGGCAACGCCGGTCGACACGTCAATTCTCTCTATTTCCATCGGTCGACCCCTGCAGTCGACACCTCTACCATCCCTTCATTCCCGATTGACACCTACAGGCGTAGGCGACACTTTGATCCCCTGTGTCCGCGCAGGTCAATCTTTGCAGTCGGCACCTATGCCGCTTTTCCACTGACCGGTCGACAAGTATATCCATGGTCGACACTTACTTCGGCTCTGCCCACGTAGGTCGAATCTTGCGGTTGACTCTGACCTTCCATTTTACACTGGCCAGTCGACACCTATCGACTTTGGTCGACACCTTTCACCAGTGTATATATATATATATACATACTGAGAAAAGAGAGAACACCAGCAGTGTTCTTCCTCCTAACATTTTCTCCGCCCCCCCCCCCCGTTCTACTTATTCCGCGGGAAGCCTCAGCAACCCTCCTCCGTTCTGCCGTGAATCTTCAAATTTACGGTAAGTTTTAGTTAGTTCTGAATAGATAGTTAGTGTGTTGGTTGTTTTTAGTGACAAAAACTGAAGTTAGTGAGGGTATTTAGTGATTTGGTGAAAACCTAGGAGGGTGATAAGGGAAATTGAATGTAGAGTCGATTTTTATCCGCATGTTGGTGCCTAATCTAGAAATAGGAGTAGATTACGAGATTTGATGAGAAAGATTAAGTGGGTGGTTAGCCGAATATATGAATTTTGGAACGGTGTCCATACGGCCATGTTCGGCCAAGTTGTGGATGTCCAATTAGGAAATGGATAGGAGCAATGGAAACTAGACGTCCTGTGGAGTTGGTAGTATATTGAATCGTCCAATTCGAACGCGTATTGGAGAAGTTACGAATTTCTGAAGTTGGTAGGAAATTGAGTGGGATTTCGAGTTTAGTGGGGAGTTTTGGTTTTGGTATGAGTTATGACTTTCAAGCAAGGAATTTATGAATTGAACGAGTTAGAATTGATGGATGTGTAATTTTATAGGTATTTCCAGATAGAGTACGAAGTTAAGAAGTACGAGAAAATTTCAAGGACGCCAGGTAAGTGATGGATTGATTGTGGTTTGCCTTCGGGGCTACACCATGGAATGGTAAGATTGTTTATCTTCTTTGATTATTGTTGGTTGTTTGGTCAGTGGGTCGTGCATATGTGTTGTCATGCATCAAGATTTTGAACTACGAAAGAACGAGTTTTGAGCATGTTTTGAATTTGCATGTGAAATGTAATCAGATAAGAAAAGATGTCAAGCATGGGTGAACGCCTCATCGTTAATGTACTAGTGAGAAAACACTAGGGGGTTCCCATGGATGAATGTACGTTAGATGACATGGTTTGTGAATGCCTCATCTTTAACGTGCTAGTGAGAGGGCACTAGAGGGTTCTATGATCGATGTTGGGAGGAGATTTGGTGTGGCCGTCCCGTGTGTGATCACGATGTGTGCCAATCTGGCTCCGTGGGTCATGGTGTGGCTGTTTTAAGTGGAACAGGATGTGCGCCTACTTGACTCACACGTGAAAGTGAAATATTATAATAATGAAAACGAAAACGAAACAAAGTGTAGAAACTGCATGTGTTAGGGGTTGAGTTGTGCATTGATTTTTAATTCATGCTCCATACTTGCTAAGCATTAGGCTTATGTTTTGTGTTCCGTAGTGTAGGTGAGGACAAGCTTTCCGATGAGTTGCTAGATGACAGACATGCCTAGGATGGTGTTGGGGGCGTACGCCGTATGCCGGTGCAGACAGTTTGTTGGGGCGACTCGACCATGGCAGAATATAGGTTATATTATACTGTGATAGTCGGGATTGGAGTGGGGATTATGTTATATTTTGAAATTACTTGATAGAAGTATGTTTAAAGATATAGGTCTGTACATTGTGGATTTAATCGCAGGATTGTCCTCGTGTGTTTTCTCTGAGTTGGTGTTTATATATATATACACTAGTGAAAGGTGTCGACCAAAGTTGATAGGTGTCGGCCGACCAGTGTAAAATGGAAGGTGAGTGTCGACCACGGGGTTTGACCTACGTGGGTAGAGCCGAAGTAAGTGTCGACCCATAGATATAGGTGTCGGCTGGTTAGTGTAAAAACAGCATAGGTGTCGACCGCGAAGATCGACCTGCGTGGACAGAGGGGATCAAAGTGTCGATCTACGACTGTAGGTGTCGACCGGGAATGAAGGGATGGTAGAGGTGTCGGCCGCAGGGGTCAACCAATGGAAATAGAGAGAATTGACGTGTCGACCAACGTTGCCAGTGTCGACCAATGAAAAACTTGAGACGACTCAAGTGTCGACTGATGCTCACAGGTGTCAACCGGGTGTCTCTGTTTTTCGTTTCATAAAATGAAGTTTTATCTAAACTGATGTAATTGAGTTTTCTGCTGCAATGTCGTTTCAAACATTTTCAAAAATGTCATTTTAAGTCGAGGAATAAAAGTTTTAAAATTTTATGCAAATTTTACGATGGGAGTGAAATAGGGAGTAAGTGTTAAACTGGTCCAAGGTGGACCGGGGGATGTGCGGAGATGGTATCCGAGCAGTGAGCGAACTGGGAATCAGGTAGAGTTTCCGGGTCGTCACAAGAGTTGGTATCAGAGCCATTATGGTCAAGTCGTTCAAAGAAACCCAACATTGCCTGCCACCATGCAGCGTGCTCCACTAGCTGTAAGTAGTGTTTATTTTAGTTAGATTGTGACTAAGGCTAGATTATGCTAACGTTGTACAAGGATTAGCCAAAATGGATAGACGACCAGGATGGCCTAGAGTTCCGCGAGAGGTACCTGGGTCAGAGAATGATGACAACTTGGCTACGATCAGACGACTACCGAGTTGGTCGACATGCAGTCTCAACAATTGAGAATGCTATTGAATCAAGGATAGAGGAGCCATGGAGTGGGCTCTAGTGGAGAAAGGTTTAGGAGACTGCAGCCTCCGACGTTTGAGGGCCAGATGACAAATCCAACGGCTGTGGAAAGATGGATCTGCACCATTGAGAATATGTTCAAGTACGCCAATGTGGAGGAAGGAAATATGGTTACATGTGCTACATTTCACCTTTTAAATGACGCTCAAAGTTGGTGGGAGACAGTAGAGGCCACTATAGCCACCAGGGACTTGACCTGGAAGAGGTTTAAAGAGATGTTTTACGACAAGTATTACA
The DNA here is from genome assembly GCA_022433055.1 of Begonia peltatifolia. Taxonomy (NCBI): domain Eukaryota; kingdom Viridiplantae; phylum Streptophyta; class Magnoliopsida; order Cucurbitales; family Begoniaceae; genus Begonia; species Begonia peltatifolia. The sequence continues at coordinate 6,573,785 of CM039522.1, forward strand.
ACCAGATTGTCCAAGCTGCAAAGAGGTTGGAGTTCTTACAGTTAAAATAGACTAGACCAGTAGCTAAATATGTCAGACAGTTTGAGTCGTTGTCCAAGTTTGCAAGCCAATTGGTGAGTAACAAAGAGGAAAAGGTGCTATAGTTCGTGCAGGGGCTGAAGCCAGAGATATATAGAGGTGTGACCATCTCTGGAACTGAGAGAGTACCGTATGCAAGAGTCATGGCCAAAGCATTGGCAGTGGAGGGAGCAGAAGCCAAGTGTATGAGGCAAGGAGAGGCCACCAGAAGGTTCTTCAAGGAGATTACCCCACAGAGGAGCAGGGGAGGATATTCTTCTGGAACCAAGGGGCCAGGTGCGTTGTATGTGATACCCGGGGGGGGGGGGGGGGGGGAAGAAACCCCAAATGCAAAATAGGTACCCGTAGTGTTCAACGTGTTTAAAGAGCCATCTGGGTGAATGTGGACAGTTTGCAGGCAAATGTTACAATTGCAATGAAGCTGGTCATATTTCTCGGAACTGCACAAAGCTGAGAGTCAACCAGTGCTTCACCTGTAATGAGACCGGTCACATATCTAGGGATTGCCCCGCAGCAAAGAAGGGTCCGGCCAAGATGACGCACATGATCTTTGCTATGGTAGAGCTCGAGAGTGAGAATCAACCAGCTATTATTTCAGGTACGGTACTAGTTGATACGGTGCTTGCATTTACGTTGAGAGATTCAGAAGCGTTACACTCCTTTGTTGCTATAGCTTTTGTGGTGAAAGTAAATTTGTGGGCTAAACCCGCCGGGTGTACATATGAAGTGAGGCTACCATCTGCAAAATAGGTACCCGTAGTGTTCAAAGTGTTTGAAGAGCCATCTGGGTGAATGCGGACAGTTTGCAGGCAAATGTTACAATTGCAATGAAGCTGGTCATATTTCTCGGAACTGCACAAAGCCGAGAGTCAACCGGTGCTTCACCTGTAATGAAACCGGTCACATATCTAGGGATTGTCTCGCAGCAAAGAAGGGTCTGGCCAAGATGACGCACATGATCTTTGCTATGGTAGAGCCCGAGAGTGAGGATCAACCAGCTATTATTTCAGGTACGGTACTAGTTGATACGATGCTTGCATTTACAGTGAGAGATTCAGAAGCGTTACACTCCTTTGTTGCTATAGCTTTTGTGGTGAAAGTAAATTTGTGGGCTAAACCCGCCGGGTGTACATATGAAGTGAGGCTACCATCTGGTGAGCGCATGTACTCCGATCAAGTGGTGTGTGGCAATGTCATATCAGTGGGGACTAGGAGTATGATTGCTGATTTGATTGTGATGAGGATAACTAGCTATGACGTGATATTGGGCATGGATTGGTTGTTTCGGCACTACGCAACGATTGATTGCAGGGTTGGAACTGTTAATTTCCAATCCCCGGGTGGTGCGAAACATTTGCTGCAAGCTATGAAGAATGTGGAAAAGCTATCAGTAATGGCACACATCGAGGCTCAGAGATTATTGATGGATGAACATTTTTGTTTTCTTGCAATAATTTTATATACTCAATTTCACGTGGAGACAAAACCACAGGTTATTGTGGTAGTTCGTGAGTTTCTTGATATATTCTTGGATGAATTGCCCGGTTTACCCCTAGAACGGGAAGTTGAATTTGTGATTAACACATATCCTGGTACGGAGCCAATATCGAAGAACCCTTATAGGTTGGCTCCTCCTGAATTGAAGGAGTTGAAAAAGCAGTTGGAATAACTATTGGAGAAAGGATTCATACGCCCAAGCTTTTCACCATGGAGCACGCCGGTCCTATTTGTATAACGGATCGCTCTGAATGTGTATTGACTTCAGGGAGCTGAATAAGCTAACCATAAAGAATAAGTATCCACTGCCGAGGATAGACGACTTATTTGATCAACTCCAAAGAGCTCAGATTTTTTCGAAGGTAGACTTGAGGTTGGGGTATTACCAGCTAAAGGTCAGATTGCAGGATATCCCGAAGATAGCCTTTCGAACTAGATACGGACACTATGAATTCTTGGTAATGTCATTCGGGTTGACAAATGCCCCAACCATTTTCATGGACTTGATGAATCGGGTATTCCAAGGGTATCTAGATAAGTGCGTCATTGTATTTATCGACGATATCTTGGTTTACTCCCGTAAGGAAGAAGAACATAAGGAGCATTTGAAGATAGATCTGAAGACTTTGAAGCAGCGTCGGCTATATGCAAAATTCTTCAAGTGCGAGTTCTAGCTGGATAAGGTCCATTTCCTTAGACATGTGATTTCCAGTGGAGGGATATTGGTGGATCCAGCTAAGATACAGTCCATCAATGAATGACCTCAACTAAAGAGTGTTAGTGAGATTCGAAGCTTTTTGGGATTTGCTGGCTACTACAGGAAGTTTATTGAGGGGTTTTCAAGGATTGCAGGACCGCTAACTCGTCTAACAAGAAAGAAAGTCAAGTATGTATGGTCGGAAGACTGTGAGCACAGTTTCTAGATATTGAAGCAGAAATTGACTACAGCTCCAGTATTGACACTTCCGGTGATGGATGAGAAGTTCAGTATTTACTGTGATGCTTCCAGAATCGGACTGAGTTGTGTCTTTATGCAGAACGGAAAGGTGATTGCTTATGCTTCAAGGTAATTAAAGCCCTATGAGAAAAATTATCCGACCCATGATTTGGAGTTAGCGGCGGTTGTGTTCGCGCTAAAGATCTGGAGGCACTATCTTTATGGACAGCAGTGTGAGGTATACTCATATCACAAAACTCTGAAGTATATCTTCACTCAGAAGGAGCTGAATATGAGGCAGAGACGGTGGTTGGAGCTTGTGAAGGACTGCGACCTGGAGATCAAATACCACCCCGGCAAAGCCAATGTAGTGGCCGATGCATTAAGCTGGATTTCGACCTCAGCTTCAGCAATGCATGCCGAGATGTCTAAGGAGTTGAGTGCAGAACTTCAGATATTTAATTTGGAGCTAGTTTCAAATGTGGCGGTAGAATTATCAGCCTTATCACTGAAGCCGTCAATTCTTGAGAAAATTAGATAAGCCCAACAGGACGACCCAAGGTGCAACGAATTTAGGTCGAGCATAGCATCTAATGACCGAACTGAGTTTAGCTGTTCAAGTGATGGAATCTTGAAGTTCCAGAATAGGTGGTATATTCCGAACAATGGTCAACTTCGGAAAGAGGTTTTGTCTGAAGTGCACTCCTCAAGGTTTTTTGTTCATCCCGGAAGCACCAAGATGTACAGAGACCCTAGGTAACATTATTGGTGGCCTGGCATGAAGAAGTCTGTAGCAAGCTACGTAGAGACATGTTTGATCTGCCAGCAAATCAAGGCTGAGCATCAGAGACCGGCTGGAAAGTTGCAACCATTGTCGATTCCAGAATAGAAGTGGGATCAAATATCCATGGATTTTGTCGTTGGGTTACCCCGGACAGTAGAGGGATTTGATTGTGGATCGGTGTTGGTGATAGTGGATTGTTTAACCAAATCTGCCCATTTTCTACTTGTGAAGATGACATTCAATATAGACCAATTCGCTAACATGTATATTCAGAAGATAGTAAGGTTGCATGGAGTATCGATTTCGATTGTGTCGAACAGGGACCCAAGATTCACATCAAAATTTTAGAAGAATCGGCACAAAGTAATGGGGACATGACTGAATTTTACTACAGCCTTTCATCCTCGGACTGATGGACAATCTGAACGAACTATTAAAATTTTAGAGGATATGCTTCGAGCCTGTGTACTAGAGTTCCAGGGTTCGTGGAGTAAGTATTTGCCTTTGGTGGAATTCTCGTACAACAACAGCTATCAGGCGACGATAGGTATGGCCCCTTACGAAGCTTTATACGGAAGGAAGTGCAGATCGCCCCTCTATTGGGATGAAGTCGGTGAAGCCAGCTTGATTGGTCCAGAAATTGTGCAGCAAACAACTGAGAAGATCAAGATTATTCGGCAGCGGATATTGACAGCTCAAAGTTGACAAAAGAGCTATACCGATGGAAGAAAAAGAGAATTGGAATTCAAAGTAGGAGATGAAATTTTCCTAAAAATTTCACGGTTCAAGGGTGTAATGAGGTTCGAGAGGAAAGGTAAGTTGAGCCCAAGATACATTGGACCATTCCCAATCACAAAGAGAATTGCAAGGACTGCGTACCAACTATAACTGCCAGCTTCCATAGAAGGAGTTCACAATGTTTTCCACGTGTCGATGCTAAGAAAGTGTCTGAAAGATCCGTCACACGTTGTGGTTCATCAAGAGATTGAGGTACAGCCAACCTTAACGTACGAAGAAAAGACAGTGGAGATTTTGGATTATGCAGTGAAGATACTACGCAACAAGAATATTCCACTGGTGAAGGTATTGTGCCGTAACCACAATGTGGAGGAGGCAACTTGCGAAAGACAACAGAATATGATGGACCGTTATCCCGAGTTGTTTGGGTAGCAAATTTAGAGGATAAAATTTTTGTAAAGAGAGTGAGATGTAACACCCGGAATTTCCGTTTATATTAATTTTAGATTTTTGTAATTATAATCAGCAGAGTTTTGGTCATAATTGGTAACAGATAATTTCTGCGCTCAAGTAAAAAATTATTTTGAGGCTAATGGAGAGGAGAAAAATTTAAAAATCCAACCAGAATTAGACAGTTTAGTAATTAGGTAATATTATTATTGAAATAATAAAATGAAAAAAAAGGAGAAAAGAGAGAACACTAGCAGTGTTCTCCCTCCCAACATTTTTGTCCCCCTCCCTTTTTCTTCTTCTCCCGTGGGAAGCCTCAGCAACCCTTCTCCGTTCTGCCGTGAATCTTCAAATCTACGATAAGTTTTAGTTAGTTCTAAATAGATAGTTAGTGTGTTGGTTGTTTTTAGTGACAAAAATCGAAGTTAGTGAGAGTATTTAGTGATTTGGTGAAAACCTAGGAGGGAGATACGAGAAATTGAATGTAGACTCGATTTTTATCCGCATGTTGGTGCCTAAGCTAGAAATAGGAGTAGATTACGAGATTTGATGAGAAAGATTAAGTGGGTGGTTAGCTGAATATACGAATTTTGGAACGGTGTTCGTACGGCCATGTTCAGCCAAGTTGTGGATGTCCAATTAGGAAATGTATAGGAGCATTGGAAACTAGATGTCCTGTGGAGTTTGTAGCACGTTGAGTCGTCCAATTCGGATGATTATTGGAAAAGTTGCAAATTTCTAAAGTTGGTAGGAAATTGAGTGGGATTTCGGGTTTAGTGGGGAGTTTTGGTTTTGGTATGAATTATAACTTTCAAGCAAAGAATTTATGAATTGAACGAGTTAGAATTGATGGATGTGTAATTTTATAGGTATTTCCAGCTAGAGTACGAAGTTACGAAGTACTAGGAAATTTCAAAGACACCAGGTAAGTGATGGATTGATTATGGTTTGCCTTCGGACCTACACCATGGAATGGTAGGATTCTTTATCTGCTTTGATTGTCGTTTGGTTGTTTGGTCAGTGGGTCGTGCATATGTGTTGTCATGCATCATGATTTTGAACTACGAAAGAACGCGTTTTGAGCAAGTTTTGAATTGTACATGTGAAATGTAATCAGATAAGAAAAGATATCACGCATGGGTGAACGCCTCATCGTTAACGTGCTAGTTAGAAAGTACTAGGGGGTTCCCATGGATGAATGTACGTAAGATAACATAGTTTGTGAACGCCTTGTCGTTAACGTGCTATTGAGAGGGCACTAGAGGGTTCTATGATCGATGTTAGGAGGAGATTTGGTGTGGCCGTCCCGTGTGAGATCACGATGTGTGCCTCCAATCTTGCTCCATAGGTCATGGTGTGGCTGTCCTGAGTGGAACAAGATGTGCGCCTACTTGACTCACACGTGAAAATGAAATATGATAATAATGAAAACGAAAAACAAAACAAAGTGTTGAAACTGCATGTGTTAGGGGTTGAGTTGTGCATAATTCATGCTCCATACTTGCTAAGCATTAGGCTTACGTTTTGTGTTCTGTAGTGTAGGTGAGGACGAGCTTTTCGATGAGTTGCTAGATGACAGACATGCCTAGGATGGTGTTGGGGGCGTATGCCGTATGCCGATGCAGGCAGTTTATTGGGGCGACTCGACCATAGCAGAATATAGGTTATATGGTACTGCGATAGTCGAGATTGGAGTGGGGATTATGTTATATTTTGAAATTACTTGATAGAAGTATGTTTAAAGATATAGGTCTGTACATTGTGGATTTAATCGCAGGATTGTCCTCGTGTGTTTTCTCTGAGTTGGTGTTTAAATATATATATATACTAGTGAAAGGTGTTGAGCGAATTCGATAGGTGTTGACCGGCCAGTGTAAAATGGAAGGTGAGTGTCGACCGCGGGGTTCGATCTGCGTAGGCAGAGCCGAAGTAAGTGTCGACCTATGGATGTAGGTGTCGACCCGTCAGTGTAAAAACGACATAGGTGTCGACCGGGAAGATTGAGCTGCACAAACAGAAGGGATCAAAGTGTCGACCTACGACTGTAGGTGTCGACCGAGAATGAAGGGATTGTAGAGGTGTCGACCATATGGGTCGACCGATGGAAATAGAGAGAATTGACGTGTCGACCAGCGTTGCAAGTGTCGACCGATGAAAAACTCGAGACGACTCAAGTGTCGACCAATGCTCACAGGTGTCAATTGGGTGTCTCTGTTTTTTGTTTCGTAAAATGAAGTTTTAACCAAACTGATTTAATTGAGTTTTCCGCTGCAATGCCGTTTAAAATATTTTAAAAAATATCGTTTTAAGTCGAGGAATAAAAGTTTTAAAATTTTATGCGAATTTTACGATGCGAGTGAAATAGAGAATAAGTGTTAAACCGGTCCAAGGTGGACCGGGGGATGTGAGGAGTTGGTATCAGAGCAGTGAGCAAACCGAGAATCGGGTAGGGTTTTCGGGTCGTCACCGTGAAAGAGTTTAATTACTTTAACTATCAAGAAATGAATTAGGATGAAAAAATGCTAGCTAAACAAAATTGTTTTGATCCTTTTTAGTGTAAGGACTGTTTTGGAAAAGAATTATTTTTCTTCTATGCAATCGTGGATTGAGACTAGGAACATCCCCGGGAACTTCTCGTGGCTTTCCAAATACCTAATTGAAGGTGACATCCATAAAGCAATGATAACTAGATATGTATCAACTAACAACTTAATTGATTGAATATTTAGAATTTGTTGGATGAAGAACTGTTGTGTTATTGGAATTGTCTTGGTACGTTGCTCTAATGTTTTTAAAACAAATTCTTATTATTATTTTGCATTATGTGAGTATAATGTTAATTATTATTTGGCTATCCATGGGTATGAAATAATGAAGAGAACTAGGAAGAAAAGAACACAAGATAAGATTCTTAAGGAAGAGGTAATCTCTCGGATCCATAGGTATGTTTTGGCTTTTGAAATTAGTACTAGCTTGATTGATTATCCATGCCGTGATTTTGCCTATTTGACTTGTTTTAATAAAATGGAGCCTTATAATATTATCAATAGTTGGTTATGCTATATTAATTTCGTGGAAATTGATCTAGCGTATGAATGGATTGAAATTAATAGATATAATTTTTTTGTTATTCTCAATATTTAAATATGGATCTTAATCTGTATTGCAAACTCAATTTTGAACGAACTAGAATTGGTACTTTCATTTTGAATAAAATATTTTGAGGTTATCTTTGAAGGAGATCCAGACTTTTTTGATACTAAAGAAAAATGGTATCATACTATTGCCTAAGGATGACCAAGCAAGCCATCATCCTTGGCCAAACCCCTAGCCCGACCCATTGGATAAAATGTTAATCTATTTTGTAGGGCTGAACGATCACATCTATCGATTGGAGACATCCTTTCGCTTTGATCTGGGAAAAGAAGAAATAATGTAAAGGGGCACCCTTCCATATTTGAGGTCAAACCATCAATCACCTCTAGAGGATGATACGATATGGAACACCATAGCTTGAAACAGGCAAGAATCATGGCTGAATTTTATTTCTAACTTATTTGTTCATGTTGTAGAAAGACATGTTGGTGTCCATTCAAAAATAAAGCTCAACTATCAAGGCAACTTTGAGACTTGTGACCCTCTAGATTTGAAGACAAATCTTCAATCACCTAAAGATGATGATACACTACGAGTTCTTATCGGACGATTACAAACCAAGTACGTAACTTAACTATTTTCCATCTAACCATTTTGTGAATTTTGCAGGTACAGATTATCTTAAAGCATGGATTGAGAGTATGGACACATGGCTTAAAGGAAAGATGCACATGGCAAAGGAATGATGTGCTTGGGTTGAAGAAATAATGCACACAAGATGGGCTCACGTAGAACGGATATTCTGTCAAGCACTTGGTGCCAAAGGAAGGTAGCATCAACGGGTGGTGCGCATGATTAAAAGGGAAGAGGCACGCACAAGATTGAAGTATGGCTCGCTTTGCATGGAGAATAGCGTACTTGGCACGGAGGATGGCGAACGAGATGCACCTGGGCACGCACGCACTAGGATAGACGAAGCATCACGACCGAACAACAACGGGCACACACACGACCAAGCACGCGCAGACACCATCGAGCACCCACAACGGCGTAGGAGGCGTGCGCAGCAGCGAGCGTGTGGCCAACACCGTATGCACCAACGATTATTTTTCTCAACGACACCTTACCCATCAGGTTGTTTTTCCTTTCTGGTTTTCTTCAAAACCCGATTGTTTTCTGTTATTTATTGATAGTCTGAATGGTTGTAAATGATCTTTGGATCAATGAAAATTTGTTGAAGATTTATCTTCATTTTTGAGAGGTTCGTCGAACCTACTCTCTGTTCGGTGTGTAACATCCGAATTGTTGGAGTGTTCATTCAGTGCGTTATCATTGAATGGAGTCTTCATCATTAGCAGCTGAGTTCAATGCGTAATATCTGAACTGGGTTCCTCCGGTACATCATAACCGAATCGGTATGTAATATCAGATTGGCTCAGTCGTGGTTTATCTTCACCCTATCCACTCCATCGGCGTCTTCTGGGTAAGTTACCCTAAGTATCTCACCCACCCACCTCCACTCCATTATTCATTCCATTTGTCGTTTTAGTCTCTGTTTTGGATTGTTTTCGGTTAAACTCGAGAATATGCATTCCATTAGAAAAAGTAAAACATCATGAGTTTACATTTGAGTGACATTCTTCTTCAGATTTCTTTTTTGGTGCATCAGCAATTACTTTGACTATTAAAATGCTCTTCATTTGGAGAATGGTCATCCATGGTGCCTGTAAGATTTTCTCCTCCCAGTGTTATTCTCATCTCACTTTTCTAAAAATTTCTTCTTCATTTCTTAATTACTTCAGGAAGTGCCTTAGATGTTGATGAATATGTGGAACGAGCATATAAATTTGCACATTCGGATTGTACAAAGGTGGGTTCTGTTGCTGGTTTACCTGAACCTGCAGACACTAATGGGCTACACCCTAGACAAGTGGGTAAGCCTCGCCACAGGTTCAACTTACCTCTTTGTGTATTCTTTTTCTATTGATTTTCTTACTACTTCGATTGGTCATTGATGATTAGAGATTCTTCTAATTACTTATATTGTTTTGCTCAAAATAATCGCGCAAGGGAAAAAAAGATGTTGTGCAATAGTAGATGTTCATTGAATAATAGATGTTGTGCAATATATTTTTATTCTGCATTATTATTACTCTATTGCAATTCCTTGTTCAATCTTCATTTTTGGTTTTCGTTTTTTGCAGTATTTACTTTTTTCAAGTGCCTTGCCTGTCTATGCAGATCTTCTCTTTCTGTGGCCAATGTCACACTCCCTTTTGAGGTGATATTTTGATTACTTTGTGTTTAATTGTAAGTGTTTCTGCTTTGTAGGTTTGATGTAACTCCTTGTTTATGTTTAAGTATTGGTTTTTGTTGCCTTGTAAAAACTGATATTTTTATGTAATTAAATTCCACGTATTAATTTGGATGTTATTAATAGTCAATGAGTTCATAGTTGACTCATTTTGCTGTTCTACAACCAAGTTAGATTGGGTCAATTAGTCAAAATCGATAGATTGAAAAATTACAACGTGATTAAATTGAAGAAATTAATGTTCAGTAATTTGGAATTAAAAGATTTTATTTAATATGTAAAATATATAAATTTATATTTTGTTTATTAAATAAATTAATTTAATAATGACAAAACAAATAAAAATGGAATGATTTTTATAAGGGTTTGGGAAACCCTTATTTGGAGAAGAAAGGCGTCGTGCAAGAGAAAGAGAGGACAGAAAAGAGGTGATTTTTGTTTGGATAACCCGTCAATATCCGAGGCCGAAATCGTGTCAATGAGACTTGGTGCAACAACATTTGTGAAGGAATTACAAACCTTAGCAAATATTTATCTCTGATTTTGAGTTCAAAATTTAGGGTTTTTATATAAATTTGATTCGAACTTGAAAACTTGAATCCATGGGTTGTTAATGGTTTATTTGGGTAGGATTAACTTGCATTTGAGTTATTTTTTTTATTGATGGTGGAAATCCACGAAGGGGAGCAATTTTCATGATCTTCTATTGCTGAAAATCGCCCAAGTCTAATCACTGAGGAGGCTGGTCGACACTTCAAACATTGTGCTAATAAAGAAGTTTTAAGTGTCGACCAAGTACAATGTTATTTCTAAAAGGTGTCGATATTTCAAAAAAAGTGTATATTGCTAGTGCGTTTTGGTAGAATCCTGAGAGCTATGAAGTGTAGACAAATAGGATGAAGTGTCGAATGCAGACCCAACTCAAGTGTTTTAAGTGTCGATGTAACGCCCCGAAAACCCTATACGATTTCCGGTTCGCACGCTTCTACTACTCACTCACTACACTCGAAAAATTTGAATAAAATTTAAAACTCTTGTTCCTCGACTTAAAATGACATTTTTAAAAATATTTTGAACAGCATCGCAGCGGAAAACTCGAATAAAATTAATTTACATAAAACTTCATTTTATAAAACAGAAAACAGAGAAACCAATCGACACCTGTAAACATCAGTCAACACTTGGGTTGTCTCGGGCTTTTCATCGGTCGACATTGAGAACACCGGTCGACACTTCTATGCTCATCTCAGAGAGTGGTCGACACCTACTTTCACAGGTCGATACCTTGATCCTCTCTGTCCGCGAGGGCGACACTGCTGCCATTTTTACACTATCGGTCGACACCTACAACCATAAGTCGATTCGGCTCTGCCCGCGCATGTCGACCCTCGCGGTTGACACTTGTATGGTCTAGTCGACCACTAAGCCTATCGGTCGACACTTCCTCCCCAGAACTTTGTTTAAAAACCTTAAAAACTTCATAGAATCAATCGAATTTTGACTCAACACTAATAATAACCTAACAAACACTTTTCCATCAACTCAAAATTATAATTTAAGTAAAGAAAACGACTACTAAAGTTTGAAATCTGTCCACACATTCAATCAACCCAAAACCCATATCTATGCCTACCATAGTCAAAATGCCCTAGCAGCTGGCCAGATTGTCCACGTGCATACTCCTCCAACTGCCTCCTAGTCTTAGGCATGCTCGGAGTACTCACCAACTATGGCGTCATCACCTACATTATAAAACGCAACTATTTGCCTAATACTAAGTAAGTAATGCATAAAATATAAACACTGAAAACAAATACATCATAACATATGCAGTTTCTATAGTTTCGTCTCTACTTTTGTTTTTCTCTCTTTCTTACACCTTCTTTATCTTCTTACTACTGGGTTACTCTTTACGCGCTAGACTAAGGTGACACATCTCGCCGGTCCCCCTCATAGGACAGAGCCAACCTCAGTCTAGTAGAGTGACACACCTCGCGATCCCCCTCATAGGACACAGTCCCCCTCATAGGACAATGTCATTCAACCCCATCTTCATTATCTTCTTACGTATCTTCTCATTTCATTCGTCTTATCACATCCTACTGTTTCAGTTCGTAAAAACATGAAAATTCATTTTCGTCTCGTTCTCCTAAATTAAAACAATGACACACAACCATGAAAGTATAACATAAAGTAAACGTGCAATGCATCCTACTGAACTATGATGTAGGCCCGAAGGCAAAACTTCTACTACATTACTTACCTGACGTCTTAGAAATTCTTCGCACTTCGTAACTTCGCACGCTAATTGGGAATACCTATAAAATCACACATCTATTAGCTCTACTTTAAAACTCTAAAGTAAACAACAACTAAACCCCCACTCGGCCTAAACTGAAATCCTAACTCAATTTCCGATAAACTTTCAAAAATTCATAGCTATCACAATACTCACCCGATTTGAATAATTCGAACCGCTACGGATTCCTCATGACGTCTAGGTTCTCACAATATAATCAAATCCTTAATTCAACATATATCGCTTGGTTGAATGTGGCCGAGCAAAAATCGTTCTAAAATTCATATATTCGGCTAATCAAACGCTCAATCTCTCCCATCAAATCTCATAATCTACTCCTACTTCTAGCTTAAACACCAGCATACTGAAAGAAATTAATTCCAACTTCAAATCCTCGTATCACCCTCCTAGGTTTCACCAAAACTTTCTAACACTCTCACTAACTTCGATTTTAACACTCGAAACGGCTAAAGGACTAACTAACTACTAGAAACTAACTAAAACATATCTTAGATTTGAAGATTCACAGAGGAACGGAGGAGAATCGTCAAGGGCTTCATGCGGGGGAAGGGGAAAAACTGAAGGGGAGGGTGATTTGCGCTGGGAGAAACACCGATGGGTGTTTTGGTTTTTTTTTTTTTTTATAATAATAATAATCCTAATTACTATTTCGCCCTTAACTCTTAACTATTTAATAAATCTATTATACGGTCCGATTCCGGTTAGATTCTTAAATTTTTCTCTGCTCTATTAGCCTCAAAATAATCTTTTATTTCAGGGTAGAAATTCTCCGTTTTCAATTCCGACTAAAACTCTGCCAATTAAAATTACAAACATCCGAATTAGTTTAACGGAAAAAATTCTGGGTGTTACAGTCGACCTGTGGGTCGACCCCATCTTATATGTGTTGATCAATGACCCTTGAAGTGTAGATTGCACGATTTCAACGCACCTTGACACAATTTGTAGTAGTTTATACGGTCTTAGATTAGGTCTTAATCGTGGTATATGATCCATTCTTGTATCTTCACTTAGTGTTGAGTGGGATATCTACAATGCTAGTTTGTTGTCGTCTTAGCTGAGTTTGCGGACTTCAAGTCAATTGCTAAAGTTGTCGCTTCAGCACGTAAGAAAAGTAGTAATTGTTAAGGTAGAGGTTTTATATGAATTGCATTGCATTCCCATCAACGTTTAAAAAAAAAAACCATATTTTGGTGAGTTGTCACCTATGGAAAATTTGATGAGACTTGGTCACCAGCAGGTCATTATTTTTACGTGTATGTACGTACAATTTACACATTTAGAATATAGGCATGATTTTATTCTTATTCATATATATATATGTTTGGGAGCATTGAGACTCGTGATACTTTAGACAATTTCAATGTTAAAATATCAGGAGGATATCCCAGTACACCTTATGTTGCGTGAAGGTTGTCTAGTTTGCACAATTACGAAAATGAGTAATAGGACAGTGATGGCGCACTCCTTGATGTACCTCGGCCATCGATTCACAATCTATCATGAACTTTTCTTAACAATTATTCAAGTGTTTATTTTGTAGGTTATCATAGAGGAGTGGACCATAATGATATCCAATGGTTCAAGTCACCTTACTCTTACATGAATACATTCTTCAAGGTGAGACATAAATAGAAGATCAAGCACATGTCCAAGGGTTATTGGGCTTTCCAAGAAAACTGCTATGAAATTGACATCTGAGGAGAGTTTGGCATATTTGACATTCTTACCAACTTTGTTACAATAGGTGTTTTTCATAAATAAGGTAACTGACATGTTAAGGTTTCCAGAATGAGTTGGATTGAGGAATTTGGACATCATTTGCTTGGTCAACCAGACCAATTACAGAGAGACTTATTCTCACAAAGAAGTCTGAGCACAAGGTCAATCTAAGTTCGACCACCTTTCTAGAAGATGTTAGCTTATGTTTGTATCTTTGAGTGATTTGCTGAACATTATACTTTCATATTATGTGTAATATTAATGGTGGGGGACTATTTATATTTAAAGGGACAAAAAGGGCACGAAAAGAGACAAAGTAGTTTCTTAAGTGATTGGGCCAAGTACACTTTAGGTTACTTGTCTTTTTTGGGACAAACTCTCTAGGGTTTTGAAAACCTAATGGCAACTCAAATGATAGTATATATACATTCTTATGAGCCATTTTAAAGGACTTTTTGAATGAAACCATACCAAATTGCTCTTTGAAGCTTTCAAACTGTGTTCCTCTATGAGTTACATCCGTATAGTATTGAGTGTGTTCTTGTGTTTTCATTTTGTGAGAGTCAAAGTAGTTATACTTCTTTTGTGACCTTCCTTCTTTATTCCTTGGGATTGAGAATCACCAGTAATGTTGTATTCAACTCTCATTCAAGCTAGTTGTAGTGTCCTTCTTCCATAAAGATGCGAAACCCGAGATGTGTAGTTTTGTTCCCTCATCGGACCCAAAAGCAACCATTCATCCATATCTTTTCATTCCAATCAATTTAGACCCTCATTTTTTAACACAATCAACCTCGTACATACGAATTTAACCTTCCACAAGAATCGTGTCATTTTGTTCTCAGCTAGATCAGTAATTTGTGCTCCAGCGAATTCCATTGTTTTGTCCATAACTTTTGCTTCACATCGAATTAGACCATGATATTTTGAGGGTCCACTCCCAACATCCAATGCTAAAAGTTGTTACAATTTTACCCTCGAAAGCCAAGTTATGTTCAAGTTATAGATATTCAAAGTTGCTATTTTCTCCTAGGAAAACAATGTAAGTCCGAGTTTCATATGCTTTGGAGTTTCTCTAAACATAATGAGGGTATGTTTGTATTTTTGTTTACATGTAGTGATGTGCTGAGCTTGCTCGCTGGATACTCGAGGTAACATTGATGGATCTTCATATAATCGTTGATGGATCACTGGATAGCCACCTTTCTGTGAGTGAACCTCTGTTTTCACTTAGGTGATTTCGATATGAAAGATACGATGATGACTTATTTTCATATAATTTTCTATCTACACAACAAATTTTGTTGCATTTCTTCATCGATAACTTGTAAAACTTGTTTTCTTAAAATGATAGAAATTAGTTTTCTTGGAAAGATGTTCGAAAATCATTCTTTGACTCATTGTGTTTTAAATTAAAAGGTAAAAGAAGTTTTATACATGCATTTAGTATAACATTTCTGTTTAGTTAGTCACTCATCGAAAATGACCCCCTCCCTTTCCAGGCAAGGACAAGAGTAGTTATTAAGTGCCACGGATCCACTACTTCTCAAAAATTGAATAGATTAGTTCTAACATATTTTTAAGTTTCTATTTTATAGGAGGATCATATGATGAAGTCATCAAAGACATGAAATCATGTAGACAATGCTAGGTGGACATGATCTTTGTGAAACATAGATGGAAGATGAATTTTTAATGAGGATCAAGCACATGTCTAAGGATTACTGGACTTTCCAAGAAAGCTACCATTGAAGCTAACTTCTGAGTAGTGATGAGCATATTCGACAGTTTTGCCAACTTTATTACAACAAGTGTGCTTCATGAAGAATGTAGCTGAATCTCAAGGTTTTCATAATAGATTGGATCGTATAATTTGAACATTGGTTGCTTAGTCAAAGGATCAATTATAGAGAGATTTTTTTTTCACAAAAAAATTGAGCCCAAGGCCCAATCCAAGAATCACTTTTTTATTTTTATTTTTAATTTTAGTTTATTATACGTTTTTATTTTATGTATAGCAAAACACTTTTATGAGAAAAAGTGGGTTGGATTTAGATTAAATAAAGACATAGAAACATGGAGGAAGAATAGGCTACGCGGCCTTTGTTTAGGTTGAAATGGTGGCGCCCCCGATGAGCTTTCTAAGGTCTTTTTCTTTTCCTTTAGTTTATTAAACCTTAATTGTAATTTGTTGAAGAGATGAGGTATTTAAACTATCCTTAATACCCCTTCAGCCCCAACTTTGATTGAATAAAATTATTAAGATTATTCTTCCAAAATCGAGTTTCTCTTCGAGCTCAAACCCAATCACCGCCGGCGGGTTATATCCAAGTGTCATTGGTGAAGATTGTTGTCCATCTTGTGAGTTTCGTGGAAAACACTTATTATTGTACCATTTTCTACTATCTTAGTTTTAGGTAGTCATCTTTACAAGGGTGTATGAACTCTCACCTTTACCTTGTTAGAGCGCTTCTCAAAAGAGGAGACAAGATCAGGGAGGTGCTTACTTATCACCTTTTCAAACAAACAATGGTGTTCCTTTCGTAACTTTATCATCTCAATGAGTTATCCTCTTATTTTTATATACAACCATCCTCACACCTACAGAGTTAATCTTAGACAATAATCACATCGTTTTGTTTTCAGATAAGAGAGTTATATCTTCCCGAAGTTGGTGTTCTATTCTTCGCCGGAGCATCAGAACGAGATCCAGTGACCATCTTTATTTCAACCACAGCGAGTTAAGCCATGATATTTTGAGAGTATTTTATCCACACTAAGGTTAAGAAAATGTTAAAAATTCACATCAATTGGAGTTTTACAGCCAAAGTTATAACATCTCGAAGTTCATCATTGTACAACCATTTATCGCTATTTTCGGACAGATTTGTGCAAGTTTGATTGTTCCAATCATATCTTATCCTTCACTACTATTTAATCTCTAAAATTTTCAAATATTCTCATTCACTCAGCTAGTAAGATCGCCCAAAATTTTCATAATTTTTTAATTTGAATTTATGTTGCCTTTATCTATTAGAATCTAAGAATTTTATTGATATTCAATTTGAAATCCAAGAGTGAACTAGTGTTTGTGATTGAAAATACAAGTTGGCATAATAGAAAGATATCAAGTGTGTCCTCCAATTGATATTTAAAATTATCATCTACAAAACGAACAAACAAATTAATTAATGCTTTGGCTCGAGGTCGAGTGATTGTTCATTGAGGCACTGTCAATAAAGTACCCAACCATACCCCTTTTCATTTAATTTGTTTCCTATTTAAACATATTATACTTGTTTCATTTACACTAGTGCTGCTATGCCAAAGCCCAACCAAGCAGTGCTACTATTCTCCGGCAAGAGAGCTGCTGCTCTCACTTTGACTCCAACACTTATGTGTTACCATATGAGCCCTACTGAGCTCACAATCAATTCTTCAGTGATATTGAGCTATTCAAGAGTGCTACAATGCTCGTCTGAAGTCTGAAACCCATTTTTGTTTCTCAATTGGGTTTCACCAATTCAACCAGAATTCATTTTCTTTGATCCTTATACACATTAAATAGTGTATTTCATTAAACTCATATGTTATAAACCAACAATATCTAAGATTTATACTCAATTTACCAGGTTTTCACATATTTTCCCAAATCTAGATAGTGAGGAAGAACTTAGATCCTTATGATGAGAGGACAAACATTTGTGAACTAAGTTTAAGAAACTCTTCCTTTTTCTTTTTCTCCTATTTCTATGGATTTTCACTCTTCCAACCTATTTTTCTCTCTTCGAGGTTTCAGCGTCAAAATGAGATGAGCACTCATTTTCAATTCTTTTTATTTTATTTTAAATTGTTAATTTACAATTATATTCCAATTATCCATTATAAGGACCATTTGCCCTTCAAAGTGTAGATAAATACAGCACCATTTTGATGAATTAATCTTAATCAAATTTAATTACTTTAATTAATTTTTACCAAGTGTCACTTTTCTATTGGTTAAATTTTTTATCTGCACTAACAATCAAGTCATCACATTTTAATATGACCTCATTCTTTCTGCTCAAGTCTAACTCTAACACCCACTTTTGGCTATCAAGTTCAAAACTCAACCTTTTCTATCTCAGTTCACGTGCTAACTTAGAATCGAGATATCTTTCATTTCCTTTATTCAATTTACTTAATACTTGAAGTCAATAAGTGGATATAACCTGTACACCATATGCCAATTTTTTTCTAGAACTTAACATACTAACTAACCTCTATTTATGTAGCATTTCAAAACAATACACACATATAATCATTACCTAATTAGATATCGAAAACCAATATCAATCCAGGTTATAACATCATATGCATATTGCTTTATATCATAGGTTATCATCTAATACCACAATCAATCATCACCCTTTAATTAAAACATGGTATTAAAGCCATTTTTATTCATTTTAAAATTTAAAGCTAAAAAGTATTCCCCGTAACCTAAAAAGAGGGCATTCTTTCTAAATCTCAAATTTATCCCAATGGTTCAGTAAGTTTCTAGGGTCCATTTGTACCTTTCTCCTTTCTTCTATCACCATTTTTCAATCAATGGTGATTATATATCAAAAACAGAGTATAAACAATAATAAATCATACAAGTCTCTAATTAAAAAAGTTTGAATTTTCAAAATTAACATTTAGCCATACCTTCTTAGACAACTTCCTCATACTGACTTCCAGAACGACAAAAAGCATAAATGTTTTGCTGTGTTTAATAAGAGATAATTATTGTTATGATTTTGGTATTCGGTTGTAATACCGGAAATTTCATTAAACATAACTTTAAATGTAGAGATGGTTTTATGTTTGTATTTCTATTTTTCTTTATTAATAAAGCATTTTGGAAGATGGTTTATTGTCATAAACTTTAAGGATGCAAAGTGTGTTGTGAAACTAAATGAGTAAAAAGCTGCAATTAAAGGCAAAATTGAAGGGAATATTCATGATCGATCCACACTTTGAACAGACTAGTCGACACCTTGCCTGCAAGTTTTAGTGAGCAAAAAAAAAACGTTGAAGTGTCGATCAAACAAAAGAGCAGTCGATCGGGTGGTTAACCCGACCAAGGGAAAAAAATGTTCGAAAGAAGGAGACGACATTCGCACTTCTTGTGTCAAGTAGCGGTTGACTGGACTTAATAAAGTGTCGACTATTGATGGGGAAAATCACATATCTACGTGAAAACCTAACCCAAAAAATGTATTATTTTACCAAGAGTTGTAGCTGCGTCTAGGCCCCCTCAAGCTCTGTCAAGTAACTTTGAAATTGAGTAGGCAATGATCACTAAAATAGTCATAAGAGTAATAAAGGATCGATTAAAGTTCTCGTTTCCATTTTGTAGACTACGCTAGCATATGAGAATTTCTATGGTTTGGTTAATCATGTTAATAATCATAAGTGGCTATTACCGTGCTAAGGCTTCAAGCAAGTTTCTATATTGAATAAACAATATTTTGTGATCTTTACTATCTTTTATAATGCATACTTTAGATTCGAAAACAACTTTGTATCTCTTATGACATAATTGACTAAGAATTAATCGATGAAACTTTAAACCATCAACTATGAAGACAACTTCAATAATAGGTTTGAACAATTACCTATGTTGTCAATAATAATTATGTTGACTTTTGATTTCATCCAAAAGTCACATTTTCTTTCTTCTTAGGGATGAAAGCAAACTTTGTACTATCTCTTGTCATACGTCTAGTGTGGCACCTAGGAAATTTTGGTAAGTTGTAGCCTTATATATACTAACATATTTACGTTTTATATTGCTATTTTATTGTTACTGAAGTGTTGGGAAGATAGTTTATTATAATGAGGATTACATAAGTATATTTTTGTGTGAATAGTAGAATGACGATTGGGATTTACAATATTTGATGAATCATGTGTCGTTTAGTGGTCAACTAGAACACGAGGAGTGGTATACGGTGCTTCGTGAATATTAGATATTTAAACAAAAAACCTTAACCCTAACATATCATTTCATTACAAAACCACAAGCATCCTCCTAGGTAATCCATGCCAAAATTTTGTAGACAAAGATACTCAATCAAAGGTGTACATGATGATTGTTTAGGATTTCCAATTCACTTTTACATGATGTATCATGATAATGGATTGTTGTTGTGTTTTGAATGTGAAAATAGGTTGAATTGATATTACTTTTTCCTTTTATGATTTACTTAGTATGATTATGTGTTTGTCTCATGCATCATGAATGCATTTTCACTAAAGAATACTACATGCTTGAAATGATGAATGACTAAACGAATGAAAAATAAACATAAATAGTTGTTGTACAATAGGGTTAAAGTTTTCTGTCTCATATGAAATGGACCAAATAGTGCTCACCCCTTTCCCTAGACGTAAATCGTAACAACTAAATTGTATAGTAAATGAAAGATAAAACAAATACTGAAAAGAAAATGTAATGTTTCACAAAATTGAATATTATGCTCATGTTATTTATGAAGATTTTATTGAGCGTTAGACTCCTAGATGAAGTTTCAAATGTAGATGAGGATAATGTTGACATACTTGATTAAGGAAATACATGAAAGATGCAGTTGAAGAAGTGCTACCATGGGCGATGTAATAACCCGAAAATTTTGGATTTTTTTAAAATTTAATTTAGCGAAGTTACGGACGATAAAAACACGTGATGGTGTTTTGGTAATTTTATTATTTAAATTATTTTATAAAATTAAAATTTTATAAAACAACTGAACGGCTTTCACGAAGCCGTTCAATGCTCAGGTTTTTCGCCAGGGCCGAGAGCGAACGTGGGAGAGAGGGCGATCGAGGAGCTCAGTTTTGGTCTTCGATCGGTGGACGATGGGCGCGGGTTTGTGAGGGGAACCGCAGTAGAGCATTGCTTCTCCGACGAACCGAGGTAGTTCGGTTTCAACAGCTCGAACCCCCGAGGTGAGGGCCAAGTGTGTTCTGCTGATGACCGCGAGGAAGGGCCCCATTCGGTTCTGTTGCCGGCAGCCGAGCAGTCAGATTTTAGTCTAATTCCATTCCCCCACCCGAGTGCAGAGCGACACCACCCTGTAAGTCTCTCTCTCTCCCTCTGCTTTTATGTCCGGTTTGGCCGAGACTAAGGTTTGGTTTTCCTCTGTTTTTCTGTGAATTTGGCTACAATGTTGAGTGGATTAGGAGGGTGAGTGTGTGTGTTAGCGGGTGGACAGTAGGAGACCGGTGAGAGGGAGAGAAACCGAGGGAGAATGTTGAGCCAAAATTTGGATTTTGTGCTTGAATTTCTAATTTCGGGTTAGATTGTGCTTAATAGGTTGAAATGTGATTGTTCGGTGAAGAAATTGGCGAGATTAGATCGAAGTTGAGATTTCGGCTATTTTTCGTATAAAAACAGATTCTGCTTTTGGTCGTTTTGGCCTGGCTTCGGTTGATCGTTCCCAATTCTGTTTTTGTGGGTTAAACTAGGTTATTACAGGAACGTATGGCCGCTGGAATCATTCGATTCCGATATCCGATGCAAAAGTTATGCGCGTCGGACGTTTATGTCGGATTTTGATCTAAGTGAAATTAGTGAGCGTTTTTTGTGAAATTTCGACGTGTGATAGTGGCATGGCTGTTTTTGGTGCGTAAAGATAAATTTGAGTGAGTTTTGGTTGAAGAGAAACGAAAATGTGAAATTGGATAAAAATGGCAGATTTGGTTTTTGGTGTTTTTTCACCTATCTGCGGCTTACCGTTTTAAAATCCGTCTTAGTAGGTTAAACTAGGTTCCTAAGGGGACGTTTAGTCACTTGAATCGTTCGATTCCGTTGACGGACGCAAAAATTATGCGCGTCCGAACTTCAGGCTGGTTTTCGGACGAATCCAATTTTGGTGACCGTTTTAACTGGAATTTCATAAGTTTAGTTAAGGAATATTATTTTAGCTTATTTGGTGAATTTTGAAGTAAATATTGATGAGTGATTATTTGTGTTTTAGGTTGAGACACTTTTTGGCGAAGCGGTGCGTCGAGCGAGCTTAGGACGCCAGGTAAGTAGTGCATGCATGCATTTTGTCCAAGTGGGCCTACACCGTAGAACTTTAGGGTTTATGTGATTGATTGTAGTGTGCGTGCGTATTGTTTGACATGCATCATATTTTTAAAAAACGTGAACGAAAATGGTTTTGAGCATGTTTTGAGTATGTGGTGAGACGTGTGACAGTGGTACCGCGGATCTCGCTAGTGTGTGGGCCGATGCTTCTGCAGTCGCGGATTCCGCTCGAGGAGTGGGCCGGCTGGGCCGTCATGTGGCATGAATGTGTTGACGGTGAGGGTGATGGGCAGTGGTACCGCGGATCCTACTAGTGTGTGGGCCGGTGCAACACCAGTCGCAGATTCCGCTCGAGGAGTGGGCCGGCTGGGCTGTCGCGAAACGTGTGTGTGCGGCAACTGTGGCCCCGTGCTGGGGAGGCTGGGACGGGGGCGACGTGTCAGGGTGTAGTGTGGCGCGAGGTACACCCTTACCCTGATGTGGTTGTCGTGTGGTGATGCGTGTGTGTAGCTTGTCGGCCTCGTTGCTGGGGAGTCCGGAACGGTGGCGACGTGTCAGGGTGTAGGGTGGCGTGAGGTTCCTACTTACCCTGGTGCGGCTGTACTACGCGTTACAGATGTGACAACATGAGTGTGAGTGTAGAGAGTGCATGTGATAGGATTGCATTGTCGGCTTTTACTTTCACATCGCATTACTTACTGAGCGTTAGGCTTATATTGTGTGTTCTGTGGTGTAGGTGCTGACGACCTTGCTGGTGAGCCTTGAGAGCCTAGTCCTGAGGCATAGGATGGTTGGCGGTTTGCGATCGTGGCACTGGATGGTGGATTTTGTTAGGGCGACCCGACCCGTGAGTTTGGTAGGTGGTGGCTGGGTTAGTTTGCGAGTATTTTTCTTTTGCTGTGTTGATGTGCAGTCGATAAGATGAATTGTATATGCGTCAGAGTGTAGGTGTATATGGAGTGCGTGTGATTTTGGCGACGTACGCATATATTTTACATGTAGGAGCTTGGAATTGCTCTATACTGTGAATTTTCTTCATTTGCATTTCATGGATTTTCATCGTCTTCATACTCTGATTTTGTTATGTTGATTTCTCTGGATGGTTGATAGATATTTACTGTTGGTGTTTGGTGAACTGTGTGCAGGGTTTAAATTATTGGGATAGCCAGTTTTTAGGCGTTACTCTGCCAAAATTTCGAGAGAGGGGTTGGGAGTCGAAAGGATATGGAATAGGTTGAGATGTGTACAGTGAATGCTAGAGAAGTGTAGATGAGCATGGGAGTGTGGCGTGATCGCAGGTGCGCCGGGCACGCGGCCTCGCGGCTACTCACGGGTCGTGCGGCGCCGGGTGAGGGCGTGCTCGCGGACGTACTGTACAGTGGCAGGGTGCGTGGGGCATGCGGCGCGGTGAGCGTGCGCGAGACGCAGTGACGTTGAGTTGGCGCGTGCGGCACCGCGCGGGTGCGCGCGGGGTGTCGAAGTGGGGACGTGAGTGCGCGGCACCGGATTGTGTGGTTTGAGGGGTGCGTTGGATTCTTTCATAGGATTTCGAGTCTTACCATTTTATCTTAAACTATTTCAAATGGTTTTCTTTTCTACTGTATAGTTTTTATGTTGAGGATTTCATATTCCCTCTTCGGCACGCGAGTTATTTTCGAATCGAGTCGAAAATTTTTCATACTCACAAATGTTCTTTTGAAAATGATTTGAAAACGAAAGGGGTATTAAATTGAGTAAGTTATGTCAAGTGTTAGTGTGTGTAGTGTGTAGATGCACTGTAGCGCACTGGGAACGCGGGGTTTCTCGGAGTGTTACAGGCGAGGTTGTAGTATTGTTGATACGATATTGACCGATGGTTATGAGTTAAGAATAATGTTTTTACAAGAAAGGATTTCAAATTCAATTTGTATTTCCCAAGTTTGATTTCAGTTATGAATTAAATATTTAATTGTTTGATTTTGAAACAACTATACAGACCATATATTTTTTTTTTCAATTTAAGAGTTTAAATTTAGATTTTCTAAAAGTGTTTATATTTTTCGAAGGCTTGATTGTTGTGATTAAAATGAAAAATAAAGAAAAGAAAAAGCAATACGCAATGGGGCATTATAATTATGGTATCAAAGAAAAATTAGATGAAAATCGTTTCTGCATACTGTCTAACTACCATAGTCTCATTGTGAGAATGCTTCCTCAACCATAAGCATGTTTGTTTGCCAATAAGATTTACTATTAAATCATTTTTTTAATTCTATTTGGTTTTACTACGATTACTTAAGGGATATTATAGTAATTGAAGCTAGGAGAAATACAGATGCTAGAGACGATGTTATTGGACGATTATATAAGTTCGTACAACGTTAGTTGCATAGGCTTATGAAGACGGAAGAACAGGAGAATTTATGTCCAACTATTCATGGGGAAGCTGGTTGGGAAAAATTCTGTTAGTTGTAACCATCGAGCTTTATGGAGGCTCTTTTGATCCTACCAAAGCTGAAGAATTGGTCCGAGCATTAGAAGATATGTTCGAAAATGCAAAGATAGAGGAAAAAGAAAAAGTTGCTTGTGATGTGTATTTTCTGGTGCAAGATGCAAGGTTCTGGTGGAACTCGATTAAAACAACTCATGATATGACGATAAGGACACGGGGGAAGTTGAAGGAGATTTTTTATGATAAACACTTCAACCACACTTCAAGGACACAAAAATTTGTTGAGTTTATTTTGCTTCGTCTGATCGGATCCGTTTTAGATTATGTGCAATGAAACACTGACACGATTCATTGCACTTCTAGTGGCTACCAATGAGCTTAAAGTGTACCAATTGTGCAAGGTCATGAGATGTAAATATATAGAGACGTGAAGATATATGGTACTCAAAATAACATATGCAAAGATTGTGTCAAAGGCAATCAAAAAAGAAGAGGTAAAGTTCCAAGATGCCAAACAAATTGAATCAAGGAAGAAGTTCCTAAAGGAGAATTAACGTCAACAGAATATGGAATGACAACCTGATGCAAGAAGGGTTAAACGACCTTTTGATGACCATGAGCAGAAGAGAAAGGAGAAAAGTATTCAAAATGAGTCAACTATTATTGGAGCAAATGTCAGGACACCGCAAGCCAATCAATGTCCAAAGTGCAAGAAAAATCACTTTGGCAAGTGCAGAGCTGACATAGAACAGTGTTTTAAATGCAAAGGAGTTGGTGCATGTGGTGAAAGATTGTCCAACTTTAGTGAGAGAGCAAAGGAATGTTGCATCAAGGGTCTTCACCTTTATCGAGAATGAGGACGATCAATAGCCTACCATAGTGTCAGGTCCAATTTTTATCAATGGCGTAGCTGCTTAAACATTAATAGATTCTGGAGCTACACACTCCTATGTGGCATCTACATTTTGCTTTAGATTAAATTGTTTATATAAAATGTTTGAGTATGCATATAGTGTAATGTTGCCATCCAGAGAGTGTTTGAATACAATAGGAATATTGAAAGAGTGTAATACAAGCGTAAATAATCATTAGCTATAAGTTGACCTCATCGTACTTTAGAAACTTTGAAACCATAAATTATAGAAAAAGAATGGATTATTTCCAACCTCAACATGTCAAATGATCAAGACATAAAAGATAGAAACAAATTACCAGTTGTTTCAACAATTAAAGAACAACGACATTTGAAAAGTGGATGCATGGAGCCGAACGTGTAGCTTGAGAAATTCCTATAGTTCATTAGTTTCCTAAATTATTTTTGAACAACTTACCGAGATTACCGTTTGACTTGGAAATCGAATTTGTATTTGATGTTTACACCTGGTATGGAGCGTATGTCTAAAAACCCATATAGAAGGTCTCTAGTTGAATTAAAAGAGTTAAAGTCATAGCTTGAACAATTGGTTAATAGTGGTTTTATACGCCCTAGTATTTTTTCCATGGGAAGTGCTGGTATTTTTCGTAAGAAGAAGGATAGGATAATGAGAATATGTATAGACTAGAGAGAATTAAACAAGGGATAATAAAGAATAAATATTCTTCGGCAAGAAACAATGATTGATTAGATCAACTCCAAGGTGCTTGTATATTCTTAAAAATTGATTTACGATCATGATACTATCAATTGAAAGTCAAATTCAAGGATATTCCAAAGACGACAATTCAAACAAGATATGTTCATTATGAGTTCACGGTTATATCCATTGGCTTAGCCAATGCGCCTACAATATTTATGTACTTGATGAATCATGTCTTCAAAGACTTTCTAGACAAGTTCATAATCTTATTTATCAATTATGTCTTAGTCTACTCCCATTTGAAGGAGAAGCGTATTAAGCATTTGAAGATCACGTTAGAAATGTGAAAGACCCACCAGTTAAATACAAAATTCTTGAAGTGTGACTTTATGTTGAACAAAGTCAAATTTTTTGGGTCATGTCATTTATAAAGATGATGTTGTTAATCAAAATACAAGTTGTAGCGCCCCAAAAATCCACCACTAGTTTCCAGTTTGCTCTGATACTCTTACAAAGAAAATCAAATAAAATTCGTGAAAATTTTGAAACTTTATTCCCCAACTTAAAACGACATCTATGGAAACGTTTGAAAACATTGCAGTGGAAGACTTTAACAAAAATCAGTTTAAACAAAATGTTAAGTTTTTAAAACAATAAAAAGGAATTTCAGTTGACCACTAAAACCTTCGGTCGACACTTGACCCATTTAACACACAATGGTCGACACCTATATACACAGGTGGCACCTCATTTGCCTCTGTTTGCACAGGTCGACACCTGGTTACACCGGTCGACACATCAATCTTCTTTGTTTGCCCCGGTCAAACCTTGCGGTCGACACCTCTATGCTTACTTCACTAATAGGTCGAGACTTGATTTCATAGGTCGACACTCTAATCTTCTCTGTTTGCACCGGTCGAACCTGGTGGTCGAACATTTTACCATTTTTACACTAACCGGTCAACACCTACATACATAGGTGGACACTTAATTTGGTTGTCTCCGTAGGTCGACCCTCACGGCTGACATTTACCTAGTTTAGTCGACATCTATGCATACAGGTCGACACTTAACACCACCATCCATAACAGAAAATTTTCTATTTAAATAAAATGAGCAGAGTTTCGACTCGAGGTTTAAAAACCAAAACCTATACTACCCAATCAATTCTAATATCCACTATATACATAGAAATGATACTAAAGTTTGAAATCAATCCATACGTCAAAACGACTTAAATCGACTCAAAATGACTCAAAACACTTATGTAGACACACATGGTCAAAACGCCCTAACAGTCGGCCGGATCGTCCTACGAGCGCACTGCTCCAACTGCCTCCTACTACTAGGCATGCTCTACGTACTCATTAACTATTGCCTCGTCATCTATTAGCCTAATGCTAAGTAAGAAGCGCATATAAAACATAAACACTAAAAACAATACATATCCTATCATATGCATTCTACAGTTTCGTCTCTACTTTCGTTTTCATCTCTTTCTTATACATTCTTTATCTTACTACTGGGTTCTTCTTTACGTGCTAGATCAAGGTGACACACCTAGCAGTTCACCTTACGAGACAAGGACACTCAACTCCACCTTACCTTTTCATTTCATTCATCATGTTTCACATCCTACTGTTTCATTTCGTAAAAACATGAAAATTCATTTCGTTTCGTTCTCGTACTTTAAAACCATGATGCATAAACTACTAAAACATAAAATAAACATACATACAATCTAACGAACTGTGATGTAGGCTCGAAGGCAAAAACACCTACGTACACTATTTACCTAGCATCCTTAGCAATTCGCTTGTAAATCGTATGCTAAGCTGGGAGACAGGAGAACCTATAAAAATCACACATTCATTAATTCTAACTTCGTCCAATTCATGAAATTCTAACACAGAAGTCATAAACTCGTGCAAAAGCGCAAACTCCTAGCTAAACCCGAAATCCCACTAAATTTTTGACCAAATTCAAAAATTCATAACTCATTCAATACTCGTCTGATTTTGACGATTCAAAGCGCTACGGACTCCTTAGGATGTCTAGTTTCTAACGGTTTAATCTATTTCCTAACCCAACATCTAGAACTTAGCCAAATTCGTCCAATGAGAAACCATTCTGTAAACATGAGTTCCTCGGTTATTCAAATGCTTAATTCTTTCCATAAAAGCCTATAATCTAATCTTCTCTCAAATTTAAACACTCTTGAATGCATAAAAATTGACTATATCCTCAAAATTTTTTACATCCCACTTAGGGTTTACCAAACTACCTAATATCTGCCCCTAACTTTAGTTTTAACACTCAAAACAACCAAATGACTAACTATCTACTAAAAACTAACTAAAGTTTACCTTAAATTTGAAGATTGAAGGAAGAAACGAAAGGAGAACCGTCGGCTGTGCGTTGTTGGAAAAGAGGTCGTCGAAGAAGCGAAAGAACAGGGGGAGAAAGGGTTTCATGCATAAG